>CM062818.1:548100789-549300789 GCA_031772625.1 Pinus tabuliformis
AATTTTGTCCAAGTCAAAATGAATGAGAGAACACAAACCAACAAAATATGATCCTCATTAAGAATCCAAGAGTGAAATGGAAGATGAAGCTTAAGTGTTATTGTTTTAGCATTACAGGAAAAAGCATGGTACAATATACATTATTGAATAAATCCATAATCTTTACGAGACCAAGGACCAAAGTTAAGTTATATAAAGGAATGAAACTGAGAGATCTTTGTAATGCCATACAAAAAGAAGTAAATGATTGTGATTGTAGTTTATTCAATATTCAAAGCTAGAAGCCATTAAAGGTAACAAATTAGAGAACGAGGTGACAATATCTCCATAATTTCATTCAAGGAATACGTAAGTATGTGTAAATTAAAGGAGTCAATCTCATATCTTTGTTTACTTAGGTTGTGTCCATTTGAGCAAAGGTTTTTGAAGCATGGTAATGCTGGTGATCATCTCAAGAACACTCCCTTGAAATCCATTTCGAAATACTTTTATTTGCTACACCGACTATTTACACATAATCACGTTGAATGTGATAAAGCTTCAACTATGATGGCCTTTATTTTAATTGCATGTAATCTAGTTACGATTTACTATTTTCATTATGTGAATTTATGTCAGTATTGAAATTTGTAATGTTATAAAAATATAATAATTATGAATTAGTTGTACTTTTTCCATTGAAAGTGTTTCGATAACTATTGAAAGAAATCTGAGTGGTGCAAAATGTATATTTATCATGCATATTCGGTTTTGGAAATAGATAACTGATCAAACAAGTTAAATTATGTGATCAAAAATGTTTGTTTAGGAGTTGAATTTGTTGCTTGGAAAGGAAAAAGAGATATCCATCTAAGTATACTATCAAACTACATGTCAATATTAAGCATTTTTTATTTTTGTTTAGGATACTATTTATGGTGATAAATGGATGAATAATTCTATCAATAATTTTTTAGTGTTGAAATCAGTGTGAGCTTAATATTAAATAATAAGCATCCATGGTTAGCAGAGCATGTGATCAGCTCTACCTCTAGGTTGTCTAATATCTTTCCTCCATAACTAACATGCAGTATAACAATCGTTCATATGTGCATAAGAAAAATTGTGTTCCTGTTTTCGTACATGCATTACCCTACTTAAACTTTCTCCTACATTTATTTGTATTCCAAATCAAATGTGCAATAAAATCAGACAACATAGTTTATCCATATAAATTCATCATTCAAAAAAACTAACTTAAATCCTCAACTTATGTGCGCTTGGAAATAACAATAAAACTTCTCACTTAACAAGAAAATATCTATGTAAAATAACGTGAAAATTAACATTTAGAAGTGTTGTGTGAGATGGAGGCGTGTGGAACAAGTGTGTCAAGGGGTAATGTGTATGGAGATAAAAGTTTCACATTTAGTTTAACTTTTTATCTCATTTACCTAACCTTATAAAGTCCATAAAATCTCATAAACATATATTATTTATCCAAGATTAGTAGATAGTAGATACATATAGAATGCATGCTTGGATATTCATGTTACCTTCCTACACACTAACTTCTTGCACACCTGTTCTCCACAAATACCCCCTGTTCCACACATCCTTTACTTCACATAGTTGAATGTGTAAAATTTTAAAATGAAATATATTAAACTGTTAGACTAACTTTTGATTTCCAAATTATTTGTGTAGTTTTTTATTTTAAATTTTTTGCTTCCCTCTGCACATCCATTCTCCCACATATTGATCTAGGTGAATATTGGTGGCCACCCTCGTATTCCACCTAGACCTCCAGTCGATTTCATTAGTTCCCTTGATTATATCAACATTTACTATTTTAGCAGTTTTTCGAGTCGTGAACTTCTAGAGCTATTTTAACCCCGTAAATGACGTTTTTTTGAGGTTCACAATAGGTTATGAGCCTAATGAAAATCCTATGGTACTTTTATATATATTTCCAACGAGGTATTGTATGCGCCAAATAGAGATCATATGACCAAGTTACGACCTCAGGAATTTGGATGCCCAACTAACCCCAACAAGGCCCACAAACTCTTGGTGTTCAATCTCATGGGGTTAGGGTTTTGGTTGTTTAGGGTTTCACTTTGTTGTTAAATAATAAGAATTCCCTTGAGCCTCGTTGTAACATATTTCAGAGGCATGTAGCTGCCACATCTCTTCTCAGAGATAAGCTACCATTGCTTCAGCTAGTTTCTTTCCATTCTATATGTAAACATATTTCAGTTCTTTGATTTTAATGGATTGATGTTTTATTTTTGCTACATCTCTATATTTATGTTTATATGTTTATTATGTTTCATTCTTGTATAAATTTGGATCAGTGGTATCAGAGTGATATGCTCTTTCTTTGTTTTTCTTTGCATGTCCACAACAAGGTCAGGGTATAAGGAGTTAGGGCTCGAACTGGTTGAAGCTTTGCAAGACCAACCTTGAAAACCTTGATGGCCTCCCATGGTGGAAGAAAATAAATACAAGGGAGCAGGAGATCCTTTCAAAATATTTCTTGAAGAAGCCCTCGAGCAATCGAGGAACACAATTATGGATAAAGTTCCCCAGATCCTTTAGTCACTACCCACAAGTGACACATCTTCATCTAGAAGCCACTCTGGAGGTGCCACTCCCTTTAAGTTACAAGCCAATTTTGATATCCCCATATTTGAAGGCCAAATATATATGGATGCCTTAGATAAATGGTTAAATATGTTAGAAGAATATTTTTCAATTCATGATTTTTCCAATCAGGAAAATATTACTTTTGCACTCCTCAAAGTCACCCCCCATGTCAAGGACTGGTGGGAAACCTACTGTTAGAAGAGGGACAAGAGGGAACCCTCACTATCTTCAGCCATACCCACTTGGAATTGTTTCGAAGACACCATCTAGGAGCATTATTACCTTGTCGGTAGCTATGAAGATAAATTCGTAAAGTGGACCATGCTAAGGTAGGGGAGCGACCAAGCCATGTCAAAGTTCACAAATAATTTCCATAACCGTCATACAAAGTTGGGTATCAAGGATTCTAAGTGGCATTTGGTACTCAAGTGCTACAGTGTTCTACACAAGTACATCCAGGATGAGATGGAGTGTTGGGCGCGGGATCACCCAAGGGAAGTTTTGGGGCTTAGAGCCCAGATTTTGGTCAAAAATTGTAACTTCGATGTAAAGACTCTGTATTTTGTGGGCGCGGAGCATGTAGCTTGTAAAATATTCATAGGGTTTTCCACCCTCAATTTTGTTAATGTAATGTTGGTTGTAGAGATCTACCCATGGTCTATGGACCACGGGATTGTATAAATAGAGCGAGGCTCTAAGTAGATAAAGACATCATCTAATCTAAACATGGAATAGAAACATAGCAGAAGAACAAAAGTGAAAAGTCTAGTTTGGGTCGCAGAGTAGGAGAAGGCTCTGCAGCTAAGTGCATAGAGGCCTAGTAGTTTGCAGCTGAGTGCACGAACCCCTGCAGCTGAGTGCGCAAGGCGAGTCGAGTCAGTAATAGCTGAAAACATTAATAAAGAGAAGTTTCATATCAATTATGTGTATTTATTTCCTATTTTATGCATTGAATATATTGGGTATAAATTGCACTTCTATTGTTTATATGATGCACGAATATATATGATTGTATTGATTAATTGAATGCAAGATAGAATATATATTTACGTGAAGTTAACTAAGATCTATTAATAAGATAAGTAAGGTATGCGATGTAGTTTGGGGAAATAGTGAAGTTCGCTACCATAGCAGCGCGAAAGCACCTCATGCCCTGGTTAGGGCTGCACGAAGGGCGATTATAATAGATCGCAAGGGTATTGAAGGTTAGAATAGTGTGTGAAGTAACCTGCACGAAGATAAGCATAGTTGGACTAAATCAACACCATAGACATCTCAAGGGTGCGGAAACTTGGTTCCAGCATCCCCCCATACTGCTTCGGGTGAGATTTCAGTCCGCGCTCCACAGGCTGATGCTAAAAGGGCCTGTAGTGTAGGGATTTGTTTGGCTAAATAACTCTGAACCTGGGCCAGGCCCCCCTTAAGCCAACAAATGGTTCTATTGCCAGGACCAGAATTTGCATAGAGATGTCTGATGTCATATCATTGGAATCCAACTAAGAAGGAAATTGAAGGCTAGTTGGACAGAAGAATTCACGAGTTCGCAGCATAGGAGAATAGGAACCCACCACTATCAAAAGAAGAGTGGTTGGACTACTACCTATACATGGAGATCCACGAAATATTCTTCGCGTCCTTTCCTACTGATCTATATGAGTGCATCGCGAAGCTAGAAGATAGCCAAGGAAGGTGGAAAGTTGATAGTACTATTGTGTGGACCCCAGAGTTAGTTTGAAGGTTGGAAACATCGAAGGATAAGATCGCATGCACCGTTGATCATTGGCTCGATTGTATTATAGGAGGATTCATTATTGAGTTCGCGGTTGACACTTCAGTTAGCTACAACGAGGTAGAGCAACGCTTTCTCAAAGGACCACAAGGTAAGTATGTAAAGTCTTTGAATACTTGGATTAAAATGCTATTATGTGAAAATAGGGTTATGTAGTTACCTTGATGTTCGGGGCTACGCGAAGTGGAAAAGCTTATAGGAACAAAGGAAATAAGGGACCAGCAACTAGCCCCTTGATTTCATCTCCGTGAGGGGACGAGGAAGAGCTCACGAAGGTCTCACCACGAAGTACGATCCATCTGATAAGGCAAAGGATTCTGCCAATACCACCTCCACCCACACCACCACCAGCTTCACCACCATCACCTCCATCTTCACCCATACCACCTCCAGCACCACCGCAATTCAATATGGCAAGCACAATGAAGTTGCATGTGTTCAAAGGTTTGGGAAATGAGGATCCGGATCAATTTTGGTTCGTTTTAAGGGCTTTATGGGAAGCGCAAGGAGTTACATATGATAATATAAAGAAAGTGACACTGGTTAGCACCCTGCAGGACCACACCCTAACCTGCTATATTAAGCACTCCAATTATAATCCAAATGCAGGAATCGCGGATATCCAAGCAGCGCTAAATAGAGAATTTAAAAGGCCAAAGTCTAAAGCACAATTGATCATTGGATTCAAAGAATCACGTTGCTACCAGGTGAGACTCCTTGGGATCTAGATCAAAGGCTAAAATGTACAATTCACGAAGCTAATATGAATCTGACGAATGGACAACATCGCGAGTGGTTTGTAGCTTCGCTAATGCCACATTTAAGGAGTGCACTATCACAGCAGAAGATAATGACTCAGGCGGAGGCCTTAGAGATTGCGATGAGGCTACATGAGACCTTGATGCTGGATCCTAACTTAGGAGTTCAGTAGATCCACACGTAGTTGAAGAATTTATGCCTTGAGATGCAGAGTCTGAAATAGGACAAGATAGCTCGACCAGAAGTGCGCGAAGAGGTATGGTGCGTAAAATTCAAGGGTCAGGGTCATGACAAGGATCACTTCCCAATTTTCAAAAATTACCTAGCAGAGGAGCACCTATGCCCTTAAGACCAGAAGCCCAAGCAAGGCCTAGCGCAGCACCTGCTTTGTGGTGCACAATTTGTCAAATAGTAGGAAAACATGCCACAGACAATTGTCACTTGTTACATAAGTAAACACGGAATTTGCAACAAATGTTCTGCAACTTTTGTAGGTCAGTGGGACACGATGAGCGCACTTGTAGAAGCTATGAGTTAATGATGGATAGAATTCCCACCTACAAGGTTCAGGCCGAAATGTGACCCCTTGACCAAAATGCAGGAATGGCGCGAACAGGATTTCAGGGGCGCAGACGAGGCCAAGGTGGAGGAGGACCTGGAAGAGGTCACAGATAGTTGATATGCTACAATTGCAGAGGGCCAGGACATTATGCCCGCGATTCCACGAATCCAACGCACTCATCATGTTTGTATTGCACCTTGTTTGATCACGAGACAGAAGATTGTCCTACACTGATAGCTAGGATATGCGACAAAGGAGCGCTACCACCTCCCCTGACTCAGAACCTGTAGATGATGAGGTCTGAGCCACACGAGGAAGATCTGAATGTGAACATTGTGCTCCAAAGTGGAATCACGATGAGAGATGACAAAGGCAAACAACCAGAAGATAGTACTTGGGTTCGCAAAGCTCCGACGAAAGAAGCAGAGTTTGATTTGGAGCGCACTCGGGAAACCTTCATGGAAGCCAAGAAGATCTTTACTAAAGCCTCTACTTCCGGAAGCAAAGATAAACCGAAGCCGGAGATGGACCCATCTATGCTCACAATGTTCTTGGAAACATGTATGAAGCGACTGTGCAATAGTAAGGCAGCGAAAGGGTTATAGGAACTCATTAACAGATGCGTTGGGACTGCGCCAGGAGAATCGCGCGTAGTCAGGAAGATCAGAAAACATAAGACAAGAACAAGAAGAGAGATGAGACTAACCACGCAAATCGGAGAATATGAGTTGGATCAAGTCATTCTGGATTTAGGATCAGATGCAAATGTTCTACCGAAACATACATGGGAGAGAACGGGGTGACCTGCACTACAGTGGTCTCCAATTCAACTAAGGATGGCGAACCAACAGAAAATAATACCCATGGGACAATTGCAGGGAATAACTGTGGATATTGAGGGAGTAAGCGCTGGAAAACTTGGAAGTGATAGAGATTGTCGATGACAACAATCCCTATCCCATGCTCTTAGAAATTGATTAGGCCATTGACATGAACGAGGTGATTAATCTGAAGAAGCGCAAGATGATTTTTGAGAAGAAGTCACTACGCATAATTATACCCATGGACCCTGCTGAAGGATTGCACTATACGAAGCCGATACACGACTATGAAAGTGATGATGATTTCGACTGCATCTATAAGATAATAGCGTGAAACCAGGACTAGGTGAATCCTACCGCGGATGGGTGGATTGCATGGGAGCACGAAAGCTCATGTACTTTGGATTCAAATGAGGAGAGAAAGCAATGGCAGAATTGATTACATGAGGTAACTACACTAAATTTTAATATGATGACAAGGTCGTTGCACTACGTATTGACATAAGTAAGAGACCTGCCTACTTATGATGGTCTAAGTGAGGTAGATACCTTCTTAAATAAATTTGAAAGGGAGGTGCCGGAAAAGAAACGCTTTCGGGCCTTGGACTGGGTGCTACGTGCTATGCCCGTGAGATGGTGGGGTACACATAAAGGGAGCTTTGACGACTAGCGTGAGTATAGGAGAATGATGTGCACACGATTTGGGAAGCCTAGGGTGTGATTGATAGACAAGTACAACAGACGAGATGATCCGCGCATGCATCTGGCCAAGTGGGTGCACGCATATGGAAAACAACCTACGCAAATGCACATGAACTCCGCGTTGAGATGTATGGTCAATAAGCATGTGTTGGGGGGACAAATGTGCAAATGGCTCTTAATATTTGGGAAACATTATGTAGGAAGAACAGTCGCACAGAAGGTTCTCCACACGAAAGCACTTAACAAGGTACGCAATGTGCAACAAAGTGATTAGGACCTGCGCGTACCTACAATATTTTGGGCTTATAGGACGACATGTAAGAAACTGATGGGACAGACACCTTTAGGTTTTTCTATGGAGTGGAAGCTTTAATGCCTATGGAATACATCGTGCCTAGTCTGCGCATAGCAGCACTCATGGGTATGATGGATCGCGGAGCCCTGGAGGAGAGGCTCGCGCAGTTGCAGCTCAAGGAAGAACAATTTTTGGCTGGATTTCACCAGCAGGTCCAAAAGCAGTGCGAAAAGGCTTGGCACGATCAACATATTAAGTTGCACACCTTCAAGGTGAATGATTTGGTTTTGTTGTATGATAGTAAGTTTGATAAATTCCCAGGGAAGCTCAGAATGCATTGGCTGGGACCATATGTTATTAAGGAGATCATAGATGGTGGCGGTGCAGTTAGTAAAGTTAAATGGAGAACTCTTCCCAGGAAAAGTCAACGACAGTCGTTTGAAGGCGTACACAGGGCGCTCAACCATCTGACTAGTCGATAGAAGCATAGTCTTAGCACTCTAGGCAGCTGAAAGGAAGCGCAGGACTATAAACTGCTCTTCCCGGGAGCTTCATGATGTCAGGACTGCGCGCAGTAGCAAAGTGTCACAGGGTCCGCGACAGTGCAAGGGTAGCTGGTTTCCGCGCGGGTCGGCTAGAAAGTGACCATTATAGTCACTATTCATGATGTGATGCTTGGTTTGAGACCAAATGGAGTGAGCGGCAGGCATTTAAGGCAAACTTTATGGGGTAGATTCTTGAAAATATGCCGCCAATCGAGCATTAATGGACCAAATGTGGGGGAACGGTCGAATTCATATTCAAAAGGTGATATAAATTACAAAGGGTTGTCCAGCAAACAACACTTGGCAATTTGAGGACTGAGTTGTTGTGCGCATAGACACTCATGAACCTAGACTTGTTTGATCTTCTGAAGGTGAATTCGTTGCTTGAGCAATTACCCGAGCCATTAAGAGAATTGTCGAATAACACTATGACAGCACCTGAGGAAGCCATGGATACCAGAGTAATGACCACTAAGGAAGTTGCGTAGGCCATGACGGAAGTGGAAGTCCCAGGAAGTGCCAGGATAGTCACAAAAATACCTAAATCACTGCGCATGTCGAGACCCAAGAAAGACAAGCAGGCTATGGTACCAGTGCGCGTATCCCCTAGGAACCCGTTAAGGACTAAGCTTACCATGGAAGAAAAGGGGAAGGCTATCAATTTGGAGGCTGATGAGGAGGAATAATTTGAAGAAATCCTGGTAGAGGAGGAGGATGTAGAAATGGAGGTTGAAACCCAAGGTGCGGACCCTCTTACTAGGTTGCCCGCATATGTTCCTCCGTGGAAGGGTAAAGCAAAGGTGCCCAAAGACATAGATGAGAGAAAAAGTTCTCTGCAGACTCCGCTGCTCCCTAATGACATTATTTTTGAAGGAGCACACCTGGGACGAGTGCCTGTACTGAAAGTTTAAGACTGGGATCTCGCGGACCACAAGAAGTTCCCACATTTGGCAACCGCGCAACTAATGCGCCAGAAGAAAGACGCGCCAATTGGACTCATAGATTTGGAGCCACGTAAATGGTTGAGAGGTGTGGAGAAGGCAGGACTGTTAAACCTGCTCTGGGTGTTGCATTACCATCATGCCCCAGTGACCATTTTGATCATCAGGCAGCTGCTCTCCTTGGTGCATGATGGGTGCTTGTGGCTGGAGGAGCCCATCCCCATCACAGACCATTTGATTCACAGAATTACCTAGCTACCTTGCAAAGGGGAGGATCCAACGAACATCTCAAAGGGCAAGAGTGATGATATGGCCATTGTGGAGGCCATGAAGAAGAAGTTTAAGCTAGAGAAGAAGAAGAGAGGGTATGCCATTTCCAGCATCAACAACCCTACGGTTAAAGTCGTGACGCAGATATTGGCAGGGAAGGTTATGCGGAAGTGTCGCACGGCTAAGGTGTCCGCGTCGGTGGTTGCGCTAACAACACAATGTGCAGAAGGGGTCCAATTCAACTGAACAAACTACTTATGTAGAGAGTTCCTTGGGAACTTCCGCGAGGCACAGGAGTAGGGAAAAGCTTTTCAATAAGCATGGCTTCTGTTGTCCATAGTACTAGTGGCATGGGAATTTCTTGAAGACAGCCAGTTCTCGGCGATCACGCAGGACCTGCCGAAGGCAGCGAAGTATGCTTCGCTATGGGCAACCAGGGATTCACAAAGGATAGGGGACAGCAAGATATTATGGGTGTTCATGGAGATGAACATTAGAATGGGGATTAATTGCAAGCCGCAGTTATCACCCACAGTCTACAACAGTCTGCAGAGCTTCGTTGAGACATCAGGGCACAGAAGGACCGCGCGAAGACAATGGGTGAGCTACCCTATCTGGCGACGGAAGATGTCAATTTCTTGGTCCTTAAGTCATAGCCGCCAGAGTGGTGCGCTCTAGCCAGCTCCGCAATGGAAGCAGAAAAGTCCGTTGTGCAGTGGAAAAAGGAAGAGGCAAAACTGAGGATGGCGCAGTTGGAAGAAAAGCGTAGAAATGAAGCAGCAACAGCTAAGGGCTAGGTGGCATGTGACGCAGCGATGTTGGCAGAAGAGCAGAAAAAGGCTGCAGAGGAAGAGCGTGAAGGAAAAAAGTCACCTTCACCCAAGCTGGAGACAGATACAGAGCAAAGTGGTGCGGACCCGCAGACAGCGTCCACCCAACTGAAACGTCTGCGGCCAAGAGAGCAGGTAGGGCCACGAAAGAAGCCAAAGGCTTCAAAGACTTCTTTCGACCTAATCACCCTCACTGAGGGGATCTACATAACATTGGTGAGATGGTGATAGACATCACCACGAAGACCCTCCAGTAGTTTGAGGAGGAACACTAGATGGTGTTGGGGGCCCTCCGGGCGTAGATACAGGAGTTGCATGTGCGCACTCCACAGGCTGGCGCTATGTCAACCAGCCTTGCAGTAGGCACATCCGTGGCTGAGGAAATGTTGCACGCCTGGATGACCAACACCATAGTGCTGCCAGATGGAGCACTCATTACAGAAAATGAGGCCAACAGGCCTATGGTCAGCGGGTTGAAGGGAATCAGGTTAAATGTGCTTGCGCTCCCTTGGGAGACGCTCTATGTTTTCTAGGATGGAATCACTGCAGAACTGCAAGCCAGGCAAGGTCGCGTGCTCCAGGTAATGAGCGAGCAGCACATCAACATTGAATAGTTGAGCATGCAGCATGACGAGGCAGTGGCGCAGAACACACAACTCATACAGGTGGTGGAGGAAGCCTACCAGATGGTCCCGAAGTTTGCCATCCAAGTAGAGGAACCAGTGGAGGCACGTGCCCAGAAATTAGCAGTAGGGGTGCGCGAGGCAAAGGAAGAAATGACCAGTGTTCAACTCGAACTGACCTTCAGATAGCTGAACTGCAATTGAAGGCGCAATCTTCAACCCCATCGGAGGTTAGGGAACAACACGCTAGTGTGATTACAGCAGTAATAGTAGAGGTTAACGGTGCAGTGACAGATTGCACAAAGTTGTTTGAGGTTCTCACCACCCTACAGGAGGACCCGAACATACAACGCCTAGAGACATAGGCACGTGAGCTACAGCATAAATATGACGAAGTAAAAGGGACTGCGCAGACGACTGCCCTTACACAGAGGCTCGTGAGGATGCAGGAGGGGAAAGCACTCAAGGAACAGGCAGATGCTACTCGACATAAGGAAGCAGTTTTGAAAGCGCGATTACAATTGTGGATTGATGAGGCATACATCGTCACAACTCGCATTGAAGCAAAGCTCGTGCAACTAGAAGAAACATAGGAAAAGGTTCAGGGAAGCAGTTTAGCCACAACAGTCTCTGAACAGTGCGTCGAAGAAGTACAATAGGTAGTCGGTCAGTGTGTTGCTGATCTTACAGCAATCCAGGCATAATTGGGAGGTCTTTGCGCAAAGATCTCCACACCGATAGAGTGACTCGAGGGCGAGTCACAATGTTTTTGTTGGGGGCCTATTGGGTGTGGGATCCCTCAAGGGAAGTTTTGGGGCTTAGAGCCCATATTTTGGTCAAAAATTGTAACTCCGATGTAAAGACTTCGCATTTTGTGGGCACGGAGCGCGTAGCTTGTAAAAGAGTCATAGGTTTGTCCACCCTCAATTTTGTTAATGTAATGTCGGTTGTAGAGATCTACCCATGGTCCACAGACCATGGGATTGTATAAATAGAGAGAGGATCTAAGTAGATAAAGACATCATCTAATCTAAACATGGAATAGAAGAATAGTGGAAGAACAGAAGTGAAAAGTCTAGTTTGGGTCGTAGAGTAGGAGAAGGCTCTGTGGCTTAGTGCACAGAGGCCTAGTAGTCCGTAGCTGAGTGTGCGGACCCCTGCAGCTGAGTGTGCAGGATGAGTCGAGTCTGTAACAGTTGAAAGCATTAATAAAGAGAATTTTCATATCAATTCTGTGTATTTATTTCCTGTTTTATGCATTGAATATGTTGGGTATAAATTGCACTTCTATTGTTTATATGATGCACGAATATATATGACTGTATTGATTATGTGAATGCAAGATAGAATATATGTTTACGCGAAGTTAACTAAGATCTATTAAGAAGATAAGTAAGGTACGCGGTGCAGTTTGGGGAAATAGTGCAGTTCGTTGCCATAGCAGCGCGAAAGCATCTCAGCCCCTGGTTAGGGCTACGCGAAGGGCGATTATAATAGATTGCGATGGTATTGAAGGTTAGAATAGTGCACAAAGTAACATGCACAAAGATAGATACATTTTGACTAAATCGATGCCATAGACATCTCAAGGGTGTGAAAACTCAGTTCCAGCATCCCCCCATACTGCTTCAAGTGAGACTTCAGTCCGCGCTCCGCGAGCTGATGCCGAAAGGGATAGTAGTGTAGGGATTTGTTTGGTTAAATAACTCTAAACCTAGGTCAAGCCCCCCTCAAGACAACATGGAGTTCTTGGACATCTCCTTGCTCAGTGCCACCTATGAATAAAATTTCAAGATATCGCATAAAATTAAATATAATAAGCAAGACTTTGGATCTGTGAATTTGAAGCAAGGGAAAGGCACCCCAAAACCATAGAACAAAGGAAAAATCCAAGGCAAGGCGACCCAAGACAACCTGTTTAAGCTGCAAGCAAAGAAAAACACCATGAAGATAAAGAAGGACACAGAAAAATGGTGTAAGTTCCATAAGAACCCCACTCACAACACGAGAGAGTGTTGAGCAAAGCAATCATCAGTGGCCAAGCTGAAGGCTTCCAAATAAGATGCAAGTTCCAACTCTATGTAAGAACTCAACAAGGGGAATGAAAATGAAACTAGATTATTGATGCGGAGCCCAGTGCCACTGTTGCCACCACCAAGATCCAAAATATTGAACCTAAAGATCCATAGGAGGAGGAGCGCCTCTTCCACTTATAAATGTGGGTGAAGGGTTCTCTTCTATAGTTCATTATCAACAGTGGGAGCTAAAATAAATTCATTTCAATAGAGGTCGTGAAGCTACTAGGCCGACCGACCACACCACACCTGCAGCCATACACCATCGGGTGGCTTCACCAAGGACAAGATCTCCATGTCAGCCAACAATGTCTCCTTCCCTAAAACATCGTGATTCACATATGAGGTATTGTGTGATGGTGATCCTCTTGAAGTTTGTGATGTATTATTAGGTGAACCATGCTTGTGGAAGTTTCATATTGTGTATGAGTCTAGGCCTTGCACTTTTATTATTACTTTGGGCAATAAGTTATACAGGATACCATATGTTCCAACACCTACCACCATCTCTTTAATCTGTGCGAAGAAATGCATTAAGATCATTGACCAGACCAAGAATTTTTTCTTCCTTATGATTCACCCTCAGGGCAAGAAGAAGAATATTGTGGTCACCTCCATAGCCTTCAGGCAGGGCTCCTTCACATGGCAACAACATATGGACAAGGTCGTGGAGGAGTACAGGGACATCTTCACCTCACCCACAAGGGTACCCCTACACTATCAAGTCAAGCACTCCATAAATCTTACCCCAGGCGTGTCACTGCCTAATGGACAAATATACTAATGCTCTATTCTGGAGAACAATGAGATCAGGAGGAAAATTTAGGATTTGTTGCAGAAAGGGCACATCAGGCCAAGTTGATCACCCTGTGGGAGCCCGATCGTGTTGGTATAGAATAATGATGGAACCTGGAGACTTTGTATTGACTATCGAGTGTTGAATAATATCATTTCCCGAAATAGGTATCCAATCCCATGGATTTTTGACCTTCTAGACCAGCTCAAGGGTGTCAAATATTTTAGCAAGATTGACTTGAAGTTTGGTTATCACCAGATACCAATTTAACCCTCCAATGTGTGGAAGACCACCTTCAAATCCAAGGAGGGCCTTTTCGAATGGCTGACCATGCCTTTCATGTTGATGGATTCCCCCGCAACCTTCATGTAACTTATGGATAGCATCTCTCGACCCTTCACCAACTCGTTTGTGGTAGTGTACCTAAACGACATCCTTCTCTTTAGCCGGAGTTGAAGAGCACATACATCATATTCGACAAGTCCTCCAAACTCTATGACAACATAAATTGTGTGCTAATTTGGAGAAATCAACTTTTGGTATGACCCCAGTTCAATATCTGGGGTACATCATTAATGAGCGGGGTGTGCATGTGGACCCATCCAAGGTACATGTTATTCAAGATTGGCCAACCCCAACCACTCTAACAGAGCTCCACAACTTTCGAGGTCTTGCCAATTTCTATCACAGGTTCATGTTGGGATTCTCTCATATCACTTTTCTTTTGAGTCAAGTCACCAAGGGCGAGGCGAAAGTAAATTTATTTTGGTCTTAATCCCAACAAAAGGCATTTGTCGAGTTGAAGCATCGCCTCCACTTTTCACTAGTGCTCACAAACCTGCAACAACCATTTGAAATTGAGATAGACACCTCAGACTATGCTATTGGTGCAGTTTTTACCCAGTAGGGGCATCTAGTGGCATATCACAATGAGACACTATTAGATATTATCTGAAAGTATCCCGCTTATGAGAAAGAGATGTATTCAATTGTGCAGCATTGTCGACAATGGAAGCATTACATCTTGGGGAAGAAAACAGTCATCCACACATACCACTGAACCCTACAGTTCATACAAACATAAGGAAAGTTGCAGAATGATCACCATCAGAAATGGTCCACATATCTGCAGCAGTTCCATTTGAACATCAACTACAAGAAGGGAATCACCAATAATGTTGTAAATTGTCTCAAGAGACCACCGGTTATGGCACTAACCAATGTGCTCAAATCTTGTGTACACGAGATTTCGGGGTGGCCTCATCTTTACAAGAGTGATCCAGAATTTTGTAACACATACAAGATGCTCTTGGAAGGCAAGAAAGTTCCATATTTTCACCTCTAGGATGCATTGTTATGCCACTTTGGAAACCTTTGTGTTCCTTCAAGTAAGTGTACCAAGATTATTTGGGAGACGCACTACAGTCGGGTCGCTAGACATTTCAGAGTAGAGATCATAGTGGAAGTGCTCCAAAAGTATTTGTATAGGCTGAACCTTCGATAGGATGTTGGGAATTACATTAGATCCCGCATTGTGTGTGCCATTTCCAAACAAAAAATCAAGAAGAAAGGCCTATATACTCCTCTTCCTACTCCTAGTCAGACTTGGGAATCCATCTCCATGGATTACAATTCGGGGCTTCCTTCTACTAAGCATTGCAACGACTGCGTTTTCGTGGTCATCGACAGGTTCTCTAAGATGGCCATTTTGGCGGCCTACAAGAAGAGTATCACAATAGAAGCCACTATTAATATCTTATTTGAATGAGTGTGGGTACACTTTTGGATCCACTGTCCATTTTCTCAGATCAGGAGAATAGGTTCCTGAGTACATTTTTTTCAAGCCTCTGGTAAATGTTGGATACCAAGCTCACTAAGTCCACGACCTTACACCCCTAAAGTGATGGCCAAAAAGAGGTCATCAACAAGATGATCGTGCACATTTCGCACATGTACAACTTAAAGCATCCATGAACATGGGATGAAATCCTCCCCTATGTCCAACACAACTACAAAAGAGCTCTTCATAGCTCAACTGGCCATAGCCCCTTTCAAGTGGGGTTGGGATTCCAACAACTATGTCCCATTGCTGTGGCCAAAACATTTGCATCTACTCAGGCATATTCGGCTCATGTCCAGTCTAAAGTTGACAAGGCTAACAACTTTATTGAGTGCATTCATCACATCAACCTACAAGTCCATGGAATTTTGGAGAGAGTGAATACTAAGTATAAGAAATGTCGTGATCAACATCGGGTTCCACACAAGTTTGAGATGGGAAACAAAGTGTGGTTACATTTGAAGAAGGATTGCCTCGTCGGGCCCCACTGCAAGCTTCACTCGCTCCAATGTGGGTCGTACAACATCACCAAGGTTGTAGGAGATAATTCCTTTGAGCTCAACATTTCTTGGCCTGCACCCAGTATTCAATGTGGACCGGCTGCGACCATACTTTCCCCCGTTGTTGGACAAATCTGATGTTGCTGAGCCGCTGACACTAACAGAGCTCAACCCAAGCTACATCAAATATGCCACAAATGACAGGATCATGGACACATAGATCAAGAACACTTTCCAGCAGAGGGTCCAACCATATCGAGTTGTCAAAGAAGGCCAACTCCTTTATCATGACAAGTGGTTCACTAGGGACTACGTTCAACAAAAAACTCCTCACCTCATGGAGGTTCTGCACGCAATGGGGATCATTGCTTCCTAAGGGGGGGAGATTGATCCATGTGGATATTGGTGGCAACCCACCTATTCCACCTAGACCTCCAGTTAATGTCATCATTTTCCTTGATTATAGCAACATATACTATTTTTAGCAATTCTTCGGGTTCTGAACTTCTTGAGTTGTTTTAACTCCCTGAACGATGTTTCTTTGAGGTTTGCAGTAGGCCCATAGCATGTTTATGCCTCTAAAATTGCTGCATCAACATCGGGGATAACCATCTGCTCCGGACCTTAGTGCGGCTCCTTTTCCGTTTGGTGTGGTGGCTCCGACTGGATATAATGGGACCAATTTCCCAGTGATGTATGAGTTGATGGGTGATTGTTTTGTAATGTGTAACGAATGTGATAAGTGTTTTATCCTGCAATTCAAACATATACAAATATAACTATATAACCTGGGTATCCTTTTAACAATGCGATTTCTGACTATTCCTAAAGGATAAATAATCATATAGATGGCTTACTTATCAATAGAAAGGTGCATTTTGTTTAAGAAATTAGACAAAGTAATTATAAAAACATTATCGCATTCATCACAATATATATCACTGACATATATATTCAAATGATAACAATTCTAAAACCTTCAGAAATGATATGCTAAAGAATTGTCTGAAAAACATACATATATCAATAATAGCAAGTTTTAAGAAATGTTCATTCACATAAAGAAATAAGACAAAAACAATGATATAAGTACCATATGCATTTGAATCCTTCCGATGTAAACAACACTCTGATTCCACTTTCCTATTTGAGAAACCTCCAGAAGATGCAAAAGTGCAAGTCTTAAACAAAGCTTCTTTCACAAAAATGCAGAATCTTGATCCACTTTTGATAATAAAAAAAATAATTAGAAGTACAGAAGTGCAACTCCCAAGTCAAGTTTTTACAAATTTGAGGACCCTTTCTAAATACATGAAAGGGTCTTAAATAATAAAAATAAAAACTAACTATCAACAAAAATCACTATGTGTTGTTCTAACTGTAGACATGAAAATCTAGGATTTACTATAAAAATAGCAGTGCAATAGTGATTGAACTAATTCATTGAATCAACTTCTTTTCTTGTGCTTGTAGCTGACAGATTGCGAGCATGAGCTGGATTTCTAGAGGTTGACTCATCCTGGAGTGTAGCTAGGCTGTATAGGTGGCATCGGAGAGTTCAAGGATCATGCAGTTGACTGCATCGGAAAGGCACTTCACGGCCATCTTCTTGCTATGTGGCTTGACTAGAAAAAAACAACATGTTTCCCATCTCAAGTTTTGGATTTCTCCTATCTGTTTTTCTCTGTTCACCAGCTCCTACCTCCAATTATGTTCCAGTGCCTTTTATTTAGGGAGTTTACCTAGAGAGAAATCAAAGATCAAGTTAGACATATGTAAATTGTTATTTACTAATTCGATCAAACCGTTCATTGGAACTCTGCATCTAGAAGTTGCTCTTTCGGATTTCATTCGCTGGGACTCCCGTTTTGAAAACAGAATTTCCTTATGCGATTCTTGTATTTTTGGAAAATTGGCAGCCATTCCTTCTACGGAATCTTACCAAGACAGAAAATTTGTTATCCTTTCATCTGTTTTTTCCAATTCCAGTCCGGCGTCCACTGCCTTTTCAATTAATGATGCAGATATATCGCACAATGGGTCGGCCAATGATATGTTATGGCAAAGGATGTTCAACTTTATATACAAGGCTTTGGTTATCTCTAAGGCTTCTTTTCTGAATTCACTAACTTGTGGATAACCCCTGTATTTTTCTATCTATACTTGCATTTGCGCAATTTGATCTTCCTTTGCCTTCTTTTCCTGCTTAATTGTAATTTGAAGCCTGCTTAATTCTTGAGACAACTCTCGTTGTTTATGGAGAGTCTTCTCATCAATCCTCTGTTTCTCCAGTTTCAATTGCTCTCTTAGTCGCTCATTTTTCCATCTCTGCTCTGCTAGCTACTGGTCAAGTTGAATAATTCTTTGTTGTCCTTCTGCTTATTGCACTTCAAGTTGAGTGATCCTCTGATCCTTCTCCTTGATTAGTTGGCTGACCTCTGAGGCTTTGTCCATTGTCGCTGTTGTATAAGCCCCTGCATACTGAGATAATTTAGTTAAATCCTTAGAGGGATTGACTTCTGCCTTCCATACCACATTCATCATTTCGTCCTGAGGAGTTAAAAGAGGTCCTTGATCAATTTTCCTCTTTTTCCTCTATCTTTTAACCACATCCCTGTGCTTTGGACTGTAGAATACATCTAGGGGTGGTATTTCTTCTATTCTTAGTACAATCTCCTCTGTAGGATTTTCGGGAATGATTTCTATATCCTGCTGAGTCTTTGGTAGGCCGCTTGTCCCTTCAATTGGAACAATCATAACTTCAAGATTTTGTGTTGTGAGAGATTTTGGTGCAGTGAGCTCTTGGGATTTATTTGGGTTTTTGATGATTAGGTCAAACTGTTCCCATTCCTTGGTTAAAGCTGGATCAATATTTATATCAATATCAAGTATCTCACTAGTTCCCTCTTTTTTTTGCTCCCTTTCAGGGCTCTTTTCCTTTTCAAGAGTCTTTTCAATAGTTTTCTCTTCATAGTGGCCTTCTAGTTGCACCATAGAGGTAATATTTAACAAGTCCAAAGGTAGTGTTTGCAACCTCTGTGCCCTGAACTTCAAAAGTTCCTCTAATCCTTCTGCTCCCAATCTGATTTTTGCTAGATGTTTCACTTGAGAAAATAACTTAGCTGAAGTGAACAAATCATCATAATCATCCTTCTCATGTTCAAACTTGGCAATTTTGACATGGGAGGTGAAATTGTAGGCGACTGCTTTTGGATCATACTGCCTTTTTGGGATGACTACTAACTTTAACTCTTTAATTTTCTCAGCTTCCTTCTCTGCATGTTTGAAGTCATGTAGTGTGAAAGTACCACATTGGAGGGGGAATGAAGGCCACATTTGTTTTTTGGACTCCTTTAGGTTCCTTGACATCCCTGTTTGTGTTATCTGATAAGCTATTTCTCTGGAAAATAATTTATCAGGAATGTATAAGGGGAGGACATGTGGATCAGTAGTGCTGCCAAAAAGTCTGATGTAGGTGAACATCTCTTCACCAAACCAACTACCAATTGATGTTAGGTCGACACTGGCTTCATCGGATAGCCGAGGAGCGGGTTTGTTGAATATAGCATAATGAATAGGCAAGACGAAACCATGACAAATTTTATAAAGATTATTTTTATAATGGGCTTTCCACAATTCCTTATGATAAATATGAATGGGAATTGGGTTTTGTGGAGTCCATTTCAAACCTAAAATGGGGTAATCAAATTTGAAACAAATTGTGTCCAAAATGTAGGCACTCATATAAAATGGGGGTATTACCCGAGTAGTCACAAACTTGTTTTTCCTATAATCAAGGATTTGGTTGGCCATTTTATTAGACAAAATGGTCACCTAATCCATGATATAAGAGTTAATTGTTGCTTCCATTAAAGGTACCATCTCTATAGAAAACCTAGCCGAATCATGGACTCCAAAGAGTCTACATATCATAGCACCAGCATAGTAGTAAGGAGATGCTAAGGAGTCTACGGAGTACATACCCGATGATTCATGCTTGTGTTTGTTTGGATAATGCCTCCATTGTCTGATAGGGTCCGATTCCATGACATTTTCCTTGGCGAAGGATTCCAAAAATGCCTTGTTTTACTACTTCTGTGGTTCAGACAAATGGTACATATTTTTGATATCTTCCACCCTGAATGACCCGAACATCCTTCCATCAGCCGTAAAGAATGCTCTATCTGTTATGCTGATACTTTCAATTACCCATCTGACCAAGTCATTGTAGGGTAATATTTTAGCGTGGGCTACTATTCTATGAAGATAAGAGCTGGCCAAATCCTTAAGAGTACTCTCTAACTTATCAGTGGAATCTATTGTTCCCTTTTCTTCTTCAATCTCCTCTAGATCCTCGGCTTCAAGTAAATTGTATATACTTTCCCATGAAGCCTTGCCTAGACCGAGGTAGGTAGTATCAGCTATCAAGACCTTTTTCACTGGTTCCTCTTTGGCTATGACGGGAGCCTTTGGTTTCTTTGATTTCTTCGTCATTTTCGTTGGATTCATAAATTCAGACTTGCTCTACAAAAAGAAACAAAAGACCGTAACAGAGAAAAAATTGTTCAATGCTAACGTACAATAAAAAATATTAATGGTAATTAAGCGTAATAAGCAATACCGATTCTAATAAGTTATGCTACTACGGATGAAATCCTCGAAGGATTCAACCATAACTTCTCTATTAATGATTTCCGTAAATACCAATCGTGATACTTAAATGCCATAATGATATGTCACATCACTGATATTAGTAACAATTCTTTAAAGTGAATATCGTGAATTTCCCAATCAACGGTTAGCAAAAGTCGGAGATCGCAGATCGGGGGGCACAAACGTTATGCTTTAGATGTTTCCTTATATAGCTCCAATTGCGATAAATAGTGAGTTGTCATAGGGAGGCGGGAAAATTAAAAAATCAATAAATCGTTTGTTTCTAATTTATAATTGATTTATGCTTTAGACCTGCAAACATTATACTTCACCTTTATTGGAAGGCACGCTTTCCAATAATGAAATCGCATCGGCGGATTCCAAAAGGGCATTTGTTAGGACTTGTGTGCTTTCAACGATGGCTGATGATCAGCTTACCACATCGAAGGCTTTGTATGTCCCCTTGGAATGATTCCTTGAGAAGTTGTGATATGCGCTTTCTAATGGCGTTATCGCATCGACGATTACCAATGGAAACATTAAGTCTATCTTTAAAACAAAGGATGCGACACATTCTTTTATATTTGTTTTACGAGAAGGTATTGTTTAATATTCTAAATTGGATCGGACCTTTTCATAAGGATTTTCATGTGTTGTATAGATTTGGCAAGGTTGTGATTATTATTGAACTTAACCTAAAAGCAAAAGACCTATCACAACTATCGATTTTCTAAAGTTTTATTGATTTTATCTAAGTTCTAAAAAGGGGAACCATTTCTTGTTAAAGTTTTTTTAGATAGAAATTTTGAAATGGGGAGGGTTGTTGTATAGCATAACAATTGGCAATTCACTGGGAGAAACAGTTATCTCTGAGAAAGTAATGCAACAACTATAACTTTCTTAATTTGGAAACTATTGAGGATAAAGAAAACAATCTAAGAATAGTCAAATAAAAATTAACTCTGAATATAATAACAATTTTTTGTAATTTCTTTTCCAATCTTAAAAATAAAAATATTCTGGGCTTCTTCAAGCTTTGATTGATTGATATAGATAAAGAAGGGGGTTCTCCAATTTAGCTTTTAAGTTTACTCTGTTGTCACAGGTAGTGCCTCTGCTGCCAGTAAACATTCATAGTCTCGGCAGGGTTACTTTTTAACCACTTAATCATTCATTGTCCCATCCATCTAAGAGTATAACTTTTGAAAGATAAATTCAAAAAGATATGTTTACCCATATTTTTTCTTTTTTCAATTTCTATTCTTTCATTTTTTTAAAAGATAAAAATACATTGTCCTAGTTTGGTGGCCAACTGTCGACAATGCCATTCAATGGTTGTAATTAAACTAAACAAGCTGGCTCGTGATGAGACCCCTTGTCTTATGATTATAATCCATTACCCTATTTTGATATGCAGTATTGATAATGTCAGTTAAATTAGTTCCCTATGATCATGGTAAGCAGGCTCATGATGAGACCCCTTATATTTTATATCATACATATTTTAGAATTACACTCTGAAAAATCATAAACTTAATGGATGGGGTGAATGAATTTCTCCTTAAGAGTTTATGGATGACAATTTTAGAGTTGTTGATACTAAGTCTGGAAAAGTCTTTACTTGTTACAAATAACCTCTCTCAGCTCTTTAAAACTTGGAATGATTTACAGTATTTTCAAGGCTTGTGAAGATCTTACAAATCTAAAAGAGGTTCTCAAAGTTTTATATTTTATCTATCTTTCTAAGACTGTAATCTTTTCCTTAAAGGTTTCCATCTATTGAAAGTAAGTATTTACAATATTTTCTTAAAGAACTTTCCAATAGTAAAAGGTCAATCGAAGACTATTTACAACCTTATTATCTACAAATAAAATTTTAAAAAAACAAACTTGCATAATGAATATTTACAAGTAGACACTCCTTAAGTAAATAATTTCTTCAAGATAAGCCCAATGACAGGAAGAGAATCTCTCTTTCCTGATAGGTCTTGCAGTATGAACGTTGATGAGCCTATCTTCTCAATGATTTGAAACGGTCCAAGCCACATTTTTTGAAATTTGGTATGTTTGCCTTTATCTTCGTGTGCTTTGTCCCATTTCAAAACAAGATCACCGATTTGTAAAATTTTTGAGCTAGTAGAATTTGCATCCAAAGAAGATTTAATGACCTGTTGATTTTTTGCATGTGTAATTTTGGCTTTTTCCCTTTCTTTCTCTAATTTAAGGATTTGATCATATCTTAATTGAATAGAGGATGAAGGATTTTCTTCAATACATTACACTAGGGCCAAAGATGGGAGTGCTAAGTTTGTAGGTAGTATAGCTTCTTTCCCATACACTAAATTGAATGGAGAAGTACCTATTGAGGCCTTCTGAGTTATGCGGTCTACCCATAATGCAAATATCAAAGACTTGTGCCAATTCTTTTGATTCTGATCAACAGTTCTTTTAATAATCTTAACGAGATTCTTATTAGTTGATTCTGCCAAACCATTACCTTGAGGGTAGTAGTTTGCAGAATACTTTAATTTAAATCCTCTCTTAAGAGAAAATTCAAGTATGGTATTTCCAGAAAAATAAGATGCATTGTCAAAAACGAGGGCATTAGGTACACCAAACCTGGTAATGATGAATTGATCAATGAACTCAATAATTGCATCAGAATTGGCTACCTTCAAAGGAATTGCTTCTACCCACTTTGTGAAGAAATCTGTGGCTATAAGAATGTATCTGTGCTACTTAGAAGAATGTGGAACAATCTCTCCAATAATATCCAGCCCCCATTGTTCAAATCGTTGTTCAATGTTGACTGGTTGTAAAGGAAAGGTTGGTTTCCTTTTTCTCCCACTAGCAGTTTGGCATATTTTTCATTTCCTTACATAGTCATGGGCGTCTTTAAATAAAGTGGGCCAATAATATCCAACATGTATTATCTTGTGAGCTATTGTATCACCTCCAAAATGTCCACCTGCTGGACCATCATGTAATTCCTGCAAAACCTTCTGTGCTTCAGTTTTTTCAAGGCATCTTAACAAAATCAAATCATAATTCCTTCTAAATAACACATCATCAATGATTTCGAAGTGTTTTTCTTTTAATCTTAAGGCACGTTTGTTTTTGTAACTGAGACTAGGAGGAGCATATATATTTTTTAAATAAAAGACTAGATTTGCATACTGAGATTCAGAATCCATGATACTTATCTCATTTACTTGAAGAGCCTTATATGAATCTTCGTGTTCTGGAATATTAGAAGCTCCTGCTAATAACCTGAAAAAACCTTATCCTCTTACAATTTTTGCTGGTTTAATATCTAAATCATAATCTTGTAATGCTGTAACCCAGTTGGCTCTCTTCTCTCCTACTTCCCTTTGGACTAGCAATTGTCTCACTACAGAGAATGGGACTATTACTTTTGTATGATTTTTTAGGAGGAATGGCCTAAAGTGTTTAATAGATTTAAACACAGCGAAAGCTTGTTTTTCTACTTCAGAATAATTAAGTTCAGCACCTTGTAAATTAGAACTGAAGAAGGATATGGGTGCTTCAACTTGCTAATCATTGATTTGCGTTAACGTAGCTGCATAGGATGTTTCGGATGCTAAAGTATACAAAAATAAAATTATTAGAAAAATTTAGAGTATTCAATGCAGGAGCATTATTGATTGCATGTTTGATTGAATCAAAGGCTTCTTTTTCATTATGTCCCCATTTGAAAACTGAATTTTTCTTAATCATGGTCTGTAAAGGTAAAACAATCTGCGAAAAATCAGGAACGAATCTTTTGACAAAATTTATCTATCCTAAAAATAATTGCATTGATTTTTTATTGTGTGGCCGAGGAATATCAGAAATCTCTTTGATCCTGTCTGGATCAATGTAAATGCCATATTTAGATACGATAAATCCTAATAGTTTACCTTCATCAAGAGCGAAGAATGATTTCTGGGGATTTAATGAAATCCCATACCTTTTACAGCGTTCAAAGATTTGTTTCAAATCATGTAAATGATTTTCTCTTTTCTTTGAAAATACAGTTATGTCATCTAGGTAGACAACAACTAACCTGTTAATAAAACCCTTGAATGCTATATCCATTGCTCTCTGGAAAGTAGCTCCAACATTAATAACCGAAAGGCATTTTTTGATAGGCATATGTTCCCCATTTGGTTCTGAATGTAGTTTTTAGCCTGTCATCTGGATGCACCAGTATTTGGTTATATCCAAAAAAACCATCCAGAAAAGACATTAACTCTGAACCAGCAACTGAATGAAGTGTCTGCTCCATTGTTGGTAGTGGGAAATTATCTTTTTGGCATGCCTTATTGAGGTTTCTAAAATCAATGCAAATCCTAATATCACCATTTTTCTCCTAACATGTACCAAGTTAGAAACCCATTTAGAATGTCTGACTGGGAAAATTATCTTAGCTTTCAAGAGTTTATTCAACTCTGCTTTGATCTGACTCTCCAGATTCGGGTGAATTTTCCTCAATTTTTGTTGCACAGGTTTCTCCTCAGAAATCATTAAAATTGTATGTTGTATTATAGAAGTATCATACGTTTTCAGATCTTCATAATTCCAAGAAAAAACATTTTTATATTTGTTTAACAATTTGATAAAAGAAAATATTTCTGAAGTGAGCCCTAGTCCCAGATTAACGTTTTGTGGTTTGGCCTCAGTGCCAAGATTTACTAATTCAAACCTTAAAGTAGAACTTTGAAGTTTTGAATTAGTGACTTTTTTGAACCTATCCTTGATATCATAGAGATCTTCAAGTTTGACCACAGATTTAGGTATATAATTCTCATTCGGTCTTTGTTTTATTTGAAGATCATGATCATTTTCATCAATAATCTGGTCATCATAATATTTTTCAGAAGTTAAGAAATTTAAAATGTCTTCATCATGATTAAATACCTGCCAATTGGTGACATTGTCTGGAATAGATGGTATAAAAATTAATTCAACTGAAAACCTATCAGACTGTAATCCTCAGATGGAAGGAGCTTAGAAGCAACATTAGCTAATAAATCACCTACTGCATTCTGAGATCTGGGAATATGAGAAATATTAAATGCTAGAAAATGAGATATGAGGTCTTGAACCAAGGACTGATAATGCTTGAGATGTCCAAAAATGAAATGGATAGTGTTCTGTGCCTATTTGATGACAATCTCAGAATCACCAAATACTTTTAGATATTGAATCTTCAGCCTATCGCTTTATAAAGCCCTTGAATCAATGCCTCATATTCAGCAGTATTATTTGTACACTCAAATTCTAGTCTGCATGATAGCATAGTTTTTTCCCCTTAAGGACTAACTAAAATACATCCTGCTCCTGCACCGTCATTGGATTTTGATCCATCAAAATATAAAGACCAAAACACAGGCTTATCTAAAGGTTTATTTACAATTTCTTCAGCAATAGTAACACATATTGATGTATTTGTATGCGATAAATTTTCTGTGATGTGAAACTATTAACAGAAAAAGGTGATGATTGAGCATTAAAATTACCAAAGAATGATTCGGCTGAGTAATTCTCAAGAATGTTGTTATTGAAAGCTATGGGTTGATTTTCCTGCTCAAACGCTATTATAGTATGGGTCATGTGCTTCTCCTGATCGATTTTAATTTTATTTGGTTTCCCTTTATAGGGAAGCCACATATGAGACCAATCAATATAAATGTAACCATGGAGTTTCTCGGACCAATCCCCGCTTAAAATTAACCCATAAAACTCAGGGATGTCAGCAATCAATATATCAATTCTCTGGACTACTCTAGGATCAGCTGATAACCTAATGGTGACTGAATTAATCTCTCCTAAGACTTGAACCTTAGTTCGATCTAACTGAACAATATGTACTACAGATTTTTGGGGCTCAATGTTTAATTTTGAGCAAACTAAGGCTGGCATTATGTTTGATGAAGCCTCTGAATATATTAAGCAGTTATGTATATTTCTATTGTAGATCTCATAGGTCAAGAAAAAAGGAGGAATATGAGAATTAGATCTGTCTTCGATCAAAACAACATCAATAGCATCTAATTTATTGATGGTGGCTTACATGTTCCTTTCGCCGCCTTGGATAATACGGCATTTGGAAGAGGAGAAGAAGATACTGCATTTAACTCTTTGAGCAACAATTTTTGTTGATGTTTGAGCTTGCTAAGCTCAAATAAAGAAATATTCGCTCTAGTATTCTTCATGTCTTCAATAATGTTGTAATCCATAGAGTTAGAGACTACCAATGTCTTGGATGATGAGGATGGATTGGAAGACGATGGATGATTTTGAGTAGGAAAAAATAGAGTTTTCTTCATGGGAGCCTTATCTTTCGTAGTAGGGCTTGCATTTTTTTTTTTTTTGAGTTGTTTGAATAGGCTCTGCAGCGATTTTACTTCTGGTACTTACTAGGAGAGCTTCATGTTCACTTTCAGTATCAGAATTAGGCAAAATGAAGTCCCACATACCGTGACACTCAACTATCTCATATTATTATATTTCCTCTGATGAAAAAACTGTATCTCCATCATCATCATCATCTAGATCTGATTCTGCATTAGATATGGCATTAGGTGGTTTTGATTCAGTTCTTTTGAAGTTCCTAAATGGTTTCTTAGTGGAGGTTTCAACTCCCTTTTCTTTATCTCCACAATTTCGTTTGACATAGTCTTCAGAACTTTTTGCAAACCCTCCATATTGTATGGATCTTTAGCTACTTTCTTTTTCAAATCATCTTTAAAAGTAACTTTTTTGGACTTTTTTTTTCCTTAAGAGCGGTTTTCTTTTCTAAAGCAATAATACGTTTTTCAACGGCGATCGCTTCTTTCATATTCTCTGCTAAGGTAAGTTTTGCAACCCTATCAACAAAGATAGCTATATTTGAAGGTAAAGCAGAAATATACCACTCGCTTCAGACTTCTTCACTGGGCTTAGACGTAGCAGGAATTTATTTAAGAGCTTATTAAATCACGAGTTGAAATCTTTAATGGGTTCCTTTGACTCAATTTTAAGGTTGGAGAGATCATTGATTAATGTCGTTTTGGACCTATCATACCTGAACTTATTTAAAAACTGCTCTTGGAAAGCATTCCAACTATTAATGGATCCTGGTGGTAACAAAAAATACCATGATCTAGCTACTCCTTGTAAGGTGTATGGGAAAAGCCTTACAACAGCATATTCTTCTATCACTCCATTTAAGTTTATTGACAACATAAAGTCATTTATGTGTTCTTCTGCTAGTATGTTGATATTAGGATTAAACTTTGGCAACCACTTTTCAGGATGGGCTGATAATTGACTCAATGGTGCAGGCATTGCGACTGCCCTTGGATTTTTCCATGGCCTTGGTTGTGGTTGATTGTGTTCCATTGTCGCACTAACAACAGAAGAATGTGAAGATGTAGTTACAAGTGGTTGGGTAGAGGATGTCAGAGTTCTTGTACCTTGTTGGACTATGATATGAAGTTGGGGAATGGGTGGTTGACTTTGCAATGGATCGGATGAAATGGATGATGATGATGAAAGAGTCTCACTGCCAGACTCTACAGGTTTCTTCCTAGCTCTTTTCTGACTAGGCAGAGGAAATTTTGTTGGTTCAATACCCAGCTTTTCGCTTTGTAATATTGTAAGAGGCTGAGAAGGAATGTATTGCGAAGTCACACTACCTTGGGATAACTCAGAATTTTCTTGAGATATGGAAAACCCTTGAAGTTTATGAATTAAAGATTGAACTTCAGGGGGTTCAAGGGAAGACTTGTCCTATATGTTCAAGTTGTCAGTAGTGGGTGTTGTCTTTTCAACTTCTCGCTTGAAAATGGGAGATTTAGAATGCGAGGGAGAAGTTGGAGGAGATGGCGAGGGAGATTTACTCTCAGAATGGGCTATAGATTTGGATTTGATCGCCATTCATAGTTCATGCCCTCCTTCTAGCGCCAAGAATGTTGATGCCTCTAAAATCACTGCATCAACATCGGGGATAACCACCCGGTCCAGACCTTAGTGCAACTCCTTTTCCGTTTGGTGTGGTGGCCATTGATCATTGTTCTTTATGCTGATGATTTGATATTGATAGGTGATGATCAGTTGATCAAATCTTGCAAGGAGGACCTTGCAAGAGAGTTTGAGATGAAAGACATGGGTCTTATGCACTATTTTCTAGGCATGGAAGTGTGGCAGAAGGATGGGGAAGTGTTTGTGTCTCAAGGCAAGTATAGTAATGAGCTACTCAAGTGATTCCACATGGAGAAGTGCAAGCCCATGCAGACTCCTCTAGCTAGTAACTAGAGGAAGGAGGATGCTACTTCAGGTGATGTAGTAGCTGCTATTATTTATCAACAACTTGTGGGTTCATTGATGTATTTAGTGAACACATGACCAGATTGTGCTTTACAGTGAACCAGATGAGTCAAGCTATGGTTCAACCTACCAAGATGTTTTGGAAGGCAGTGAAGCATATGCTTAGATACCTCAGAGGCACATCTCAGTATGGATTGTGGTACAAACGGATAGAGGGAGTGAAGCTTTACGGCTTCACAGATGCAGATTGGGCAAGGAGTCCATCTGACTGGAAGAAAACTTCAGGAGGAATTTTCAGCCTTGGTTCAACTGCAATTTCTTGGTACAACAGGAAACAGAGGTCAGTTGCACTTAGCTCAATAGAGGTTGAATACATGGCTGCCAATTAGGCCGCATGTGAGTCCATTTGGATGTAGAAGATTATAGTTGGATTGTTTGGTCAGAGGATGGATCCAACTGTGATCTATTGTGATAATCAAAGTTGTATCAAACTCTCTGAGAATCCAGTATTTCATGACAGGTCCAAGCACATCGATATCTAGTATCATCATCTTCGAGACTGTGTGGTGAAGAGGATCATATTGTTGCTGTATTTTTCGACCGAGGAACAAGATGCAAATATTTTGACTAAGGCATTGTCAAAATGAAAGTTCAAGTTCCACAAAGACAGGATTGGGATGACAGATAATCCCTTTCTTGTTGAGAGGGAGTGTTGAAAATAGCAACAAGAAATGCTAAATATAGAAGTGCTAAAAATAGCACTGCTATAAATAGAATTTCGGGATACATTCCAATTTTAGTTAGTCCCTGAACTAAAATTGAGAATTAAAATTCGAATTTTATCTTTGCAGCTGTTTGAAAAATAATTAATTAAATCATGTTGAGTTAATTAGTTGGAGAAAATCAAACATGAAGTCTATGTGAAGAAATGCAACAGTTTCCCCTTCGATTGAGGAATTTATCCCTTGATTAAGGAGATCAAGATGAGTTGTACTTTGAGTTGTAATTAGTTAGCTTAGTTAACTGAGTTAAGTCCAGTTAGATTAGTTCCAACAGTTTGTGGAACTGATTGTGAGTTCAGTTAGTTAATGCATGCATGCATGTAACTACTATACTTCAAATAACTGAATATTCTCTCATAAATAACTCATGCATGTCAGTTCAGTTAGAGACCTAGTTGAGATCAGATGATGGGACAATGTACTATCAGTTGCAAGAATATTCCATTGATGATATCTCTTGCATGCAGAAGGAATTCATTCCTTGGATATTGTGCAGTTACTTCTAAGCTTGGTGAGTTTTGTGAGAGGTTAATTCACACAGGTGGAAGCCAGAGGACCCAAGAGAAACTGCGCAAGGAAATAGGAGGCTTGTAGGACTGAGGGAAGGCATATGTGTTGTCTATTTAGTCTATGAGTAGCATTGAGGGATTGTACTGAGAGCTGGATAGCTTGTGAGCTAAAGCTTTGTCTAATCTAGACATATTTCCACTTGTATGATAATACAGAGATCAGGGTTTTTAGCTGAGGCTTTCCCCAAAGTATTCTTCTTTGTTCATGTGTGATTGATTTCTCATTCTCTGTTATATGTGTTCTATTTGATCTTGCTCAAAATCTTTTAAGCTTCTGCAAGTTTGTTTGTAGAAGTAGATCAAGTATTTTTCTTTAGTATATTGCATTATCAGGTGATCTACTGTGGGAAATTCTACAAATTCAAGTAGAATTATGAAGGGATAAAATAAAGGAAATGAGGTTCAAAAACCTTTGAGTGCATTTTAAGGCCTTCAATGCCACACATTATGGGTAACATTTACCATAGCATAACATAGGTAAATTTATTATACAGTATTGAATTCCAACATCTACTATTACACAATTTATGAGAGGAAAGAAACACATACGAAATAATAAACTGATAAGGAGTTACATACTACACATCTCAGTGCTTGGAATCACCAAAAACTTCATTAATATTCATGAACAACATACATCTCATAAGCTTCAAAACTTGTAAAACATTACAATCTTTGGAATGGGAAAATTGAAACCCTACTAATGAGTTCCTCATCCCTTTTATAAGGAGAGTTCAGATAAAAACAATTGCGAAAATATCTTGAAGTGCTACAACTATCTAAGATGCTTAGTTGTGCGATTGTGGCAATGCCCTATCTTTCCTAATTATTACATAACAGAATTGATTCCTTCTTGAAAATAAAATATTTACAAACTTTCAAAATGATAGTGATGTTTCATGATTTCTAAAACAAAAAAATATTTATTATTGGCTTGCTTGATCTCTTGAAGTGGACCCATCCTCCAGTACCTAGACTCATGCTGGGTTAACCATCTAATCACGTCTTTGCCATAATTTTTGAATGTCTAGAAGCACCACTAGCTCTGGAGGGGAATGAGGTATGATTTTCATCTGGTTGTTGAAGATAGCCTCTCGCATTAGTGGAAACATCTGAATGGAGATGTTGTTAAGTGACTTTACAACTGACCAATTGGTGTGAGGTTTGACCAAAAAATGCTAATTGGATTCGACATCAATTTTAGTCAATTGGTTAATATTTTTAGTGAATTCGACCCCCTGTTCAAGCTAATTCTTTAGCAGGCTTTCAACATCTAGGAGAGAATCCTTTGGACAGCTGGAGATGATATTTGATTCAAGCAAGGATTCATTCATGGATTCAACTAGGGAATTTGAAATTTCATTATCATTACTGATGAGTTTTTTAACCGAACGTATCCTAGCTTTCCATCCCTTAAGAATGATTGATTTATGCATTTCATCGATTTTGGGAAAGTCAGATTTCCTCCCTTCAGCAATGTATTTCCATTCTAAAATTTCATTGAGATCCTTCTTGGCTTCACCTAACATGAAATATTTTCACTAACTCATCAGTCAGAGTATTTTCCAATCTGCAGTGTTGCTGAATCAAACTCAATTTCTCACAAAATAGTTGTTGTTGCCTTTGTAGCTATACATTTAAATCATGGACCTCCTATTTGATTTTTTTTTAGCCAAAGGTCCCAACCTATAATTGTTCTATTTTTTGTTGAGATTCTTGAAGTTAGTTATCTTTTTCCTTGATCTACTCTACATCTTGAATCTAAAGAGAATTGAACTACTTTTGCAGTTCTTCCAATGTAATTTCCTTTTGATCTAATTGAGCTTGCCACTATGCTCTCAATTGTTCTTCCTTATTGATGAATGCTTGTTCCATAGTGACAACCTTGTCATCTTTCTCCCTTAGTAATTCTTTTACTTCAATCACTTTTTCCATGGAGGCAGAAGCACATGCACTTGTAAATTGTGTTGACATTCCAAGTTCATCAACAGGGGTAGCTGAAGTATCTTTTTAGAGAACTTCAAGAGGAGCAGCTTGTGAATTTTTCCCTACGACTAAGACTTGGGAATCATCTATCTTCCTTTTTGTCCTTCCTCTTTTTACCACTACTTTGTGCATACAGATGTAAAAAATGTCCATTGGAGGGATCTCTTCAATGTTGATAAAGATCTCTGAAGTAGGATTGACTGGAATAATCTATACATCAGGCTGGGTAATCAATGGTGTTTACTAAACTATATATTGCTCTGGCATGGTGTACTACTTAGAAGAGGGATTACTTAATGGATTTTGTTTTTGAAACACAATTTCTCCCTCTAGGATCTCTTTCCCCTTTTCACCTTGCTTGGATTGTTTAAGGTCTTATCAAATTTGTCCCAGACTTGTTCCATTCTTGGGTATACTCTATGCATCTATCCTCCAGGATTTCAAGAACTAGCTGTTGTTTGTTGCTGTTGAGGAGGAACCACTGGTTGGGAGGAAATTTCTTGCTGAATAGATGTAGTAGTGTCCTTTAAAGATACTTGTTCTTGTAGAGGAAGCTGCAACAAATCTAATGGCAGGGGGGAATATTTCATTTCTAAAAATGAGGAGCTGTTCTCACTCCTAAACTGATAATTTCTCATCCACCCTTTTCAAAACTGAATTATAAGAATCTTCTTCGATGAATAAGTCATCAAACTTATTTTCTTCATGGAGGAATCTTCTAATACCAGATGCTTGGGCCACCTATTTAGCTACTTCATTTGGGTCATAAGACCTGGTCAGAATGGTGGCTAACTTTAATACCTCAATAGGTTTCAACTCCTTTTCAGTATGTTCATAATTGGCCATAGATAAGATTCTGAAAGGTAGAGGGAATTGAGGCCAAACCTTCTTGTTGGAGTCTTTCAAGGCTTTGGTAATCACATGACCAACTGTTTGGTATGCTACTTCCCTACATAGTAGCTTATCTGGAACATAAAATGACAAGACATGTATGTGTGCATAATTGCTCAAGACTCTGATATATGTAAATGATTCTTCACCAAACCAATTCCCAATTTTCTTAAGGTTTTCCATTGAGACATCCTTGGGGGTTTGGTTTCAAATATAACTTCATAAATTGGGATTATGACCTTGTGACAAATTTGATAAAAATGACCAAAATAATTGGTCTCCTAGAGTACATTGTGGTAAATATGAATTGTCTAGGGATCAGAGATGGTCCACTTCTATCCCATGGCTAGAAAATCAAGAGAATAACAAAAAGAGTATGTGATTTAGGCTGACATACAAAATGGATGGGTTTTATTCTCTGAAACAGTATGGGTACAACGAAAATCCAAAATATGCTTGGCCACATTGTTGAATAGTATAGTGGTCCAATAAAAAATGTGCCCCTTAGAAGCCCCATCAATTAAAGAAACCCAACTCTCATGGAATTCTGAGGCATTTGGATATGCGTGCAATCTGCAAAGCATGGCAACAACTTGACTAAGAGGAGAAGTAGGTGAATCTATAGAGTACTTACCATCTTCTTCTTCTTCTTCTTTTTGTCGCTCCTCCATTATTTAATAGAATCAACTAGATCCTCATGCTTTTTAAATAATTCCTCCACATACATTTTGTTGTAGATGCATTGAGGGCCTGGTAAGTGATACATCCTCTAAAACGCTTTTGTTTTTAATAAACCAATTGTGGTTCCTTTATGTAGTATACCTAGGGGGATAATATAGGGTACAAAGAGAGGTACCCAAGGGAATAATTTAATGTAAGGATGATAAATAAATGCGTGGTGCTTGTGGAGTTATCTCCTTCCTTAAGGAGTAATTGTATGGTTTTACCCTACCTCAAGGGTTTGATTAATAAAGAGAATAATTTATATTTTATATTTTTGGATCAATCTTGATATTTCTTGGGCATATTTTTCATTGTTATATATTTTCAGGTCATATCTACTACATAAAGACTTTTGGTATAGGTTTGTTGTTGTTCCTTTTGGATGATTTTATAATTATTTGAAGGAAAATGTATGTTCTTATTATTGGTTATTATATGTTAATTGCATGTTTTGAATCTGGTTATGTACGAGTGGCAGCATAGAGGTTCGGCTCACATCCACAGTTTTTTCTTGTTGATTGAAGCACCAGATATGGAAACGCGGGATTGGTCCAATGTGACTGTTATCAGCGTAGCAAATCGCTACTTTGACAAATATGATGTAGCTTGGAATATGCATGACATACATCGTCGAAATGTGATGATCCCTCAAACTGTAAATGATGATCCATGACTTTTTAATACTGAACAATTTTTTTATTGCAATCCCAAAGAATATTATGAGCATTTAGTGAACCATGTGCAAAGGCATACAAAATTTAGTGTTGATAAATAGGATTTGTCCTTTCATGTCACTAGCATGCTCCATGGGAGGTTCATGCGGAGTCAACATTGTTCATAGATGAGAAAGGGAGAAAAAAGTATGAACCAACATGAAATGATGACCATTTAAATGTTCACAATGTTGATGTTTTAAAAATGTGGTGAGAAAATGTTGATTGTCATCCAATCCTTTCACGACATCAAGTTTTGAATTATATTGCAAAATATGCTTCAAAAGCAGAGAGAAGATCGGAAAGCTATCATGAAATGTTGACCAGAGTCACTGGTGGAAGTGGGTCTAAGGCTCCTATATTATTTGTCTATAGAAAATTCCTTGTTGAGACGCTTTTTGAATGTGACATTGGAGCTCAAGAGACGTGTCATTTGTTGATAAAGCTACCTTTTGTTGTCTGTGGTCACAAATTCTTCTCCTTGAATGTTGGGAAGAAAGTGTACCAAAATCTTTCTTTGCACTTTGATGAATTTTTTGTGGAAACAATTTCATTTTGTAGAATTTTGTAGAATTTTTCCTACGAATCAGCTAGCTTTGATACCATGTAGAACTTTTTTTACAAATCAGCTAGCTTCGATACCATGTAGAACTTTTTCTACAAATCAGCTAGCTTCGATACCATGTAGAAATTCCCACTGTAGATCAACTTGGTAATGCAATGTACTAAAGCAAAACACTTGATCTACTTCTACAAACAATTTAGCGGAAGCTTAATCAACCATAAGCAACATCAATAAGAACACATATAACTGATAAGAAGGAATCAATCACACATAACATAGAAGAATTGACCCGTGGAAAGCACCTGCCTAAAACCCCATCTCTGTATTATCATACAAGTGGAAATATAGTCTAGATTACACAAAGCCTTAGCTCGGAAGCTATCCAGCTCTCAGTACAATCCCTCTGCTGCTCATAGATAGTCAAAGGCTTCTCACAAACCTTCTCCTTTGCCCTCCAAGCCTCCTATTTCCTTGTGTAGTTTCCTTGGGGTCTAGTGCTACCACCTGTGTGAATTGGCCTCTTCACACACTCACTAACCTCTGATCTAACTGCACAAACCTGAAGGAGATAAATCATCATCATGGATGAGCTTCCTTTATAGGAAAAATATTCATCCAATTGATAGTACACTGTCCTTTCTCTGATCTCAATTGGGTCTCTGACAGAACTGACATGCATCAGTTGTCCAAAAGTGAATACATAGTTATTTGAAAATAATAGTTGTCACATGCATGCAAGCATCAACAAACTATATCTCATTAATTTAACAACTTGTTAAATTAATCTAACTAAACTTGACTAACTTAAACTAAGTCAACTAATCCTCTCAATATAGAACTTAGGCTTTAAAATTGACACCCGTATACACGTTTTCACTATTTTTAGCCATAATATACGATTTATTTCAAAATAAACACGTCATTGGTAACTTGCCAATAATTTTAGAAAGTGTCATAATGACGGGCAGATCGGAAAATGACCAGTTTCAAAAACAATGACATGTTGCATAAAACTATCCATGGGCCACGACAAAACTGTCCCTTTGATCGGGAAGGGCAAAAATAGCTACTAACTCCTCGCTTTCTCTTATTTATACGTTTCAACCTTTCGATTGAGAGTTTTAGCTATAATCTCGGTCTCTCAAATGAGAGTTTGAATGGAATATAAACACTCGGTTCAGAGTTTGAGCTCGAGAAATTATTTTCAATCGATCTTTTGGCCACGATAATAAATTATAATCTAAAAATCTCACCCAATATATTTAAACGTAATCTAAACTCTCGATTGAGATTCATAGTTAGAATCTAAACTTTCCGCTAAGAGTTTGTGTCTTGGAATTTTTTCCCCGAACCTCTCAGTCGAAAGCTTGTTAAACTCGTAGCTGAGAGACTTTCAAACGCTCAGCTGAGAAAATAATTTGACTTCTTTTCTTGGTCAAGTGTTTGCTAAGCTTTAGAATTGCTCCTTGCATGTAACGCAAATTTCATGCGAGTAATTATGGATATGATTTGATTAAAGTTAAATAAAACTGGTAAATGTAAATATTAGAAGTCATATGAAGTGCACTTTAAAAATAAGACCGTCATGAAAAAATCGCTTGATGAATAGGGGGACCTGTCAAATTTAACCCCTGATAGAACTCATCCTTAATTCCTCAATCAGTGGAGAAAATCAAGGACGCATTCCCCAATTAGTGGAGAAATAATTTCATGTTCTCACAAAGACTTCAAGTTTGCTTTTCCTTAACTAATTAACTCATGGAGAATTAATTAATTAATATTCCAAACTGCTGGTAAGACCAAATTCGAATTTACTTCCAATAGATAGACCAGGGACTGTTATAAATAGGAAGTGACCCAAAAATGCTATTTTTAGAAGATACTATTTTTAGCAGTTTCACCTCTCACCGAAGGTGGCCAAAATGCTCATTAGCCAAACTGCTATTTTTAGACATGCTATTTTTAGCAGTTCTATTTTTAGCAATTCCTAAATTTAGCATTTCTTGTTGCACATTTTTCAACACTCCCTCTCAACAAGAAAGGCTTCCTCTTGAACCCGAATCTTGTAACTCTGGAATGTTCTGCATGCAACACATCTACCAAGGTGGTTGCTCCAGCAACACTTGGAACAAAAAATATCCCAACTGACCACTCTGTTGGGCTAGAAACATACTCTGATGCTGAAGCTATACCTGCTGCTGACAAGTGCTCCCTCTCTAACCTCTACGCTACTGTAACATCTCCATGCATCTCGCACTGTTGCACCCTTCTCTATGCTACCCTACACTATGCAACACACTTGTGCCTCTCACATTATTGCAGCCTGCATGCTTTACGCTGTCCTGGGATTCCCTGCACTGTAGTTATCTTTGCCGCTCCATCCGCATCTGTCCCTACCCAATCATTCAGTTCTTGCTGCTCCACATCGAGGCTCCTGTAGCAAGGTCTCATCCAAGAGGTTGGGTACCTCAAGGATCCCGCCCCTCCTCCTTGGGACAATCACTCTATATCGCCCCACCTCCTACCTAGAGGTATGGCTGCATGTGATCCCTCTGCCCACCTGGATCGAAGTTTCCCCTACTAGAGGTCTCTGCATGAGTATATGTCTCTACTCGATCTCCACTCAGCTTCCCCTGTTGTGGCTGCTCCACAACCTCCTGAAGCTGCTGCACCAATCGTGGCTCCTCCACAATTGTCTGAGACTTCCACTGGCTCTGCATGTTGAGAGGTAATTTACTCTCTCTTTCAACCACCAAGTATCTAACCTTTGCCTTGCTCCTCAAGGATTTTCATGCATCTTGTACCTCAAGTGCATACAGGTCCTTGGCTAGCACACCAATCTATTTCCACTTTTTCGTCGTCACGAAATTTTCTAGAAAAAGAGTTGATTTTAAATCAGGGATATCTCCCTTATCCGAACTCCGATTCAGCCGATTTTTTTTTAGATTTTGGGTATTTTTCCGCAAGGAATCCAAATTTTCTATTTATTCCTGAAAATTTTCCACATAAATTTTTAGATTTGCTCTACAAACTCTCGGCCCAAAACTCAAAACTTTGAATCTCCTCTTCTTGTATATTGTTCTTCCTTGATCACCTGTGCTCCGATACCATGTAGAAATTCCCGCCGTAGATCAACCTGGTAATGCAATGTACTAAAGCAAAACACTTGATCTACTTCTACAAACAATTTAGCGGAAGCTTAATCAACCATGAACAACATCAATAAGAACACATATAACTAATAAGAAGGAATCAATCACACATAATACAAAAGAATTTACCCGGGGAAAGCACCTGCCTAAAACCCCATCTCTGTATTATCATACAAGTGGAAATATAGTCTGGATTACACAAAGCCTTAGCTCGAAAGCTATCCAGATCTCAGTACAATCTCTCTGTTGCTCATAGATAGTCAAAGGCTTCTCAAAAACCTTCTCCTCTACCCTCCAAGCCTCCTATTTCCTTGTGCAATTTCCTTGGGGTCCAGTGCTGCCACCTGTGTGAATTGGCCTCTTCACACACTCACTAACCTCTGATCTAACTGCACAAACCTAAAGGAGATAAATCCTCATCATGGATGAGCTTCCTTTATAGGAAAAATATTCATCCAACTGATAGTACACTATCCCTTCTCTCATCTCAATTGGGTCTCTGACAGAACTGACATGCATCAGTTATCCATGAGTGAATACACAGTTATCTAAAAATAATAGTTGTCACATGCATGCAAGCATCAACAAACTATATCTCATTAATTTAACAACTTGTTAAATTAATCTAACTAAACTTGACTAAGTTAAACTAAGTCAACTGATCCTCTCAATATAGAACTCATCCTTAATTCCTCAATCAGTGGAGAAAATCAAGGACACATTCCCCAATTAGTGGAGAAATGATTGCATGTTCTCACAAAGACTTCAAGTTTGCTTTTCCTTAACTAATTAACTCATGGAGAATTAATTAATTAATATTCCAAACTGCTGGTAAGACCAAATTCGAATTTACTTCCTATAGATAGACTAGGGACTACTATAAATAGGAAGGGACTCAGAAATGTTATTTTTAGCAGTTTCACCTCTCACCCAAGGTGGCAAAAATGCTCATTGGCCAAACTGTTATTTTTAGACATGCTATTTTTAGATATTCTATTTTTAGCAATTCCTAAATTTAGCATTTCTTGTTGCACATTTTTCAACACATTCAGGTTTATCAAAGTCGACCTATTTTTTTGGAACATTTAGGCTTGATAGAAACAACAAGATCGTGGAGTTTTGAGGAGAAGTGTACGAAGGAGAAATGGAGACCACACGATAAGCATGCTATAATTTGTGTTTGGCCACGATTTTATGTTGTTCCTAATGAGCGATCAGAAGAGTTTGAAATGTTTTTTGGAGTGAGTTTCTTTTATACAAGTCGTTCCGTGACATTGGTTCAGATATCAGGTTTCCTACTGAAAGTATTGTTGAGAATTGGAGGAATTGGAGATATTGTGTGTGGCATGTCGACCAAACCCCTTTGCAAAATGAAGGTGATGAAGAGGATGTTGAACTTATTCTACATGAACAAAGCGTTGATCAATATTTTGAAGAGCGACGGGGTTTTTGCATTTAGTTCCTCCAAGTTGTGTAAATATTTCAGACCTTGATAATCTTGGTAGAAGGGACTTTGATGTTGATTATAATTGGCAGAAAGTGGTGGTTTGAAATGATTTTTTAGAAAAAGGGGTTGACATTGTGAAATATGCGCAGTCTGGAGGTGTTCTCAATTGTGGATTCATTAGGGACACATATTTTTTGCCTTCCTCTTTATCAAAAAAACAACAAGCTACTTTTGAAATTAGTTTTTCACACTTTGCTAATGGCAGAGATGATGGTGCTTTGAAAATGATTATTCGAGGCACTTCTAGAAAAGGGAAGTATTCTCTCATTAGGTGTATTTATCATGCTCTTTCTAGTTCAAGAACAGATGGAAAAGGTCCTTTTTTATTGCTTTCTCCAACTAGTATCGTTGCTTTTAACATACACGACAAAACAATACATTGTGCTTTAAAAATTCCTATAAAATATATAAAGCCACTGTGTGGGCAATCTTTGGTAGTGAGAATAAATGAGGCACATTTTATATATATTGATTGATGAGATTAGCTTTATATTTCCAAGGCTATTCATACAATTCGATTCTCCTCTGCGAGAAGCCTTTCATGAAAATAAGGATTATTCTTTTTGATGCAGGAGAATCTAACCTGGGTCAAGTGTTTATTAGAGGAGTTAGTTTTGAAAGCTAGGATTTAATTATTTATTGTATTTTCCTATAGTTTTTATGAGAGAATGATTATTATTGTAAATAGGAGAAGATTCGAGAGTATTGTGGAAGGTTTGAGTGGATTATGGATTAGTTAGCTTTTATATAGGGATAAGGATTTGGATGAGAGATTTTAGGGATCAAGAGAGATATTGTTGGGATTTGTTAAGGGATCTAGAACCTACTTGGGTTCTAATCCATTTGTATAAATTAGGGAGAACCTATGTGGCATGTAAGAGATGTAGAAGTGTGTGAGTAAGTGAAAGACCATGAATAGGCCATGATTTATCTTGTAATTATTTTCTTTAATTAATTATTATCATATTTTTATGTGCATACTTAGTGTGTGGTTAGATAGGGGAGAATAATGGCCAAATAATGAAAATATGGTCACAGATAGGAACGAAAGATCTGAGAAAATGTATGTACATAATTATTAATGAAATGAAGTCTTCACACTATGGATTGTCTCTGTGAAGAATTCCAGTCGATGTGTAGCCTGGAATTAATATAATTGGAATAGTTGTGTGTAATTGAAATTGATTACAGAATAGGACAAATGTCATGTGAAATGAAGGTAGCATGCAATATTTGTAATTTATTTTGAAGTTAATTGTGGATTTGATCTGAGCATATTCATTGTGGCCTTTTGTACTATGATTTTCAGCTTACCTTCCTCATCAGTCTCAGACAATCTGAACTATGATTCTTCTTATATGTGTTTTGTTTGATCTTTCTTGTGTCTTCATTCATGCTTCCAATATTACTAGACATGGTTTTAATGCCAACGTCTCCTTGAGGTATGTGTTAATAGATGTTGAGATTTGTCTCATGAAATGAGTCAGTTGGGATTATGAATGCAAAGGAATTTCCAACAGTTTCTTGACTATCGAAATCTACCATTTCTTGATTATAAGAATCTACCATTCTTGTAGATAGGATTACAACCTCTTGGAGATTCAGATTAAGGATTCGATGCGATCAATCTGGAAGCCAATTTCTGTTGAATGCATTGGAAGGACCGGTCAAAGCATTTTAGTTCACTTGGCACTATGAAATTGTAGTGATTCAAAGTGGTTTTGGATCAGTCAGAGAAATTTCACGCCATAAAACAGATGGGTCGCATCTAACAAAAGGGTCACACCACAATAGAAGGGTTGTGCCACAATAGAAGGGTTGCGCCACAAAAGAAGGGTCGCACCACAACAGAAGGGTCACACCACAACAGAAGGGTCTCACCAAAATAGAAGGGTACCGCCAGCACAACAAAAAGGTTGCGTAGCAAAACAGAAGGTTTGCGCTAGAAAGTAGAAGGGTCGCACTGAGATAGAAGGATCGCACTAGAATTGCAGAAGCATAGCGCCAGTTCAGAATTGTCTTTGATTGACTTTTAGGAGTTCATGTTCTCACCTTCAACGTTCCCCCACATCAAGTTCCACTTAAGGTAAACGAGTCAATCAAAGGGTCGACATACTCATGTGTTTCCTTAATCACGCTCAGGTATCCCATATAGCGCAAAACTCTGAAAACCAATCCTTCCTTGTTTATGTATATTGATATGAGGGAAGTTAAATAAGAGAATGAGGGATGAAAGAGTTTAAGTCTCTTTGATAAGACTTGTAGTGTAGTCTTTGTGTCATAAGGCTACTGATTTTGGAGCATAGGGCTGGTAGGTAATCAGTTTGGTATCAGAGCAGGAAGAGTCTTGCGTATGGAGATTTTTTGGTTGCGTCATTTGAAAAGGCTAGAGCACGAAGAAGCTTTTAGATAATTATAGGTGTAACAAAAGCAAAGAAGAAAAGAAGAGGAATCGTATTTGGAATCTGATTGAGGTAAATATTGTTCTGTTATTGAATTTTGAAGACTGATGATTGCATGATTTAAGCTTGAATAATCAGTGAAGAGAGATGGAAGGAAAATATACTTTGAGAGAAGTAGATCAGATTTTCCTTAAAGACAGATTGAGAAGATTGTTCTGAGGTATAAAGAGCATTGATGACTACAATAGTAAAAGTAGAATCAACAGAAGAGGAAACTACAACGGCAACATATGCAACAGATATGGGATAATGAGGTATGGTCTTCTTATTAATTATTGATAAATCATTGATTACAAGTAACAGTATGAGGATGTTTTAATGATTGTAGCTACAACAATAAAGTTTTGATGATGATGATGATGAACCTATCCAATTAGAGGTCAGAAGAAAGGAGAGAATCTCTATAAGGGTCAAGAAAGTGAACCAAGAGAGGGAATACTCAGGAAGAGATCAAGCTTAGAGAGGAAGCTTGAAAGGATATTTAGTAGCAATAGAGAATTGTAGATCACCAAGATGAGTATGGATGAGCTCATGAGAAAAATGATCATGGAGGATCATAGAAAAGGTTCAAATAAATGACATAAAGGTAAGATGAGTAATGAAGAGCATGAGATAAGTCTTGCAGTGATAAGATCACAGTTGGATATGCTACATGAATGGATACAAGAGAAAGTGAATGAAGACCAAAGATATGGATGGAGAATGAGGAAATAGGTCAAATGGAACCTATTGCAAAAGAAATGGAATGCCAAGCTGATAAACAAGTTTAGAGAACTACAACGAAGACATATTTATTTGTTGGAGAAGGAGAGACTCAAAGGAATTGATTCACAACCAAGAGAATTTGTTGAAACCCAGAAAGTCCATTGTGAAAGATTGGTGCTTGAAGCATCAAACGAGGCTGAAAGGTATTGTACTTTTAAAACTGATATCTTGTTTATGTATGCAGGTACAATACCAAATGATGAGTTTGTTGCTAAGAAGGAGAAGAAAACTATGACAACTAATGACCATAGCAAAGATCCAGAAAGAAATTATGGTTAAGAAGATGTTCTTTGTGAACCTGAAGGAAATTGGGATGATTGTTTTTCATTCCATGAAGTTGAGTTTTCAGCTCAATTAGAGAAGGAAACAAAGGTAAGGGATGATCACATATGTGAACCAGAACAAAGAAGAATCTTTGGATAGAATGGAAAAGATGTTGGAAGAGATTTGATGTTCGAAACATCAAATGAGGCTAGAAATCCTTATATTCTAAAATCTGATAATTTGTGTAAAGATTTTGTTACAGGTGCATGAAAACCATCTACAGCTGATATGAAGACAGAGGGAGAGGAAGAAGAACAAAATCTAAATTTCATTCTAAGCACAGATGAAGTAAAGCATTCAAATGCTATGCTTGAGAGGTATGATGCTGAAATAGATTTGCTGGAAATATTGCTGGAAGAATCTGAGTCAAAGAAAGAACCTAAGATTGCAGGACCACATAGAAGTGGTACAAATGAAGATAGTTTGCAGAAAATTATGAGCAACAACAACTTTAAAATTGTTTTAAATCAACAGGGAAGAAGACATTTTAATGTCTTAAATTTTTATGAAATGAAGTATGATGAAGAGGAAAATGAAAATTTTAAAATTCTTATAAGTAATTTTCAACAAAATGATTATTATTTAAATATTGAAATTGAGAAATTAAAGAAGTTGATGATGAAAGTACCCAGCAAAAGGTACATGAATGTGAAGGAGATAAACAGTAGAAGAAATAAAATTATGATAACAGAATTGATCAACTAGATGAAAGGAAGGATACAACATAAAATTTGGAGACTGAGAGAAAGAAAGATGACAGGAACAAAAACACAACAGCATGAAGAACAAAGACTGAAGGACCACCAGCAAAACAAAGTTTGGGATCCTGGAGGTAGCAAGTCATTAAGACTTGTAGTTGTCACATTATGTAGAAATTCTCACTGTAGATTAACCTGATAATGCAATATAACTAAAGCAAAATACTTTAATCTACTTCTACAATCAAACTTGCAAAAGCTTAACAGATTTGAGCAAGATCAAGCAGAACACATATAACCAGAAGCAGAAGCAATGCACATGAAACATAGAAGAATACTCAAGGGAAAGCCTTAGCTAAAAACCTCGCTATCTGTATTATCATACAAGTGGAAATATCTCAGGATTACACACAGCTTTAGCTCTCATAGATAGCGAGCTCTCAGTACAATCCTCACAAATGCGCACAAGCAAAATAGACTTCTCATTAAGTCCTCCACGCTACCCTCCAAGTTCCTATTTCGTAGCGTAGTTTTTCCTAAGTGATCCTACTGTTACCATGTGTAACAATGATCACTCACACTGATCTTACACCCTGTAAAACTGTGAAAATCTCAAGGAATGAATTCCTTCTGCATGCAAGAGTTTTCCTTATAGGAATATTCTTGCAAATGATAGTACATTGTCCCTATCTTTAATCTCAACTGGGTCTTTCTCTAAATAGACATGCATGAGTTATTTATGAGAGAATCTTCAGTTATCTAGAGTACACTAGTTTGATACATGCATGCATTTACTAATTGAACTCACAATTAGTTCCTCAACCTGTTTGGAACTGATTTAGCTGGACATAACTCAGTTAACTGAGCTAACTAATTACAAATCAATTATATTTCATCCTTATCTCCTTAATTAAGGGATAATCTCCTTAATTTAAGGGATAACTGTTGCATGACTTCACAAAGACTTCTAGCTTGAATTTCTCCAACTAATTAATCCAAGATGAATTAATTAATTATTTTTCAAGCAGTTGGTGAGACTAAATTTGAATTTTAATTCTCAATTTTAATTCAAGGACAAATTAAGATTGGAATATTCTTGTTGCCACATTTCAACACTCCCTCTCAACAAGAAAGGTATTATTTTCCACCCCAATCCTGTCTCTGTGGAACTCGAATTTACACTTTGACAATGCCTTAGTCAAAATGTCAGCATCTTGATCCTCGGTCGAAATATACTACAACAACATGATCTTCCTCACCACATAGTCTATGAGATGATGATACCGAATGTCGATGTGCCTGGACCTGTAATGAAATACTGGATTCTCAAAGAGTTTGATACAACTCTCATTATCACAATAGATCATAGTTAGATCCATCCTCTGATCAAACAAACCAACTAAAATTTTCCACACCCAGATGGCCTCACATGTTGCCTGACTTGCAGCCATGTATTCGGCCTCTGCCTTGCTGAGTGCAACCGACCTCTGTTTCCTGCTGTACCAAGAAACTGTAGCTGACCCAAGGTTGAAAATTCCTCCTGATGTGCTCTTCCGATGTGATGGACTCCCTGCCCAATCTGCATCAGTGAAGCCCTATAGCTTCACTCCCTCTATCCATCTGTACCATAATCCATACTAAGATGTGCCTCTGAGGTATCTCAATACATGCTTTGCCGCCTTCCAAAACATCTTGGTAGGCTGAACCATAGCTTGACTCAGCTGGTTCACCGCATAGCACAAATTTGGTCATGTGTTCACTAAGTACATCAGTGAGCCCACAAGTTTCCTATACACAGTAGCTTCTACTACTTCTCTTGAAGTACAATCCTCCTTCCTCCGATTACCTACTAGATGAGTCTGCATGGGCTTGCACTTATCCATGTGGAATCTCCTGAGTATCTCTTTGTCATACTTTCCCTGAGACACAAACAACTCCCCATCCTTCTTCCATACTTCCATGCCAAGGAAGTAATGCATGAGACCCATATCTTTCATCTCGAATTCTCTTGCAAGGTCCTCCTTACAAGACATGATCAACTGATCATCACCTATCAATATGAGATCATCGACATAAAGTACAATGATCAACTACTTACCTTTCACCATGATGTGGTACATGTTCGCATCCGCTTCACTCTTTGTGAAGCCCAACCTGGTGAAGTAGTTGTTGATCCTGGTGTACCGAGCATGAGGTGCTTGCTTCAGCCCGTACAAAGCTCTCTTGAGTCGACATACATGCGACTCATGATCGAAGGTCTCAAAACCTTCCGGCTGCTTTATGTACACCTCTTCCTCAATCTTGCCATTGAGGAATGCAGTCTTCACGTCCATCTGATGGATCTTCCAACCCATCTATGCTAATAGTACCAACATCGATCTGATAGATGAGTACCTTGCGACAGGAGCAAAAGTCTCATCATAGTCAATCCCTTCAATCTGAGAAAAGCCACGGGCAACAAATATTTCCTTATGCTTCTCCACGCTACCATCAGCAGCTTTCTTTACCTTGTAAAGCCAATGAGAACTCACAACTGACTTGTTCTTCGGTCTTGGAACCACATCCCAAACACTGTTCCAAACTATGGAGTCATACTCCTCCACCATAGCATCAACCCAAATTGGCTGCTGCATTGCTTCCTCAAAGGAATATGGCTTGGTCTCAACACATTCGCCAACAAGGGCCATGTATCCAATGTACCTCTTAGGTGACCTCCTCTGTCTACACTGAGAAGATGGTTCTCCCACATTCTCTCTCGCATCCGACAACAATCTATCAGCTTCTCTTGTGCGCTTCCGTCCATCTTTGGAAGACTCTGCTTGAGTGGATGTCTCCACTCCTAGAACCTCTGCATGCAGCTGCTCCGCATCAATCTGAGGCTCCTCCTCCTTAGGAACCAAAATTTCCTCCACAACCTCTAGTTGGAGCTCCCTCTCAAGGGAAACTCGCATGGTCTTGTTCTCATCAAACTTGAGATCTCTACGAACCACTATCCTCTGACTGGTAGGAAAGTACACCTGATAGTTGTGGGGTGTATCAGTGTACCCCACAAGTATCCCCAACTCGGTTATCGACTCAAGCTTCTTCCATGTATCCTTTGTCACATGGCAATATACCGATGAGCCAAAGATCCTGAAGTGACCCACATCTTGTCTCTTACCGAAGAAAGCTTCCTCTGGTGTTTTCATCCCAAATATGCAATGCGGGCTTCTATTTTGCAAATATACTATTGTGTTGCATGCCTGAGCCCACAAATGAAGTGGTAGGCCTTGGTCATGCAGCATCGCTTGTGCTACCCCTACAATCATTATGTTCTTCCTCTCGACCACCCCATTCTATTGTGGGTTATGAGGTTCCGTCAACTCCCATTTAATTCCCTCCGCTACACAGATGTCCTTAAACTATTGAGAGATGTATTCTCCACCATTGTTGCTTCTCAAGGCCTTGATATTCTTCCCTGATTCTTTCTCAACCAAATCTTTGAAATCACAAAACTTTGAGAAGGTTTGATCCTTCTTTTGCATGCAATAAATCCAGCATTTATGATAATAATCATCAATGAAAGTCACATAATACCTTTGCTTCGCTATGGATGCCATCGAGAATGGTCCACATAAATCGGTATGAACTCACTCTGAGATTGCTTCTGCTCGACTGTCTCAATCATGAAAGGAAGACTTGGCATACTTTCCCAAGGTACAACCTTTGCACGTGTCAACTTGCTCAAGTTTACCTTTGGGAATTCCTGTAGATATCTGTTGCATTATCTTCAAGGCCCCATGACGCAAATGGCCCAACTGCCTGTGCCATAATTCGCCAATGTCTTGGCTTTGCACCAATTCTGCTTTTGAACTCAATGCAGCACAGTCATCTACCTCTAGTTTATAGAGATTCTTCACTCGAATCCCAATCCTCTTGGTGTGACACATGGCTATGTGTATTAGGAATGCCTTTCCTTTACTGAAGACAACATCGTAGCCTTTGTCATCCAACATTGCGATGGATACCAAATTCTTCTTTATTCCAAGCACATACTTCACATCCTTCAAGGTGAGAGGAGCTCCATGCTCCCTCTAAAAAGCAACCATGCCCACTCTTGAAACACTGTACTTTCCATCATCACCCATATCTATGGGCATATTGAGGTCTTTCTCCTCCAAGGTACTAAATAAACTTTAATCACCGATCATGTGGAATGAGGCTCCACTATCAAGATACCAAACACAACTCACCATCGATGAAACCATACATGTGATGAGGGTAAAGTCCATTTCGAACTGAGAGGCTAATGCCTCGCCTTCTGATCCTTTTGTGGATCCCTTCTTGGACTTCTTCGATGGGCAATTTTTGTATAATGTCCCATCTCGTGACAATTAAAGCATGTCACTTTAGATTTGTCACCCTTCTTCCCTCCATGAGAAGAATTCGATTTGGAATGGGAAGCCTTCCCTTTCCCTTTCCTTGCCTTACTCGCTAAGGCCAGATTTTCTTCATCATCATTCTTTGATGAAGAACCATCTTGAGTGCTCCTCCTGATCTCCTCCTACATGAGATCCAACCATAGTCGTTCCCAATATGACAGTTTCTCTCTTCCATTTACAGAGTCTTGGTAGCTATTCTATCTCTTTGGAAGACCGAGGAGAGCAAGGCTCACCATATCATCATTAGCAGTAGTTATTCCCACACTACCAAGCTCATCTTTGCAGGTGGTGAGCTTGTTCAGATATGTAGAAATAGTATCACCCTTCTCCATCTTGACTATCCGAAGCTTATCCTTGAGTATCAGTTTCCTCTGGTTGCTACTGTTCTGATAGAGGTCCTTCAATGTCTTCCACATTGAAAACGGAGTATCCTTCCCATGGAGACTCGAGACAATATGGTCTCGAACTCCCTCCAAAAGAATCTGTCTTTCCTTCACCACACACTTCCTCCATTCAGCCAATTCTTGTGCAGTAACTGTCACTGGCTTGGGGATTTCTTGATCAATGAAATCCTTCAAACCATTGTCTTCTAATACAACTTCCATTCTATCTTTCCATGCTATGTAATTCGAGCTACCTTCCAAGGCATACTCAAGTCTCAAGCCAAAGAACACCATTGACCAACCTAAAGTATGAGATGAATTCGATTTGTACCTGCAATCCCGAATTTCAAACTTCGAATTCTCTTCTCCGCCCGATAACCTTTGCTTTGATACCATGTATAAATTATCATTGTAGATTAACCTGATAATGCAATATAACTATATCAAAATACTTTAATCTACTTCTGCAATCAAACTTGCGCAAGTTTAACAAATTTGAGTAAGATCAAGCAAAACACATATAACCAGAAGTAGAATCAATGCACATGAAACACAGAAGAATACTCAGGGGAAAGCCTAAGCTAAAAACCCCGCTATCTATATTATCATACAAGTAGAAATATCTCAGGATTACACACAGCTTTAGCTCTCACAGCTAGCCAGCTCTCAGTACAATCCTCACAGATGCTCACAGGCAAAATAGACTTCTCATTAAGTCCTCCACACTGCCCTTCAAGCTCCTATTTCCTAGTGTAGTTTTTCTTGGGTGATCCTACTGTTACCATGTGTAACACTGATCTTACACCTTGTAAAACTGTGCAAATCTCAAGGAATGAATTCCTTCTACATGCAAGAGTTTTCCTTATACGAAAATTCTTGCAACCGATAGTACACTGTCCCTGTCTTTAATCTCAACTGGGTCTTTCTCTTAATAGACATTCATGAGGTATTTATGAGAGAATCTTCAGTTATCTGGAGTACACTAGTTTGATGCATGCATGCATTAACTGACTGAAATCACAATTAGTTCCTCAACCTGTTTGGAACTTATTTAATTGGACATAACTCAGTTAACAGAGCTAACTAGTTACAACTCAATTATAACTCATCCTTATCTCCTTAATTAAGGGATAATCTCATTAATTTAAGGGATAATTGTTGCATGACTTCACAAAGACTTCTAGCTTGAATTTATCCAACTAATTAATCCAAGATGAATTAATTAATTATTTTTCAAGCAGCTAGTGAGACTAAATTCAAATTTTAATTCAAGGACAAATTAAAATTGGAATATTCTTGTTGCCACATTTCAACACATTACTACAAAAAAGTGACAAACCTCATAGACAGGAGTCTATGGATTTTTTTCTACATGGGGAGTCTGGTGTAGGAGCATCTAACCTAAGTCAAGTGTTTATTATAGGAGTTAGTTTAGAAAGCTAGGATTTAATTATTTATTGTGTTTTCCTATAATTTTTAAGAGAGAATGATTATTATTGTAAATAGGAGAAGATTTGAGAGTATTGGGGAGGTTTGAGTGGATCAAGAGAGATATTATTGGAGTTTGTTAAGGGACCTAGAACCTAATTGGGTTCTAATCCATTTGTATAGATTGAAGAGAGCCTATGTGGCATGTAAGAGATGTAGAAGTGTGTGAGTAAGTGAGAGGCCATGAATAGGCCATGATTTCTCTTGTAAATATTTTCTTTAATTAATTATTCTCATATTTTATGTCCATACTTAGTGTGTGGTTAGATAGGGGAGAAGAATGGCCAAATAATGCAAATCTAGTCATAAATAGGAATGAAAGATCTGAGAAAATGTATGTACATAATTATTAATGAAATTAAGTCTTCATATTATGGATTATCTCTGTGAATAATTCCAAGTTATGAGTAGTATGGAATTAATAGAATTGGAATAGTTGTGTGTAATTGAAATTGATTACAGAATATGTCAAATCTGTCATGTGAAATGAAGGTAGCATGCATGATTTGTAATTTATTTCGAAGTTAATTGTGGATTCGATCTAAGCATATTCGTTGTGGCCTTTTGTACTATGATTTTCACCTTACCTTCCTCATCAGTCTCAGAAAGTCTGAACTTTGATTCTTCTTATAAGTGTTTTGTTTGATCTTTCTTGTGTCTTCGATCATGCTTGCAGTATTACTGGACATGGTTTTAATGCCAACGGATCCTTTAGGTATGTGTTAATAGATGTTCAGATTTTCCTCATGAAATGAGTCAGTTGGGATTATGAATGCAAAGGAATTTCCAACAGTTTCTTGACTATCGAAATCTACCATTTCTTGATTATAAGAATCTACCATTCTTGTAGATAGGATTACAACCTCTTGGAGATTTAGATTGAGGATTCCATACGATCAATCTAGAAGCCAATTTCTGTTGAATGTGTTGGAAGGACCGATCGGAGCATTTTAATTGACTTAGAAATGTGAAATTGTAGTGATTCAAAGTGGCTTTGGATCAGTCACAGAAAGGTTGCACCATGAAACAAATGGGTCACATCTGAAAAAAGGGTCGCGCTACAACAAAAGGGTCGCACCACAATAGAAGGATCGCACCACAACAGAAGGTTCATGCCACAACAGAAGGGTCACACCACAACAGAAGTTTCGCGCCAGCACAACAAAAAGGTCGCACAACAAAAGAGATGGGTTGCGCCAGAAAGTAGAAGGATCATAGTAGCATTGCAGAAGCGTAGCGCCAATTCAAAATTGTCTCTGATCGACTTTTAGGAGTTCATGTTCTCACCTTCAACATTCCCCCACATCAAGTTTCACTGAAGGTAAACAAGTCATGGGTTTCGAGCAATAGAGGGTCGACATACTCATGTGTTTCCTTAATCACACTCAGGTATCTCGTATAGCGCAAAACTCTGAAAACCAATCCTTCCTTGTTTATGTATATTGATATGAAGGAAGTTAAATCAGAGAATAAGGGATGGAAGGGTTGAAGTCTCTTTGATGAGACTTGTAGTGTAGTCTTAGTGTCTTAAGGCTACTGATTTTGGAACATAGGCCTAGTAGGTCATCACTTTTGTGGTAGGTCCACATTCTTGTTGGTGACCTTGAGCAACTACCTCCTGTTATGGATAAACCCTTCTGTGCAAGTAGAACTACTGGGAAATTTTTTTGGGAAACCTTCAACCTTGTTGTGGCTCTAGATAAAATGTATAGGCAGCAAGGAGATGATCTAAGACAAGCATCTTCTCGCAATCTTTTAACCAACGTTAGAAATGCAGAGCCTTTTCTTGTTTATTGGGATCTTCTTATGATGTGGGTTGATGGTTTCTTAGATTGACAGGAAAGGACTTTGTTTGATTATTTTGTTCACTTATTTGTGACAAATAATCTTGTCAATTTGCACAATCAAAAAATTCTTAAATCATTAAATTTTCCTATTGTGAGATGTGTTGCAGAAAGAAATAGAAGAACATATATAACTGATAGTGATGATGATGTGTTAGAGCATGAAGTATTGCTATGTCGTGGAGAGCGCGTGATGTTAATGTGTAATTTGTGGGTTGAAGTTGGTTTGGTTAATGGTGCACTTGGATATATTGAAAATATTTTCTTTGCGCCTGGTTCGAAGCTGCCACAACTTCCACAATTTGTTAGAGTTATGTTTAAAAAGTATTGTGGTGTTCCATTTGACAGCGATTGTCCAATTCTTGTACCAATTCTGCCTATTGTTAGGGGGAATATGAGACAAATTCCTTTGAAAATGACATGGAAGTTGATAATACACAAATCCCAGGGGATGACTTTGCAACGAACCACTATAGATATTGGAGATAGAGAGACGCAAGGTCTGACATTTACAGTTATATCCAAAGTGAAATCAATAGATGGTTTGTGGATTTCACCGCCTTTTTATTTTCAATGTTATGCAAAAATGAAAGATAGTTCATATGTTACACTTAGAAAGAAAGAGGAGGAGCGATTAAAGTCAATATCATTTTTGGGGTATTTCTCTTCAATACATTTTACTATTCATAAATTCTTTTTTTCTATTTGTTCTTCTTGCTGGTAATTATTTGTATGCATGTGTTTAAGAAAAAACAAGGTTACTTGATAAGTTCTTCCTTTTTATTGTTGTTGATTTCAATTCAATTATTGATTACTCAAGTATGTAAATGGATCATTTCAGATAATTGTTGTTTCATTGCTTCAATTATAGTTGTTTCCATTTTTTTTGTCCTTTTGAATTTTGTTACATTTATGTTTGAATATGAAATGACTAAAATAAAAAATGGATAGTTTTGTTTTTGTTAATTTGTTTATTTGATTGTACTGATTTTAGTTTTATCTTTATATCAATGATTCACAGATATGGAGAACAATGATGGTTTGTATTACATTCGAGCGATTAAATCTATTGCCAAAAAGATTAGTTTTGTTACCTTTATTCATGCAATGTTTGATAAAAGACATGGCTTCCATCAAAATTTTGTCGATGAGCATATTCGTGTTTTGAGTGAAATGAAATAAGATGTTGAAACTTTATATCATTTGCACCAAAGAGAATCAAGGAGGAAAACGAGAAGGGATTGGATTGAAAGTGTGAAGCATTGTGATCATTATCTTGTTGATTTGAATTGGTGTTCCTTTTGCCATTGCTCTGGGTGTGTTTTGGAAGAGGCTAGTATCAAATAATTGTCTTCTAGTCAAGTGTCCAGACTTGGATTTTGTTGTCGAATGTGTAGTTATTCTTATTGTTAGTAACCTCTATGTTCTTCGCATTGGTCCTTTAGTGTTTAAAATTTCTTGTCATTTTTTTGTCGCATTTCCACCGACATTGTCAGAATTGTCCTTTCGGAAGTATCGTGAATGCTTGTTAGTGACTCACAACAGTTGTTGATCATGTGGAAATTTATGTTCTCCTTAATGCCTTTACTTTTTGCTATGCTTATACTTACTCTTCTGTATTTGTATTTATATTGGTTTTTATTAATTTTTGTAACATTAATTTGTTGTAACATTAAAATTTTAATTATTTTATTTATATTGCTTTTTCTTAAAGTATTAATACTTTTTTTTAAAGTATTACTATTTTTTTTATATTAACAATAATATGGTATCAAATAATAGTATTATTATTAATAGTGTCATTTCAACATTTCACATTGTTTTCTTTGTATCATTAATATTGTATTAATAGTTTAATTTATTTTATTATTTAATTTCTATTTATATTTCTATTTCGGTTATTAATTTTTATTAATATGTTACTGTTAATTTAATTATTTATTTGGGCCTAATGGTTAAGAGCATGTGTTTCCTCCTAAGAGGTCACAGTTTCAAAACCAAAGTGGGTAGAGTATGTATGCCTTTGTAGGCTTAGCAGTCAAATCGCTGCGCGGAGGTGGGTCCCTTGTCAAACAACATGGTCTCATTTGGTGTCTGGCTTGGCCGTGATCTTAGAATTGGATAATAATAATAATATGATGAAGAATTTTATATATTTAAGAGAACTAATTTTTATTAATATATTTTACTTAATTTCATGGTTTCTTTTATATAATATTATTAATATAATATACTTATTGGTGCTTATGAACCACATTTATATTAATATAAATGTGGTTGTGTTAGCTATAATCTTAAAGTTTATTAATTGTAATTTTCAAATTAAAACAATATTCATGAGTTGTTTTTCTCTCATAATTTTAAAGTAGTTAAAACAATTTATATGATTTTTTATATATTTATTAAATAAAAAATATATAAATTATTGTTAATGAAATAATAAAAAATCATTAAAATATGTCTTTTGTTTTTAAAATCAGCTTTTAAATAAAATTCACAATTAATGTCATTGTGAATTTAAAAAAAATAACAAAATATATTTATAAACAACTATTATATTTAAAAAATTTAATTAATATATATATATTGATATGTACATTGCCTTTTGCATTGTGAAACGTGAAAATAAACCAAAGATTAACTTATAAAAATATCTAACTTTATTATTTTAATAAAAATGTCCAAAATTATTATTATTATTAATGTGTTCCATTAGAATTTGCGCATAAATCTTAACTGGTCCATATCTCAACTAGAATAATTACAAGGTTGGGTGGATTACACACTTTTTAAGTTGAGTGATTTGGAATAAATAAAAATGTCTCAACTTCCGACGTGATTTGTGGGCCAAACCTCTTACATGTCTCATCTCTTTAACGCTTGCAAGGGTGTGAACTCTCTAACAATCAAACAACTTTAAAGAAAGGACAATGTGTCTTGTCGGCAGAGGGTATTATTATTTTGTAGATAGCGTTTGTATTATGTTTAATTAATGAAGGTTATTGGGAAAAGCCACGAAAGTCGTTAAGACTTATTTTCGGGGATGGTGAATGAGTACAATATACATCACTGAATAAACCCATAATCCCAAATTTAAGTTATATAAAGGAATGAAATTGAGAGATCTTTGTAGTGCCATACAAAAAGAAGTAGTAAATGATTGTGATTGTAGTTTATTCAATATTCAAAGCTAGAAGTCATTAAAGGTAACAAATTAGAGAACGAGGTGACAATATCTCCATAATTTCATTCAAGGAATACGTAAGTATGTGTAAAGTAAAGGAGTCAATCTCATATTTTTGTTTACTTAGGTTGTGTTCATTTGAGCAAAGGTTTCTGAAGCATGGTAATGATGGTGATCATCTAAAGAACACTCCCTTGAAATCCATTTCGAAATACTTTTATTTGCTACACCGACTATTTAGACATAATCACATTGAATGTGATAAAGCTTCAACTATGATGGCCTTTCTTCTAATTGCATGTAATCTAGTTATGGTTTACTATTTTCATTATGTGAATTTATGTCAGTATGGAAATTTGTAATGATTATAAAAATATAATAATTATGAATTAGCTGTATTTTTTCTATTGCAAGTGTTTCGATAATTATTGAAAGAAATCTGAGTGGCGCAATATGTATATTTATCATGCATATTCGGTTTTGGAAATAGATAACCTATCAAACAAGTTAAATTATGTTATCAAAAATGTTTGTTTAAAAGTTGAATGTGTTGCTTGGAAAGGAAAAAGAGATATCGATCTAAGTATACTATCAAACTACATGTTAATATTAAGCATTTTTTATTTTTGTTTAGTGATACTATTTATGGTGATAAATGGATGTATAATTCTATCAATAATTTTTTAGTGTTGAAATCAGTGTGGGCTTAATATTGAATAATAAGCATGCATGATCAGCAGAGAATGTGATCGGCTCTACCTCTAGGTTGGCTAATATCTTTTCTCCATAGCTAACGTGCGGTATAACAATCGTTCATATGTGCAAAAGAAAATTTGTGTTCCTGTTTTCGTACATGCATTACCCCGCTTAAACTTTCTCCCGCGCATATTTGTATTCCAAATCAAATGTGCAATAAAATCAGACAACATAGTCTATCCATATAATGTCATATCATTCAAAAAAACTTACTTAAATCCTCAACTCATATGTGCTTGGAAATAACAATAAAACATTCTCACATAAAAAGAAAATATATGTGTAAAATAACGTGAAAATTAACATTTAGAAGTGTTGTGTGAGATGGAGGTGTGTGGAACAAGTGTGCCAAGGGGGAATGTGTGTGGAGATAAAACTTTCAAATTTAGTTTAACTTTTTATCTCATTTACCTAACCTTATAAAGTCCATAAAATCTCATAAACATATATTATTTATCCAAGATTAGTAGATAGTAGATATATATAGAATGCATGCTTGGATATTCATGTTACCTTCCTACACACTATCTTCTTGCACACCTGTTCTCCCGCAAATACCCCCTGTTCCACACATCCTTTACTTCACATAGTTGAGTGTGTAAAAGTTTAAAATGAAATGTATTAAACTATTAGACTAGCTTTTGATTTCCAAATTATTTGTGTACTTTTTTATTTTAAATTTGTTGCTTCCCTTTGCACATCCATTCTCCCACATATTGATCTAGGTGGATATTGGTGGCCACCCTCGTATTCCACCTAGACCTCCATTCAATTTCATTAGTTTCCTTTATTATAGCAACATTTACTATTTTAGCAGTTTTTCAGGTCGTGAACTTCCGGAGCTTTTTTAACCCCGTAAATGATGTTTTTTTAAGGTTCACAATAGGTTATGAGCCTAATGAAAATCCTATAGTACTTGAATATATATTTCCAATGAGGTATTGTATGCGCCAAATGGATATTATGACCAAGTTACGACCTTGGGAATTTGGATGCCCAACTAACCCCAACGAGGCCCACAAACTCTTGGTGTTCAACCTCCTGGGGTTAGGGTTTTGGTTGTTTAGGGTTTCCCTTTTTTTTTCAATAATAAAAATTCCATTGAGCCTTGTTGTAACATATTTCAGATGCATGTAGCTGCCACATCTCTTCTCAGAGATAAGCTACCATCACCCGAGCTAGTTTATTTCCATTCTGTATGTAAGCATATTTCAGTTCTTTGATATTAATGGATTGATGTTTTATTTTTGTTGCATCTCTGTATTCATGTTTATATCTTTATTATGTTTCATTTTTGTATAAATCTAGATCAATGGTATCAGAGCGATCTGCTCTTTCTTTGTTTTTATTTGCATGTCCACAATGAGGTCAAGGTATAAGGAGTTAGGGCTCAAACCGGTCAAACCTTTGCAAGACCAACCTTGCAAACCTTGATGGCCTGCCATGGTGGAAGAAAATAAAGATGAGGGAGCAGGAGATCCTTTCAAAATATTTCTCGAAGAAGACCTTGAGCAATCAAGGAACACGATTATGGACAACCTTGCTTGGATCCTTCAGCGACTACCCACAATCAAAACATCTTCATCAAGCAGCCACTCAGGAGGTGCCACTCCCTTTAAGGTACAAGCCAATTTTGATATCCCCATATTTGAAGGCCAAATATATATGGATGCCTTAGATAAATGGTTAAATCTATTAGAAGAATATTTTTCAGTTCATGATTTTTCCAATCAGGAAAATATTACTTTTTCACTCCTCAAAGTCACCCCCCATGTCAAGGACTGGTGGGATACCCACTGTTAGAAGAGGGACAAGAGGGAACCCTCACTATTTTCAGCCACACCTACTTGGAATTATTTCGAAGATTCCATCTAGGAGCAGTATTACCTTGTCAGTAGCTATGAAGATAAATCCATAAAGTGGACCGTGCTAAGGTAGGGGAGGGACCAATCCATGTCAGAGTTCACAAATATTTTCCATAACCTTCATACGAAGTTGGGTATCAAGGATTATGAGTGGCATTTAGTACTCAAGTGTCGCAATGTTCTACACAAGTACATCCAGGAGGAGATGGATTTCTTAGACATCTCCTCGCTCGGTGCCACCTATCGATAAAATTTCAAGGTCGAGAAAAAAATTAAATAGAAGAAGCAAGACTTTGGATCCGTGAATCCAAAGCAAGGGAAAGGCACCCCAAAACCGCAGAACAAAGGAAAAAGCCAAGGCAAGGTGATCTAAGACAACCCGTTGAAGTTGCAAGCAAAGAAAAACACCATGAAGATAAAGAAGGACACAAAAAAATGGTGTGAGTTCCATAAGAGCCCCACTCACAACACGAGAGAGTGTTGAGCCAAGCAATCATTGGTGGCCAAGCTGAAGGCTTCCAAATAAGATGTAAGTTCCAACTCTAAGTAAGAACCCGACAAGGGGAATGAAAAGGGAAGTAGATTATTAATGCGGATCCCAGTGCCACTGTTTCCACCACCAAGATCCAAAATATTGAGCCCGAAGATCCATAGGAGGGGGAGTGCCTCTTCCACTCATAGATGTGAGTGAAGGCCTCTATTCTATAGTTCATTATTGGCAGTGGGAGCTAAAATAACCTCATTTCAGTAGAGGTCGTGAAGCGGCTGGGCTGACTGACCATATCACACCTGCAGTCGTACGCCATCAGGTGGCTTCACCAAGGACAAGATCTCCATGTCAGCCAACAATGTCTCCTTCCCTAAAACATCAAGTGATTCACATATGAGGTATTGTGTGATGGTGATCCTCTTGAAGTTTGTGATGTATTATTAGGCGAACCATGCTTGTGGAAGTTTCATGTTGTGTATGAGTCTAGGCCTTGCACTGTTATTATTACTTTGGGCAATAAGTTATACAAGATACCATATATAGCAACACCTACTACCATCTCTTTGATCTGTGCGAAGCAATGCATTAAGATCATTGCCCAGACCAAGAATTTTTTCTTCCTTATGATTCACCCTTAGGGCAAGAAGAAGAATATTGTGATCACCTTCATAGCCTCCAAGCAGGGCTCCATCACATGGAAGCAACATATGGACAAGGTTGTGGAGGAGTATAGGGACATCTTCACGTCACCCACAAGGGTACCCCTACACTGTCGAGTCAAGCACTCCATCGATCTGACCCCGGGCACGCCTCTACCTAATGGACCAATATACTAACGCTTTATTCTAAAGAACAATGAGATCAGGAGGAAAATTCAGGAGTTGTTGCAGAAAGGAAACATCAGGCCAAGTTGATCACCCTGTGGGAGCTTGATCGTGTTGGTACAGAAGAATGATGGAACTTGGAAACTTTGTATTGACTATCGGGTGTTGAATAATATCACTGTCCGAAAGAGGTATCCAATCCCATGGATTTATGACCTTCTATACCAACTCAAGGGTGTCAAATATTTCAGCAAGATTGACTTGAAGTCCGGTTATCACCAGATACTAATTGAACCCTCCAATGTGTGGAAGACCACCTTCAAATCCAAGGAGGTCCTTTTCGAATGGATGACCATGCCTTTCATGTTGATGAATTCCCCCGCAACCTTCATGTAGCTGATGGATGACATCTTGCAACCCTTCACCAACTTGTTCATGGTAGTGTACCTAAACGACATCCTTCTCTTCAGCCGAAGTTGAAGAGCACATACATCATATCCGACAAGTCCTCCAAACTCTATGACAACACAAATTGTGTGCTAATTTGGAGAAATGAACTTTTGGTATGACCCCAGTTCAATATCTGGGGTACATCATTGATGAGTGGGGTGTGCATGTGGACCCATCCAAGATACAAGTTATTCAAGATTGGCCAACCCCAACCACTCTAACAGAGCTCCGCAACTTTCTGGGTCTTGCCAATTTCTATCACAGGTTCATGTTGGGATTCTCTCATATCACTTTGTCTTTGAGTCAAGTCACCAAGGGTGGGGTGAAAGTAAATTTATTTTGGTCTTAATCCAAACAAAAAGCATTTGTTGAGTTGAAGCATCACCTCCACTTTGCACTAGTGCTCACATTACCAGACCTACAACAACCATTTGAAATTGAGATAGACACCTTTGACTATGCTATTGGTGTAGTTCTTACCCAGCAGGGGCATCTGGTGGCATATCACAATGAGACACTTTTAGATATTGTTTGAAAGTATCCCACTTATGAGAAATAAATGTATTCAGTTGTGCATCATTGTTGACAATGGAAGCATTACATCTTGGAGAAGGAAACGGTCATCCACACATACCACTAACCCCTACAATTCATACAAACATAAGGAAAGTTGCAGAAGGATCACCATCAGAAATGGTCTACATATCTACAACAGTTCCATTTGAACATCAACTACAAGAAGGGAATCACCAATAATGTTGTAGATTGTCTCAACTGACCACCGGTTATGACACTGACCATTGTGCTCGAATCTTGTGTACATGAGATTTCGGGGTGGCCGCATCTTTACAAGAGTGATCCGGAATTTGGTAACACATACCAGATGTTCTTGGAAGGCGAGAAATTTCCATATTTTCACCTCCAGGATGCATTGTTATGCCACTTGGGAAACCTCTATGTTCCTTTAAGCGAGTGTGCCAAGATTATTTTGGAGGTGCACTATAGTTGGGTCGTTGGACATTTCAGAGTAGAGATCATAGTGGCAGTGCTCCAGAAGTACTTTTATTGGCCAAACCTTCGATAGGGTGTTGGGAATTACATCAAATCTTGCATTGTGTGCGCCATTTCCAAATAGAAAATCAAGAATAAAGGCCTATATACTCCTCTTCCTACTCCTAATCAGACTTGGGAATCCATTTGGATTACAAGTCGAGGCTTCCTTCTACTAAGCGTTGCAACGACTGCGTTTTCGTGGTCATCGACGGGTTCTCTAAGATGGCCATTTTGGCGGCCTACAAGAAGAGTATCACAACAAAAGCCACTGTTAATATCATATTTGAATGAGTGTGGGTGCACTTTTGTATCCCACAGTCCATTATCTCAGATTGGGAGAACAGGTTCCTGAGTACATTTTTTTCAAGCCTCTGGTATATGTTGGATACCAGGCTCAGTAAGTCCACGACCTTCCACCCCTAAACCGATGGCCAAATAAAGGTCATCAACAGGATGATCATGTACATTTCGCACATGTACAACTCAAAGCATCTATGCACATGGGATGAAAGCCTCCCCTGTGTCCAACACAAATACAACAGAGCTCTTCATAGCTCAACTGTCCATAGCCCCTTTCAAGTGGGGTTGGGATTCCAACAACTATGTCCCATTGTTGTGGCCAAAATATTTGCATCTACTCAAGAAGATTCAGCTCATGTCCAGTCTGAAGCTGACAGGGCTAACAACTTCATTGAGTACATTCATCACATCCACCTATAGGTCCATGAAATTTTGGAGAGAGTGAATACTAAGTATAAGAAACGTCATGATCAGCATCGAGTTCCACATAAGTTCGAGATGGGAAACAAATTTTGGTTACATTTGAAGAAGGAGCGCTTTGTTGGGCCCCACCGCAAGCTTCACTCACTCCAATGTGGGTCATACAACATCACTAAGATTGTAGGAGATAATTCCTTTGAGCTCAACATTCCTTGGCCTACACCTAGTATTCAATGTGGACCTGCTATGACCATACTTTCCCCCATTGTTCGACACATCCGATGTTGCTGAGCAACTGACACCAACACAGCTCAACCCAAGCTACATCAAATATGCCACAAATGATAGGATCATGGAAAAATAGATCAAGAACACTTTCCAATAGAGGATCCAACCATATCGAGTTGTCAAATAAGGCCAACTCCTTCACCATGACAAGTGGTTCACTAGGGACTAGGTTCAACAAAAAAACTCCTCACCCCATGGAGGTTCTACACGTAATATGGATCATTGCTTCCTAGGGGGGGAGATTGATCCATGTGGATATTGGTGGAAACCCGCCTATTCCACCTAGACCTCCAGTCAGTGTCATCATTTTCCTTGGTTGTAGCAACATTTACTATTTTTAGCGATTCTTTGGGTCCTGAACTTCCTGAGTTGCTTTGACTCCCTGAACGACATTTCTTTAAGGTCTACAATAGGCCCATAGCCCTGTTGTAGCCTACGGATATGGGCATGCCACAAATCCTATATTACTTGAAGAGTTATTTCCAACTAGGTAACGTACGCACCAAACATAGATCATATGACCAAGTTACAACCCGGGAATTTGGCGGCCTAACTAACCCCAACGGGGCCCACAAACGCTTGTCGTTGCATATCCTGGGGTTAGAGTTTTGTTTGTGTAGGGTTTCTTTTTTTTGTTAAATAATAAAAATTCGCTTGAGCCTCATTGTAACGCAATTCAGAGGCATGTATCCGCCACATCTTTTCTCAGATATAAGATATCATCGCCCGAGCTAGTTTATTTCCATTCTGTATGTAAGCATGTTTCAGTGATTTGATATTAATGGAATGGAGTTTTATTTCTGTTGCATCTATATTTTTATGTTTATATTTGTATTTTTTTGCATTCCTGTATAAATATGGATCACACATACATCCTCTTTTGCACATTCTCTTTTTGACACACATTCCTTATTCTGATTATAGTTCCATTTTTTAACATCACAACTTGTCTATTTACTTCGAAAAGCATTAGTGTGGGTGCTAATAAAATTTCCAATGGTTCACGATGGAATTTTCATTAGAGACAAAATTTTTGTGGAGGTAGTGTAACTACAATTGCACCCCCCCATAATGTATGATAATTGCATATCTTTATAGATCAAGCTTCCACCATTAGATTAAGGATCTTTGCAAATAAATCATGACAATAATCATAGCCGCTGTCAGAGTCTCTAGAGCTACTAATGAAGTAATTTGTTTTTTCCTATTTTAAAATTGGATTGTAATTTGTGAGAAATACAAAAATTATATTAGGAAAATATTTTTTGGTATACGGAAATATGGAAAAAATGAGCTTCTTCACTTGGAGTATGACAATGACTAAATCATTGGCGATGTACATCGATGTAGGGTATATCCAGTGAGTTAAAAATAGGTATATAGATACATGTTATGTGTGTGAATATTATGTTATTCAATTGGTAAGTCTAATAAGACATAATTCTATTGTTTGGTGGGGGGCATGAGAGAAATATGTGCTAGCTATCTTATGGATTCCCAGTTCATAACGATGTAAGGTGGAATGCTTCTATGGTCCTTTTTCATTTGGTTGTTGTTGTTGTATTCCATTGTTTTGATTGGGTCTTTTGACCATCCTCTGTTATTGTTAGGTGGTATAGCAATTTATTAATTTCTATTATTGTTTTGGGTTTGGAGGTGTAGGCTGAGTGGATAGTTTCAGGAGACTAGATTTATGCTTCTATATCTTCGTTTTGGCTGCTTCTTAGGATTATGTATCTTTTCTCTTGTGGTCTGTGACTATTCATTTAAATACCTTCATTTTGGCCTATGTCTTCGTTCATTGTACTTTAAGACTAGGTGGGTTGTTGTTTTTCTAGGGTGGGTTGGTATTATGTTTGAAATGGCAGGTTATATTAGTTTATCTGGTCCATAATGTCTAAATCTAAGTCTTTTTTTTTCTTGGTGAAATAAAAGATGCAATGTTAGCAAGGCAGAGTAAGGCGAGGGGTTGGTGAGCAAGGGGATTCAAGTCATCATCACTTGGAAAACATTGGCCAGGGTGAGGCTATAGACTTGAGCCCTATAAATACAACTAATTTGAATGAGCCTCCTTCTAATCAATAAAACCGTGAAACTAGATCGGATATATCAAGATTCTTCTGGAACAAATCATTAGAGACAAGCAATATGACCAACATATGATCATCTCATTCATGAATGATCTCGAATGCAACTAGTGGCACATGTAAGATAGATTAGCGAGTCTGCAAAGGGGTTAGTAGTCCTTACAGGAAAAACTAGATCACTTTAAAGGTAGATTGGCTCACATGGAGAAGCATGTACATTGTGTATTTTAGCCTCCATCGTCACCTAATTTAGGACCAGAGAATCCTATTCGGTAACTTCCCCTAATAGTTAATGGCTCTTGTCTGTGCACTGATCCTGAAAGTTTTTTTACTCTATGTTCCTTTTTTTTTTGGATAATGAAGCAATTTTGAAGATTGTTGATCTCTTTTTAGTAATTGCCTATTGGCCAATATGTTTTGTAAGAGTGAGGCCAATAACATTGTTGTAATATTTTTCCATAAACGAAAAGCCAAGATTCACACACAAAAAGAAAGAAAGAAAATACTGGCCAATAAATATGGTAAGAGTGAGGCTGGTAAGATTTTGCTAAGTTATTCTCGATAATGTAATATTTTTTCATAAATTAAATGTTAAGATTCAAAAAAACTCATAACATGTTATATATTGGAAAAGGTTAATGAATATTATGAGTTACATACATGCAACACAAACATAGAGCCACAATTCATGATAATTATATAATTGCAGGAACTTATTATTTGTACGACAGGAGAATCAAGGCATGTGATTATGTGCGGAGATAAAGTGATGGCTAAGTTTGTTTTACCAATTATAGGATTTGAAAACCTAGCCACAAAATCACTTTGTAAATCCCATGCATTTTAAAACATGCAAAAATAAACATAACATATGGATGAAAATCATGAAGTTCCAAACCCAATTTCTAAATCGTTAAAAACCATTAAACAATTATTAATGTTATGCCACGAAATCATTGTAATGGAAACATGTGGCATAGAATAATTGGTAGTATTGAGTACCACAACATATGAAAAAAGACAAATTCTAGAGCAATGGTCCAAAGTAAAGCATATGCGAAAGAAGTAGTGTGCAGAGTAGAAATGTATGAAACAAGTATGCAGAGGCATAAATGCACATAAATGTGCATATGTGGGAATGTGTGCAAAAGAAACATCCAAATAAGCATCTAAATATTGAACACAAATCTTAAGTTGTATTAAGCACTCGAACGATGTCTTAATTATGCATCAATTCACTGAATTAATGCCGAAAAGACTTACATATTGATATACGCTAGTACCAACCACTGATTATAGTAGAATGATTAGAGTCATTGAAATGGTTTTCAAAACCATGCATCGAATCATCTGCAAATCAGTTTTGTCAGATCTCTTTTACATCTCAATATCAAATAAAATGAGCCCACGTTGATATAGTAGTGCGGGCGGTTAATCACCTACCCTTATTTTTCACCTGATATACACGTAAACCAAGCTTTCATGCCTCAAACTTTAATAAGCCAAAACCACTAATTAATTGATTAATATGTAATGTTGTGTAGGAGGGAGGTGTGCAGAAAAAGTGTGTAGAGGGGAAATGCATGTAGAGGTACGAACATTGTAGATGAAAGTTTTTGTTCCTTATTTCAGACACCCATTCTCCCACACAACACTTCTTCCTCATATGCATTAAAAAGAAACTTCATTTAATATTGGATAATAACTATTTAATTGACAAATGTGAAATCACAAATGCACTTAGTATTTGGGAAGCTCAAATAAAACGAGGCTACATTGACATAGTAGTGGGGAATATTAAATGCTTGCCCTTATTTTACATCCAATATACATATAACCCAAAATTTTCATGCCCCAAATTTTAGTAAGTTGAAAACACTTACTAATCAATTAATTTGTAGTGTTGTGTGGGAGGCAGGTGTGTAGGAATGTATGTGGAGATGTAACATTACGGAATAAAGCTTATGTTCCTTTCTCTACACACCCATTCTCCCGCAAAACATTTCTTCCTCACACACATTTAAAAGACACTTCATTTAATATTGGATAATAAGTATTTAATTCACAAATGTGAGGTCACGAATGCACATAGTATTCAAGAACCATGAATACCAAGATTCGTTGTTTCTAAAGTAAGAAATAATGTGTACCTAAAGGGAATCATTTGTTTCCAAGGTGTCTCCTTACATCTCAAGGTTTTCTTTGGAGAGTCTACTAGATTCTAAATTTTTCTCCCTATGAACATGAAACAAATTAATGAGAAAATGAAGCTTGGATGTTCTTGACATCATGGAAAAATGAATGAAGAATGAATTTCCTTGAAACAACTTCATCCTTTAAGCAATTTATCACTCGCAGAGAGTCTATAAATATTTTTATTTATGTGGCTGCTTTCTTCATGGATAGGAATAAAACCAACTTGAGATTTGTGAGTTCATTGTGGTTATTAGAAAATCACTTTGCCTTAGCTTTGAAGCTGATGAAACTTTTTTGGTAGATGAAAGGAAGACCCCTTGCTCCCCCTTTGAGTAGGTCTCCTTGAATTGCTCAATCAAAGAAGGCCTAAGGGATCTGGGCATTAATATTTGTGAAAAAGATCTAGACCCGCTAAGAGGTAGAGGAAAACTAAGGGAAGGCACTTAAAATGTTTAGGTTTTGGGAGGAACAATGAAATAGCAAAGTGTCATTAGTATCAAAAAAAATTGTGTTTCGTGCTAGCGAGATTCCCTAGGGAAAGGTTAAGGGCAAGGCCTTTAAAGCTTATGCATCCTTGTCTTTGTGCATTCTTCTTAATTCCACTTCGATTGTGTCCCCTTCCCATTTGAATTTCAATCCTATAATACCTTCAACTTCTTTCCATACCTACTAAGTGAAAGGATATAAGAGGATGAGGCGAGCATTTACTTTCAAATTTAATTTACATAAGGAGCATCTTACAAGGATTTGGTAATTCTAGTTTTTAAGCATATCCCAACTCATATGTTATTATCTAATACGATCCAAACATATTTTAGCTTTTGTTGGGCATTTGTACTTCCAAAGTAGTTTCCACCACCATATTAAAGGATGGTAAATGTCTTCCATGGCTAGTGTTTTACCCAATTATGAGTAGATATCCCCATGTGGATTTCCTAGAACAAAGGATTTCATCCTCCCCTTCCCTTATTAAAATAACGATTTTTCTTAACCCTAGAGAAAGCCCCATTTAAAACCTTAGATATGTATATCTATCTATCTATATATATATATATATGAGTGTGGTTGGCTATACCCTTTAATTGAATTGTACCCTTTGTCTCCTCTATATATACTAAGGAGACCTAGTTTTAGAACGATATCCTCTTGTTTTGTGCATTGATTCATTGTAAAGGGATGTTCCCCCCTTGAAGTGGATTGTGATTCATTGATTTTTTTACCAATTTAAAGGGATTTTGTTCATAACACATTTCTTAGGCTATTGACATAAGGATTCAAAGTATATTTGTAGTGCTTATTGAGCTCTAGATATCTCCATGTTTTCTATTAGTGTTACATGGAGTTTAATGCTTGGTATATACTAAGTTTCATTTCCATTTGGAATATCATCAAATCAAAATGAAGCAAGAAGACAATCCAAAAACAACCTTTAGAATACATGAAGTTCATTATGAGTTCTTGGTTATGTCATTTGGACTTACTAATACAGTTCCAACATTTCAAAGCTTGATGAATTCTATTTTCAAACCCTTCCTTAGAAATGTTGTGTTTGTTGGAGTCACGATTGTCGTTACACCAAAACCCTTAGGTGTTAGTAAATGATCACATCGCCAGAGTTAACAGATCTCGAGAGGTGTTTAAGCACATCACAAAACACACAGGGAGTGCTGGATTATTGAATGCCCAACAATCTCCCCCTAGTGCGAGCTGTGTGTGATTTGAACTCGAGACCTTTGGCTCTGATACCAATAGTTGGAAATAATACTGAGAGGGGGGGTGAATCAATATTATCAGATCAATAACTTTTCATTTCCCAAACAGATTTATGTATGCTACTTATGTGAAGTGAACTAGCGTGCACACGCTACAGTGATTAGTGAAACCAGCGTATACCCAGATAACTTGTGATTTAGTTCATTTATCACGTGTTGATCTATAACCAGTGCATCATTAACTTACTAAACAGTGCAGTAAAAACAGAATAAACCATCACACATAAGCAACACACATGAACACCAATATTTAAGGTGGAAACCCAATGTGGGTGAAAACCACCTGCTACTGTCATCTCTATCTTCTTTTAATAATAAGAAAATATGTTTACAATATTGTACTGGTGCAGACTCATACCAGTATGTAGGAACTCCTCTACAGAAGGCTACAACCTTCTCTCATTTTCCAGCTTCTACTAGAAGGGAGCTACAACCCCTTAGCTCTTGTACTAGCCAATGTGTTTACTAGTACGTAAGTGCTGGCTTACAGAAGGCTAGAACCTTCTCTCTTCCTCCAGGGACCACGTTTCATAAATTTTCAGATTGGATGCTCCTGGTACACAACAATACACATGAAGGCCTCGTTTCATCAAATTTTCATACTGGACCCATCAGAACTTTCAAACTGCATCAACCAATAATTAGTTAATTTGTACAGTAAGATCATTGTCACCATAACACTGTGTTGAACCCAAAAACCTGCATCATCATTTAGAACTAGTTGTGACCTCAAAAATCATACATCAAAATGTATACGCTACCTTACTGAACCCAACCTACATGCAAACGCTACTTCCTTTAATAAAACCTGTGTATACCTTGAAAACTATTGAAACGTAAAACTTCTAAATCAAGTTTGTACCAACCAACAATATACTAAACATCTACTGTCAATTTACAAAGCTTTATACAAGTAGTAGCAGAGATCACCCTTCTCACTTATACAATCAATCTATCTGATATAAAACTCCTTATTCATTCAGTTTTTCATTCAGATCTAAGAAGACTTCATTGACAGACAGCAGTAAAACAACATAACTCATCAGATAGATCAGTCAAACTTGAAGAAAAGGATTTTCCTTTGTATACGCTACTTGGAAGAGTAAAACCTGCGTGTACACACGCTTTTACCGAGACAAACCAACGTACAAATTTTCAAATATTAACTAATAACTTTGTTGCTATTCTGGACTTCAAACAAACCCATATCATTACATTTAAAGAATAAAATAGGTGTACACAATTAGATTTGGCCCAACCTGTTATAGACATTTTTGTGCCTCACAACATTGAGCATGAAATGTCCATAATCCAAGGGATCCAAAGTCCCTAAAAGAGTTGTTCCTGCCCCTAAAGGAACAAGGTCAACCAATGACAGCTTCTCCCAGAAGTTATCCACCAAAAACCACTCAGAAACAGTCAATTCAGGATCAATTCAGAGGCTCCACTAGCTGCCTGCGTTCAAATGCAGAGGCTACACTGGCTAGGTGCACTGCAACGTAGGTGGAAGCACTACCAGGGTGCGCTGAGCGGGAAATGACAAATGGCAAGCTCATTCAACGAGGTGGAAAGACCCTGGAAGCTTCCAGAATCTTCTCCAATGACACTTGCCTCAATGAATTCGACTAGTGATGAGTAAGAGGCTTTCAACCTCCAAGTGGAAGCAAGAACTGACAGAGAGAAGCCACAAGTCAAAACATAAGCTGACTCATCCTCTCTGCTTACATCTATATATGGATCTCTCACCCAGAGGTTCAGGAGGCTGGAATTTTGTACTTTGCAGAGAATTGTTGTTGGTTTGAGATTGAGATTAGCACATTGGGTGATTTATGCTTTGTTGGAGGAGAGGAAGGGATTCCTTTGCTGGGAGGTAGATGCTGGATCGGAACTCACTTGGTTGTATCTCCTCTTGGACTTTCTGATTTTATCAATAAACTATTTGAGTTTCTCCTACATGCTGTGTACCAATGATGTTTTGTTATGCTTACATGTTTAGCTTAATCTGATCTTGAGCTTTTTATGAATGTATATCTGTATCTTTGTGTAGTTTCTCTCTCTTGTGATCTTGCAGGAATTCGGTGAAGCTGGGCCGGTGAAGGAGCAAGAAGCTGGGAGCTACTGAAGAGAGGAGTGATTGGATCGACAAACTAGCGGAAGACACAGGTTAGTTACATCCTTCTTCCTCATTTACATTTCATAAAGAAGAATACTCGATTAGTTTACCTTGTTTGTTGCTAAGGCACTATCACACCTTAGAGTGGGATAGGGGCATTCCGAATGGATACTTTTCCCAACAACAAATTGGCGACTCCACTGGGGAATGTATCTTGTTAGTTTATTTGTGTTTCTATTGTTGTTCTTCTCATAAACTCAGGAGTGCCGAATCGAAATGCATTTGCCATTTTCAAATGCAAAGTAGAGATCTGCCACTCTAGTCCACTCACTGGACCTGTTTTTATGATCTGAACAAACTGATACACAAGTGCTCTAACAACCCTTTGTGATAGATCTTAGTCCTCCTTTAAATCATCCTCCTAATTGTACCTAATTGATAGCTTTTATCTGGCCAAAAACTGTAGATTAAACTGCAAACTGTGACCCAGAACCCAGAGACAATTCTCGTTTCTGCTTCAGCGCAGACTCTGTGAAGAGGTTCTGCATTTCAACGCAGGTCCCGTGAAGGATACCTGCGCTGAAGGTCAATTTCTCTGTGCTGAGGGTGCGCTGATCAGCCTTTGCCTTGTGCATCTGTGGTTCCCTGCTTCCTTTTGCTCAGTTTTATCTCTGTTTTTTGCAGCCTGTTATCAGTCAGTGTACCTATCTGAAACCCCTTTTCTTTGCCTCAATTCCACCTCAGTTGTATAAATAAGCTGTATTTGTTCTTTGTGTATTTGTTACATCATTTGCAGTTTCCCATTACAAAAGTAAACTAGTCATACTGTCGCCCTTAGATCTAGACCTGTTGTAAGTGTCGTTTTGATCTTAGGAGTGAGTTTGTTTGCTGTTCACAGTTGATTACGCTTTTACTTTTGTCTTTTGGTTTGAATTTATGCATTTCTAGTGTCGAAACAAGTGTTTACTTCAAAATCATAAAGTGTCGTAATCGTCCTTTTGTTTTCAAAAAGAAACTTGTTTATGTTTTCACTTGAAATCGAATTCAAATTTGTACAACAGCTTTCTTTTTAGGCATCAATATTAAGAAAGCGAAAACAAATACATGCATATGTGCATTTGCATATTGATAGTTTGTATGTTGATTTAGGAAAAGTGCATTTACAGTGTGCTCTATGCTCTTTGAGAAAAGATTGTGTCTTTCTTTTCCCCTTGTAGCTAGGATTTTCATTGTTGAAAAGATATAAAAGCTTGCTTATCATCTTTAGACTGCATTTAGGAATTGTATCATACATCTCGTGGTGATCCAAAAAGGCAAAATTCTAAGAAAGATCAACCTAAAATAAATTGAATGAACTTAACAACGCTTTGTAACTTAACGCACAACATAGAGGTCTAGGCTAGAGACGTGTTCCGGCGTTGTAAAACCTGGTGACTGTCGATCTCGCTGATGGTTGGGTGATTCCTCCTGAGAGACGATAGCGCCAGTACGGATTGTGCTCCCACGTACCGTCGAGTATATATTGGGATACCCCTATAGGCATAAAACCTTTATCCTTAGGAAGCCATGTCGGCCGCCCTACTGATCGCAATGCACTGAACACAGAATTCAGGAAGATTGACCGCCCGTACCTCAAAAGTATTATGTGGTTTTGAGAAAAGTTTGGCACACCCTCTACCTAGAACTCCAGAGCACTTCCTTTTGGCCTTTTTCAGACTCTATAACGAAAAAAGTCCATCCGAGCATTTGTCACTTCGGGCTCGTTAAAACATCGAAGGAGACTAGAGTCATCTTTTGCTTTTTCTCGACTCTTTAAAATTGAAAAAGCAAGTTGTGTCTAAGCGTCGTTAAAATTTATTTTAAACGGAATAATCACCCTCTTTCCTACGTTGATCTTTAGGTTGAGAAAATGGAGCCTACCAACCAAGGAATTCCCCTTGGTGGAAATCCTAGTCCCTTCTCCTCTTGGGGAGATTTTGGTGCGCCCCATATGGCCACATTGTCGCTTCCAGGACTGACAATTGGCTTGCCGGTCTGGCTCTTCTCAACCAATGTCGTTCAGAACACCACTATTCCTGAACAGTCAAATCAACAGTTAGACCAGTCCAGAGTTACCCACCAGCCTTCTACTTCCTCTAATTCTTCCTCTCCTCCTTCCTCTTCGCTTGACGGGACTGGTAAAACAAAAAACCAAGTTCCTAAGGAGAAGAAGGAAAAGAAGAAGAAAGAGAAGAAGAAGAAGGAGCCAAAAGCGATTGGGGGCAAACAAGTGCCATCTGACAAAAATCCACACACAGCTCTGACTAGGCCTAAATCACCATGTGTCATATGCAAGGGAGACCACTTCCACAGAGATTGTCCCTGCATCCCTCGAATACTAAGGGACTGGTCTCCCCGTTTGCACAATCTGGTAGCATCAACCTCTGATAGCCATGTTGAATGCATACCGTCAACTAGCGAAAGTGAAGTCCTTGGACAAAAAGGGAGAACTAGATCTCCCTGTAGACTGTGTGAAGGCAATCATGCCATCCACCGTTGTCCCTTCTTAGACAAAGCGAAAAGAGTTTTGGATGATCGTCCGGTTTCACCGTTACGACTTCCTCCTCGATATAAAAAGCTCTTGCCGAGTCCTTCGTTAGTTGAAAATCCAGCTGGCCCGCTCAAGTGGTCAGCTGAAGCGCCGGTCATTGAAGATGAACCAGCTGAATCCATACCCGACGAAAGTCAAAAGGTCGAGGCGACAGTTGACCCGGTCTTGCCTTCAGAGGTTTTGTCTTCGAATGATACAGTCACTGAAGAGGATAAAGATGACACCATCCAAATTCTCTTCATCAACACAGACTCCGACGAGCACGGGGGAAATCCCCCCATTCCTTTATCACAGGAAGGAAGTTCGTCAGAGCGATACCCGGCCGTCTACTCGGTCCCACCACCAAGCAACCTAGTTGTCTCCTTCGACTGGAACCAACTAGGCAGACCCCGTTTGCTAGCAAGCATACCATTCAGAATTATCGTCCAAATATACAGAATGGTCATGACTGGCACCATCATTGATGAGGGGGCATCTGTGAGTATCCTTTCCTCTATTGCTTGGAAAGCGCTTGGTTCGCCAGCGCTTTTGCCTGAAATGAGAAATCTGACAGGCTTTGATAAAGGAACTAGTCGACCTTTAGGGATCCTCCCCAATGTGCCTATCACATTGAAAGGGAAGACCGTTCAAATGAATGTGATGGTCATTCAAGGACCCTTGGATTATAACCTACTCCTTGGACGAGACTCTTCACGCAAGAAATGTCTCAACCCACGGTCCGTCCCCCCGATGAGTGCGAGTAATTCGGAAGGATATGACTGGAACCCAGGGGGCATGCGTCCTGGTCTGCTTCGGCAGGAAAACTTTGGGTATAGGGTAGGTTTCCGTGGGAGAATATGACTAGTCTGTACCCCGTCCGTCTTGGAAGAGGGGTTATTCTAGAATAAGATTCTTTTGTGAAAGCTATGTGTTTGGCACTCGTTGTCACTCACCTTTGTCTATCTTGGTAGACATCGCCGAAGAAGTGTTTTGTTTGCTGCGCAAATGAGACAATCTTTGGTAACCTGAAAGAGGTAGGCCTTTCCTGGTAGAACAAATGTTTTATCTGCAAATTGAGGGGTAACCTTGAAATCATACTTTATACTTGGGGGCATCCAAACCTTTCGGAGTGCAAGTAAAGAGTGATTATTTATCTATTTTTTGGATTAGTCGTTTCCTAACTTGCATAACAAAAGGATGCGGGGCATAGCTTTGTAAGGCGCAAGCTCCATAAAAAATGGCATCTTACATGAGACATTCTTATCATATGACTGGATTAATCGAGCAGTTTTAGCACATAGTTCATGCTCGTTAAAAAATAAACATAAGACCGAGCAGTGTTTTTCTGCGTTTAAGCTCATTAAAAAATGAACTACCCTCCGGTAAATAACCACCGTGAATGTAACATTATAATCCATTAAAGCTTTGGTCGTGTTTACACCGTCACCTCCACTTTTCCATTGGCCGATCATTCACCTCCATTTGATTGTTTACCCATTTTGAGGAACAGCTGCGAAGAGTGATTTCACTAGCCATCCTTGTGACACTGCCGTGATTGGAAAATTCCAACCCTTACCTGGAATCAGCTGCTAACCCGTTTTATCACTCGTTCCTCAAAAGACGAGTCTTCTTTAAGCTCTTTTCATCTGACTCGTAAAATATGAAAAGATTGCCGAGTTTTGGCCTTCCTGCTCGTTAAAGCGACCGGAAGTGCTATCCCTCCTTTAGATTTTAATCTTTTTGGACCTGAGGGATTATTGCACAAAAAGATCGAGCGCTTGTTTTGTTCGGCTCGTTAAAACTATCGAAAATTCATCCCTTCTGTATTGTTTTATACTTTTTCGGACTTAAGGGATTAGATGATGAAAAAGGACTTTCGGAGTTGACTTTACGTACCTTTTCAGACTCTCTAAAAATGAAAAGGACCGAGTTATCTTTGTCGTTAGACTCGTTAAAAACATTAAATAGCGACAAACTTGTCTTTAGACGAGAACGAGTTTCACTATCACTAGGCTCATTAAAACATAGCGATGGGTTTGCCCGAAGGGCAAATTATAGAACAAGCATATGTTATCCTCCTCAAGCTTGACAAAAATAAAGAGGTACTGGTCAGCAATGACTGGGGAAAAATTTGGAAGAAACTCAAAGAACTTTATTGGTAGCAAGTTGCTCTTGAACATGACACTTCCACTCCGTGCCAGAGTCGGGTTGGGTTGTTTCATTCACCGGTCACATCACCATGGTCTCGCCATACCATCCACCTTTTGGGTAAATGCTACCAATCCATCACACAAGTGTCGCCGATATGTTCAAGAGAAGTCATCCAGAGAAGTCAACCGTGTCCCGTCCACTACCATACATTATCCTTCATTCTTTCATGACCGCCACCCTGAACCATATATCATCAGATCGTTTTCACCTTCATCAAAATCATTTGCTCCGTTCCGTGTCACTGATGTGAGATACATCAAGGCCCTCCTTTGACGGATCGCTTCTTGTCGACATCAGCTCATTATCCAAGAAGTTGATCTAGGAACAACCCCTTCAGTACTTTGGAGCTTGCATGCCTCAATGGCAAGTTTCTCACTTCCGGCGACAGGTATACATCAATGACCTTCGACCGAAAGATTTTGCGTGGTGTTCAACACCAAGTCCTTTATTCACACCACGTGAATTGTACTGCAGTACCTTGAGGGTCATTATCATTATCGGTGATTCCTCTCGCGCTTGTTAACGGTTTACATCATTGACTGGTAATCAAGCGATGTCTTTCCATGTTCGACTTCAGAACATTTCTCACATGGATCGACTTGTACTTAGAGTGAAGATCGGACGAGATTGAAGACCCCGGATCTAGTTTCATCCATCCGGGCTGCGATATATATTCAGGAAAAATAAAGACATTGACGTGTACAGCATTGCATCACAGATAATCATCCTACCAAAAGGATGATGATTTCATCAAAATCATCAGTCTACCATCAGACGATTGTCTGTCCTATGTACATCAAAATGAATTTATAAAGCTGAGCATGGGAATGCCCGCCTCAGCTAGATCATGAAACCAGTATGAAAAATAATGTATTGTATTGTATCTTATTACAGGTCTCCTCCCAGCATTGGAAGAACTTCGGATCCTCCTAATAAAGCATTTCAGTCGATAAACGGCCTCATACTTTAGGGGGCAACTGTTATAGACATTTTTTTGCCTTACAGCATTGAGCATGAAATGTCCATAATCCAAGGGATCCAAAGTCCCTAAAAGAGTTGTTCCTGCCCCTAAAGGAACAAGGTCAACCAATGACAGCTTCTCCCAGAAGTTCTCCACCAAAAACCACTCAGAAACAGTCAATTCAGGATCAATTCAGAGGCTCCACTAGCTGCCTGCGTTGAAATGCAAAGGCTACACTGGCTAGGTGCACTGCAACGCAGGTGGAAGCACTTCCAGGGTGCGGTGAGCGGGAAATGACAAATGGCAAGCTCATTCAACGAGGTGGAAAGACCCTGGAAGCTTCCAGAATCTTCTCCAATGACACTTGCCTCAATGAATTCGACTAGTGATGAGTAAGAGGCTTTCAACCTCCAAGTGGAAGCAAGAACTGACAGAGAGAAGCCACAAGTCAAAACATAAGCTGACTCATCCTCTCTGCTTACATCTATATATGGATCTCTCACCCAGAGGTTCAGGAGGCTGGAATTTTGTACTTTGCAGAGAATTGCTGTTGGTTTGAGATTGAGATTAGCACATTGGGTGATTTATGCTTTGTTGGAGGAGAGGAAGGGATTCCTTTGCTGGGAGGTAGATGCTGGATCGAAACTCACTTGGTTGTATCTCCTCTTGGACTTTCTGATTTTATCAATAAACTATTTGAGTTTCTCCTACATGTTGTGTACCAATGATGTTTTGTTATGCTTACATGTTTAGCTTAATCTGATCTTGAGCTTTTTATGGATGTATATCTGTATCTTTGTGTAGTTTCTCTCTCTTGTGATCTTGCAGGAATTCGGTGAAGCTGGGCCGGTGAAGGAGCAAGAAGCTGGGAGCTACTGAAGAGAGGAGTGATTGGATCGACAAACTAGCGGAAGACACAGGTTAGTTACATCCTTCTTCCTCATTTACATTTCATAAAGAAGAATACTCAATTAGTTTACCTTGTTTGTTGCTAAGGCACTATCACACCTTAGAGTGGGATAGGGGCATTCCGAATGGATACTTTTCCCAACAACAAATTGGCGACTCCACTGGGGAACGTATCTTGTTAGTTTATTTGTGTTTCTATTGTTGTTCTTCTCATAAACTCAGGAGTGCCGAATCGAAATGCATTTGCCATTTTCAAATGCAAAGTAGAGATCTGCCACTCTAGTCCACTCACTGGGCCTATTTTTATGATCTGAACAAACTGATCCACAAGTGCTCTAACAGCCCTTTGTGATAGATCTTAGTCCTCCTTTAAATCATCCTCCTAATTGTACCTAATTGATAGCTTTTATCCGGCCAAAAACTGTAGATTAAACTGCAAACCGTGACCCAGAACCCAGAGACAATTCTCGTTTCTGCTTCAGCGCAGACTCTGTGAAGAGGTTCTGCATTTCAACGCAGGTCCCGTGAAGGATACCTGCGCTGAAGGTTAGTTTCTCTGTGCTAAGGGTGCGCTGATCAGCCTTTGCCTTGTGCAGCTGTGGTTCCCTGCTTCCTTTTGCTCAGTTTTATCTCTGTTTTTTGCAGCCTGTTATCAATCAGTGTACCTATCTAAAACCCCTTTTCTTTGCCTCAATTCTGCCTCAGTTGTATAAAGAAGCTGTATTTTTTCCTTGTGTATTTGTTACATCATTTGCAGTTTCCCATTACAAAAGTAAACTAGTCATACTGTCGCCCTTAGATCTAGACCTGTTGTAAGTGTCGTTTTGATCTTAGGAGTGAGTTTGTTTGCTGTTCACAGTTGATTACGCTTTTACTTTTGTCTTTTGGTTTGAATTTATGCATTTCTAGTGTCGAAACAAGTGTTTACTTCAAAATCATAAAGTGTCGTAATCGTCTTTTTGTTTTCAAAAAGAAACTTGTTTATGTTTTCACTTGAAATCGAATTCAAATTTGTACAACAGCTTTCTTTTTAGGCATCAATATTAAGAAAGCGAAAACAAATACATGCATATGTGCATTTGCATATTGATAGTTTGTATGTTGATTTAGGAAAAGTGCATTTACAGTGTGCTCTATGCTCTTTGAGAAAAGATTGTGTCTTTCTTTTCCCCTTGTAGCTAGGATTTTCATTGTTGAAAAGATATAAAAGCTTGCTTATCATCTTTAGACTGCATTTAGGAATTGTATCATACATCTCGTGGTGATCCAAAAAGGCAAACTTCTAAGAAAGATCAACCTAAAATAAATTGAATGAACTTAACAACGCTTTGTAACTTAACGCACAACATAGAGGTCTAGGGTAGAGACGTGTTCCGGCGTCGTAAAACCTGGTGACTGTCGATCTCGCTGATGGTTGGGTGATTCCTCCTGAGAGACGATAGCGCCAGTACGGATTGTGCTCCCACGTACCGTCGAGTATATATTGGGAGACCCCTATAGGCATAAAACCTTTATCCTTAGGAAGCCGTGTCGGCCGCCCTACTGATCGCAATGCACTGAACACAGCATTCGGGAAGATTGACCGCCCGTACCTCAAAAGTATTCTGCGGTTTTGAGAAAAGTTTGGCACACCCTCTACCTAGAACTCCAGAGCAGTTCCTTTTGGCCTTTTTCAGACTCTATAACAGAAAAAGCCCATCCGAGCATTTGTCACTTCGGGCTCGTTAAAACATCGAAGGAGACTAGAGTCATCTTTTGCTTTTTCTCGACTCTTTAAAATTGAAAAAGCAAGTTGTGTCTAAGCATCGTTAAAATTTATTTTAAACGGAATAATCACCCTCTTTCCTACGTTGATCTTTAGGTTGAGAAAATGGAGCCTACCAACCAAGGAATTCCCCTTGGTGGAAATCCTAGTCCCTTCTCCTCTTGGGGAGATGTTGGTGCGCCCCATATGGCCACATTGTCGCTTCCAGGACTGAAAATTGGCTTGCCGGTCTGGCTCTTCTCAACCAATGTCGTTCAGAACACCACTATTCCTGAACAGTCGAATCAACAGTTAGACCAGTCCAGAGTTACCCACCAGCCTTCTACTTCCTCTAATTCTTCCTCTCCTCCTTCCTCTTCGCTTGACGGGACTGGTAAAACAAAAAACCAAGTTCCTAAGGAGAAGAAGGAAAAGAAGAAGAAAGAGAAGAAGAAGGAGCCAAAAGCGATTGGGAGCAAACAAGTGTCGTCTGACAAAAATCCACACACAGCACTGACTAGGCCTAAATTGCCATGTGTCATATGCAAGGGAGACCACTTCCACAGAGATTGTCCCTGCATCCCTCGGATACTAAGGGACTTGTCTCCCCGTTTGCACAATCCAGTAGCATCAACCTCTGATAGCCATGTTGAATGCATACCGTCAACTAGCCAAAGTGAAGTCCTTGGACAAAAAGGGAGAACTAGATCTCCCTGTAGACTGTGCGAAGGCAATCATGCCATCCACCGTTGTCCCTTCTTAGACGAAGCGAAAAGAGTTTTGGATGATCGTCCGGTTTCACCATTACGACTTCCTCCTGGATATAAAAAGCTCTTGTCGAGTCCTTCGTTAGTTGAAAATCCAGCTGGCCCGCTGAAGTGGTCAGCTGAAGCGCCGGTCATTGAAGATGAACCAGCTGAATCCATAACCGACGAAAGTCAAAAGGTCGAGGCGGCAGTTGACTCGGTCTTGCCTTCAGAGGTTTTGTCTTCGAATGATACAGTCACTGAAGAGGATAAAGATGATACCATCCAAATTCTCTTCATCAACACAGACTCCGACGAGCACAGGGGCAATCCCCCCATTCCTTTATCGCAGGAAGGAAGTTCGTCAGAGCGATACCCGGCCGTCTACTCGGTCCCACCACCAAGCAACCTAGTTGTCTCCTTCGACTGGAACCAACTAGGCAGACCCCGTTTGCTAGCAAGCATACCATTCAGAATTATCCTCCAAATATACAGAATGGTCATGACTGGCACCATCATTGATGAGGGGGCATCTGTGAGTATCCTTTCCTCTATTTCTTGGAAAGTGCTTGGTTCGCCAGCGCTTTTGCCTGAAATGAGAAATCTGACAGGCTTTGATAAAGGAACCAGTCGACCTTTAGGGATCCTCCCCAATGTGCCTATCACATTGAAAGGGAAGACCGTTCAAATGAACGTGATGGTCATTCAAGGACCCTTAGATTATAACCTACTTCTTGGACGAGACTATATATATTGCATGGGAGCCATCGTCTCCTCACTCTTTAGAGTAATGTATTTTCCGCATGAACGAAGAGTGGCCAAGCTCGTCGACCAACTTTCATTTCCCGGATCACGCATCGCAAATAGTCATATACCATCCCTAAACGGTCTCTTCACACAAGAAATGTCTCAACCCACGGTCCGTCCCCCTGATGATCGCGAGTAATTCGGAAGGCTATGACTGGAACCCAGGGGGCATGCGTCCTGGTTTGCTTCGGCAGGAAAACTTTGGGTATAGGGTAGGTTTCCATGGGAGAATATGACTAGTCTGTACCCCGTCCGTCTTGGAAGAGGGGTTATTCTAGAATAAGATTCTTTTGTCAAAGCGATGTGTTTGGCGCTCGTTGTCACTCACCTTTGTCTATCTTGGTAGACATCGCCGAAGAAGTGTTTTTTTTGCTGCGCAAATGAGACAATCTTTGGTAACCTGAAAGAGGTAGGCCTTTCCTGGTAGAACAAATGTTTTATCTGCAAATTGAGGGGTATCCTTGAAATCATACTTTATACTTGGGGGCATGAAAACCTTTCGGAGTGCAAGCAAAGAGCGATTATTTATTTGTTTTTTGGATTAGTCGTTTCCTAACTTGCATAACGAAAGGATGCGGGGCATAGCTTTGTAAGGCGCAAGCTCCATAAAAAATGGCATCTTACATGAGACATTCTTATCATATGACTGGATTAATCGAGCAGTTTTAGCACATAGTTCATGCTCGTAAAAAATAAACATAAGACCGAGCAGTGTTTTTCCGCGTTTAAGCTCGTTAAAAAATGAACTACCCTCCGGTAAATAACCACTGTGAATGTAACATTATCAGCCATTAAATCCTTGGTCGTGTTTACACCGTCACCTCCACTTTTCCATTGGCCGATCATTCACCTCCATTTGATTGTTTACCCATTTTGAGGAACAGCTGCGAAGAGTGATTTCACTAGCCATCCTTGTGACACTGCCGTGATTGGAAAATTCCAACCCTTACCTGGAATTAGCTGCTAACCCGTTTTATCACTCGTTCCTCAAAAGACGAGTCTTCTTTAAGCTCTTTTCATCTGACTCGTAAAATATGAAAAGATTGCCGAGTTTTGGCCTTCCAGCTCGTTAAAGCGACCGGAAGTGCTATCCCTCCTTTAGATTTTAATCTTTTTGCACCTGAGGGATTATTGCACAAAAAGATCGAGCGCTTGTTTTGTTCGGCTCGTTAAAACTATCGAAAATTCACCCCTTCTGTATTGTTTTATACTTTTTCGGACTTAAGGGATTAGATGACGAAAAAGGACTTTCGGAGTTGACTTTACGTACCTTTTCAGAATCTCTAAAAATGAAAAGGACTGAGTTATCTTTGTCGTTAGACTCGTTAAAAACATTAAATAGCGACAAACTTGTCTTTAGACAAGAACGAGTTTCACTATCACTAGGCTCGTTAAAACATAGCGATGGGTTTGCCAGAAGGGAAAATTATAGAACAAGCATATGTTATCCTCCTCAAGCTTGACAAAAATAAAGAGGTACTGGTCAGCAATGCTGGGGAAAAATTGGGAAGAAACTCAAAGAACTTTATTGGTAGCAAGTCACTCTTGAACATGACACTTCCACTCCGTGCCAGAGTCGGGTTGGGTTGTTTCATTCACCGGTCACATCACCATGGTCTCGCCATACCATCCACCTTTGGGGTAAATGCTACCAATCCATCACACAAGTGTTGCCGATATGTTCAAGAGAAGTCATCCAGAGAAGTCAACCGTGTCCCGTCCACTACCATACATTATCCTTCATTCTTTCATGACAGCCACCCTGAACCATATATCATCAGATCGTTTTCACCTTCATCAAAATCATTTGCTCTGTTCCGTGTCACTGATGTGGGATACAGCAAGGCCCTCCTTTGACGGATCGCTTCTTGTCGACATCAGCTCATTATCCAAGAAGTTGATCTAGGAACAACCCCTTCAGTACTTTGGAGCTTGCATGCCTCAATGGCAAGTTTCTCACTTCCGGCGACAGGTATACATCAATGACCTTCGACCGAAAGATTTTGCGTGGTGTTCGATGCCAAGTCCTTTATTCACACCACGCGAATTGTACTGCAGTACCTTGAGGGTCATTATCATTATCGGTGATTCCTCTCGCGCTTGTTAACGGTTTACATCATTGACTGGTAATCAAGCGATGTCTTTCCATGTTCGACTTCAGAACATTTCTCACATGGATCGAATTGTACTTAGAGTGAAGATCGGACGAGATTGAAGACCTCGGATCTAGTTTCATCCATCCAGGCTGCGATATATATTCAGGAAAAATAAAGACATTGACGTGTACAGCATTGCAGCACAGATAATCATCCTACCAAAAGGATGATGATTTCATCAAAATCATCAGTCTACCATCAGACAATTGTCTGTCCTATGTACATCAAAATGAATTTATAAAGCTGAGCATGGGAATGCCCGCCTCAGCTAGATCATGAAACCAGTATGAAAAATAATGTATTGTATTGTATCTTATTACAGGTCTCCTCCCAGCATTGGAAGAACTTCAGATCCTCCTAATAAAGCATTTCACTCGATAAACGGCCTCATACTTTAGGGGGCAACTGTTATAGACATTTTTGTGCCTTACAACATTGAGCATGAAATGTCCATAATCCAAGGGATCCAAAGTCCCTAAAAGAGTTGTTCCTGCCCCTAAAGGAACAAGGTCAACCAATGACAGCTTCTCCCAGAAGTTCTCCACCAAAAACCACTCAGAAACAGTCAATTCAGGATCAATTCAGAGGCTCCACTAGCTGCATGCGTTGAAATGCAGAGGCTACACTGGCTAGGTGCACTGCAACGCAGGTGGAAGCACTACCAGGGTGCGCTGAGCGGGAAATGACAATGGCAAGCTCATTCAACGAGGTGGAAAGACCCTGGAAGCTTCCAGAATCTTCTCCAATGACACTTGCCTCAATGAATTCGACTAGTGATGAGTAAGAGGCTTTCAACCTCCAAGTGGAAGCAAGAACTGACAGAGAGAAGCCACAAGTCAAAACATAAGCTGACTCATCCTCTCTGCTTACATCTATATATGGATCTCTCACTCAGAGGTTCAGGAGGCTGGAATTTTGTACTTTGCAGAGAATTGTTGTTGGTTTGAGATTGAGATTAGCACATTGGGTGATTTATGCTTTGTTGGAGGAGAGGAAGGGATTCCTTTGCTGGGAGGTAGATGTTGGATCGAAACTCACTTGGTTGTATCTCCTCTTGGACTTTCTGATTTTATCAATAAACTATTTGAGTTTCTCCTACATGCTGTGTACCAATGATGTTTTGTTATGCTTACATGTTTAGCTTAATCTGATCTTGAGCTTTTTATGAATGTATATCTGTATCTTTGTGTAGTTTCTCTCTCTTGTGATCTTGCAGGAATTCGGTGAAGCTGGGCCGGTGAAGGAGCAAGAAGTTGGGAGCTACTGAAGAGAGGAGTGATTGGATTGACAAACTAGCGGAAGACACAGGTTAGTTACATCCTTCTTCCTCATTTACATTTCATAAAGAAGAATACTCGATTAGTTTACCTTGTTTGTTGCTAAGGCACTATCACACCTTAGAGTGGGATAGGGGCATTCCGAATGGATACTTTTCCCAACAACACAACCAATACCAGATCATTCAATGATGTCATTTCAGGTCTCATGATCCTGATCCAACATTGAATTCAATTTGCACACAATATTTCAAATCAAATCACCAACATAGCCCCTACAACTATTATGAAACCAGCTCACAAAAAGATAGAAAGATAGATAAACGCCTTAAAAATAATCCTCTTTGAGGGGGAAACCTCCTTTGGATTACAAAAGTGAACAATTCTTGGATGCTACAAATGACAAGACCTCCTTTCTATATATAGGAGTATAAGAGGTCATAATATAATCAGAGTCAACATAACAATAATAATGTAAGGGCCAACAATAACAATAGTGGGCTTCTATGGGGCACAATAATAACAATATTGGGACTACATGGGCACACCAATATAATAAGGGGGTTGTACTAATAAGGGGGTTGTAGCCATTGGACTCCTGGTACAACATCAACACCACCCATTGGAATGGAAAGCATTGGGCTATTCAATACACATTCTCCCATGGATGGCTTGATATTATGGCACTTTCCAGAGAAATTTATGGTTCCTCCATTTGCAACCATCACTTGACACTTTGGTGCTGGGTATAGGAAGCAATTCAATTCCTTGGCTATCTTACAATGAATAAAATTATGGGTACTGCCTGAATCAATCAACACTATTACCTTTTTCTTCTTGATATGTCCTTCTATCTTGATAGTTTGAGGAGTGGTGATCCTAGCCAATGCATTACAATATATGGTTGGATTCATTTCTTCTTTCTCGATGTGATCTTTCACTTCTTGAACCTTTTTCTTCTTGATATGTCCTTCTATCTTGAGAGTTTGAGGAGTGGTAATTCTTGCCAATGCTTTACAAGATATGGTCGGATTCATTTCTTCTTTATCTAGGTTTGGTTCCTGGTGTATATCCTCTTCGTTTGATGGTTCTTGATCATTTTCTTCGTCCTCTTCACAATCTATGTAAAATAATTTCTTCTCAGCACACTTATGACCTTTAGTGTATTTTCTATCACAAATGTAACAAAGCCCTCTTTCTCTTTTTTCTTCAAATTGTTGTGGTGTAAACCTTGTAGGTTGTGGAAGGCTAGGAGAAAAAACACTTCCATATTTATAGTTGTGAGTGGTGGGCTTCCTTGTTTCCATAATTTCGCTTTCAATTTTTCTTGCCAACCTGAATTCCTTCTCCAATGAATCAGGTTCCCAAAGATTAACCTCATGTTGAATGTTATCCTTTAAAGTCCCTATGAAGACATCAATCCTTTGCTTCTCCAGAATATCATTTACCCTTATATTCAATTTTTGAAAGTCCTCAATGTGCTCTGCCATTGAACCCTTTTGTTTGAGATTTATCAATTGGCTAAAGAAGGTGTTTCTCTTTGTATCCTCATAATGTGCTATCATTTCCTGCATGAAAATTGACCACGTAACAAGTGGTTTACGAGAACATTTCCATTTGGAATATCATCAAATCAAAACGAAGCAAGAAGACAATCCAAAAAAACCTTTAGAATACATGAAGTTCATTATGAGTTCTTGTATATGCCATTTGGACTTACTAATATAGTTTCAACATTTCAAAGCTTGACGAATTCTATTTTCAATCCCTTCCTTAGAAATGTTGTGTTTGTTGGAGTTACAATTGTCGTTACACCAAAACCCTTAGTAATTGAATGCATCGCCAGAGTTAACGGATCTCGAGAGGTGGTTAAGCACATGTCACGAAACACATGAGGAGCATTGGATTATTGAATGCCCAACAATCTCCCTCCAGCACAAGCTGGGTGTGATTTGAACTCGAGACCTTTGGCTCTGATACCAATTGTTGGAAATAATACTGAGAGTGGGGGTGAATCAATATTATTAGATCAATGATTTTTCATTTCCCAAATAGATTTATATATGTTACCTCTGTGAAGTGAACTAGCATGTACACGCTATAGTGATTAGTGAAACCAGCGTATACCCAGAGAACTTGTGATTTAGTTAATTTATCATGTGTTGATCTAAAAACCAGTGCATCATTAACTTACTAAACAATGCAGTAAAAATAGAATAAACCATCACACGTAAGCAACATACATGAACACCAAGATTTAAGGTGGAAACCCAATGTGGGTGAAAACCACCTGTTGTTGTTGTCTCTATCTTCTTTTAATAATAAGAAAATATGTTTACAATATTGTACTGGTGCAGACTCATACCAGTACGCAGGCACCCACTTGTAGAAGGCTACAACCTTCTCTCGTTTTCCAAATTCTACTGGAAGGGAGCTACAACCCCCTAGCTCTTGTACTAGCCAATGTGTTTACTAGTATGTAGGCATCGGCCTACAAAAGGCTACGACCTTCTCTCTTTCTCCAGGGACCACGTTTCATAAATTTTCAGACTGGATGCTCCTGGTACACAAAAATACACATGAAGGCCTCGTTTCATCAAATTTTCATACTGGACCCATCAGAACTTTCAAACTACATCAACCAATAATTAGTTAATCTGAACAGTCAGATCATTGTCACCAGAACATTGTGCTGAACCCAGAAACCTGCATCATCATTCAAAACCAATTGCGACCTCAAAAATCATACATCAGAATGTATACGCTACTTTACTGAACCCAACCTACATGTAGACACTACTTCCTTTAATCAAACCTGCGTATACCTTCAAAACTACTGAAACATAAAACTTCTGAATCAAGTTTGTACCAACCAACAATATACTGAACATCTACTGTCAATTTACAAAGCTTTACACAAGCAGTATTAGAGATCGCCCTTCTCACTTATACAATAAATCAATCAAATATAAAACTCCTTATGCATTCAGTTTTTCATTCAGATCTAAGAAGACTTCATTGACAGACAAACGTAAAACAACATAACTGATTAGATAGATCAGTCAGACCTGAAGAAAAGGATTTTCCTTTGTATATGCTACTTGGAAGAGTAGAACTTGCATGTAAACGTGCTTTTACTGAGACGAACTAGCGTACAGATTTGTAAATATTAACTCATAACTTTGTTGCTATTCCAAACTTCGCACAAACCTAGATCATTACATTTAAAGAATAAAATAGGTGTACACAATTAGATCTGGCCCAACCAATATCACATCATTCAATGATAAGTCATTTCAGGTCTCATGATCCTGATCCAACATTGAATTCAAGGTGCACACAATATTTTAGATCAAATCACCAACATAGCCCCTACAACATAAAATATACTTCAGGTAGAAGTATTCCTTAGAAACCCTTTTTACTTATACACCTTGGCCATATGATCTTCTCCTCCTTATATAGTTTGAGGCCTATCTAAATACCTCGAACCAAAACCACTTAGGACCCGTGGCATTCTTGGGTAGGATCAACTAGTCATTACTTCGCTCAATATTGTGGGCTAATACCGTCGTATTGACCCCTGGTATTCTCTACTCTTGAAATTCCTTGATTTTCCAACCTGTACGCGCTTTTCCTCTTGCGGGAGTGTGTGTATATGTATACACGGTTTTTGTTCTGTGGACCTGCGTGTATACGTTGTTTTGACTAAGTGTACCTGTGTATACATATTAAACTAATTTTTACCATCTTTTACCTTCAACTTCTTCATTCTGATTAGTAGACTTTAGTTCCATCTTCCTGTTCTTCTATACCAATGCGCTGTTACATCTGAATGGATTTGTTACACTGTGGGTTGCCTTTCATCAAAACTAAACTAACTTGTGAATGAGTTGCCATCAAGGACAACACTTGTATCATAATGCCAACAATCTCCCCCTTTGGACTTGATGGAAACCATGCTAGTGCTGATTACTGCAAGCTGTAGAAACTGTTAGAGATAACAAGAAACACCAAAATACTCTCCCCTTTTGACATCAAGGGAAAAGGGTGGACCAAATTATTCTCCCCCTTTGATATACATTATGTTGTTCATGCTCCCCTGAGTACATGTCGAGTCTGCAGAGATATGTTTCAAAATAATAACATGACTCTATAATTCAACTAAGTTAGTATGACCTCCCTATGACCAATGACTCATACATACATCAATCACCTAATCCAAGTGGGATACACCATATTTGACTCATCCACCCAATCAAGTGAGGATATACCAATTTTTTATACATGACAGAAATACAATAGTTATTACATCATCCATCCCATGCAAAGTGGGGATACAAATTACATCATATGACCAAAAAGGACTCATTAAAATACTATGACAGACAGAGACATATTATTACATCATGGGCCTTTATATGAATTTTACATCGAATGATATACATGACATTTATAACAAAGATCAAAGATCTAAACAAGACCATGATAGTCATAATCAACTATCATACACCATATCTAATCTACACCATAAGCATCTGTAAACAACATCTAGACCAACAAGATGTATATGTCCATCATCAGTTCCCAAGATATGACAAGGTAAATATCATCAACTTGTGACAAAGTATGTTGCATATCAACTTATCCTCTTGATCTCATCAAGATCAACTTGCTCTATTTCCTTAGTAGAAAGAGCCTTACCATAACCTTCCATGAATCAACTAAGCATATGTCATATCTCGAAGCAGTAACACAAAATCATTCACATCATATAATATGTATGTAAAAACACCATAGTCATCATCTATGATCATAGCATCAAGAACTGCATGATATTTCCACAAGAACCCTCAATATATCAACCATGTATCATCACTAGGAAATATCCCATATCTGATAAGCATCAACCATGATAATCAACATATGTGAGTATCAAACCTATCATCATAAATTAATAAGTCATCATCATTATGTGACTAAGTAAGCCATGTGTCCAAATATATATGTCTTCATGAAACTTGCAATATCACCTTCTCTTGGCCAACCAACAATATTTATCAATATGCATAATGTGTATCCATCAAAGAGATAGAAATATGTATCTAGCTTCTCATCAATGTGAAAGGAAAACCATGAGCTCATAATCATTTGTCAAACTTTCTTGATACCATCAAGATCAACAATCCTCAACCAATATATCATGTGAGAGCCAAGAACTATGTGAATCCTGCACCATATGAACTTTATACATTTTTGAAGGTATGATGATAGCAACATAAAAGAAATGAGTGACTCTTATGAACTTGTGTACTTAGGCTTTGTTCTTCTCCTTGTCCTTATGAAGATCACCATGTATATGTACTGTATGCATCATCAAAAATTCATCCACTATTGTCCATAAATCTGATATGAATAACAACTATGTAACCCCAAGTAATACAAGTGTCATGTGAGACTTTATGATAGGCAACTCACAACTGCAGCATATCATGATGTATCATTTAAACACTTCAACAACATAAGTACCAAAGACTTCTGAACATAATGCCAAAAATGCATTATTAGAAGCATAGCATATTCTCCCCCTTAACCTGTGCCAATTGTTTACTATTAGATCTGATCAGTGCATATATCAGTAAGGATCATCAATGCATCATCATTAACTAGTTATACATCAAGTCATAAACAACTTATGATCGTCAAAATCACTTCTACATATCATCAACAGACTGTAATCATCATCAATTAGAACTGGAAAGATAATTGATAATTGAATGACACATATCAGACCCATTTTCCTGAGTCTATCCCACATCTTCTTCATCAAACCAACATATACGCGACTGTGCAGCTTCGAACTCGCGTATATACATGACTTGTCTTCATGATAACTGCGTATGAGAATTAGAACACTAAAATTTCATACTCTCAGTTTCTCCCGAGTCTGTTCTGTCTATATACTGAGCTATGCCACAAATTTCTGGTTCTACTTCCTTTCTCTTCCATACCTTAGAGTGTGATGATGTTTTCTCCTTTTGGTATGTTGGTCGAATTTTGCTCCTGCGTTATTTTGCTATATGCCCAAACTTGTTACAAGCATAAGATATTATATGTTTCATATTCCCTCTATAGCAGTTAATGGATTTGTGACCAAACATATTGGAGGAAAAACAATATCCCTTAAAGTACCTGGAAGCTAATGATCTTTCTGTGTGATGATTATTATCTTGAATCATTATACTTTTTCATCTGGCTGCAACATGTCCAAAATTATGACATATAAAACGTTCAACATTGTTCATTAGAGGAAAGAACCGATTATCACTTCCATAGTTAGGAGTAAATGATTTTCTTTGAAGTCTTTCTTTCCTTGGTTGTTGATGGGGTCGACCTCTTATCTTTAATGATAGCTAGAGTGTCATTTCCAAATGAGAAATTCTTTTCTTTTTCTAAAGCATTATATGAATGAATTTTTGTTTATCACTTGTCATGTGTTTGGAGCATCTATTGTCGATGTACCACTAATTTTCTTGTCCTTCTACATCTATATATGCATGAAGAGTAAGGTCTGTATCTTTAGGATACCATTGTCCAAAGTCCTGAGTTCCTTGAAGATATTTGAAAATTATTTTGACTACCTAGAGATGTGATTCCTTTGGATTTGCTTGGAACCTTCCAACAATTCCTACTGCATGCATGATATCAGGTCTGGTACCTGTTAGATAAAGAAAAATTCCAATCATAAATCTGTAAGTTGGTTGGTTTATTGCTGGTGATTCATCGTTAGAACTGAGACTACATCATGTTACCATTGGAGTACATACTGGTTTAGAATCTTCCATTCCGTACTTCTTCAAGATCTTCTTGAGATATTTGGTTTGTGAAAGAAAGATACCATCTTTTGTTTGTTGTACTTGTAGACCAAGAAAATAAGTAAGTTCACCAAGTAAGGACATTTCAAATTCTTGTTGAATTATTGAAGAAAAATTCTAACTCATGGATTCTTCATTGCTACCAAAGATGATATCATCAACATAAACAACAATAATTAGCAGTTTATCATTTTCAACCTTTGTGTATAAATTGTTATCTGCAGAACCTTTTGTGAAACCTTATTTTTGTAGATATTTGTCAAGGCAGTAATACCAAGCCCTTGGAGCCTATTTCAGACCATAGAGAGCCTGTTTAAGCTTTCATACGAGTTTTTCATCATTTCCAAGAACCATAATATTCAAGAACCATGAATACCAAGATTCGTTGTTTCTAAAGTAAGAAATAATGTGTACCTAAAGGGAATCATTTGTTTCCAAGGTGTCTCCTTGCATCTCAAGGTTTTCTTTGGAGAGTCTACTAGCTTCTAAATTGTTTTACCTATGAACATGAAAAAAATAATGAGAAAATGAAGCTTGGACGTTCTTGACATCGCGGAAAAATAACTGAAGAATGAATTTCTTTGACACAACTTCATCCTTCAAACAAATTATCACTCGAAGAGATTCTATAAATATTTTGATTTATGTGGTTGCTTTCTTCATGGATAGGAATAAAACCAACTTGAGATTTGTGAGTTCACTGTGGTTATTAGAAAATCACTTTGCCTTAGCTTTAAAGATGATGAAACTTTTTAGTAGATGAAAGGAAGACCCCTTGCTCCTCCTTGAGTAGGTCACCTTGAATTTCTCAATCAAAGAAGGCCTAAGAGATTTTCACATTGATAGTTTGAAAAAGATCTGGACCCACTAAGAGGTGGAGGAAAACTAAGGGAAGTCACTTAAAATGTTTAGGTTTTGGGAGGAACAATGAAATAGAAAAGTGTCATTAGTATAAAAAAATTTGTGTTTCGCGCTAGCGAGATTCCCTAGGGAAAGGTTAAGGGAAAGGCCTTTAAAGCTTATGCATCCTTGTCTTTGTGCATTCTTCTTAATACCACTTAAATTATGTCTCCTTCCCATTTTAATTTCAATCCTATAATACCTTCAACTTCTTTCCATACCTACTAATTGAAATGATATAAGAGGATGAGGCAAGCATTTTCTTCCAAATTTAATTTACATAAGGAGCATCTTACAGGGATTTGGTAACTCCATTTTTTAAGCATATCCCAATTCATACGTTATTATCTAATAGGATCTAAACATATTTTGGGTTTTGTTGGGCATTTGTACTTCCAAAGTGGTTTCCACCACCATATTAAAGGATGGTTGTTAAGTTATGGTATGTTCTATGCTTATAATAGTTTACTTCTTTTTCTTATTATATTCCACAGATTAGCAATCACATGTACATAAAGTAAAGTGCATATAGAACATTAAACGATCAACAGAAAACAAGCCAAGACAAGAGACACAAGATGTGGCGGCTAGCCAGGGACAAACCCCACAATGTGTGGGGAAACCCTTTGATCAAATCTTCTTTTATCTTCAATAATTCAGGAGAGAGAAATAGTACAATAAATCTGATTTATATCAACAGTAGCAAACCCTAGATCAGCAGCATCAACATTAGCAGCTTCATCATCAAACTAGGGCAGACGATATCTCACAAACCGACCATCGGACCGGCATGATTCCACCACCAAAAGTTGCAGCTTCCAGAGGAGGTTCAGATGAACCTACAACGTAGTTTAGATGAAGAGATACTCAAGTCCACGCAGGTCAATCTTTACTTCTGCAGTTGCAGCTTCAGTTTTGGCAACTTCCGGCTTCAAACTAGGGCAGTTGATATCTTGCAAACCGTCGGTTAGATTGACTTGATTCCACCACCAAAAGTTGCGGCTTTCAGAGGAGGTTCAGATGAACCTACAGCGAAGTTTAGATGAGGAGATCTTCTAGTCCACGTAGGTCAATCTTTACTTCTGCAGTTGCAGCTTCAGTTTCAGCAGCTTCCAGCTTCACATGTGTGAGAGAGAGACCCTTTTCTGCGCATTAGAGAAGAGACTCTTTTCTGTGTAGTAGAGAGAGAGAGACGTGATGAGATGAGTGACTCCAAATGAGGAAAATTCCTCTTGTATTTATACACAACGTTGGTGTTTGAATAGATGCGGCTGTTGGGCTTCTGAGCCTACATGAGTTGTAGGTCGGCGTGATAATAATTCCGTAATCAAAATAAATTCATATCTCCATGAATACTTATCGGAATCGGATGATATTTATATCAATCCTACACCTCTCAACGAGAGGAATCTAATAAAAATATTATCAACCATCAATAAGATGACCCACGTGAAGTTTTTCCCTGGTTGCCAATTTTAACACTCCCTCTCAACTAGGGAGAACTTCATCTGCAATCTATCTATCGGTCATTACTATTCATCCATCAAATGCACTGCCCTGTACAGCCTGACCCTTGCCCTGCTCTACTCTATTCTGCCTGTTTTGCTTTGTCTTGTTCTGCCCTGTACTGATCTGTACTGTTTTGCTCTGTTCTGCTCTGCTCTTGCATTGTTCTGTTCTGCTCTGCTTTTGTCCGAATTATGAAGAAGAAGAAATGATCGAGGATGTATCATACTAACTGAAATTCAGTCTTAGAGTATGTACCACTGGTCCCAGACCAGTCTCAACCAACCCGAAGTCAATGTCATAGTGAGTACAACTCCACTGGTCTCAGACCAATATCATCCTCCACTGACTCAAGGTCAATCTTGGAGTGCGTACCACTGGTCCTAGACCAGTCTCAACCGACCTGAAGTTAGCTTCATAGTAGGTACCACTCCTACCACTGGTCCCAGACCAATATCGTATTCTCAGAGAGTGTACCACTGGTCCCAGACCAGTCTCAACGGACCCGAAGTCAGCATCATAGAATGTACCACTCTCATTGGTCCCAGACCAGTACTGCACTGACACAAAGTCAGTCTCAGAGTATGTACCACTGGTCCCAGACCAGTCTCAACCGACCCGAAGTCAGCGTCATAGTATGGTACAACTCCTACCACTGGTCCCAGACCAGTATCATTGATCCCAGATCAATGGAGGTCATCCTAGCGTAGGGAGTACGGTAGATACAACGATGCGTCCATCGGTACTACTATGGTCCCTAACTTCATTTCCCTGCTTATTGATCAGATGAGAGGTACTTCGCATGAGTCCCAGACTGCATGGGTAGGATGCCTCGATAGGAGAACTAATCAATCCTGTCCTCACAGGAGAACACATCAATCCTGCTACAATTTCCATGGAGAACACATCAATCCAGGCTACCATGGAGAACACTTCAATCCAAGCCTCACAGGAGAAAACATCAATCCTACTACAATCACCATGGAGAACACATCAATCCAGGCCTCACAAGAGAACACATCAATCCTGCTACAATCGCCATGGAGAACACATCAATCTAAGCCTCACAGGAGAACACATCAATCCTGCTACAATCACCATGGATAACACATCAATCCAAGCCTCACAGGAGAACACATCAATCCTGCTACAATCGCCATGGAGAACACATCAATCCAAGCCTCACAGGAGAACTAATCATCCTGCTACACAGGAGAGCAAATCATCCTATTCCACAAGAGAGCGAATCATCTTGTGCCACAAGAGAGCGAATCATCTTGTTCCAGTGCGCACCACTAGGAGAGGGTGAGTCACCCTATGGTCGTATGTTGCTCCAGTAAGAACCGCAAGCCCTCAGAGCTCCCAGAGCTCAATGTATGCAACATGTAGGACCCTTGTACAAGGGTTTCTTGACGACTCCAAGTCATTTGGGAAAATCACAGATTAGATCTTTCCTCGGGGCTTTGACAAGGTGTATCAACCTATACATCATCTTAATGTGATGGAGCCTCCTTGCTCATCAACTTACCATATCCCAGATGATGTTTATTTGCTGGAGCAATCGACGAATATTGGATTCCTCAATAATCGAATCCCACCTCTGGTTGTTACAGAGAATCACAGTGGTATGTGTTCAAACAGCTCACTGAAGAGCTTCCCCAACTAGGCAGCTTCATATGAGATCATACTCGTAGATATGTATCCGGTCTCAGTGGTGCTTATGGCAACCGAATTTTGCTTCCTACTCATCCATTATATCGAAGCAGAATCTAAAGAGAAACAACACTAAAAAGTGCTACAGTGATCCTCCACACTACCTGCCTAATCAGCATTCGAATAATCATGCATTTTCATATTTCCGGCAGTGTATCTCAATCCATTAGTAATTGTGCCACGAAGATATCTTAGAAGATTCTTGGCAGCAATCCAGTGAGGCTCAACCAAATATGAGCTCACAATGCTAACTGCAAAACATATGTTCGAATGGAAGTTCACTAAGAACATCAATGCGAATGAGTTTATGAAACTCAAATAAATTTCCCAAATCTGGTTCGACATCACTACCATATAACTTCTAAAAGTTAAGATCCTCGAGGTAGTCACAGGCTTGTAGTCCATCATACCGAATCTTTCCAATATCTTTACCACATATTTTCCTTGAGATAGGAAAATTTCCCTTGGCTTCTGCCATACTTCAAGTCCTTGGTCCTTCATTTCAAATTCAGAAGCCAACTCCCTCTTACATTTGTGAATGAGAGGCTCTGCAGCTGTTAGAAAGAGGTCATCCACATACAACACCAGTATGAGAGGCTTGTCATCTTCAACCTTAAAGTAAAGGTTAGGATCGGCTTCACTCCTAGTGAATCCCAGCTTCATCAAGTAGCTATCTATCCTCTCATACCATGCTCGAGGTGCTTGCTTCAGACCATAGAGAGCCTTCTTCAACCTACATACATGAGATTTTCGATCATAAATCTTGAATCCTTCGGGTTGCTCCACATAGACCTCTTCTTTGATCGAACCGTGCAAGAATGCAATCTTGACATCCATCTGATGTAGGTTCCATCCTTGTGAAGCCACAAGGGCTATGATCAAGCGGATGGTCGTATATCTAGCAACAGGTGCAAATATCATATTCTATACCTTCCTTCTGGGATAAACCACGTGCAACAAAACGAGCCTTATACTTTTCCGTACTTCCATCTGCTGCATGCTTTATCTTGTAAAGCCATTTTGAAGTAACAATTGTCTTGTCCAGGGTCTGGGAACTACTTCCCAGACATCATTCTCCATAATAGACTCATATTCTATGGTCATAGCATCCTTCCATACTTAATGCTTGACGACATCTAAGAATGATGAAGGCTCATTTTATATGATCGTGCTCATGATGGTCAGTTATCCCTGATACCTATTAGGTTTCTTACATTGCCGAAAGGTTCCTCAGGGTGCAGCATGTCCTTCAGCATCATCAAGTATCCCATTAAGCCATGAAGGCCTCTTCTTAGAAGAGGAAGGCTCATGTGGATGAGGATTAATCGGATCCATGGGTTCTTCTACATCAAGCATTGATTCATCATCCTTTTCTTTCGGTTCCCTGGTGTCGGCTTCTTGAAAGCTCCTTAAAGTCAGAAGATTGTCCACCTTGTTGAGAGCCATATCTTCGTCAAAGGTGACATCATGACTAATCACAACTTCCCTTTGACCGGCGATGAACATTTCTTCAGAAGTCTTGGAACCCGATGCTTGATGAGGGCATCGATTTTGTACATATACGGTAGTGTTTGTAGTTTCAGCCCATAGAAACTTCGGAAGTCTTTGATCATGTAGCATGGCCCAGACAGCTTCCACGATCGTGCGGTTCTTCCCTCCCGCCACACCATTCTGCTCAGGAGTATGTGGTGTAGTAGTCTCCCTCTTAATGATAACCTCAGGTATGCCTGAGTGAACCAACTGTAATATATCGGAGGTCTTGCTTTGGCTTGAGTGGAATGGTCCCCTTTTGAGCTTTCCTTCGGCACATCCTAGACATACACCTTCTTTCTCTACTCGGAATTCGGACATCCCTGTCACCATTTGTCTTACCGCGTATAATGAAGGGGTCCAAACCTCCGATGCGAAAGTTCGAACTGAAGAGATGTGTCATAAGACATGACACCTAGCGGACTTACATTAACATTATTTTTCCATATACGTACCTTGCCATCGCTGAAGGTTACCTTGTACCCTTTGTCTTCCATTACCGAGATGGACACTAGGTTCTTTTTGAGGTCAGGTGCATTTAATACATCCTGAAATTTCTAGCCTTCTTGAATGGTTGTCCTCTTCCTCGATTCCCAGCTCTCCTCTTACCATTGCTATTGAATTTTTCATTCCTTTGATTTCCATCAGAGGGGTTTTGATCATCATCCCGGTGTGAGTCCTTTCTATCAGGGCACTCCCTTACATAGTGATCTGCTTTATCGTAGATGTAACATCGTCATTTTCTTCCAGCCTTAGGTCCAGCCTTTCCTCTTGATTTAGTCCCGAATTATTTCTTTTCTTAGCATGATAAGAAAAGATAGTAGGAGGACCTTTAGGCATGGGCATTCCTTTCTCTTCTTCCCTTGTTTCTTCTTGAATGCATCTAACCATTAATTCCTCGAAACCAGGAATTACATTATAGTTCAGAAGAGTAGCCCTGAACACGTACCATTCGGATGGTAATCCTCCAAGAGTCGTGAGTACCATTTCCCTGTCAGTAATAGCCTCCCCAATAGATAGGATATCATTCTTGATCTCAGTTATTCTTAAGAAGTATGCTTTCATACTCTCATCTTTACCCTTCTTGATTTCCCTCAATTTATTTCTAAGAAACAAAACTTGATTTGCATCATTAACTTTAAATAAACTCACCAGTCTATCGTAGATTTCCTTGGAGGTGTCCAGTTCAGATATGTAGGCCACCAAGTGCTTGTCGATAGAGTCCCGGATGATCTCTTATTTTGACTTCTTCAGTTTTCCATTTGTTCCATGCAGCAGCAAATGCATTTGATGGATGCTCAACAATATTGCCTCTTACATGGTCCAGCACTCCTGGATCTTCTAGGGTTAGATCGATAGACATCTTCCATCCATGATACTCATATTTCTTATGAAGCTTGCCTTCGGCAGAGTGTTGATGACCCCATAGTTCTTTTAGGATAGCCTCGCCAATCTTCTCTTCTGTGATTGCTCTTTCTCTTGCTCGGGCTTTGTCTTCACCTGAGCTCTGATTCCATGTTAAGTTATGGTATGTTATATGCTTATAACAGTTTACTTCTTTTTCTTATTATATTCCATAGATTAGCAATCACATGTACTTAAAGTAAAGTGCAGATAGAACATTAAACGATCGACAAAAAACAAGCCAAGACAAGAGACACAAGATGTGGTGGCTAGCCAGGGACAAACCCCACAATGTGTAGGGAAACCCTTTGATCAAATCTTCTTTTATCTTCAATAATTTAGCAGAGAGAAATAGTACAATAAATCTGATTTATATCAACAGTAGCAAACCCTAGATCAGTAGCATCAACATTAGCGGCTTCATCATCAAACTAGGGTAGACAATATCTCACAAACCGACTGTCGGATCGGCATGATTCCACCACCAAAAGTTGTGGCTTCTAGAGGAGGTTCAGATGAACCTACAATGTAGTTCAGATGAAGAGATCTTCTAGTCCACGCAGGTCAATCTTTACTTCTGCAGTTGCAGCTTCAGTTTCGGCAGCTTCTGGCTTCAAACTAGGGCAGTCGATATCTTGCAAACCATCCATCAGATTGACTTGATTCCACCACCAAACGTTGCGGCTTTCAGAGGAGGTTTAGATGAACCTACAACGCAGTTCAGATGAGGAGATATTCTAGTCCACACAGGTCAATCTTTACTTCTGTAGTTGCAGCTTCAGTTTCGGCAGCTTCCGGCTTCACATGTGTGAGAGAGAGACCCTTTTCTGCGCAGTACAGAAGAGACTCTTTTCTGTTCAGTAGAGAGAGAGAGATGTGATGAGATGAGTGAGTCCAAATGAGGAAAATTCCTCCTGTATTTATACACAACGTTGGTGTTTGAATAGATGTGACTGTTGGGCTTCTGAGCCTACATGAGTTGTAGGTCGACTTGATAATAATTCCATAATCAAAATAAATTCATATCTCCATGAATACTTATCGTAATCGGATGATCTTTATATCAATCCTACACCTCTCGATGAGAGGAATCTAATAAAAATATTATCAGCCATGAATAAGATGACCCACATGAAGTTTTTCCCTGGTTTCCAATTTTAACAGTGGTTTACTTAATGGATTATTTTGTTGAAACACAGTTTCTCCCTCTAGGATATCTTTCCCATGTTCACCTTGCTTGAACTATTTCAAGGCCTAATCAAACTGGTCCTATACATTTTCCATGCTTGGGTCTACCTTATGCATCTCACCTCTATGATTTGAATAATTATTTATTGTTGTTTGTTGTTGTTAAGGAGGAACCACTAGTTTGGAGGAACTCTCCTGCTGATTAGATGCAGTGATGTCCTTTAAATATACTTTTTATTTGTAGAGGAAGATGTAATAAATCTAATGGCAAGGGGGCCAGTCTTGCATTTCTAAAAGCGAGGAATTGTTCTCACTCCTGAATGGATAATTTCTCATCCACCCTTTTCAAAAATGAGTTATAAGAAGTTGCTTTGGAGAATAAGTCATCTAACTTGTTTTCTTCATGGAGTAATCTTCTAATACCACATGCTTGGTCCACCTGTTTAGCTACTCCATCTAGGTCATATGGCTTGGTCAAAATGGTGGCTAAATTTAATACCTCAATAGGTTTCAACTCTTTTTCAACATGTCCACAATTTTCCAAAGAGAATATTCCAAAAGGTATATGGAATTAAGGCCAAACCTTCTTGTTGCAGTCTTTCAAAGCTTTGGTAATCCCATGACCAACTGTTTGGTATGCTACTTCTTTGCATAACATCTTGTCTGGAACATAAAGTGGCAATACATGTGAGTCTACATAGATGCCCAAGACTCTGATATATGTAAATTATTCTTCACTAAACCAATTCCCAATTTTATTAAGGTTTTCCATAGCTTATTGAGACATCCTTGGGGGTTTGGTTTCAAATATAACTTCATAAATTGGGATTATGACCTTGTGACAAATTTTTTAAAAATGACCAAAATAATTGGACTCCTAGAGTATACTGTGATAAATTTGAATTGGCAAGGGATCAGAGATGGTCCACTTCCATCCCATGGCTGGAAAATCAGGAGAATAACAGAGAGAGTCCATGGTGTAGATTGACATATAAATTGGAGTTGCCTCTAAAGTTGGGGTTTCATCGTCAACTACAATTGTTTTTACCATCACCTTGGGGCCTTCATCTTCAAAATATTTGTAAATAGCTTCCCACGAGAAATGTCTTGAATCCCTCTTACAAACTGTATCTATAAATAATCCTACTCCTGGTAAGTTCTCATTGATGGTTTCCCTGAATAGACCAATTCGTTTCTTTTCAGGTGCCTTGTTTTTCCCCTGGATTTCTTCATTTCTTCTTGACGATATTATTTGAAGCTTCCCAGGTATGTGATTGGAATTAGGTTTTGTGGGTGCACAGAGGTCCTTATACTGGTTGATATTAAGGCAAATGTAGTTTTGAACAAGTGGAGTGGTAAGACATAGAATAGTTTGAAATAAACAAGTTTAAATTCCAACAGTCGATTCATATGGGTTTATACATGGGAAAAGGAAGAGGTGATGTGGAGGTGATGCATGATAGAGTCAAATTGGGTGGATATTAGAGGACGAGGGTGGTATATCAAACAGTCTCACGCTTTCCTGCCATGCTCGCCTGACAGTGGTCCCAACTGCTGATATGGCTTCCATGTTGGACTGGTGGGTGGCGGGTCCATTTTACCTCTTTCGTCGAGATGCCTAGGAAAACTTGGAGGCAAGGTTCGACCCCCCAGAATTCATCACAAATATTGACTTACAAGATTCACTTTATTGACTCTGACTTTCTGGGGGTAAGCGATGGTGTATCAGTTGCACTTGTTACTCAGCCGGAGCACTTTCCAGGGTAAGCACACTCCTGGATGGATGGGGATCCTCTTGGTAGCTAATTGTTGCTTAGCCATTTAAATTCTAAACCAAGAGGGGAGGCCCACTTCCACTTGACCGCTTTTTTGCACCGAAAATAGTGTTACCTTGTTGGCCTACTCCACGTGACTCATTCCACTCTGGACCCTTCACCTTCTGGGTATGACCTTCCTAAGGATTTCGCTTCTACTAAGTTGGAACTCGGATTCCTGGTGCCCTGGTCCCACCCGACTCTTCTTGAAAAGTATTTCAAAATCCTTGGTGCCCGACTCCTTTTCTTTAAAATAACCCACAAGGTCTGCCCTTTTGTGTTTCCGACCTAGACTTCTATTATGTGGTGTTGTCAATAAACATCCCCTGCTCTAAAAATTGATGGATCCATGTTACCCTGGTCCCTAGAGCCTTTTCAAATTGTTTTTCTAATGAGTTTTTGAATCTAGGGTTGTAGGGTTTCTATGATTTTGATCTTTATAGGCCCAACTTTGAATGCATATATATTTTGATCGAGGAAGACATTAGGATACTTCTTATATCATTGGAAAGCTCTTCTAGATCCCTTTCTGGTTGAGTGGGTCTGATGTGGTTTTTGAGGTCATCTACTTCCTAAAAGAATGGCTTCCAACTGTGTTCTCTTTGCACCTTGATCCTTCTGCTATATGGAAAATCAAAGGAAGGATGAGGAGGATACAACATCAGCTCCAACCTGGGATAATGTCTTACTGGAAATTCACTGAGAACTTGCAGAGTAGCCTTGTTGGAAATGGAGTCAAAATATATACAAAACTGAAAATGAAATAAATACTTGGGTACTTATTATGGCTCACTGGTATTTACAATGGAAGTGGATACATGAATTTAGAGCTTGAGCTACTTCCCATTCATAGGAATATTAAACACTTCACCATCTAGATTATCTAGCAAGAACATGTTGTTACATTTGACTTCAACAATTTTGAAGGTTCCAAACCACAAGGGATCAAATTTTCCACGTTTTCCTTTGTCTTCTCTCCTGGCAGCCTATCTAAGCAAAAGGTCACATGGCTGGAAAATTCTTTCTCTATCCCTTTTATAAAAAATATCCTTCCTTTTGTCCTAGTACTTAATTAGATTCTGAGTGACTTGTTCTCTGGTTTCATTGAGATCCACCAGCTGATTTATCCTCCTAGTCAAGAGTAGGTTCCTCGTCTACATCCTGAATTAATTTATCCATTGGCATAGCCAATTGACTAGGGAACAATGTTGCGGTACCATATACTAATTCAAATGGTGATTTTCCAGTAGATATTTTTTTTGTGGCTCTATTTTCCCAAAGACAAAATTTAAGCTAAGAGCCCTAGTTTTTCTTATTCTCTGCAATAGTATTCTTTAAAATTCTCACCAAAGTCTTGTTTGATGACTCTGCCAACCCATTTCCTCAGGGATAATAGGTGGTAGAGTGACTTAGTATTACATTATACTTATGGGAAAAATTAATAAGTTTTGTAGACTTAAATACCTAGGAATTGTCAGTCACTATCTTCTTCGGACAATCAAATCTAAAAAAAATATTTTCTTCCATAAATTTTATAACCACCAAATTAGTTTCAATATGGGTAGGAATGGTTTCCACCTATTTTATGAAATATTTAGTAGCTAACAAAATCCATTTATGTTTTCCACTAGAAGGTGGGTGGATTTCTCCTATGAAATCCAACCCCCACTCTCTAAAAGGTTCCTCCACAAAACTAGGATAAATGGAAATGGAGATAGATTCTCCTTTTTAGTGAAAATCTAACATTCCTTGCAACCTTTTACAAACCTATAAAAATAAGAGAAAAAGGTAGGCCAATAAAAACCAACCTTTAGGATCCTATGTGTTGTAACCTTCCAACTAGAATGGCCTCCACAAGCACAACCATGGTATTCATTTATAATCTTAGGAATTTCATCTTCTGTTAAGCACGATAGCAATACACCAATAGGATCCTTCTAATACAACTGATAATTTGTGGTCACATATTTCTGGGCTTTCATTCTCAAGGGATTATATTTAGTTCTGTCAAAATTGGTTGGAAAACTAAGAAATAATAGATGATGGACAATAATTTTGTACCAGTTTGAACAAAGATATTTATAAGCAATTCTATTATCTTGTTCACTAGATTTCCCTCCTTACCTATTGCATTTGGTCCAAAGTCCTAGCCAATAAACTTATTCCCATTGCTTGACAATTTACCTTTGATAAGATCTTGGCTAAACCTTGGCCTTTTATTAATTTAATTAGCTTGATTTCCATGTCATACTCTTGAATTTTGGCTATCCACTTGCCCCTTTTTCCCTCACTGTCTCGTTGTGTAAGAATGTCTTTTACAATTGTTGCGAGAACCTAAGAAGTTACTATAGACTATAAAATATAGGTCTTGAAATCCTTCATGGAATTAACCAAATAATAGGCTTACTTTTCCAAGATATCATATTTCAATTTTTCATCCCTCGGTACTTGGTAGAAAAATGCCACAGGTTGTTCCTTGCCTTCTTCATTTTTCTACAATAGGATAATTGCAACAGTGTTAGGGGATGCAAAACAAAAGATCAGAAATGGTTTTTGATAATCAGTATTAGCCAAGACTCGAGCCTCTCCAAAGGACCTCTTAATTCTGGAAAATCATTATCTTGCCACTGCAGTCCATTTGACCTCTTTGTCCTTTTTAAGAATGTTTGTAATATCCTTCACATCTCAACATAATTGGTCACAAACCTCCTCAAGAAGTTTATCGTACCCAAGAAGACCTATATCTCATTTTTATTTCTTGGCAAAGGGATGGTGTTGATTTCTTCTACCCTTTTGGGGCCAATTTTCACTCCTTCTCTTGAGACTATATGCCCCAACAATTTTCCTTCTCCAAGGGAAAATTGAGAATTCATAGGGTTCAATGACAACCCAAATTTCTTGCATTTTTCAATTTTTTTTCCTTTAAATACTACAAGTGTTCCTCATCAAACTTTAAGAATATTGTTATGTCATACAGGTAAATGACCACAAACTGATCTTTATCCCCAAAAAATCTATAAACATTTCCCTATAAAAGGTGGCACCAACATTCATGAGACCAAAAGGCATTCAAGCATACATGAATGTTCCCCATGTTTTGGTGAAGGCTATTTTTTCTGGTCCTCATGATGCACGCACAACAATTTGGTTGTACCCAGAGAACCCATCGATCATGGACAATCTTGATGCCCCCACCACCTTCTGCAAAATATAATCCATCTTGTTCAGATGTAATTATCCTTTAGAGAAGCCATGTTCAGGTTTCTGAAGTCCACACACAACCTAATCTCTCCACTATTCTTCTTGGTAGGGACCAAATTAGCCACTCAGTCTGAATATCTCAAGGGCATAATGGTCTTGTTCTAAAGCATCTTCCTCACTTCTTTGTCTATTAGAGGAATAAGAAGGGATTGATCTACCTGAGTTTCTATTTGTAAGGTTTGATTTCTGGCAATTTTATGTTAAATAATACTAGCATCATATATTTTCAAATCATCATAAGACCAGGAGAGAACATCAACATACTCCTTGAACAAGTCCACATACCTCAGTTTGTATTCTTCTAGGATCCCTTTGGCTAGATTAACCAATTTAGGTTGCTGCTATGTTTTTGTTGATCTAAAGATGATTTGAGGTTGTCATTGATGTCAACCCAAGCAGCATGACGGGCTACCCTGATCTTGAAAGGGAATTTTGACTTGAAGACTTACTCTATTTTGAGTCAACAATTTCTATATAGATTCTACCCGTCAAGATGTTTCCATTTATATATGGCATGCCAAGTAATTCTTCACAGTTTGAGAGATATTCATGTTTGAAGTTAGTAACCCTAGTTAGTGGGTTAAAACCCTATGGGATTGTGGCATGGAACTCATAATCGATTTGGTCGTTGAATAGTCAATAATTAATCATTTTTTAAGCTCCTAAAATCCCTCCAACATTCTCTATAGAAACCCTCTCAACTCTATAAAAAGAAATTTCATATATCCTCCAAATGAAGCGATTGTGGAGTTTTCACTATAACTTCATTTCTGCAAAATCTTAGATTCTGAAATTAAAATCCATTTGATTCGCAATCCTGATGAATGTCATGAACAAATTTCAGATCTTGGTTCGCTATATTTTCGGAGATATGATCTGTGGAAGTTACGGTTTTTGGAGGCTGCCAAATTTCATCTCAAAGAAGTGACCTTGGGAAAATCGTCATAACTCTCTCTCAGAGAAGAGGATTGGAATTTTGTGAAAAGTGGTGGACATTGCACGAAATTTAGTTTTCTGTGTATCAATTTTAGATCTAAAGGAGGAAATAGTGACACGTGGTATGTCGTACAAGTTCGCTATACTGAACTAGTCCATAATTAGGTCATTGTGAGAGATTGGACATAACTTTGACTTGAAGAGTCCAAATCGGGTCAGACCTATGGCATTGGAAGGAAGACTCATAGTGTTTCTATAGAACCGAATATCACATGTTGGGGATCTAAAATCGTAGAGATACATCCGATTAAATATCATGCTCCTAGAAGGAAAGAAAAACTAGATCAAGTGTTGTCAAGGGGTGCAAAGGACTAGACTTTCTAAGGCAGCAAAGAGCAAGGTGCAGCAAACTGATGCAGTAGAGGTAAGCTACAGGTAAGTATCTTCTATATATGCATGTTCATATCTTAATTGAATTAGTTTCTTTGTATTCTAATTTGTTGTTTTTGTTTAGCACTGACATATGTTCTGCAGGATGAGGTAAGTTTTGCTATTATCATTTCATGAGTATTTCTTTGAAGACTTTTTGCAGGTATTATATATTCATCAAGAGAAGACTCAATGCATAATCTAATGTTCTAAAGAGTGATAAACGGTAGAATGACAAGAGCAGCAATCAAGGTGCAAAACAGTAGTAAGAAGTTCATCACATGAAGTCTTCAAGTGGGAAGCACTGCATACAATCATTGTAAAAGTATCATTGTATAGAGTCATTGTAAAAGCATCATTGTAAAAGTTGTACAAGTGTCTATCTACCAAGAGTTGAAGAGGCAATTTTGGGAGGTCTAGGATCATCATTAAGTGGTTATGTCATAGTTGGGGTTATGGTCTAGTGTGTCTTCTTCTTCTACATCATTCTATATCATTGTAAAGTGGACCATTTTCCCTGGTACAAGAGTCCATTCTTCTTTTATTCTTCTATAGGGTGCTATGCTGGTGCATGAAGTCACCTACAGGTTCAAGCCTATGAAAACTTCAGGGTGATAGGGTGGTGCTAGGGTGAGTTGTAGCTCATTGTGTGTTGGGGCATCCGTTCAGTTGACTACTGAAGAATCTTGGGCGTTGGAGTGTCCATCCAGTGGGAGATGGAGAAGAATGATTTTCTAGAATTATAGGAAGTTGTTGCTTTCATTTCAGTTGGGGCTGAAGATTAAAGAATTTATTAGAAAAGAGTTTGGTGGTTTTTGACCGGGAGGGGGTTTTCCACCTAAAATATTTGTGCCTCCTGGGTTCTTTTATTTACTGTTATTGCTGCATAAACGTTAATAATAATTGAAGATTAACTAATGCTCTGAAAAGTTTTAAAAGTGCTAATTGCTAAGAAATACTGATTCACCCCCCCAGTATTTTCCAACAGTTTCAATGTTGTAATATGTTATATCTTCCTCATATTCCTTCTTGGCTAGTTAATTGCCATATCATTAGTATCAAACAATTTTTCCAATGGAACTAGTTGTTAGAAAAGTATTTATTACAGATAAATGGAACAAATAAAATATTTCAAAAACACAAACACATAAAATTTATAAAACAAGAGATAGACACAGATATACGTGCTTCACCCAATTCAAGCTACATCCATGGAGAAACAGCCAGTCCTTCCTTTTATATTATCTAGAAAAATGAAGAGATACAACCTACATTTGATCCGCTGTAATTTCCTCTTTGCTCTCACACTCCTCTCTCTTTCTCACTCAAAATACACATGTATTCAACAGCAATACAATTCCATCATATATAGCAACGCGGTGCCTTCTAGGGAAAAAAACCCTAAATTAAACACAACTTCTACCATCAGATCATCTGCCTAATGAATGGCCTAGATTGACTATGAAATTACAATATTTTACAAGGAAATTTTACATCTATTTTTAGCTTCAAGGGTATTGCCCCCGAACCCCGCCGGGGGAGGGGTGACGGCGAACAAACAGACAGCGTTGCCGCCCCATTACAAACTAGGGTCCAATGTGGTGATACCTCTGAATAAAGAAGATAATCAGGCTCCACAACCAACACCAATCCCGTTGGGATTATGTTTCCCTTAAGCTGCAAGATTTTCTTCCCAGTTATATATTCTTCCCAAGGCACCTGTTTTTCAACTCCTTCAGTTTCATCCATATCGTCATCTTCCTGGTCAATCACTGAATTCAAAAATGCTTTTATCACCTCCATATACCTTTTAATCTGATCTTCATCTTTAAACACCTTCCAGTATTTTACATTATCTGATACTAAAGGTCTATACTTGACCTCAAGTTCATATCTAAGCAGGGGATTTTGTAGTGGCTTGAAGGTGTTGGTTGTTGTTGTCGAGGAATAGACCATTATGTTTTTTTCTCTATGCAGAAACTAAATATTAAATGCCAAGAATAAATTCTCAATCAGATCCCATACTTCATTTCTATAAGATTTCAACCTTGGGTGCTTGGTTTTGCATTGATTCCTTATTTATTTTATAATGAGTTCAGAATCTCCAAAAATTGTTAAACATTCAATTTTCAGATCTCTAGCAACTTATAAGCCCAACACCAATGCTTCATATTCAACAATGTTATTTGTAGTGTCAAATTCCAACTTATATGAGAGGGGAATGAGGTTACCTTCAAGGAATACCAACAACACTCCTACTACATTTCCTTCCTTGGAGTAGGCTCCATCAAAATATAACTTCCAAACACAACCAACTTTCATTTTCTTATTCACTTGTGAGGGAAATTCCACTTGGGTATCTTCCATAAATTCGTCATCCACTCCCAATAGCAAACATGACAAATATTTTTCTTGGCCATGTACTGGAGAATTATTGGGGTTGTCTACCTTAGTGACAATATTTACAAATATAGATTCCCTGTACAACCTACACTCCTCTCCGCCAAATAGTATAATAGTGGAATATGTTAGATCAAGGTTAATGGATCCTCTAAGTTTCATTCCCCATGATCTGGAAATATGCACACCAAATATTGCAAGAATGTCTGTAACCACAATATCCATTACCACACTTTTCACAAGGATTTGAGCCAAATTAACCACCAAGTCTTGATCATCCCAAGACATTTTACCTTTTTGGAATTGAAGTAATACAAATCCTTATATGGCCTTGTTATCTACAAGCCCAAATGCTCCATGACAAATAGAGGCATTATATTATGAGAAGCTCCTGAATCAAGCAAACAATTATGTAGTAGAAGATCATGAACCATTAATGTAACATAAAATGGAGGGCCGAAGGGCCCTACTCCTCCATGTGTGGGCCAAACATGACTACAGGTCTCTATTCTTGCAAGTTCAAGCTATCTTGTGTTGAGGTAACATGAGATACATCCATGAATTCATATATTTTCCTCTTACAAGTAGGTTGTTTCAGCAACTTAGCCAGAGGGACATATATCTTCATTTTTTCTAGTTCTTTTGTAAATTGAAAGCAGAGGAATTCCTATACACCTTCACTTGCTCAATTAGCTCTTTATTTTCTTGATGTATTGGCTTTGTTTGTATTGGTATTTGACCTTTATTTGCATATTCAGGCTTAGAATGAATGGGGTGGAAGGTTTCCCCATTGGTTGGAAGATCAAGTTTGGCATGTTTTTTCCCCTTATCAGTTTGTTTGGAGGTGGCAGGGTGGATAGGTTCCTCACTTTGGTCTTGTGTCAGGGATATTTTCCTAGACCTCAAATCATATCTCCTTTGCAGTTTGACTTGCATGAAATCAAAAAAAATCTTTCAATATGCATCTATTTCTTCTTTGTCTAAGAGAACCTCTAGATAATCTTCCTCTCCTCCCTGTGCTTGATTTCATGCTCTTCTTCAAATAGAGTTGAGTATTGATTTTCCTAAATCTCGAGAGCATCTTCAATACCTTCCTCAGGATCATCTTCTATATTAAAGGGAGACTATATTTGGTCTTGTTGGTCTTTTCTTTCTCTTTGAAATAGTTGCAAATGAGGTCTCCTATATTGGGGATTGAAGTTTCTATTGGGGCCTTGTTGTATCTGTCAAGGAGGATTTTTATTCTCCAACTCTAGCTTCACCGGCTTGTTTGAGAGGTTTCTAAATAACTTATTCATCTCATCCAACCTCTACTCATGAGCATCCCTTTCTTGAACGGAGGAGATAGATTCTTCTTTTCCCCTTCTCTTATCACTATGTTCTCCCTTTCCTTTCAACTTTCCTACAAATGCAAAGATTGCTTCTTCTGCCAGAGCATCAATATGGATCTGGTCCAGTCTGAGGGATTTTCTCTCTCTGAGAATAAACCTAAAATATGATTCAAAGGACCAGTAAACACCACCTTAGTTGCTACCTGTGGGGGTTTAATCTCAGCAGGCAAGCTATTATACAGTTTATTAAATCTTTTATAAATTATGTGACTTCTTCATTATGACTTTCCTTTATTGCATTAAATTTTGTCAAGAAGTATACATGGTCTTTCTTCTCCCCCCATTAATGTATAAAGGTGTTCTCTAATTCCTCCCAAGAATTGATTGAGTTGTTTGGCAAGGTCTTGAACCATTTTCTAGCCTCCCCATATAAATATTGAACAAATAACCTCATGACCACATCCATATGTTCTACATTCAAGTTTTATGCAAATGCACAAAATATCTCAATATGTTTTTGGGTTGTGACGTCATCTTCCCTAGTGAATCTAGGCAGGAGTTTGAGATAGTCATGGGGCATTGCATTTAAAGGCTACTGTAGATTTAGAGGGGCATATATTTTGAGTAAAAGACCAGTGACAACCATACTTTATAAGGGAGGTTAAAAAATATTTGTTGTAGGGCCTAGGTGAGGGGTTGGATGAAAAACACTAGAAAATATTTGGTGTGAAATAACTGCAGGGATTCAAGATGGATTAGTAACGAGAACCTTGGAATTCTTCAACTTTTGGGAAGGTTTGATATGTAAAAGGATCAGAAATGATATAAACTTCTTCAGTTTTTGGTTATGGAAAATAAAAATCAGATGGGGGAAAACGCTTTTCTGAGAAGTCCAACTCCACAAATGAGGTGTCAAGGGTGTTTATCTTAACTTTATGAGAACTACAAGTTGAGGTTTCTAAGAAAAATACAATAGGATATGGAGTTCTTGGGGGTATTTCTCTCCATATTCTCTTGGAGATAATTATTTTTGGGTCAAAGACTGGAGGAGTTTTCTACTGAGAGGTATCTGAACAAGTATCATGCCTCTTAAAATCTAGGGTTATATTGTGAGAGATCTCAGCCCACACTTACTTATCTAACCATATAAAAGGAATGTTCATAAATGATAGCTAAGGAAATATATTTTGATTCATTCCCTAGAAACAGTGACAGAAGATGTTGTCACTCCTAGGGACAACCCTCAGGTTGAGGAGAAGGGCCAGTGCCTAGGACATCTTAGTGTCTCTTGAAGATAAATTGATGTTGCTCAAGAGATAAATGTAAAATGATTTGAATCTGGTTTAATTACCTTACACAGAAGAAAATAATATTTTATACATTGACAATCTTGTATTCCTAAGACTTGATGTTCAGTTATAGTGGCCGACACATAGAGAGTGCATTTTCATTGGTCGTTGCAATATAGGTGAAAGAGGAAGTACGAGGAGAGAAATCGAGTACAAAGCACTGGACAGACACAAAATCCTAAACACCAAATTCAAGTAGAATTATGCAGGGAAAAAAAAAAAAGAAAATGAGGTTCAAAAACCATGGAGTACATTTCAAGGCCTTTAATACCACACATTACAAGTACTATTTACCATAGCATGACATAGGTAAATATATTATACAGTATTTAATTCCAGCATCTACAATTACATAATTTATGAGAGGAAAGAAACACATATGAAATAATAAACAGAGAAGGAATTACTTACTACACATCTCAATGCTTGGAATCACCACAAACTTTATTAATCTTCAAGAACAACATACATCTCATAAGCTCCAAAACTTGCAAAATATTACAACCTTTGGAATGGGAAAATCTAAACCCTACTAATGAGTTTCTCATCCCTTTTATAGGGAGAGTTCAAACAAAAGAAATTGTGAAAATATCTTGAATTGTTACAACTATCTAATATGCTCAGTTGTGTGAGTGTGCCAATGGCCTAGCTACCCTAATTATTACATAACAGAATTGATTCCTTATTGAAAATAAAATATTTACAAAATTTCAAAATGATAGTGATTTGTCATGATTTCTAAAACAGAAAAAATTGTATTGTTGGCTTGCTTGATCTCTTGAAGTGGCCCCATCCTCCAATACCCAGACTCGTGCTCGGTTAACCAACTGATCATGTTTTTGCCATAATTTTTAAATGTCTAGATGCACCACCAGATCTAAAGGGGAATGAGGCATGATTTGCATACGGTTACTGAAGATAGTCTCTCGCATTGGTGGTAGCATCTGAATGGAGATGTTGGTAAGAGACTTTAAAACTAACGAATTGGTGTGAGGTTTGACCAAAAAAGGTCAATTGGATTCGACATCAATTTTACTCAATTGGTTATATTTTTAGTGAATTTGAACCCCTATTCAAGCCAATTCTTGAGCAAGCTTTCAACATCTGGTAGAGAATCCTATGGCTAGCTGGAGATGATATTTGATTCAAGCAAGGATTCATTAATGGATTCAACTAGGGAATTTGACATTTCATTATCATTACTGATGAGTTTTTTAACTGAATGTATCCTAGCTTTCCATCCCATAAGAATGATTGATTTATGCATTTCATCAATTTTGGGAAAGTCATATTTCCTCCCTTCAGCACTATATTTCCATTCTAAAATTTCATTGAGATCCTTCTTGGCTTCACCATAACATGAGATATTTTCCACTAACTCATCAGTCAAAGTATTTTCCAATCTGCATTTTTCCTGAATCAAACTCAATTCTCATAAAATAGTTGTTGTTGCCTTTGTAGATGTACATTTAAATCATGGGCCTCCTTTTTGAAATTATTTAGCTAAAGGGTCTCGACCTGTAATCATTCTATTTTCTGTTGAGATTCTTGAAGCTAATTATATTTTTCCTTGATCTCCTCTACATCTTGAATCTGAAGAGAATTGAACTATTTTTGTAGTTATACAAGTGAAATTTCCTTTTGATCTAATTGAACTTGCCACTTTGCTCTCAATTTTTCTTCCTTATTGATGAATGCTTGTTCCATAGTGACAACCTTTGCATCCTTCTCCCTTATTAATTCTTGTACTTCAATCACTTTGTCCATGGTAGCAGAAGCATATGCAGCTGTAAATTGTGTTAAAATTCCAAGTTCATCACCAGGGGCAACTGAAGTATCTTTTCAGAGAACATCAATAGGAGAAGATTGTGAATTTTTCCCTAAGACTAAGACCTAGGTATCATTTTCTTCCTTCCTCTTTTTGCCACTGCTTTGTGCATAGGGATGTAAAAAATGTCCATTGGAGGGATCTCTTCAATTTTGATAAAGATCTTTGAAGTAGGATTAACTGGAATAATCTCTACATCAAGTTGGGTAACCAATGGCATTTTCTAAACTATAGATTGCTCTGAAATGGTGTATTGTCGAGAAGAGGAATTAATTAATGGAGTGTGTTGTTGAAACACAATTTCTCCCTCTAGGATCTATTTCCCTTGTTCACCTTGCTTGGATTGTTTAAGGTCTGATCAAACTTGCCCCAGACTTGTTCCATGCTTAGGTATACTGTATGTATCTCTCCTCCAAAATTTGAAGAACTAGTTGTTGTTGTTTATTGTTGAGGAGGAACCATTGGTTGGGAGGAACTTTCCTACTGAGTAGAAGCAGTAGTATCCTTTAAAGATACTTGTTTTTTGTACAGGAAGCTGCAACAAATCTAATGGCAGCTGGGCCAGTCTTGCATTTCTAAAAATTAGGAATTGTTCTCACTCCTAAACTGATAATTTCACATCCACCCTTTTCAAAATTTAATTATAAGAAGCTTCTTCGGTGAATAAGTCATCAAACTTATTTACTTCATGGAGGAATATTTTAATACCAAATGCTTGGGCCACCTGTTTAGCTACTCCATCTAGGTAATAAGGCCTAGTTAGAATGGTGGCTAATTTTAATACCTCAATATGTTTCAACTCATTTTTAGTATGTCCATAATTGGTGATAGAGAAGATTCCAAAAGGTAGAGGGAATTGAGGCCTAACCTTCTTTGTGGAGTCTTTCAAGGATTTGGTAATCCCATGAACAATTGTTTGGTATGTTACTTCCCTACATAGTAGCTTGTATGGAACATAAAATGGCAAGACATGTAGGTGTGCATGGTTTCTCAAGACTCTGATATATATAAATGATTCTTCACTAAACCAATTCCCAATTTTCTTAAGGTTTTCCATAGCCTCTTGAGACATCATTGGGGGTTCGGTTTCAAATATAACTTCATAAATTGGGATTATGACCTTGTGACAAATTTGATAAAAATGACCAAAATAATTGGTCTCCTAAAGTACATTGTGATAAATATGAATTGGCTAGGTATCAGAGATGTTCCACTTCCATCCCATGGATGGAAAATCAAGAGAATAACAAAGAGAGTATGTGATTTAGGTTGACATATAAAATGGAGGGGTTTTATTCTCTGAAACATTGTGGGTAGAACGAAAAGACAAAATATGCTTGGCCATATTATTGGATAGTATAGTGGGCCAATAAAAAATGTTCCCCTCAGAAGCCCCATCAATTAAAGAAACACAACTCTCATGGAATTCTAAGACATTTGGATATGCGTGTAATCTTCAAAGCATGGCAACAACTTAACTAAAAGGAGAATTGGGTGAATATATAGAGTACTTGCCATATTCTTCTTTTTGTTTGTTTGTTTGTTTCACTCCTCCATTATTTAATAGAATCAATTGGATCCTAGTGCTTTTTAAAGAAGTCCTCCACATACTTTTTGTTGTAGATGCATTGAGGGTCTGGTAAGTGATACATCTTCTGAAACGATTTTGTTGTGAATAAACCAATTGTGGTTCCTTTCTGTAGTATACCTAGGGGGGATAATATGGGGTACAAAGAGAGGTACCCAAGGGAATAATTTAATGTAAGGATGATAAATAAATGGGCCATGCTTGTGGAGTGATCTCCTTCCTTAAGGAGTAATCATATGGTGTTACCCTACCTCAAGGGTTTGATTAATAAAGAGAAGCATTTCTATTTTATATTTTTGGATCAATCTTGATATTTCTTGGGCATATTTTCCATTGTTATATATTTTCAGGTCAGATCTACTACATAAAGACTTTTGGTATAAGTTTGTTGTTGTTTGTTTTGGATGATTTTATAATGATTTGAAGGAAAACGTATGTTCTTATTATTGGTTATAATATGCTAATTGCATGTTTTGAATCTTGTTATGTATAAGTGGTAGCATAGAGGCTCAACTCACATCCATGGTTTTTTGTGGTTGCTTGAAGCACCAGATATGGAAACGTTGGATTGGTCCAATGCGACTGTTGCCAACATAGCAAAGCGCTACTTTGACAAATAATTTACATCCTGGAATCGCCGTGACATATATCGTTGAAATGTGACGATCCCCCTAACTATAAATGATGATGCATGTTTTTTGAATACTGAACAAATTTTTTCTTGCAATCCCAAAGAAGATTATGAGCATTTAGTGAATTGTGTGCAAAGGCATACAAAAGGTAGTGTTGATTCTTGTTTACGTAAAAAAGGGTTTGTCCTTTCATGTCAATATCATGCTCCATGGGAGGTTCGTGCAAAGTCAACATTGTGCATAAATGAGAAAGGGAGAAAAAAGTATGAACCAACACAAAATGATGACCATTAAAATGCTCACAATGTTGATGTTTTAACAATGTGGCAAGAAAATGTTGATTTTCAGCCAGTTCTTTCATGACATAAATTTTTAAAGTATATTACAAAATATGCTTCAAAGGCAGAGAGAAGATCGGAAATTTATCATGAAATGTTTACCATAGTTGCTGGTGGGAGTGGGTCTGAGGTTCCTGTATTATTCGCATATAGAAAATTCCTTGCTGAGACGCTTGTTGAGCATGACATTGGAGCTCAAGAGATGTATCATTTGTTGCTAAAGCTGCCTCTTGTTAGTGGCAAATTATTCTCCTTGAATGTTGGGAAGAAAGTGTACCAAAGGTTTTCTCTGCATTCTGATGAAGTTTTATGCGGAAACAATTTCATTTAGTTTTATTAAAGTCGACCTATTTTTTTGGAACATTTATGCTTGATAGAAACAAGAAGATTGTGGAGTTTTGAGGAGAAGCGTAGGAAGGAGCAATGGATACCATGTGATAAGCATGCTATCATTCGTGTTTGGCCACGATTTTATGTTGTTCTTGATGAGCAATCAGAAGAGTTTGAAATGTTTTGTTGGAGTGAGTTGCTTTTATACAAGCCATTTTGTGACATTCGTTTAGATATCAAGATGTCTACTAAAAGTATGTTGAGAATTGGAGGAATTGGAGATATTGTGTGTGGCATGTTGATCGAAGATTTTGAAGAGTGACAGGTTTTTTCGCGTTTAGCTCCTCCAAGCCGTGTAAATATTTCAGACCTTGATAATCTTGGTAGAAGGGTCTTTGATGTTGATTATAATTTCAAATGATTTTTTAGAACAATGGGTTCATTTTGTTAAATATGTGTAGTTTGCAGGTGTTCTCAATTGCAGATTCATTAGGGACACATATTTGTTGCCTTCCTCTTTATTAGAAAAACAACTAGCTACTTTTGAAATTATTTTTTGACACTTTGCTAATGGCAGAGATGATGGTGCTTTGAAAATCAATATTCCAAGTACTGCTAGAAAAGGGAAGTCTTCTCTCATTGGGTGTATTTATCATGCTCTTTCTAGTTCAAGAACAGATGGGAAAAGTCATTTGTTATTGTTTTCTCCAACTGGTATCGTTTCTTTTAACATACATAGAAAAACAATACATTCTGCTTTAAAAATTCCTATAAAATATATGAGGCCAATGTTTGGGCAGGTTTTGGCAATGTTCCAAGAAGAAATGAGGCATGTTTGATATATATCGAATGATGAGATCAGCTTTATAGGTCCAAGGTTATTCATACAAATAGATTCTAGTTCGTGAGAAGCCTTTCCTAAAAACAAGGACTGTCCTTTCGGTGGTATGTCCACATTCTTGTCGGTGACCTTGCGCAGTTGCCTCATATTAAGGATAAACCCTTGTATGCAGGTAGAACTGTTGGGAAAGTTTCATGGGAAAGCTTCAACATTGTTGTGGCTCTAGATAAAATTTATAGGCAGCAAAGAGATGATCTGAGACAAGCGTTTTTTGCAATAATTTAACCAATATTAGAAATGCATAGCCTTTTCTTGTTGATTGGGATCTTCTTATGATGTGTGTTGATAATTTCTTAGATCGACAAGAAAGGATTTTGTTTGATTATTTTGTTCACTTATTTGCAACAAATATTTTTTCAATTTGCATAATCGAAAAATGCTTAAATCGTTAAAATGTCCTATTGCGAGATGTGTTGCAAAAAGTAGTTGAAGAACATAAATAATTGATATTGATGATGATATGTTGGAGCGTGAAGTGCTGCTATGTTGTGGAGAGTGCGTCATGTTAATGTGTAATTTGTGGGTTGAAGTTGGTCTGGTTAATGGTGCACTTGGATATATTGAAAATATTTTCTTTGCACCTAGTTCGAAGCCGCCACAACTTCCACAATTTGTTAAATTTACATTTGACAAGTATTGTGGTGTTCCATTTAATAGTGATTGTTTAATTCTTGTACCAATTCCTCTTGTTGTTGGGGGCATATGAGACAAATTCCTTTGAAAATGGCATGGGTGTTCACAATACACAAATCGCGGGGAATGACTTTGCAATGAGCCACTATAGATATTGGATATAGAGAGAGGCATGATCTGACATTTACAGCTATATCCAGAGTGAAATCAATAGATGGTTTTTGGATTTCACCGCCTTTTTCTTTTCAACATTATGCAAAAATGAAAGATAGTGCATATGTTACACTCAGAAAGAAAGAGGAGGAGCGATTAAAGTCAATATATTTTTGGGTTATTTCTCTTCAATACATTTTACTATTCATAAATTCTTTTTTTTATTTGTTCTTCTTGCTAGTAATTATTTGTATGCATGTATTTAAGAAAAAAAAAGGTTACTTGATAAGTTCTTCCTTTTGCTTATTGTTGATTTCAGTAGAATTGTTGATTACTCAAGTAAGTAAATGTATCGTTTCAAAGCAATTGATGCTTCATTGCTTCAATTGTAGTTGCTTCCATTTTTCTTGTCTGTCTTTTGAACCCTGATACATTCATGTTTGAATATGAAATGAAGAAAATCAGAAATGGATAGTTTTGTTTTTGTTAATTTGTTTTGTTTGATTGTACTGATTTTAGTTGTATCTTTTTTTAATGATTCACAGATATGGAGAACAATGATGGTTTGCATTACATTCGAGCGATTAAATCTATTGCCAAAACGATTAGTTTTGTTACCTTTATTCGCACAAGGTTTGATAAAAGACATGGCTTCCATCTTGATTTCGTCGATGAGCATATCTGTGTTTTGAGTGAAATGAGATCAGATGTTGAAACTTTATATCATTTTCACCAAAGAGAATCAAGGATGAAAATGAGAGGGAATTGGCCTGAAAGCGTGAAGTATCATGATCAGTATGATGTTGCTTTGAATTGGTGTTCCTTTTTCCACCACTCTGGGTGTGTTTTTGAAGAGGCTGGTATCAAATAATTGTGTTCTGGTCAAGTGTTCAAACTTGGATTTTGTTGTCGAATGTGTAGTTATTCTTATTGTTAGTAAACTCTACGTTCTTCGCATTAGTTCTTTAGTGTTTAAAGTTTCTTATCATTTTTTTGTTGCATTGCGATTGACATTGTCAAAATTGTCATTTCTAAAGTATCGTGAATAATTGTTAGCGATCCACAACAGTTGCTAATCATTCAAAAATTTATGTTCTCGTCAATACTTTTACTTTTTGCTTTTTGCTATGCTTATACTTAATCTTCCATATTTATATTATTTTAGTTTTTATTAATTTTTGTAACATTAATTTGTTCAAAATTTATACGAAGTAACCATCAATTTGTAATCGAAATGTCATTTTCAGGCCATGAGTGTTCCCACCCAACATTTTCATGTAAAGTCATTGTCATCCCGTCTTTGGATTTCGTTGACTGTTACCTTTGACGGTGAAACCTAGAATAATAATTACAAGGTGGGATGGATTACACACTTTTTTAGTTGAGTGAATTGGCATATGCTTAAATAAATAAAAGTGTCTCAACTTCCAACAAGCTAATAACCTACGTTGTGGGCCAACCCTCTTACATGTCTCATCTCTTTAACGTTTGCAATGGCGTGAACTCTCTAAAGGGTCCAACGACTTTAAAGAAAGGACAATGTGTCCTGTCAGAAGAGGGTATTAAAGTAAGTAATTCATAAAGGTGAAAGGAAGTTTCCATGCACCATACAGAAGGTATCAAATTATTATTTTATGGTTAGCGTTTGTATTATGTTTATTTAATGAAGGTTATTGGTCGTTAAGTTGGTTATTTTTTGGGGATGGTGAATGAGTTATTAATGTTTATTTATTTATTTATTCATATACATAACTTTATATTTAATAACAAAGTTAACCAAGTGTTTAGTTGGTTTATTGTTTTTAGATTACGTGACGAAAGAGTTTTGAGATATTTGTTTATTATAAACTCAATTCAAGACTTCTGAGATATTTGTTTATTATAAACTCAATTTCAGTTCAATGATATTGGATAATTTTAATATAATTTTCAAAGTTTTAATAAAAATCTTGATGTTTGAACAAAATGAAATAGGTAATAAGAACTTGAAAAAATTTCTTAGGTCAATTATGTTAAGAGGAAAGAAATTGGGGGTTTTGAAGATATTTTTGTTTGTGGGTTATTGATATAACTCAATTTTGGAACCAAAAAATATTGGTTTAGATGACATTAATAGTTTACATTGCACGAGAGGATCATTACATCAATAATTTTTTAGCATAAATAATCACCGTACACTATAAAGTGTCTAGGTGGATTTTACATCATCTTTATGTATGGACTAAAAAATGTTGTCTTTATGGGTGATGTATAATATAGAGAAATATGTTTCTAAGTTACATGAGTTTTAATGAAATCTATAAATCATTTCCTCGTGTTAACCTAGATTTCATTGAGTTCAAAATTGAAGTGATGTCGATATTGAAGAATGGATAGGATTTATCACAAAGTGAAAGACTTCCTAAGAAAAATTATGTATAGAGGCATTATACTATAAAAACAAATTCACTCTATAGTACTTTATGTATTCTTCACCCTTGTTGTCCCACTTACCATTTTCCTCTCGTCTAAATGTTGTCCAAGTCAGAATGAATGAGAGAACACAAGCCAACAAAATATGGATCCTCATTGAGAATCCATAAGTGAAATGGAAGATGAAGCTTAAGTATTATTTTTTCAACGTTGCAGGAAGAAGCATGGTACAATATACATTACTGAATAAACCCATAACCTTTATGAGACTAAGGGCCAAAGTTCAATACATAGAAAAGAATGAAATTGAGAGACCTTTGTAATGCCATACAAAAAGAAGTAAGTGATTGTGATTGTAGTTTATTCAATACTCAAAGCTAGCAGCCATTAAAGGTAACAAATTAGAGAACAAGGTGACAATATCTCCATAATTTCATTCAAGGAATACATCAGTATGTGTAAAGTAAAGGAGTCAATCTCATATTTTTGTGTACTTAGATTGTGTACATATGAGCAAAGGTTTCCGAATCAGGGTAATCATGGTGATCACCTCAAGGCCACTTTCTTGAAATCCATTTTGGAATACTTACAATTACTACACTGACTATTTAGACATAATCACATTGAATGTGATAAAGCATCAATTGTGATGGCCTTTGTTCTAATTGCATGTAATCTAGTTACGGTTTACTATTTTCGCTATATGAATTTATGTTAGTATTGAAATTTGTAATGATTATAAAAATATAACAATTATGAATTAGTTGTACTTTTGTCATTGTAATTGTTTCAATACTATTGAAAGAAATATGAGTGGCGCAACATGTATATTTATCATGCGTATTCGGTTTTGGAAATAGATAAATAATCAAACAAGTTTAGTTATGTTATCACAAATGTTTGTTTAAGAGTTAAATTTGTTGCTTGGAAAGGAAAAAGAGATATCAATATAAGTATACTATCGAACTACATGTAAATAGTGAGCATTTTTTATTTTTCTTTAGTGATACTATTTATGGTGATAAATGGACAAATAATTCTATCATTAATTTTTTATTGTTGAAACCAGTGTGGGTTGAATATGGAATAAAAAGCATCCATGATCAACAAAGCATGTGATTGGCTATAACTCTAGCTCGGCTGATATCTTTTCTCCATATCTAACATGTGGTATAACAATCATTCATATGTGCAGAAGAAAAATTGTGTACATGTTTCTGTACATGCATTCCCCAACATAACCTTTCTCCTGCACATATTTTTATTCCAAATCAAATGTGCAACGAAATCAAACAACATAGTTTATCCATATAAATTCATATCATTCAAAAAACTTGACTTAAATCCTCAACACATATGTGCTTTGAAATAACAATAAAATGTTCTCACATAATGGGAAAATATTTGTGTAAAATAACGTGAAAATTAACATTTAGAAGTGTTGTGTGAAATGGAGGTGTGTGGAACAAGTGTGCCAAGGGGGGATGTGTGTGGAGATAAAACTTTCATATTTAGTTTAACTTTTTATTTAAATTACCTAACCTTATAAAGCCCATAAAATCTCATAAATTTATTATTTATCCAAGATTAGTACATAGAAGATATATATAGAATGCATGCTTGGATATTCATAATATCTTCATGCATGTTATCTTCTCTCACACTTGTTCTCCCACACATACCCCTTGTTTCGCATATCCTTTACTTCACATAGTTGAATGTGTAAAAGTTTAAAATAAAATATATTAAATCGTTAGAATAGCTTTTGATTTCCAAATTATTTGTGTAGTTTTATATTTTAAAGTTTTTGCTTGCCTCTACATATCCATTCTCCCACATATTGATCCAAGTGGATATTGGTGGCCACCTGCCTATTCCACCTAGACCTTCAGTCGATTTCATCAGTTTCCTTGATTATAGCAGCATTTACTATTTTTAGTAGTTTTTCAGGTCTTGAACTTTTGGAGTTGTTTTAATACTGTAATTGACATCTTTCGAGGTTTGCAACAAGGTATGAGGTTGTTGCTACAAATCATGTAGTACTCGAAGAGGAAGAGATATTTCCAATGATATTTCGTATGCACCAAATGAAGATCATATGACCAAGTTACGACCCCGAGAAGTTGGCTGCCCAACTAAACCCAACGAGGCCCACAAACTCTTGGTGTTCCATATCCTAGTGTTAGGGTTTTGTTTGTTTATGGTTTCCTTTTGTTGCTCAATAATTAAAAGGCCCTTGAGCCTTATTGTAATATAGTTCATAAGCATGTAGCTGCCACATCTCTTCTAAGAGATAAGCTATCATCACACGAGCTAGTTTATTTCCATTATGTATGTAAGCATATTTCAGTTCTTTGATATTAATTGAATGAAGATGTATTTCTAATACATCTCAATGTTTATATTTATATCTCTATTGTGTTGTGTTCCTATATAAATCTAGATCAGTGGTATCAGAGCGGTATGTTCTTTCTCTGTTTTTCTTTGCATGTCCCCAATGAGGTCAATGTATAAGGAGTTACAGCTCGAACTGGTTGAACATTTGCAAGACCAACCTCACAAACCTCGATGGCCTCCCATGGTGGAAGAAAAGAAGTATGAGGGAGTAGAAGATCCTTTCAAAAGATTGCTCGAAGAAGCCCTGGAGTGATAAAGGAACACGATGATGGACAACTTTGCCCAAATCCTTCGGCAGCTACCCACAGAAAACACATCTTCATCCAGCAGCCACTCTGGAGGCATCACTCCCTTTAAGGTACAATTCAACTTTGAAATCCCCATATTTGAAGGCCAAATAGATGCAGATGCCATAGATAAATTGTTAAATATGTTAGGAGGATAGTTTTTGGTTCATGATTTTTCCAATTGGGAAAAGATTACTTTTGCACCCCTAAAAGTCGCCCCCCATTTCAAGGACTGGTGGAAAACCTACTGTTAGAAGAGGGACGAGAAGGAACCCTCAATATTTTCATCTACACCCACTTGGAATTCTTTCAAAGATGCCATCAAGGAGTAGTATTACCCTATAGGGAGCTATGAAGATAAATACATAAAGTGGACCATGATGTGGTAAGGAAGGGACCAAGACATGTCGAAGTTTAAAAATATTTTCCATACCTTTTGCATGAAGTTGGTATTAAGGATTTTGAACAGAATTTGGTACTCAAGTGTCGTGACTTTCTACACAAGTACATCCAGGATAAGATGGAGTCCTGAAAAACTCCTCACTCAGTGCCACCTATCGATATGTTTTCAAGATCGAGCAGAAAATTAAACAAAAGAAGAGAGATTTTGGATCTACGAATCCGACCCAAGGGAAAGGCGCCCCCAAACCGAAAAGAAAGGGACAAATCCAATGCAGGGCAACCCAAGACAACCCATTGAAGCTGCAAGCAAAGAACAACACCATGAAGAAAAAGAAGGACACAAAAAATGGTGGGAGTTTCATAAGATCCCCACTCTCAACACGAGTGAGTGTTGAGCCAAGATGTCACTAGTGGTCGAGCTGAAGGCTTCCGAATCAGATGTATGTTCCATCTCTAAGTCAAAACCTGACAAGGGGAATGACAAAGGGAAGTAGATTATTGATGCGGAGCCCAGTGCCATTTTTGCTACCACCAAGGTCTAGAAGATTGAGCTCGAAGATACAAAGGAGTAGGAGTGCCTCTTCCACTCATATATGTGGATGAAAGGTTCTCCGCTGCAGTTCATTGTCAAAATCAGGAGCCAAAAGAACCTCATTTCAATAGATTTAGTAAGAAGATTGGGCCTACCGACCACACCACACCCACATTTGTACACCATCAGGTGGCTTCACCAAGGACGAGATCTTTGCGTCAACCAACAGTGTCGCCTTCCCTATAACATCAAGCCCTTCATAGATGAGGTAATGTGTGATGTTTCTCCTCTTGAATTTTGTGATGTTTATTAGGCCAACCATACCTATGGAAGCATCATGCTATGTATGAGTCTAGGCCTCGCACTATTGTTATTTCTTTGGGAAAATTTTTATACAGGATAATTAAGGTAGCACCACCTACCACCATCTCTTTGATCTCTATGAAGCAATGTAGTAACATCGTTTCCCAGACCAGGAAATTTGTCTTCCTTATGATTCACCCTCAGGGAAAGAAGGAGAATATTGTGGCCACCTCCACAGCCTCTAGATAGGGCCCCTTCGCATGGAAGCAACATACGGACAAGGTCATGGAGTATAGGGACATCTTCACCTCACCCACAGGGTACCCCAACACTATCAAGTCAAGCACTCCATTGTTATGACCCTAAGCGCGCTGCTACCTGATGGACCAATCTACCAATGTTTTTTTAATAGAACGATGAGATCATGAGGTAGATTCAGGAGTTGTTGCAGAAAGGGTGCATTAGGCCAAGTTCATCACCATGCGGGAGCCCGATCGTGTTGGTATAGAAGAATGATGGAACTCGGAGGCTTTGTATTGACTATCGGGTGCTAAACCACACTAGTTGGTTCGAAACGCGTTGACAAATGTTTTGTCATGTGATTTACATCAAAATACTTTTTCTCATAAACTTGATATGGATCACAAAAGCCTTAGTTCAACAAATAAGATCACTCTCTATAATAGGTATCTAATCCCATGGATTGATGACCTTCTAGACCAGCTCAAGGGTGCCAATTATTTCATCAAGATTGACTTGAAGTCTAATTATCACCAGGTAACAATTGAACCCTCTGATGTGTGGGAGACCACCTTCAAATCCAAGGAGGGTCATTTCAAATGGTTTGTCATGCCTTTCGAGTTAGAGAATGCCCCCACAACCTTCATTTTAATGATGGAAAAAACCTTGTGGCCCTTCACCAACTCATTCGTGGTAGTGTACCTAGATGACATATTTATCTTCATCCAGAGTTGAAGAGCACATACATCATATCCAACAGGTCCTCTGAAATCGGCGACAACACAAATTGTGTGCTAATTTGGAGAAATGCACTTTTTTTATGACACAAGTTCAATATCTAGAGTACATCATTGATGAAAGGGGTGTGCATGAGGACCCAACCAAGATGCAAGTTATTCAAGATTGGCCAACCCCAACCACTCTAATAGAGCTCCTTGTATTTCTAGGTCTTGCCAATTTCTATCCCAGGTTCGTGTTAGGATTCTCTCATATCACTTGGCCTTTGAGTCAAGTCGACTCACCAAGGATGGCGTGAAAGCAAAGTTATTTTGGTCTGAATCCCAACAAAAGGAATTTGTCGAGTTGAAGCATCGCCTCTGCTCTGCACCAGTGTTCACATTAGTAGACCTGCAACAACCATTTTAAATTAAGAGATATGCCTCTAAAAATTCTATTGGTGTAGTTCTTATCTAGCAGGGGCATCAAGTGGCATATCACAGTGAAAAACTTTAAAAACAGTCCAAAAGTATCCCAATTATGAGAAAGAGATGTATTCTATTGTGCAGGCTTGTCGATAATGGAAGCATTACATCTTGGGGAAGGAAATGGTCATCCACACAGATCACTAACCCCTATGGTTCATATAGACACAAGGAAATTTGCATAATGATTTCCATAAAAAATGGTCCACATATCTGCAACAGTTCCATTTGATCATCAACCATGAGAAGGTAAGCACCAATAATGTTGCAAATTGTCTCAGCCGACCACCAGTTATGGCACTGACCCTTGTGCTCGACTCCCATGGACACGAAACTTTGTGGTGGTCACATCTTTACAAGAGTGATTCAGAATTCGGTAACACAAACTAAACACTCTTGGAAGGAAATAAAGTTCCATATTTTCACCTCCAGGACACACTGTTATGCCACCTGGGACACCTCTATGTTCCTTCAAGTGAGTGTGCCAAGATTATTTGGAAGGTACACTATAGTCAGGTAACTAGACATCTCGGAGTAGAGAAATAGTGGTAGTGTTTCAGAAGTATTTTTATTTGCCAAACCTTCGACAAGATGTTGGGAAGTACATCAAATCCTACACTTCCTGCGCCATTTACAAACAAACAATCAAGAAGCAAGGTTTATATACTCCTCTTCCTACTCGTAGTCGGCCTTGGGAATCCATCTCCATGGATTACATGTTGGGACTTCCTTCTACTAAACATGGAAACAACTTCTTTTCATGGTCATCGAAAGGTTCTCTAAGATGGCCATTCTAGTGGCCTACAAGAAGAGTATCACAAAATAAGCCACTATTAAGGTCTTCTTTGAACGAGTGTGAGTACACTTTGGGATCCCACTGTTGGGTCCCTATAATAATAGTAATTACCCCATTACTGTTGTAGTTGCATCCCTTATTAGTATTGTTGTGCCCCTATTATCCCCATATTGTTATTACTGTGCCCCATAGAATCCTTCTATTGTTATTTTGGTGGCTTTATATTATTATTGTTAGGTCGGCTGGGTTATATTGTGACTCCTTAGACTCCTATATATAGAAAGGAGGTTTTGTCATTTGAATCATGGAAGAATTGTTCATTTATGTAATGTAAAAGAGGTTGCCCCCTCGAAGAGGCTGAATTCTAAGGTGTTGATCTATCTTTTCTATATTTTCTTGAGCTGGTTTCATAACATTTGGTATCACAGCTTTGGATTCTAGGGTTTCGCTGCTCCAAACAGGTCATCGTGGCATTTTCACTATAACTTTTTTTTTTCTGCGACGTTTCAGAAGTTGCAAAAAAAACCCAATTGAGAAGAAATCGCGCTGAACCACGGGTCTGAATTTCATAGCTTTTCGCGCTATATTTGTGGATATATGATCTGAGGAAGTCAGTCTTTTTGCAGACTCCTAAATTACATTCCAAACAGGTGACCTAGGGAAAATAGTCATAACTTTCTCTCTGGGGATTGGATTGAAATTTCATAAGAAGGTAAAAAAAGAGGACGGACTGTGGTTTCTTGTATGCATTTTTCAGATCCAAAGGTCAAAACAGTGACTCATGGCACGTCGTACATGTTTGCTCTACTGAACTAGTCTGTAATCAAGTCACTGTGGGAGATTTCACATAACTCTTCCTTGGAGAATCCAATTTGGGTCAGACTTGTGGCATTGGAAAGAGGACATAGAGGGATACTGCAGGTCACAAATTCAGAACTAGATGATTGGAAAGTACAGAGATACATCAGAGGCAATATCGAGCTCCTACAAAGTGAAAAAAGGTGTGTAGATTTTCTTAAATTTTTGCTTAAGCTTGGTTTGAAAAATTATTTTGAAGGAATTCAAAGGACATAGTAGAGCATTATTATCGGTAACTAATGACCCGAGGAAACAAAATGCAAACACCTAGTAAGGAACCTGAAAGCTCTAGCATGACTCATGAAGAAGAGGAAGAAATGCTACATGATATATCAAAATTACAAGAACAAGTGCAACAAATGTTACTGTCACAAAAGCTAACAGAAGCTAAGATAAATGGCATGGAAGCTAAGATGGACAACTTGAAGATAGATTTGAACACAAATTTGAAGACAAGCATGGCAGATTTGAAGACGGATTTGACAAATTTTCTACAGGAAATACTTACCAATGGTGAAAAGGTAGTAAAGGAAACTCATGATGCGAACAAAAGAAATGTTAATCATGATTTCTTAGACTCTAATGTGGGATTGAAAAACCACCATATTCCAAAAATCGATATGAGGAAGTTTGATGGCAAGGATCCCACAACATGGATATTACAAATGGAGCAATTTTTCGATCTCAAAAATGTGCAAAACACACAAAAGGTACGTATGGAAACTTTATATTTGGAACCAAATCAGTTTGTATGGTATCAATGGCTTTGCTCTCGTAAACAATTTATCACTTGGGCAATTTTTAGGGAAGAATTGATAGCACATTATGAGGATACAAAAAGCAACACTGTTTTTAGCCAATTGATAAGTCTCAAACAAAAGGGTTCAATAATGGAGCACATTGAGGAGTTCCAAAAATTGAACATAAGGGTAAAAGATATTCCAGAGGAGCATATGATTGATGTGTTCATAGGGTCTTTAAAGGATAATATCCAACATGATGTTCACCTTTGGGAACCTGATTCATTAGAGAAGGCATTCAGGTTAGCACGAAAAATGGAAAGCAAAATTATGGCAACCAAGAAGCATACCACTCTCAACTATAAAGATGGAAGTGTGGTTGCTACTAGTCTTCCACAACCTATAAGGTTGACACCACAATAATTGGAAGAAAAAAGAGCAAAAGGGCTTTGTTACAGTTTTGATAGCAAATACACTAAAGGTCATAAGTGTGCTGAGAAGAAATTATTCTACATAGATTGTGAAGAGGAAGAAGAAAAGGAGCAAGAAAGGTCAAAAGAAGAGGATATACTCCAGGAACAAAGCCTAGATAAAGAAGAAATGAATCCGACCATATCTTGTAATGCATTAGCAGGAATTACCACTCCTCAAACCATCAAGATAGAAGGAAAAATCAAGAAGAAAAAGGTACTAGTGTTAATTGATTCAGGAAGTACCCACAATTTTATTCATTGTAAGGTAGCAAAAGAATTGAATTGCTTCTTATACCCAACACCAGAGTGTCAAGTGATGATTGCAAATGGAGGAACAATAAATTGCTCTGGAAAGTGCCATAATATCAAGCTATCGATGGGAGGATATGTATTGACTAGCCCAATGCTTTCCATTCTGATGGGAGGTGTTGATGTTGTACTAGGAGTACAATGGCTACAATCCTTGGGTACAATAGATTTCAATTTTCAAGAACTTTTCACGAAATTTTCCATGGAAGGAAAGGAAGTTGAATTAAGGGGTATTGCAGGGAAACCAAGAAAGATAATTAGCTCTAATGGTATGACAAAGCTTCTAAAAAAGGAACAAAGGGGTGTAATTGCACAATTATGTTCGCTAGATGTTTCCACATTGCAATCATCTATTTCTCCAAATCTCCAAAATGTATTGGACAATCATTCCAAGGTATTTGAGACTCCCAAAGGTCTCCCACCTATTCGTGATCATGATCATGCTATTCATTTGATTCTAGGAAGTGTTCCTCCAAACATCAGGCCGTACAGATATCCCTATGCCCAAAAGAGTGAAATTGAACGTATGGTTGCAGAAATGATAGAGGCTGGTATAATTCAACCAAGTCAAAGTTCTTTCTCTGCTCCAGTAGTATTAGTGCACAAGAAGTATGGATCATGGCACATGTGTCCGGATTATAGGGAGCTCAACAAGCTCACTATTAAAGATAAGTTTCCCATTCCTGTCATTGATGAATTACTGGATGAATTGCATGGATCAATTTACTTCACCAAGTTGGATCTTCGTTCAGGATATCATCAAATCAGAATGAAGACTGAAGACATTCCGAAAACAACATTTAGAACTCATGAGGGTCATTATGAATTTTTGGTCATGCCCTTTGGCCTTACCAATGCACCTTCAACATTTCACGGTTTGATGAATTCCATTTTCAAACCATTCCTTAGAAAATTTGTGTTAGTATTTTTTGATGATATACTAATCTACAGCAAGTCTTGGAAGGATCATGTTGAACATGCTGACAGGGTGCTACAACTATTGGAGGAGAAACAATTATATGCAAAAAGATCCAAATGTTTCTTTGGAGTACAAGAGGTGGAATATCTGGGTCATATTGTATCTCATGAAGGAGTTAAGGTAGACCCTAGAAAAATTAAAGCCATTAAGGAATGGAAAATCCCCACATCCGTAAAGCATCTACAAGGATTTCTCGGGTTGACAGGGTATTATCGCAAGTTTGTTAAGAATTATGGGAGAATAACAGCACCTCTAACAACATTATTGAAGAAAGATGCATTTTCATGGACTCCAGAAGCAACAAAGGCCTTCGAACATCTTAAAGAGGAAATGTGCCAAGCACCGGTCTTAGCTACACTGGACTTCACAAAAACCTTTATTGTGGAATCCGATGCTTCAGGAAATGGAATTGGTGTTGTTTTAATGCAAGATGAAAGACCCATTGCTTTTGAAAGTCATACAATCAAGGGAAAGTTTTTACACAAAGCTATTTATGAGAAGGAAATGTTGGCAATACTCCATGCACTTAAGAAATGGCGACCCTACCTAATGGGAAGACACTTCAAGGTAAAAACGGATCATGATAGCCTTAAATACTTTTTAGAACAAAGATTATCCTCTGAAGAGCAACAAAAGTGGGTCACAAAGATGTTGGGTTATGACTTTGAAATCATCTACAAAAAAGGGAAGCAAAATGTGGTGGCAGATGCACTCTCAAGAAAGGATGAGGATGTGGAAGCATTGTTGTGCGCCATTTCTATTATCCAACCAGATTGGATAAATGAAGCAAGGGAGGAATGGAAGAATGACGAAGAAGTATGGGCACTTATTCGAAAGTTACAACAAGATTCCTGTACGTCTGATACTTTTAGCTGGCAAAATGATTCTTTATGGTACAAAGATCGCTTATACCTCTGTAAGAATTCCCAACTAAAACAAAAGATTCTTATGGAATTGCACACTTCTCCCTTAGGAGGGCACTCAGGATTTTTAAAAACTTACCACAGGGTTAAGAAGGAATTTTTTTGGGATGGCCTTAAATCGGATATTCAAAAATTTGTGGCGGAATGTTTGGTTTGCCAACAAAATAAAGTTGAAACAATTAAAACACCGGGTCTATTACAACCTTTATCCATTCCAAGCCAACGTTGGGAGGAGGTTTCAATGGATTTTATCACAGGTTTACCCAAGTCTGAGGGAAAGAGTGTCATCATCGTGGTAGTTGAAAGACTTACCAAGTATGCACACTTTTGTGCATTATCACATCCATTTAAAGCCAGTACGGTTTCTACTGCATTTATGGAAACAATTCAAAAGCTACATGGAAACCCAAAGATTATTGTAAGTGACAGAGATCCCATTTTCACTGGACATTTTTGGACAGAATTATTTTCTTGTCTTGGTACTCAGTTAGCTCATAGCTCATCTTATCATCCTCAATCTGACGGGCAAACTGAGATAGTAAACAAATGTTTGGAAGGATATCTTCGTTGCTTTGTATCTGATAAACAGACACAATGGGTCAAATGGTTGCCTCTGGCTGAATGGTGGTATAACACTTCCTTCCATACAGCAACAAAAATGACCCCATTTATGGCACTTTATGAATATCAGTCACCATCCATCACATCATATTTAGGAGAAAATCCTAAGGTTCAAGCAGTGGAACATCACATCGAACATCAACAACAAGTCCTCCAACTCTTAAAGGATAACCTCGTGCTGGCACAGAATAGAATGAAACAACAGGCAGATCAACATCGCAGCGAAAGAAGTTTTGATGTAGGTGATTGGGTATTCCTACGGTTACAACCATATAAGAAAATGTCCCTCAAGCAAGCTAAGAAGGATAATACATTATCACCAAAGTATTATGGTCCGTACAAGGTGTTGCAAAAGATTGGTACTATGGCATACAAATTGGAGCTTCCTACAGCTTATCGATTGCACCCAGTTTTCCATGTTTCATGTTTAAAGAAGGTTATAGGCGACAAGCTCCCAGTTCAAACAATATTGCCAGAACTTGACAAGGAAGGAAAAATTATATTGGAACCAGAAGCAGTCACAGAAACAAGAACTCGACAGCTACGAAATCGATCAATTTCAGAGTATCTCATCAAGTGGAAGAACTTATCCGCTGAAGATTCCACATGGGAGGATGAGAATTTTATATAGAAGCATCCATAACTACTCAAGTGTTGAGGACAACACTTTTTTTGAAGGAGAGGGGCATGTTGGGTCCCTATAATACTAGTAATTACCCCATTACTATTGTAGTTGCATCCCTTATTAGTATTGTTGTGCCCCTATTATCCCCATATTGTTATTACTGTGCCCCATAGAATCCCTCTATTGTTATTTTGGTGGTTTTATATTATTATTGTTAGGTCGGCTGGGTTATATTGTGACTCCTTAGACTCCTATATATAGAAAGGAGGTTTTGTCATTTGAATCATCGAAGAATTGTTCATTTATGTAATGTAAAGGAGGTTGCCCCCTCGAAGAGGTTGAATTCTAAGGTGTTGATCTATCTTTCCTATCTTTTCTTAAGCTGGTTTCATAACACCCACAGTCCATTATCTTAGATCGGCAAAACAGGTTCCTGAGTACATTTTGGTCAATCCTTTGGTAGATGCTGGATAACAAGCTCACTAATTCCACGACTTTCGACCCCTAAACTGAGAGCCAAATAGAGGTCATCAATAGGATGATTGTGCACATTTTACGCATGTACAACTCGAAGCATCCATGCACATGGGATGAAAGCCTCCCTTATGTCCAACATAACTACAACAGAGCTCTCTATAGCTCAACTGACCACAACCCCTTTCAAGTGGGGTTGGGATTCCAGCCACTATGTCCCATTGTTGTGGCCATACCATTTGCAACTGCTCAGGAAGATTCGGCTCATGTCCAGTCTGAAGCTGACATGGATAACAACTTCATTGAGCACATTCAACACATCCGCATGTAGGTACATGACATATTGGACAGAGCCAATGCTAATTATAAGCAATGTCATGATCAACATCGAGTGCCACACAAGTTCTAGGTGGGCAACAAAGTTTGGTTAGTTGCAGAAGGAGTGCCTCATTGGGCCCCACCTAAGCTTTGCCTGCTCCGATGTGGGTCATACACCATCTCCAAGGCTGTAGGGGACAATGTATTCAGGCTCAACATTCCATTGTTCCTTGTCATGCACCCAATACTTAGTGTGGACCGATTGTGACTATACCTTCCCCCATTGTTGGACACATTCGACATTGCTGAGCAATTGGCACCAACAGAGTTCAAACTAAGTTGCATCAAACAAGCCACAATTTATTAATATACATATAACCCAATTTTTTCATGCCCCAAATTTTAGTAAGCTGAAAACACTTAGTAATCAACTAATATGTAGTGTTGTGTGGGAGGGAGGTGCACAAGAATGTATGTGGAGGTACGTGACATTGTGGAAGAAATCTTGTGTTCCTCGCTCTATGCACCCATTCTCCTGCAAAACACTTCTTCCTCACACAAATTTAAAAGACACTTCATTTAATATTGGATGATAAGTATTTAATTCACAAATGTGAGATCATGAATTCACATAGTATTCAAGAACCGTGAATACCAAGATTCATTGTTTATACTTTAATTCAATTTTCAAACGATCAAATCCATTGAACATGCTTTTGGAAATTGCACACTAGATCATCGGCAAAGCCATTTTTCCAAATCCCCTTCGCATCTCGATATAAAATAAAATGAGCCCACGTCAACATATTAGTGGAGAGAGTTAATCACCTACCCTTATTTCACACTCGATATACATGTAAACTAAACGTTAATAAGCGAAAACCTCTAATTAATTGATTAACACATAGTGTTGAGGGGTATGCAAAACATTTCCAATGAAAGTTTTTATTCCTTGCTCCACAAACTTGTTCTCACGCACAACAATTATTTCTCACACACATTAAAAGGACACTTCATTTAATATTAGATACTAAGTTTCTTCTTAAAGTCAAAATAATTTCATTTATGTGGAATAAATTTCCCTCTACACCCCCATTCTCCCGCACATCCTTCATTCTGTACAAATTCACAGCTTCGTACACATGTTCTCACGCATAGTTGAATCTATAAAAGTTTAAAGTTTAAAATGAAATAAGAGGTAAACGCATTAGGAGTCCTTGTGTTAGTGTTAGTGTTAGTGTCAATGTTAGTGTCAAATCACTCACCGATGAATGCATCCCCCGCCCCCTCGCTTACATAATGGACCTGCTTAGAGCATTGTGTTAGTGTCAATGTTAGAGCACTCACCAATGGAATGACCATTGGAAAAATTACTCTAATTTTCATTTTAAATTGAATTGTTAGGAATTTACAAATACTGAATTAAATCAACCTCCATTAGGGTAATTATGACACATCAAGGCTTGCTCAACCAATCGAAAATTAGAAATAAGATTTTCAAAAATCAGGATTTTTTTTTTTTAATTTACAGAAAAATGCCAACATTCAGCATTTTTTGAAAACTTTTGTTAACATTACTAAAAAGCCACAAAAACTCGACAAACTATCAATAATTGAGAGACTTTGGTTGTGAGGTGAGTGTTATAGTCCTTGGCGAGGCAAGGACTAATAAGAGAGAGATACGATCTTTATAATTATTAGAAAAATAGTTAATATATGTGCCTTCAACTTGAATTAACATTATTTTATAAAAAAATAAAATTATTTTAAAACAAATTATGGATATTCAAAGTTATTGTAATGTAAAGGTTTTTTTTTTTCACAATTCCACTAAATTTAAATAAAGGTCAATCTTAATGTTGGACAAAATTTTAAAATTTTATGGATATTGAAAGTTGTTTTAATATAAAAAAAAAAAAATCACAACTACACTGAGTTTAGTTCAAGGCCAACTTTAATATTACATAAAAAAACGATTTACCTATTAATAAACTACTATCACCAAGAGTATACAAAACTAATTAAACTTATCATCAAAATTATACAAAACTAATTAACCTTAAACACATTTTACAATAGTTTAATTATTAAAAAAAAAATATTTTCAACATTTTGTGTTTTCATAAAATTTGAACTTTTAATAAAATATACATGTACCTATAAATTATACCCACTAATTTCTTTTATGTACATGAGAGAATCGAGTTTACCCTTTATAGGTTAAAATATACATGTACCGAGAATTCATATCCACTAATTTCTTTTATGTGCATGAAAGAATTTGATTTATCCTTTATATATAATGTAATGGTGTCCGATATATCTAATTGGAGTATACACTACTAACATGATGTGATATGATCAATTAAAGCCTTCATTAAAAAATAGAAATGAAAGTGAAAATGTTGTGCTAAAATGTTGTTTTTTGGTGAGGACCCTACTTCATTGGTTGTAATCAAGCTTTATAACTTTATTTATTTGGTAGTGTTTGGTTCAAATTGATGTGGAGAAACTTAGTTTCAACTAAATGGGGTGTCAACTCCAAGAAACTTGTTTTTCACAATATAGAGTTGAATGCAATTGTGGTTGTGGTTGTGAAGGCATGGGAATATGGAACAAAACTTTAATGTTTTCTTTAATCTGAATGAGTATATTTTTATGTAAATATGGCTTGCCCATTTGCAAACAAAACTAAGATTTTACATGGTGATTTCCAGCCTTCTAAGGACATATGATACATCATTTAGTTTGCATACCCACTATACGAGTGTTCTCTGTAGTGCATACAAAAATTCCCATTCACAGATCTCTTATTACTGTAAATTCTGCAAAATTGAAGTAACAAAAATTTGCATTTACATTTTGTCATTGAAAATCAAGTAAGAACTGAAAATTCTAAAAGTCCAGAGCGACTGGACTATTTAAGTCTAGCTCCATGGGGACTACTTTGGTGTTCTTGTATAGGTCCTGTTTAGTGGAGTCCTCCTCATTGTTCTTGTTGATCTCCGCCACCGTGAGTTTTAGCTGCTCAATTTGTTGACGTAGTGCTTCCACTTCATCCTCCAGCTGACGGATTCAGAACCTCTTCTCCAACTGACTCTCCTACATTGTGAGATTCTCTTGTTGTTGAATGTATACGCTACACTGCAAAGCTGTCAGGCCTTCTCTAAATTCCAAGTGCTCCTACTCGCAAGTGGTGTAGGTTGGTTGAATTCTCCTTTCAACCTGATGACTTCCAGCACCTTGCTGACCCAACCTCGGCCTCCGGCTCCCCCAAGAGCTCGACCAAGGATTGTCTTATGCTCTTTGACCCCTCAGATCCATCTTCTGACATCCCAGAAATTCACAATTATTTATGTTCCCCCACTCAAATTTGGGATGTCCTTGACCCACCAGTCCACCTTACAAGTGAGCCACACCACCCTAAGTTTATGTCCCAAGACCCCTTCACAGACCAAAAGAGTATAAGCCTTCTCACCAGTAGCAGACACAGAGCTGACCGAGATCAACCAGACTTCCCAATTTAGTGGAATTTCATTACCAGCCCCAACGATTATATCATGCCAGGCAACTATACTCTGATCCACTGCCCCACTATGCTTCTCCTTCAGAATCACTGCTCAAGGGTCTTGGCCCTGGATCCCCTCCCAGACATGGAGCTTGAGAAATTTCACAGCGACTGAAGTGTCAAAGACAACCGAATTCCAACAGTCCTCCCTCTATAGGTCAACGTCCAAACTTTTTCCGAGGGTCTAATCCGAAGGCCCCTCCCAAATCAACATAATAGCAATTCTCGACTCTGCGTTACCCCTCAGACCAACCACAACCCTTAGACTCATGAACCCCTGCAACTTCCCACTCAAAAGTTCCGACTCACTGGGCTCCCTAGGATTCTTCCCAATAATCCAGTCCCCACTACAAACACTCAATGACCTTAGCTTCAGCCTCAAGGCATGCGCAGAGGCCACCTGAGCAGGAAGGAGCATTAACCCATGCAAACTTCTCCGACTGTTGTTCCTTATATAGCAGTAATAGTGCCACGAGATGATGCAGTTCCTGTTGAGGAAACTGATGGGGCTATGATCTCGATGATCTTCCATTAATTCCTAGCCTTCCACCTTAATTTCCCAACATTGATCCTTTTCCTTCATTCTCCTTCTAAGTTTCCTCCCACGAGTGTTCTAGATCGATCTATGTTCCGAAATAAATGTTGCTCCTCTCTTCCCCTTATCCTGCACAAATAACCAAGGCGAATGAACTGAAAACGTACCGAGAGATCCATGTTATTAATAGAGATGGTACCTAAGTGATGATAACATACACGTTGCGGGTGAAAGCAAAGGACACACTTGCCACGAGGCTCTTGAACAAGCTAGGGAATGCAAGGAGATGCTCTGCGGGGCCCAAGTGTCAGGGGTGAGAGGTGGGCAAGGAAGGGGAACATGACAGAAGGGAGGGGAGATGGGATGGAACAGAAGAGGGGCGCGACTGGGGAAAAGAAAGGGGGATGTCGGAGGGAAGGGATGAGAAGGATAAAACGGGGAGAGGGGGAGCAAAGGGAGGGGGAGGGAAGAGGCAGGGGAGGGAGAGGGGTAAGGGCCAGGAGGGAAGAACATGGAGTCAACCCAATGAATTTATACTCAAATTCCCTAATTCTAAGGTTTGATATCTCCTAAGCAAGGCTTAGTGCAACTTCCACTATCCAAGAATTGTAAGTCATTAACTAAATTATGGGATCCTAGTCGTTCTCATGACATCATTCACCACACTCCTTTCTTCTATCAACTAGCAAGAAAGGTTAGCTTGTTTGTCGGCTTCTTGATTATTTCCTCTTAGAATATGGAAGAAGGTCACCGAATCGAAGGATGGGATCATCCCTTGGGATCTCTTGATAATTTGGTTTAATATTGTGTTTTTTGCAGATGAGGCATAGTTCATATGTCGTATTATAATCATGGAGTCTCCCAGCACCTACAGAGTTTTTATTCCTTTCTTTTGAGCCCAGGTGAGGCCCAAAAACAATCCATACGCTTCAACTTGATTGTTTTTCTTCCATCCAAGCCCCCAAGCATATATATCTTTAATGATTCCTTCGGGATTAATGAGAATCTCTTCCCCTTGTGCCACCCCATGAATAAAACTTTAATGTTATCTCTCAAATGGCGTCCTGTTTTAAACATGAATTCTTTCTTTTGAAGAGAAAAATGGAGTTGGGATGATCTATAATTTGTGATTTAATATTAAATATTAAATTAAATTATAAAGACAAGTTAATTAATATTTATGAATAATTCATAATAGCAAGTGATTTACTATTAATTTAGCAACTAAATTATGACTAGCAAAGTTTAAATCACTAATAACTATAGATGGATATCAAAACACTTAGTTTCTAATCAAAATACTAAATTTCGTGAAACATTTCATATCATGAAAATAAAAATAAAAACTTTCAATTTTTTTAATTATTAGAAAATAAAATATATCATTGGCCATTTTCAAATATTTTCTAAATATTATACTTTTGTCTATGATTTTTGATTTAGTATTAAAATGGATGAATTTCACACAATCACTTTGAATAAAACTAGGAATAAAGTTGTAGTAGATTAAACTGCTTTTAAAAAAAATCTCATGTTAACTTTTTGCATGGTAACTAACACCAATCTTCTATGTTTGGTTTGAGGAAAGAAGATAAAACAACTTTAACAAACTGCCAATAAATGTCGAGCAATCTCTAGCGACTTGAAATAGAACATAGAACTTCAATGTGGGATCCTGGTAATCCCTGGTTGGAGTTTCAAATCCTTTGACCTGCAAGAACAACAGACATTAATCGCAGACACGTGAGATGCTAAAAAATAAAAAATAAAACTTCTTGAATTCTTGAATTAAAGAAAATCAATTTCTTGAATTCAATTGGTTGTTATAACATCAATTCTTGAATTATTGATATACATGAAGGCAGAAATTATAAAACCTATGCATCATGTTAGCACCTAAATCTGCCTTAGGCTGAAGGAAGGCAAAAATTAGGGTAACCACAAACCACGCTCAGTCTGGTAGCTAGCCCTACCAGAGCAGGAGAGGGCTATCTCCAAGTCACGCTCAATGAATAGATGATCGAAAACGGTCTGAGATGATTTACAATGCAATATTTACCTTAGGCTAGTAAGTGAATAGGGATTCTGGAAACAATTTTATGAATGACCTAGCTTCTGGGATGTTATGGGACCGACACTTAGCAAAGAACAGAGAATTTAATACAAAGGCATAGATTATTCCGTTAGGCAAGGTAGGCGGAAAATGTAACAAGCTAGTTTGAGGTACCGCGGCATGAATAGATTGCTGAAGAAAGTGAAAAGGGCATAGTAACATGAATCCTTTTCAACAGAAGAATAACACTGAACATGAAATTTTCCCACGGGCAGAGCAATAAAATTGAATTCTACCTAATCTCACTCAGAAAATTTCACTGGAAATGAACATGAATTGAATTATGAAACATAACGAAATACATATGAAAACACAAGAGACACATTTTCTACACTCACAACCACAAGAATCTCATGAAACAGAGCCGCTGCCTTTCATTAATTCTCTATCAAAAATACACAGTGAAGAAACAAAGTTTCTTTCCCACAGTCTCCCAGAAGTTACAAGCCAACCAACCCTTTGCAAATAACTTGCATACAATATATAGAATGTGTGAGGAAGAGATAGAACGCCCAAGGGTTGGGGAGTTACTCGAATCATTGCGAAATGGAGATGGAGAGCCAACCATCAGCTACAGGTGCAGCGTTGCAAACATGACATTTGGCTTTGGGTGACCGTTTGCCTTCCTTCGCCACTTGGATAGAAGCCAATCTGGAGAAAAAACTCTTTAAATGCTGCCTTTGGTTCCAAAAAACCGAAGTGTAGATAAGCAGGCCCACTTGGAGAAGTCGTGACCCGAAATTTCGCGAAACGGAAGCAAATTGGCAATTTTTTCCTCTGTGCACCGCACCATTTTCTCTGTGCATCACACTACTTTGGGGCCTGTTTTGGGGCACTTGTAGGTGTCCAAAATGTTCCCAAGTGGGCTTGCTGGAAAGCCTGTCCTATCTATTTTTTAACCCAACTAGAATTTTCAAATTTGGTGCTCATTTGCCCCTCCAAATCTCCATTCTCCCAAGACTGCTTTCTGTGTGTCAAAAAAGTGGCAGAGAGACCATTTTTGGTGTTTTTTGACCTTTAGGAGGCCTAGATCTTTCCCAAATCTCTTGCCCGGACACCAGTAGTCGTAATTTTCCATGCTGAATCCAAATATGCAAGCCATTTCTCAATTGGAGCCCTAGAATTTTAGCGTCGCGCTAGTGGCGCGACGCAAGGGAGAAAATCCCTGTTTTTTACCCAAAAAATTACCAAGTGACCAAAATTTCCCCAAATTTTTTGAAATTTGGGCTGGATGTTCCCTATGAAGTGCTATGTTGTGCCAAGGAAGCCTCAGCCAAGATTCGAAGCCGATCTTTCTCCTTTGCCTCTTTTGCCTCTTTTGTTGCTTTGCTCAATTTCGCCTTTAGGCTCCTGATTCTTGCTTTGGAGCTCATGTTTCGGGCCATGTAGTGGTGAGTCATGCGCCTCAGCATGTCTTTTTCCCTGTTAGCCTTATCCAACTGCTGCTCCAAGTGGACGTTCACTTTCTCTAAAACATACTCCCGGTCCTCATCTCTTTGCTCCATAGGTCTGCCTTGTGCTGCCATGATGTGTTGCCAGTTTTCCTTGATCAGTTGCAACTCTATCTCAGCTAGCCGATCCTCAAGTTGTTTGTTCCTCTGCTCCAGATATTTCATGTTCCACTTAGCCCTCTCCAAGTCAAGGGATAAGTTCTCAATCACCGATTGCTGCTCCTGAATGATCTCTCCAAGCTCTGCATTTGTAGGTTCTGCATCTATCTCATCATCCTGAAGGAGAACAAACTCAGTCTCTCGCTCACCTGATGGTCCTTCCTCCTGCACTGGCTCCTTGCCCTTGCCCTGCTCCTGTGATGCTGATGTCGGAAGCGAGGCCCCTTCCACCTTGGGTGGAGATAACACTCGCTTTGCTGCTGCAAATAAGGGTCTACTGCCTTTCTGATAGGTGATGTATACTGGCATAGTGGCAGTCTCATGTCACTCATACTGATGAGATGGGCCCCCTACCTCATGCTTTGCCTCTAAAATCGCCTGTGGAGCGCTAAAGAAGTCATGGGAGATGAAGTCCTCCCAAGCAATACCCTGCAATCCCAACTGATGGTCTACCAAAATCCGGATAAGGGCAAAGTGATACACACTGTTAAGCTGCTGTCGAGGGGTCTTGTGCTGCATGAAATTTCTCATCCTCTCTATGTTCCCGCAGATGAAAAATGGGAGGTTCATCATCCGAACCCTGGTAAAGTGCATGAGCAACCTGATGTGGTATGCATAAAGGCGAGAAAACCTCCCCTCGCAACTGAAGTATTTCATGATCAATTTCATGAGCGGGGCATACTCATCTTTCAGAAATCTGAATGGAAAAACTCTCGTGAGGTGGCTCAAACAGCTGTCTTTGATGTAAGGCTCATAATGATGCCTTTCTACCTTCTTCTTCTTGTGCCACTGCTCTCCAATGTTTGGTATGCCTGTTGCCACTGATATGGTCTCGGGTGTCAATGTGAAAGTGACCCCAGCCAAGATAGACTATCCTCCGTGTAGGTGAAGCGCAAAAAGATGGGCCAACTCATGATGAACTCTGACATTTGCTACCTTCTAACAAAATTCAAAACATGCCAAGTGCTGGAAACAAGACATAGCAAGAGGGCATGCCTACAACTCGGTGAGGGTGTTTGGCTCATCTCTAAGATTTCTGCCACTCCGGTGATGTCTCCTTTAGGCCCTTTCTCTTGAAGTTGTGCCACTGTGGGTCTCCTCCTCATATTCTGATGAAACTTCGGATGCCATTACTACTGTTTGTACCCTGAGTTTTATGCTGCCCTTTGATTCCAATGAAGCTGGTAGTTGCTCTGAAAATCTTTCAAATTTGGTGAACATCCAACAATTTTTAGGTAGATTGAATAGTTTCTGGGCTTTATATCTCTGTGCGCCGCGCCAGTGGCGGATTTACACAGTGGACGGGCCCTGTGTGCGCCACGCTCTTTGGTGTGTGCGCCGCGCGCTATGAAAACACCCAAATTTTCTCCTAATCTTTTGACTCTTCGACTCTTTGACCATGCACCCCTCTCCCACAGCTTGGCTTGCACAATGAGCTGGTCTTGTGGTGACTTTGAGTTAACCAAATAGTGGAGGAATAGGGAGAGGGTTTGGTAGTGACTTAGGGCAGGGGTTTAGGAAAAATGATAAGGGAGGATGGGAAAAATGATAGGTGAGGGGAATAGGTGAGTGGAGTGAAGCCTTGGCAATAACAACACAAATTTACAACCCCAGCCATCGTTTTCTTGGTGATTTTCTCATGGTTGACCTTATGCATTTTTGGGTGACATTCAAACCTCTTCACAAACACCATATCCTTGACAAAATTTGATGAGCAGGTAATGTCATAAGGCTTACCTCTCAATTTGATAGCCTTCACCAAAGTTTGAAGTGGTTTGGCACTGTTTCTTGGCCGCTGGACTGTGTGCGCCGCGCGCAATTCCCAGTGCGCCACGCGCTGGGTATGCGCCGCGCCTGTGTAAAGCTTCAACGACGGGCTGGCTGCGTGTGCATCGCGCCCGGTGAGTGCGCTGCGCTCCTGGGTATGTGCGCCACGCCCTCCAAAACCTGCTTCCGCTTACTCAAACTCTCCAACCTCACAGTCACACCTTTGCAATGCCTTCTCCAAGTCTTGCAAGAGCACAATGCCTTTGATTTGGGCAAAAACAAGTATATATAGGCTTGGAAGAGATGGGTTTAATTTTTTCTTCCTTGAAAACCCATTTTTCTAATGTTGTGTTTTGCACTTTTTCATTGACTTTAGAACACACTGATTTTCACTTTCCCTTTAACATTTTGACTCAAAAGATGGAATTTTCGGCACATCTTTGTAGGGACTGTATGACAGAGCATTTGGCCATGTAGACCATAACTGCATCTGAAAAGTCAACTGGTGATTTTTTGGAAAATTTTATCATAAATGACCTTGTTTGATTTTTCTTCAAAATAGAGTTTTGAAGAAGAGTCGAAGTCTATCCACATGACGATGAAGCTCTTTGAACCATAGCTGTGTAAGGGCCTCCCTCTGGCCTGCATGGCTTTACTGGACATGTTGCAAAGACCAAATTGATGAATTCCTAGACCCAAACATAGAAAATGACTCTGTCCTGTAAAGGACCAGACCTTGATTGTCATGGACTTTGGTGATTGTTGACAAAAGACCTGAGCCAGCAGGAGCCAAACATGAAGGAAAATGATTAACATGACTTTCTCCGTCAGATCATGGCATGCCCCTAGCGAAATGCAGCTGAGTGAATGGAGCGAGACACCTAAAATTGAAATGCACAAAGAGTTTTGATCTCCGACGAAGCGGTGACCAGACTGACTCTAACACACCAATAAAACAAATTCAATAAAGTTAGGAAAAAAATGCTCAGGAGATCCTAAAAATTAGTAACTATACATCAATAAAACCTTCTTAATAAAATTAGGAAAGAAATGCTCACTAATTTCTAAAAACTAATAATTAATTATCATAATAGTGATTAATTATAAAAGCTATGTGTAAACAAGAAATTTTTTTATGATTAATGTAATTGGAATTGAAAATAGAGAAAAAAAATAGAAAAAACCAAAAAAATATAAGTCAAATTAAAAAGTAATAAAACTTAAATATATATATATATATATATATATGTATGTATGTATGTGAAAGATTTTTTAATTGTTTTTTCTTCTTTAAAATTGGTCATCTTAAAAAAAAAACCATGAAAAAGATTTAAAAAGTAATATAACTAAAAAAAATTATAATTGATGAAATATAAATAATAGAAAAAATCAAAATCAAAATCAAAATGTTAAATAAAAAGGAAATAAAACTAAAAACAAAAAAATAGTAACTAATAAAAATAAAAGTTACTAAAAAAATCCATAATAAAACCTCAACTAATCGCTTCACAAATAAATCAATTTAAATAATAACAAAAAAAAATTCCCAAAATTAAATTATGAATAAGCCACATAAATTTTGGATTTTGTTGATTGTCACCTTTGTTTTGAATATCAAATCTAGCCTAGTATAAAACAACTAGACGGTGAAACCTACGATAATTACAAGTTCCAACATGCTAACAACCTACGTTGTGGGCCAACCCTCTTACATGTCTCACCTCTTTAACGCTTGCAATGGTGTGAACTCTCTAAAGGGTCCAACGACTTTAAAGAAAGCACAATTTGCCCTGTCAGAAGAGGGTATTAGAGTAATTCCTAAAGGTCAAAGGAAGTTTCATGCACCACATAGAAGGTATCAAAGTATTATTTTGTAGTTAGCGTTTGTATTATGTTTATTTAATGAATGTTATTTGGAAAAAGTCACAAAGGTCGTTAATTTAATTATTTTTTGGGGACGGTGAATGAGTTATTAATGGGAAATCTATTGAATAAATCATATGTTTTTTAATTTATTTATTCACGTAGATAAATTTATATTTAATATCAAAGTTAACAAAGTGTTTAGTTGATTAATTGTTTTTAAATGACGTGATGAAAGAGGTTTTGAGATATTTGTTTATGATAAAATCAATTCAAGTTTAATGATATTGAGGGCTTTTAATACAAATTTTGAAAGTTTTAACAAAAATTTTGATGTTTGACTAAAATGAAATAGGTAGTAAGAACATGTAAGTGCAAATATTTATGACGAATCTTTTTATGTCAATTATGTTAGGAGGAAATTGAGGGTAGGTTATTGATACAACTCAATCTTGGAACCAAAAATTATTGGTTTAGATGATATCAATAATCCACATTGTACGAGAGGATTATCACATCAACAATTTTTGGCATAAATAATCAGCGTACACTACAAAGTGCCTTGGTGGATTTTACATCATCTTTATGTATGGACTAAAAAATGTTGTCTTATGGGTGTTGTGTAATATAGAGAAATATGTTTCTTCATTACATGAGTTTTAATGAAATCTACAAACCATTTCCTCATGTTAACCTAGAATCCATTGAGTTCAAAATTGAAGTGGGGTCGATATTGAAGAATGGATAGGATTTATCACAAAGTGAAAGATTTCCTAAGAAAATTAATGTATAGAGGCATTAACTATAAGAACAAATTTACTCGATAGTACTCTATGTATTCTTTACCCTTCGTGTCCCACTTATCATTTTCCTATCGTCTAAATGTTGTCCAAGTCAAATGAATGAGAGAACACAAACCAACAAAATATGGATCCTCATTGAGAATCCAGAAGTGAAATGGAAGATGAAGCTTAAGTATTATTGTTTCAGCGTTGCAGGAAGAAGCATGGTACAATATAAATTATTAAATAAACCCATAATATTTATGAGATGAAGGGCCAATGTTCAGTACATAGAAAGGAATGAAATTGACAGAGCTTTGTAGTGCCATACAAAAAGAAGTAAGTGATTGTGATTGTAGTTTATTCAATACTCAAAGCTAGCAGCCATTAAAGGTAACAAATTAGAGAACGGGGTGACAATATCTCCAGAATTTCATTCAAGGAATACATAAGTATGTGTAAAGTAAAGGAGTCAATCTCATATTTTTGTTTACTTAGGTTGTGTACATATGAGCAAAGGTTTCTAAAGCAGGGTAATCATGGCGATCATCTCAAGGACACTCTCTTGAAATCCATTTTGAAATAATTTTATTTGCTACACTGACTATTTAGACATAATCACATTGAATGTGATAAAGCATCAACTGTGATGGCCTTTTTTCTAATTGCATGTAATCTGGTTACTGTTTACTATTTTTGCTATATGAATTTATGTTAGTATTGAAATTTGTAATGATTATAAAAATATAATAATTATGAATTAGTTGTAATTTTTCCATTGCAAGTGTTTCAATAACTATTGAAATAAATCTGAGTGGCACAACATGAATATTTATCATGCATATTCGGTTTTGGAAATAGATAACTGATCAAACAAGTTAAATTATGTGATCACAAATGTTTGTTTAAGACTTGAATTTGTCGCTTGGAAAGGAAAAAGAGATATCAAAATAAGTATATTATCGAACTACATGTCAATATTGAGCATTTTTTTATTTTTGTTTAGTGATACTATTTATGGTGATAAATGGATGAATAATTCCATTAATAATTTTTTAGTGTTGAAATCAGTGTAGGCTTAATATTGAATAAGAAGCATCTATGATCAGTAGAGCACGTGATCGTTTCTACCTCTAGGTTGGCTAATATCTTTTCTCCATAGATAATATGTGTATAACAATCCTTCATATGTGCAAAAGAAAATCTGTGTTCTTGTTTCCATACATGCATTCCCCGACATAACATTTCTCCCGCGCATATTTGTATTCCAAATCAAATGTGCAACAAAATAAGACAACATAGTTTATCCATATAATTGCATATCATTCAAAAACACTGACTTAAATCCTCAACTCATATGCGCTTGGAAATAACAATAAAACGTTCTCACATAATAGGAAAATATTTGTATAAAATAATGTGGAAAATAACATTTATAAGTGTTGTGCGAGATGGAGGTGTGTGGAACAAGTGTGCCAAGGGGGAATGTGTGTGGAGATAAAAAAAATGTATTTAGTTTAACTTTTTATCTCATTTACCTGATGTTAGAAATTCCATAAAATCTCATAAACATATACTATTTATCCAAGATTAGTAGATAATAGATATATATAGAATGCATGCTTGGATATAATCATGATATCTTCTCACACACCAGTTCTCCTGCACGTATCGCCTGTTTCCACACGTCCTTTACTTCACATAGTTGAATGTGTGAAAGTTTAAAATGAAATATATTAAACTGTTAGACTAGCTTTTGATTTCCAAATTATTTGTGTAGTTTTTTATTTTAAAGTTCTTGCTTCCCTTTGCACATCCATTCACCCACACATTGATCTAGGTGTATATTGGTGGCCACCCTCGTATTCCACCTAGATCTCCAGTCGATTTCATCAGTTTCCTTGATTATTGCAGCATTTACTATTTTTAACAACTTTTCGGGTCCTAAACTTCCAGAGTTGTTTTAACCCAATAAATGATGTTTTTTTGAGCTTCACAGTAAGCTATTTACCTACTATAAATCCAGTAGTACTTGAATATATCTTTCCAATGAGGTGTCGTATGCGCCAAACAAAGATCATATGACCAAGTTACGACCCTAGGAAGTTGGCTACCCAACTAACCCCAACGAGGCCGACAAAATCTTGGCATTCCATCTCCTAGGGTTAGGGTTTTGGTTGTTTAGGGTTTCCTTTTGTTGTTCAATATTAACAAGTCCCTTGAGCCTCATTGTAACACAGTTTAGAGGTATGTAGGCATCACATTTCTTCTCAGAGATAAGCTACCATCACCCGGGCTAGTTTATTTCCATTCTGTATGCAAGCATATTTCAGTTATTTGATATTAATGGAATGAAATTTTATTTCTGTTGCATCTTTGTGTTTATTCGTATATATTTATTATGTTTCGTTCTTGTATAAATATGGATTAGTGGTATCAAAGCAGTATGTTATTTCTCTGTTTTTATTTGCATGTCCCCAACGAGGTCAGGGTATAAGGAGTTAGGGCTCGAACTGGTTGAACCTTTGCAAGACCAGCCTTGCAACCCCTGATTGCCTCCCATGGTGGAAGAAAAGAAAGATGAGGGAGCAGGAGGTATTTTCAAAATATTACTCGAAGAATCCCTCAAGCAACAAAGGAACACGATGATAGACAACTTTTCCCAGATCCTTCGGTGGCTACCCACAAGTGACACATCGTCATCCAGTAACCACTCTGGAGGCACCATTCCCTTTAAGGTACAAGTCAATTTTGACATCCCCATATTTGAAGGCTAGATAGATGTGGGTGCCTTAGATAAATGGTTAAATCTGTTAGAAGAATATTTTTTAGTTCATGATTTTTCCAATCAGGAAAATATTACTTTTACACTCCTCAAAGTCACCCCCCACGTCAAGTACTGGTGGGAAACCTACTGTGAGAAGAGGGACAAGAGGGTACCCTCACTATTTTTCATTCGCACCCACTTGGAATTATTTCGGAGACACCATCAAGGAGTAGTATTACCTTGTTGGGAGCTATGAAGATAAATACGTAAAGTGGTCCATGCTACGGTAGGGGAGGGAATAAGACGTGTCAGAGTTAACAAATATTATCCATACCCTTCATACGAAGTTGGGTATTAAGGATTTTGAATGGAATTTTGAACTAAAGTACCATATCTATATACACAAGTACATACAGGACGAGATGGAGTTCTTGGACGTCTCCTCGCTCGACGCCACCCATTGATAAGATGTCAAGATCGAGAAGAAAATTAAACAGAAGAAGCAAGACTTTGGATTTGCAAATTTGAAGAAAGGGAAAGGCATCCCAAAACCATAGAACAAAGGAAAAGCCAAGGTGAAGTGACCTAGGACAACCTGTCGAAGCCACAAGAAAAGAACAACACCATGAAGACAAAGAAGGACACAAAAAAATGGTGCGAGTTCCATAGGAGCCGCACTCACAACATGAGTGAGTGTGAGCCAAGCAACCATGTTGAAATGTGGCAACAAGAATATTCCAATTTAATTTGCCCTTGAATTAAATTGTGAATTAAAATCGAATTTAGTCTTAACAGCTACTTCGAAATAATTAATTAATTCAAAAGGAATTAATTAGTTGGAGAAATTCAAGTTAGAAGTCTTTCTAAAGTCATGCAAGAGTTATCCCTTAAATTAAGGAGATAAGATTGAGTTATATTTGAGTTGTAATTAGCTAACTCAGTTTTCTGAGTTAAGTTCAGTTAAATTAGTTCCAAACTGTTTGAGGAATTAATAGTGAGTTAACAGTCAGTTGATGCATGCATGCACTCTACTAGTGTACTCCAGTTAACTGAAGATTCCCTCATCAGAAACTCATTCATGTCTATTCTGAGAAAGACCTAGTTGAGATTAAAGTCAAGGATAGTGTATTATCAGTTGCATGTGTTTTCCTATAAAGGAAACTCATGCATGCAGAAGGAAAAAGGTTCCTTGGGGATTGTGCAGTTCTGACAGGGTGTGAGATCAGTGTTCCACTTGGTTGAGCGTTTTCCATTTGGTAACAGGAGGATCACCCAAGAGAAACTGCGCAAGGAAATAGGAGCTTGGAGGGCAGAAATAATCAACATGCTTGAAGATATGGAAGAAGAAGGAAGCTCAGTCAGAAAGATATGGCACAACACAGTGTACTCAGCACAGCACAGACATAACAAACTCAGGGGGAGCTGAAGGTGTAAAACTTCAGTGTTCTAATTCTCATACGCAAGTTTAATGAAGGGAAGTCGTGTATATATGCGAGTTTCACACTGCAAAGTCGCGCATATGTCAGTTTGTGAAAAAGCAGTGGGGACAGACTCAGAAAAGGGGTCTGATATGATCCAGTCCAGTATATGCTCTATTGGTTAACAGTTATAGTCTGCTGAGGATGTCTGGAAATGTCTTGATACTTATGGCACAGGCTCAGGGGGAGCATATACTTCAAATAATGCATTGTTGGCATTATGATTAGAAGTTGTTGATAAAGTCTATGAAGCTAAATGATACATCTTGCTGTTTGATCAAAGGAATGGTATTGCAGGCTGATGCTTATGGTACAGATCATGATGCTGGTGGTGGCTTTCATAAGTCTTGGTCTAGATATTTCATCACTATGTCGTGTATCTCTTTTGTGATATCTCTTTTATGATGTCAAGGTCATGTAACGGCCTATGATTGGTTTCCCCACTATGCCTGGGATGAATGATGTAATGTTCATGTCTTATCATGAGTAAACTCTTAATGTATCTCCACATGGTTAGGTGGATGAGTCAATATTGGTATATCCCCACTAGGTTGGGTGATGAATGTATGTATTGATTCTTTTGGTGATATGAAGGTCTTCTATGATGTATAAGTCTTTGTTCTTCTTGAAGAAAAATCTTTTGCAGATCTTGCCTACAGTCAAGGGGTGCATGAACAGCACAATTCAGCAAGAGCAGGATGGATAGATTGGTACACTTTGGCATACACAAAGGGGAAACACATTTGGAGATTTCAGCAGGTACTCAGGGGGAGTATGGACAGCGGAAGGTATACCAAAGAAGAGAATATCTTGGTCCGCCCTTTGCCCTTGATGTCAAAGGGGGAGAATGACTTGGTGTGGTGGTTGCCATCAAGTCCAAAGGGGGAGATTGTTGGTATTATGATACAAGTGTTGTCCTTGATGGCAACTCACTCAGAAGCAAGTACAAGTGATGGCAACTTAATCAGAGGACAGATCTTAGTACAGCAGGACAAGAAAGAGATATACGCAGGTTCATTAAGGAAAATCAGCGTATACAAGCAGGTTGGCTTCAGTAAAAGCACGTACATGTGAAAACGTACCTTTGGTCCGTGGCGGTTAGTCCTTGGAAGTTGTGCCTATGGTTTTGGACCATGGTGTCTCGACGGACGTGTCGATCCCTAGTTTTGAAGTTGATGGTATTGTGTTACTATGGTTTTGGACCGTGGTATTGTGAAGGGCCTAAGCCTATATAAGGAGAAGATCACTAGGCCAGACTGAGTGTAAGAGTGTGAGTGAGTGATGAATATCTGAGGAAGTGTGAGATCCAAATGCTGGTTATGGGCTGGTGATCTGAACCAAGGTTTCACTCATGTGGAGGATGATGAATGATGGAACGAGATCTCAAGGCTTGGAATGATTATCTTCATATGGTATGACTGTGGATAGACTAGATCTATTGACGCATGTTTATTGTTATGATCTGGGTATGTTTTGATGTCTGATATAGCTGCGGAGTTATAAGTTAGAATTTGCATATCTATACGCGGGTTGGTTTTGGTAAAAGAGCGTATACACGCAGGTTGGGTTCGTCGAAGTAGCGTATACAATGTGAAGTATGATATTTGAAGATGGAGTTGGATCTGGTTGTTGTTATGTTGTCTGGTTGTTGTTGACAGGGTTTCAGTGATTCAGTATTGGGTGATTCAGAGATTGATGATGCAGGTTGTACTACAATGGTGATTGTTCCATGGATCCAGTATGAAAATGTATGAAACGTGGTCCCGGGAAGATCGTAGGCCGGCACCTACGTACTGGTAAACATATCAGCCAGTACAAGAGCCAGGGGGTTGTAGCTCCCTTCCAGGAGCAGCTGGAAAACGAGTGAAGGTTGTAGCCTTCTGTAGGGTTGGCACCTACGTACTAGTAAATGGATCGGCTAGTACAAGAGCTATGAGGGTTGTAGCCCTCTGCAGGTTGTAGCCTGCGTGCTGGTAAAGGACTGCACCAGTACATTGTAAAAGAAGTTTCTTATTAAAGAAGAAAGAGACGAATTGCAGCAGGTGGTTTTCACCCACATTGGGTTTCCACCTTATATCATGGTGTTCATGTGTGTGGCTTTTGTGTGATGATCTGTTCTGTTATACTGCACCTGTTTACTGTTAATATGGTTAATAATGTTCTGATGCATTTACTGAAGATAAGCTAACTGAATCATAAGATTTCTGGATATACGCTAGTTGCTTTAGACACAGTTGCGTGTACACGCGGGTTCACTTAACTGAAGTAGCGTATATGTTTCTGAGTATGAAATTGAAAAGTTTTATCTGATCTGATAATACTGATTCACCCCCCCCCCCCTCTCAGTATTATTTCCAACAATTGGTATCGGAGCAGGTCCTTCAGAGAAGCTTGATCACTTGAAGGAGATTCATAGAACAATGGGGAAGAAAGCACGTCAGAAGAAGAAGACAGCTCAAAGGAACAATGACAACCTGCCGTTGAGTGGAAGCAAGAATTTAGATCCTGAATCACCTCAGAATGAAGATGGACAAACAGATGAAGCATCAGATCAAACCATAGATCAGCAAGATCTACCTAGCAAAAAGGAGAATGCCCTCAAAGAAGAAATCATCAGATTAGAAGATCAGTTGGAATGTGCCTCCAGAATTCGACAAATGCTGCTAGCGCTGAATAAAGATCAAGAAAACGAGATCCTCAAACTAAGGCATCAGCTGGATGAAGGAAGGAAAGCTGAAGAGACCTTGAAGAAGCAATGTCTGGAAAAAGAAGAACAACATCAAGTTGAGGTAAAAATCTTGAAAAGTAAATTAGAAGAAAAAGATAAACTATTACGATTTCAAGATAGTACTAAGATCTTGGATGATATTCTTAGTAGTCAAAGGTCCCCTGCTATCAAAACTGGTCTTGGTTTTCATGAGTCTATTGAAGATGAATTTGGTTCACAAAGTAAGACAAGAATCTCTAATGCAAAATCTGAAAGGCTCAACAAGGAGATGAAAGGACAACTCCATCAACAATCAAGGAAAGAGACTCCTCAAAGAAAATCTTTGACTCCTCCCATGAATAATGTTGAATGCCATGTATATCATAATCTTGGACATGTTGCAGCCATATGTAGAAGAAGAAGGTTTCAAGACCATCATGCAGAAAGATCGTCACATTCAAGGTACTTTAATGGATATTGCTTTTCTTGCAATATGTTTGGCCACAAAGCTGTTGATTGCTATAGGAGGAATATGAAACATGTAAGATGTTATGCATGTAACAAGTTTGGACATAAAGCAAAAGATTGCAGGAACAAAGCTCATGATAAGAAGAAATCATCAACATGCTTGAAGATATGGAAGAAGAAGGAAGCTCAGTCAGAAAGATGTGGCACAACACAGTGTACTCAGCACAGCACAGACATAACAGACTCAGGGGGAGCTGAAGGTGTAAAACTTCAGTGTTCTAATTCTCATACGCAATTTTAATGAAGGGAAGCTGCGTATATACGCAAGTTTCACACTGCAAAGTCGCGTATATGTCAGTTTGTGAAAAAGCAGTGGGGACATACTCAGAAAAGGGGTCTGATATGATCCAGTCCAGTATATGCTCTATTGGTTAACAGTTATAGTCTGCTGAGGATGTCTGGAAATGTCTTGATACTTATGGCACAGGCTCAGGGGGAGCATATACTTCAAATAATGCATTGTTGGCATTATGATTAGAAGTTGTTGATAAAGTCTATGAAGCTAAATGATACATCTTGCTGTTTGATCAAAGGAATGGTATTGCAGGCTGATGCTTATGGTACAAATCATGATGCTGGTGGTGGCTTTCATAAGTCTTGGTCTAGATATTTCATCACTATGTCGTGTATCTCTTTTGTGATATCTCTTTTATGATGTCAAGGTCATGTAACGGCCTATGATTGGTTTCCCCACTATGCCTGGGATGAATGATGTAATGTTCATGTCTTATCATGAGTAAACTCTTAATGTATCTCCACATGGTTAGGTGGATGAGTCAATATTGGTATATCCCCACTAGGTTGGGTGATGAATGTATGTATTGAGTCTTTTGGTGATAGGAAGGTCTTCTATGATGTATAAGTCTTTGTTCTTCTTGAAGAACAATCTTTTGCAGATCTTGCCTACAGTCAAGGGGTGCATGAACAACACAATTCAGCAAGAGCAGGATGGATAGATTGGTACACTTTGGCATACACAAAGGGGAAGCACATTTGGAGATTTCAGTAGGTACTCAGGGGGAGTATGGACAGCAGAAGGTATACCAAAGAAGAGAATATCTTGGTCCGCCCTTTGCCCTTGATGTCAAAGGGGGAGAATGACTTGGTGTGGTGGTTGCCATCAAGTCCAAAGGGGGAGATTGTTGGCATTATGATACAAGTGTTGTCCTTGATGGCAACTCACTCAGAAGCAGGTACAAGTGATGGCAACTTAATCAGAGGACAGATCTTAGTACAGCAGGACAAGAAAGAGATATACGCAGGTTCATTAAGGAAAATCAGCGTATACACGCAGGTTGGCTTCAGTAAAAGCACGTACATGTGAAAACGTACCTTTGGTCCTGTTGTGGTCACCAACAACCCCCCTCTTTGTTTGATATTAGTAATAACACCAAGCAAAGGGGGACCCTTAACCAAAAATCCAAAAAATATTTTGTTTAAAAAATCTTTTGTATTAACTCCCTAAGAGCTATATCGCGTCGCAAAGGTAGAGAGAAGCGTTTTCCCAAAGCGCATAAATACACTGAAAAAGAGCGATGCGAGAACCCATCGCATCGCGTGCATTAAAAGCGCTCAAAAAGGGAAAACCTAAGGAATCGCCGACGGCCGATATGCGACGTCGCACGTCGCAATGTCGCATAAGCAGCACAGAGTGATAAAGCGAAAACCTTGCGATCTTGCGATCTGCGATCTGCGATCACACAAAACTGTGATCTGCAATATTGGCAATTTGCGATAACACTTAATGACGTCGCAGTCCTCGATACTGCGATTCCAATCACAGAAAGGACTCATCGCAAGAATTCTCCGACATAAACGGTAAACCCAAAATTGAGCGCGCACCTTAAGGGAAATTAATGATCGCATGCTTCAATATCCAAGATGATTGTATCGCGTTTTTCGAAGAGTCAAATCATGATGAGTGTCAGAATTACGCATTCATTAGAACTTAATGCTTTCATGTCAATCTTTTCGTCATTTCTCTTCTTCTTTGCGTAAACTGCAAGACATGTAACTGATATAAACCTATATGCAGGAAACATCTAAGGAAAAGAGGAAAGTGCCAATGGGGTAACAGAGAAAAGATGCCTCCGCAAATGGATGCCGCATGCAGCAGGACTGCGGATTCCAGAGTATCACCCAACAGGCACTGATGAAAATAGACTATCTAAGGCTTAGAGTCAAAGGCGCACAAAAGCAGCGTGTTTGCAAAAGATCTTGAAGCTCAGACTGGGTAAAGAAAAAAGAGAAACGCAAAAGAAGGAGGACGCTCCAGAAAAGCCTGGAACAAAGAACGGAAGCAATTCTCGATACGGGGGATTGTCCATACAACGCGACTCCTAACTCATTGAGTCATTCGCATGACCGGAAACCGAAATAGCAACAGCAAAATCAGTTCGAAAGGAACCTAGGTTGTACTAAGTATACGCACAGCGAATACACCCAGTTAGAGAAAGGTTTTCGAAAATATCTTCTAGTCTGTCAGAAAGAGGTGCCAGCTCTTGTTGTTTCTAATTTTCAAGCTCGAACAAAAGGAAAGGACAACCAGCCGACTCTTTCATGGAGAACAGCGCATTGCTTACAGCACTAAGGAGCAGATACATAAATGGTTAGAAATTAGATTTGATTTTTAGAAATAAATTTGCTTTTAGTAAAAGGGCGGTCATTTGAAGCCGTTCCCTAAATTTGTGTAATTAAGATTAATTAGTTAGTAGTATTTAACCCTTCTCATGGCATTTGGAGAAGGGTCCGGAAATCTGTCAAAAAACTTGTCCTCAGAACATGCACTTTTCACCCTCAGAGGGGGTTTTTGATGAATGGATGGATCGAGATTTATTTATGTTTGCATTTTAATGTCTGTTACTGATGTTGCACTTCTGTACTCTTAGCAGATATTAGAACAAGTAGAAATAAATCGTTATTGCTTGAAGTTTATTAGTGAAATCAGTCATAAATGGTACTTTTATCTCTTGACTAATTTCTGCTTATATTCCTAAAGTGATATGCAGCTGAGTTCTTTATAGGTTAATGTATGAATATGTGTATTACCATTTGGCACTTCTGTACGGTGGAGTCATTTATTTGTACTTGACATATGAATAACTAATTATGCGATATGTTGTTCACAACTGTTTTGCCTAACTTTTTATGCAGAATGGTTTATCTTAATGGATTTCTATTCTTATGATAGCTGAATGATCTTTATTACCAGCTATTGTTCGAAATCTTTTTAGATTGCATAATAGAAGAAAAATACCCTGGGTTAGCATAGATTAGATGTATTGTTTTTCATTAGATTACAATAGCATAGAGTTAGTTTAGAAGTTAGAATTAAATTAGCTTAAAATACCCCTAGATCAATACCATCAAACTCTACACAAACACACACCCCTCACATTGGGAAACTGGTCCCATTATCCCCAGTCGGACCCGCTACTCCAAACGGGCACGGAGCCGCCAACCAGGTTCCCGACCGGGTGGGTATCCCCCTTGTTGTTGACCCGATTTCGGGGCCCTCAACAGGTCCGTGGCGGTTAGTCCTTGGAAGTTGTGCCTATGGTTTTGGACCATGGTGTCTCGACGGACGTGTCGATCCCTAGTTTTGAAGTTGATGGTATTGTGTTACTATGGTTTTGGACCGTGGTATTGTGAAGGGCCTAAGCCTATATAAGGAGAAGACCATTAGGCCAGACTGAGTGTAAGAGTGTGAGTGAGTGATGAAGATCTGAGGAAGTGTGAGATCCAAATGCTGGTTATGGGCTGGTGATCTGAACCAAGGTTTCACTCATGTGGAGGATGATGAATGATGGAACGAGATCTCAAGGCTTGGAATGATTATCTTCATATGGTATGACTGTGGATAGACTAGATCTATTGACGCATGTTTATTGTTATGATCTGGGTATGTTTTGATGTCTGATATAGCTGCGGAGTTATAAGTTAGAATTTGCATATCTGTACGCGGGTTGGTTTTGGTAAAAGAGCGTATACACGCAAGTTGGGTTCGTCGAAGTAGCGTATACAATGTGAAGTATGATATTTGAAGATGGAGTTGGATCTGGTTGTTGTTATGTTGTCTGGTTGTTGTTGACAGGGTTTCAGTGATTCAGTATTGGGTGATTCAGAGATTGATGATGCAGGTTGTACTACAATGGTGATTGTTCCATGGATCCAGTATGAAAATGTATGAAACGTGGTCCCGGGAAGATCGTAGGTCGGCACCTACGTACTGGTAAACATATCAGCCAGTACAAGAACCAGGGGGTTGTAGCTCCCTTCCAGGAGCAGCTGGAAAATGAGTGAAGGTTGTAGCCTTCTGTAGGGTTGGCACCTACGTACTAGTAAATGGATCGGCTAGTACAAGAGTTATGAGGGTTGTAGCCCTCTGTAGGTTGTAGCCTACGTGCTGGTAAAGGACTGCACCAGTACATTGTAAAAGAAGTTTCTTATTAAAGAAGAAAGAGACGAATTGCAGCAGGTGGTTTTCACCCACATTGGGTTTCCACCTTATATCATGGTGTTCATGTGTGTGGCTTTTGTGTGATGATCTATTCTATTATACTGCACCTGTTTACTGTTAATATGGTTAATAATGTTCTGATGCATTTACTGAAGATAAGCTAACTGAATCATAAGATTTCTGGATATACGCTAGTTGCTTTAGACACAGTTGCGTGTACACGCGGGTTCACTTAACTGAAGTAGCGTATATGTTTCTGAGTATGAAATTGAAAAGTTTTATCTGATCTGATAATACTGATTCACCCCCCCCCCCCCTCTCAGTATTATTTCCAACAATTCCCTCATCAGAAACTCATGCATGTCTATTATGAGAAAGACCAAGTTTAGATTAAAGTCAAGGACAATGTATTATCAGTTGCATGTGTTTTCTTATAAAGAAAAATCATGTATGCAGAAGGAATAATAATTCCTTGAGGATTGCGCAATTTTACAGTGTGTAAGAGCAGTGTTCCACTTGGTTGAAGGTGAATCATCCTAGAGGAACAACGCAAGGAAATAGGAGCTTGGAGGGCAGAGAGGAAGGCTTGAGAGAAGCCAAGTTTTCCTGTGAGCATATGTGAGGATGCTACTGAAAGCTGGCTAGCTGTGAGAGCTAAGGCTTTATATAATTCCTATGTATTTCCACCTTGTATGATAATACAGATAGTGGGGTTTTTAGCTGAGGCTTTCCCCAAAGTATTTTCATGTGTATTGTGCATTGATTCTTCTTCTTCTGGTTATATTGTTCAACTCGATCTTTAAGCTTCTGCAAATTGATAGTAGAAGTAGGTTATAGTATTATGCTTTGATTTATAATTCATTATTAGGTTAACCTACATACAGATTTTCTACATGGTGTCAGAGTTAGATTCATAGAAATTTTCTACAGGGTATCAGAGCAGTGAATAATATACTCAGAAGAGAATTCAAAATTTGAAGTTCAGGGTTGCAGGTGCAAATCAAATTCATATCATACTTCAAGGTTGGCTAATGGTGTTCTATGGCTTGAGACTTGAGTATGCCTTGGAAGGTAACTCGAATTACATAGCATGGAAAGATAGAATGGAGGCTGTATTAGAAGACAATGGTTTGAAGGAATTCATTGATCAAGAAATCCCAAAGCCAGCTTCAACTAATGCACAAGAGCTGGCTGAGTGGAAGAAGTGTATGGTGAAGGCGAGATAGATCATCCTTAAGGGAGTTCGAGACCATATTGTCTCAAGTCTCCATGGGAAGGACACTCCATTTTCAATGTGGAAGATGTTGAGCGATAAAAGGTGTCTTTTTAACTCCTAAGTATCTTCACATTAATTGTCAACCCAGGGACGACTTTTTATTTCAAGAGTGTACTCAGTCTGAGGCGGCTATTTACTCAAGAGTAATGTTTTGCAGTATAGTGCTTAAAATCCAAAAGTAAATGAATGCTTGAAACAAAATATACTTACAATTAAAAGAAACTTAACACTCTGAAACTTAAATCATTCACTCAGAAAACTACAGCAATTTATCAGTCAAGGATGCAGTAGCAATAACTCATTCCTTGTTTAACTGATATAAATTAAATCAAACATAAACAAGATCCACAATCTGAGAACTTAGGCAGCGATAGCCAATGTCCTTTACAGTTGTTGATCTTACAATCCATACTAAAGCAATAAACTGAAAATGATAAATCAATAATGTTGCTAACAGAAATGGAATAAACACGCTTGCTGCAATAACATTTAAAAGGAAAAAACAAATCCTTGCGTGAAAGAGATAACAACAAAGTCTATTTGAACAACAAAGCTAATTTACCGGAAATGAACAGCAACACTAAATTAATGGAAATGAACAACAACAAAGCTAAATTAACAGCAATCTGTAATGAACAACAAAGTTAAATTACTGGAATGAACAGCGCAGCTCTTCAGCTCTGTAGATGAAATGAACAGCACAACAATTTGCTTGCGAAAAGCAGTGATCTCAGTTAAGAAGAAAATGAATAGCGACGCGATTTAAGTACAGTATATAAAATAGATCAATTCATTAAATCTAGCAATACGAAACAGTAAAGTAATATGATTACGATAAATATAAATGAAACCAAACCATCACACGACAGAGATTGTAAAGATATGATACACAGCAGCAGCGTGATTCACTAAAGGCTGGGCCCTTAGCTGCCAGCGGATGCTGCTAGGCTACTTCAGATGAGAATAATGAACAACAACTCCCAAATCATATATTAATCATTAAACTTGGTTGGCATTACAATATGATCATGTCCTCTTGGCACCACAAGTCTGTAAATCAGAATTACGATTTGAAATAATAGAGACCCATGCTCTTTCCTCCTATCCTATCCTGTTATCTCTATATAATCATATAACATGGATCATGAATCCATAATTCTGAATCCTCAATTCTGAATCTCGAATCCATCATTCCCCATTCTCTGATCTCTGTTCTGATTTAAATACACAGAGAGCAGAGAGCAGTTACAACTGTGATGATTACAATATGATCATTATTACAAAATTGGATTGTTTCTAACCAATTTATCAACAAGAAAATATATTTCCATCCATCTTTCAACAAGAGCAAGGCGAATTTGGCTTTGCAACTGAGATTTGGAAAACGGCCACACAACAAATTTGAGAAAATCGTGCTCAAATAACCTTGTGTTTCTCTCAATAAAAGCCGAATTTGGGCAAACCATTCTTTAATAAAGTTAATTTGGTCCATTCTGGACAAAACCCATGTTCCGGATTTTCCAGATTCTTCTTCATTTGCCCAGAATCTCAACCGCAAAACTGTCACTTCTTATTCCAGCGAATTTCTAAGTTGGAATATTTAATGATCAAATCTTCAATCTGGAAATTATCTTGGAGGCTAAAAATGGTGAATAATGTTACAACCAATTTATTAAAACTATCATTGATAAAATCATGCATAATCATCAATTTATTAAAAATAAAGGAGAATAAATAATATTCATCCATAAGAGCATAAATCATTATAAAATGGATTTATATAATAAATTATAATAAATGACATGATAAAGAAGAGTAAAAATGGATGAAATAAGTGTTAAAAAGTGGTCGTATTCACGGCCCAACATACCCCCACACTGAATATATTGCATGTCCTCATGCAACAAAAATTGAATATATTGCATGTCCTCATGCAACCCAAAGACAAAACCCATGTGTTAACCAAGCAATAAAAAATTTGTTCATCCCAGCTCATGAAATGGATAGAACAAATGAATTCTTCCTTAATTAATGAATATTCACTTTTAGCAATCTTGATGAAGGCATAACAATTTTTACATTGACATTCAACTATATGTATATATGAAGTTGCAACAAAATATGATATAAGTAACAACAAACTTCATTAACCATTTTCTCAAAACTACAAACCAGATTTTGTTGAAATTGTGCAAGTAGATTTCTACTATATTAATGCTTCTATGATCCAAAAATTAGATCGTTTTGATGCACGGATCATGAGATATAAACAAAATGGTTGTAGGTGATAGTGCATGATTTCCAAAATTTTATGAACCAATATAACTTGAAATTGTCTGGGTTTGTATATTTTAATGATACGTCTGTGTTTTCCAAAAATCACAAGAATTGAGTGCATAGTTTTAAAAATATTATGGAAATCAATTTCTACACTAAAATTGTATGCCTTAAATGAGAAAGAAAGTAGAAAACATCTATCATGCATCACAATTCCTCCCCCTCTCTGAAGAATTAGCATGCTCTCATGCAATGCTAAAAAAAATTGAGGTGGTTGCTACCATCTATTGAATTCTATGCCAAGTGTAAAACAACATGGAATAAGGGAGGTGTTGAGAAGGAATAAGAATAAAAATGGATGATAAATAATATGAATAACATGGTCATAAGAAAGAAATGAATGAAAGAAACACTCCCCCAAACTGAAAGATGATATGCCGTTGAAAAATGGGAACTGGTAAAGATGTGGAATGAAGGATGATAAATAATGCTCAAAATGGATTTTCATGAAATTCTCCTAAATTCGTAATAAATCAGAAAATTATGCTATTTTACCTCAATTTGTACCTCCAGAATGACATGTGTACTGGCATTTGTTGAAGCTGATGTAGGCAGAGTTGGTGCTGAAAGTGATGCAAAAAGTGAAATCCAGGCAATCACATCATGTTTGAAGAATTGTTCACAATAGTGTGGTCATGCTGCGAATAGAGTTTCCCCTCCATACTTGTTGTTCTCTTCTAAACAAATCACTATTTTGCATACAATGTTCTTGAATCCACAGTGTTAGTTTTGAATAGCAACAGATAAGATGCATACAAAAATTTCAATCAGAAAAACTTTTGTATACATGCAATACTGATATGTTGTCAAATCAACAAGTTATGGCAGAATGTAGTAATCATATCGCATGCTATCCCATAATGCATACATTCCCCCCTCCAATTGGAAAAGGGATTCCATGACTATAAAGCATATGAAAGGTGTTGTGCTGACGACGAGGCAAGGGAATGAACAATACAATAGTATTAACAGGACAGCGAGAGTTATGGTTATAATGAGAGCAGAGTGTGTAAAGATAGTTATGAATAAAAGATAGGACGTTTTGAATTAATGATAAGTTATGCGAAAAAGAAAAAGGACAGCAATATGCCAAAAAGATGCTTTGCTGACGTATTCTAGCTGAAAATGATGCGATTGATCTGAAAACAATTTCTCATGCATAAAGATTCAAAATAGGGAAAATTAAGGAAATAATTTCTCTGATAAAAATAGAAAATAATAAAAGGGTATTATAGTAATAATTGACGATAAGATATAACTTCAATACCATAAGCAGAGCCTCTGTTGCCAGCAGGCATCCATAGTCTCAGCAGGGTTGCTTTTTAACCCATATGAGCCAGGATCCTCAATTTATAAATGGAGAGTTCTAGTGTTGTTCTACAGAAGAGATCAGTGTGATGGCATGGTAACCAGATAACCACACTGCCATTCACTGGGATGTAGCAAAAGTGATCAGGCCGGCTCGTGATGAGACCTCATGTTTCAAGGATAATTTGGCTATCGAATGGATCATAACCCTGGTTTGGTGGCCATAATGGAAATATCACTTTGTTACAACCTTATGAACATGGTAGGTTGGCTCGTAATGAGACCCCCTATCCTCCATCTGCGAATAAAGTTTTGTTGTTATTACACATTTTTATGATAAAAAGAGGGAGGCTTAGTACTCCTTAAGAGTAGGGATGCTGGAAGAAGTTGAACATGTCAATATATATATATATATATATATACCCATAATCTCATTTATTACAAACAGAGAAGATTATAACCAAGAAGGGTGGAACCAGCATGATATTAAGATGATCAATCAACATCATGTTCAATAGAAAACAGTGTAGTAAAGTAGTATATAAATAATTGTGTCCCTTTTGAAAAGAATCTATCATCAAGGAGTCTGTTGGGTCCCTATAATACTAGTGATTACCCCATTACTATTGTAGTTATACCCCTTATTTATATTGTTGTGCCCCTATTACCCCCATATTGTTATTTTTGTGCCCCATAGAATCCCTCTATTGTTATTTTTGTGGCTTTATATTATTATTGTTAGGTCGGCTGGATTATATTGTGACTCCTTAGACTCCTATATATAGAAAGGAGGTTTTGTCATTTGTATCATCCAAGAATTGTTCATTTATGTAATGTAAAGGAGGTTGCCCCCTCGAAGAGGCTGAATTCTAAGGCGTGGATCTCTCTTTTCTATCTTTTTGTGAGCTGGTTTCATAACATTTGGTATCAGAGCCTTGGATTCTAGGGTTTCGCTGCTCCAAACAGGTCATCGTGGCATTTTCGCTATAACTTTTTTTTCTGTAACGTTTCAGAAGTCGCAAAAAAAAACCCGTTTGAGAAGAAATCACGCTGAACCTTGGGTCTGAATTTCAGAGCTTTTCGCGCGATATTTGCGGAGATATGATCTGAGGAAGTTGGTCTTTTTGCAGACTCCTGAATTACATTCAAAACAGGTGACCTGGGGAAAATTGTCATAACTTTCTCTCTGGGGATCAGATTGAAATTTCGTAAGAAGTTACAGAAAGAGGATGGACTGTAGTTTCTTGTATGTGTGTTTCAGATTCAAAGGTTGAAACAGTGACTCGTGGCACGTCATACAAGTTCGCTCTACTGAACTAGTCTAAAAGCAAGTCACTGTGGGAGATTTCACATAACTCTTCCTTGGAGAATCCAATTTGGGTCAGACTTGTGGCATTAGAAAGAGGACACATAAGACTACTAAAGGTCGCAATTTCAGAACTTGATGATCCGAAATTACAGAGATACATCAGATTCAATATCAGGCTTCTATAAAGTGAAAAAAATGTGTGTAGTTTTTTTTTAATTTTTGTGTAAGCTTGGTTTAACGGAATTCAAAGGGCATAGTAAAGCATTATTATCAGTAAGTGATGCCCCGAGGAAAGAAAATGAAAACACCTAATAAGGAACCTGAAAGCTCTAGCATGACTCATGAAGAAGAGGAAGAAATGCTACATGATATATCAAAATTACAAGAACAAGTGCAACACATGTCACGCTCACAAAAGCTAACAGAAGCTAAGATAAGTGGCGTGGAATCTAAGATAAATGGCGTGGAAGCTAAGATGGACGATTTGAAGATATATTTGAAGACAGACATGGAAGAATTGAAGAATTTGCTAAAAGAAAGGGTCACTAATGGTGAAAAGGTAGTAAAGGAAACTCATGATGAGAACAAAAGAAATGTTAATCATGATTCCATAGACGCTAATGTTGGATCGAAGAATCACCATATTCCAAAAATCGATATGAGGAAGTTTGATGGCAAGGATCCCGCCACATGGATATTACAGATAGAGAAATTCTTCGATCTCAATAATGTGCAAAACGCACAAAAGGTACGTATGGCAACTGTATATTTGGAACCAAATCAGTTTGTATGGTATCAATGGCTTTGCTCTCGTAAACAATTTATCACTTGGGCAATTTTTACAGAAGAATTGATAGCACATTATGAAGATACAAAAAGAAACACTTTTTTTAGCCAATTGATAAGTCTCAAACAAAAGGGTTCAGTAATGGAGCACATTGAGGAGTTCCAAAAATTGAACATAAGGGTAAAAGATATTCCAGAGGAGCATAGGGTTGATGTGTTCATAGGGTCTTTAAAGGATAATATCCAACATGATGTTCGCCTTTGGGAACCTGATTCATTAGAGAAGACATTTAGGTTAGCAAGAAAAATGGAAAGCAAAATTATGGCAACCAGGAAGCATACCACTCACAACTATAAAGACGGAAGTGTTGTTGCCCCTAGTCTTCCACAACCTATAAGGTTGACACCACAACAATTGGATGAAAAAAGAGCAAAAGGGCTTTGTTATAGTTGTGATAGCAAATACACTAAAGGTCATAAGTGTGCTGAGAAGAAATTATTCTACATAGATTGTGAAGAGGAAGAAGAAAAGGAGCAAGAAAGGTCAAAAGAAGAAGATATACTTCAGGAACAAAGCCTAGATGAAGAACAAATAAATCCGACCATATCTTGTAATGCATTGGCGGGAATTACCACTCCTCAAACCATCAAGATAGAAGGACAAATCAAGAAGAAAAAGGTAATAGTGTTGATTGATTCAGGAAGCACCCACAATTTTATTCATTGTAGGGTAGCAAAAGAATTGAATTGCTTCCTATATCCAGCACCAGAGTGTCAAGTGATGATTGCAAATGGAGGAACAATAAATTGCTCTGGAAAGTGCCATAATATCAAGCTATCCATGGGAGAATATGTATTGGCTAGCCCAATGCTTTCCATTCCAATGGGAGGTGCTGATGTTGTACTAGGAGTCCAATGGCTACAATCCTTGGGTACAATAGCTTTTAATTTTCAAGAACTTTTCATCAAATTTTCTACGGAAGGAAAAGAAGTTGAATTAAGGGGTATTGCAGGGAAACTAGGAAATATAATCAGCTCTAATGGCATGACAAAGATTCTAAAAAAGCAGCAAAGAGGTGTAATTTCACAATCATGTTCGCTAGATGTTTCCACATTGGAATCATCTATTTCTCCACATCTCCAAAAAGTCCTGGACAATCATTCCAAGGTATTTGAGACTCCAAAAGGTCTCCCACCTATGCGTGATCATGATCATGCTATTCATCTGATTCCAGGAAGTGTTCCTCCAAACATCAGGCCGTACAGATATCCCTATGTCCAAAAAAGTGAAATTGAACGTATGGTTGCAGAAATGCTAGAGGCTGGTATAATTCAACCGAGTCAAAGTTCTTTCTCAGCTCCAGTAGTATTGGTGCACAAGAAGGATGGATCATGGCGCATGTGTCCGGATTATAGGCAGCTCAACAAGCTCACTATTAAAGATAAGTCCCCCATTCCTGTTATTGATGAATTACTGGATGAATTGCATGGATCAATTTACTTCACCAAGTTGGATCTTCGTTCGGGATATCATCAAATCAGAATGAAGATTGAAGACATTCTGAAAACGGCATTTAGAACTCATGAGGGTCATTATGAATTTTTGGTCATGCCTTTTGGCCTTACCAATGCACCTTCAACATTTCAAGGTTTGATGAATTCAATTTTCAAACCATTCCTTAGAAAATTTGTGTTAGTATTTTTTGATGATATACTAATCTACAACAAGTCTTGGAAGGATCATGTTGAACATGTTGACAGGGTGCTACAACTATTGGAGGAGAAACAATTATATGCAAAAAGATCCAAATGTTTCTTTGGAGTCCTGGAGGTGGAATATTTAGGTCATATTGTATCTCATGAAGGAGTTAAGGTAGACCCTAGCAAAATTAAAGCCATTAACGAATGGAAAATCCCCATATCCATAAAGCATCTGCGAGGATTTCTTGGGTTGACAGGGTATTATTGCAAGTTTGTTAAGAATTATGGGAGAATAGCAGCACCTCTAACAACATTATTGAAGAAAGATTCATTTTCATGGACTCCGGAAGCAACAAAGGCCTTTGAACATCTTAAAGAGGCAATGTGCCAAGCACCGGTCTTAGCTACACCGGACTTCACAAAAACCTTTATTGTGGAATGTGATGCTTCAAGAAATGGAATTGGTGATGTTCTAATGCAAGATGAAAGACCCATTGCTTTTGAAAGTCGTCCAATCAAGGGAAAGTTTTTAAGCAAAGCTATTTATGAGAAGGAAATGTTGGCAATACTCCATGCACTTAAGAAATGGCGACCCTACCTAATGGGAAGACACTTCAAGGTAAAAACGGATCATGATAGCCTTAAATACTTTTTAGAACAAAGATTATCCTCTGAAGAGCAACAAAAGTGGGTCACAAAGATGTTGGGTTATGACTTTGAAATCATCTACAAAAAAGGGAAGCAAAATGTGGTGGCAGATGCACTCTCAAGAAAGGATGAGGATGTGGAAGCATTGTTGTGTGCCATTTCTATTATCCAACCAGATTGGATAAACAAAGCAAGGGAGGAATGCAAGAATGATGAAGAAGTGTGGGCACTTATTCGAAAGCTACAACAAGATTCCAGTACTTCTGATACATTTAGCTGGAAAAATGATTCGTTATGGTACAAAGATCGCTTATACCTCTGTAAGAATTCCCAGCTAAAACAAAAGATTCTTATGGAATTTCACACTTCTCCCTTAGGAGGGCACTCAGGATTTTTAAAAACTTACCACAGGGTTAAGAAGGAATTTTTTTGGGATGGCCTTAAATCAGATATTCAAAAGTTTGTGGCGGAATGTTTGGTTTTCCAGCAAAATAAAGTTGAAACAATTAAGACACCGGGTCTATTACAACCTTTATCCATTCCAAGCCAACGTTGGGAAGAGGTTTCAATGGATTTTATCACAGGTTTACCCAAGTCTGAGGGAAAGAGTGTCATCATGGTGGTAGTTGATAGACTTACCAAGTATGCACACTTTTGTGCATTATCACATCCATTTAAAGCAAGTACAGTTTCTACTGCATTTATGGAAACAGTTCAAAAGCTACATGGAAACCCAAAGATTATTGTGAGTGACAGAGATCCCATTTTCACTGGAAATTTTTAGACAGAATTATTTTCTTGTCTTGGTACTCAGTTAGCTCATAGCTCATCTTATCATCCTCTATCTGATGGGCAAACTGAGATAGTAAACAAATGTTTGGAAGGATATCTTCATTGCTTTGTATCTGATAAACAGACACAATGGGTCAAATGGTTGCCTCTGGCTGAATGGTGGTATAACACTTCCTTCCATTCAGCAACAAAAATGACCCCATTTATGGCACTTTATGGGTATCAACCACCATCCATCACATCATATTTAAGAGAAAATTCTAAGGTTCAGGCAGTGGAACATCACATCGAACATCAACAACAAGTCCTCCAACTCTTAGAGGATAACCTCGTGCTGGCACAGAATAGAATGAAACAATAGGCAGATCAACATCACAGTGAAAGAAGTTTTGATGTAGGTGATTGGGTATTCCTACGGCTACAACCATATAAGCAAATGTCCCTAAAGCAAGCTAAGAAGTATAATAAATTATCACTAAAGTATTATGGTCCGTACAAGGTGTTGCAAAAGATTGGTACTATGGCATACAAATTGGAGCTTCCTGCAGCTTCTCGATTGCACCCAGTTTTCCATGTTTCATGTTTAAAGAAGGTTATAGGTGACAAGCTCCCAATTCAAAAAATATTTCCAGAACTTGACGAGGAAGGAAAAATTATATTGGAACCGGAAGCAGTCACAGAAACAAGAACTCGACAGCGACGAAATCGATCAATTTCAGAGTATCTTATTAAGTGGAAGAACTTATCCGCTGAAGATTCCACATGGGAGGATGAGAATTTTATGCAAAAGTATCCAGAACTACTCAAGCGTTGAGGACAACACTTTTTTAAAGGAGAGGGGCATGTTGGGTCCCTATAATACTAGTGATTACCCCATTACTATTGTAGTTATACCCCTTATTTATATTGTTGTGCCCCTATTACCCCCATATTGTTATTTATGTGCCCCATAGAATCCCTCTATTGTTATTTTTGTGGCTTTATATTATTATTGTTAGGTCGGCTGGATTATATTGTGACTCCTTAGACTCCTATATATAGAAAGGAGGTTTTGTCATTTGTATCATCCAAGAATTGTTCATTTATGTAATTAAAGGAGGTTGCCCCCTCGAAGAGGCTGAATTCTAAGGCGTGGATCTCTCTTTTCTATCTTTTTGTGAGTTGGTTTCATAACAGAGTCATCCTGTTACAGATCATAACGTGAATGATATTAACTCGCTTCAAAAGAATCTATAATTCTTATCCTCATAAAACTAGTGTACTTTATGCCATGCAAAGGAATCAGTGAAATGTGATTAAGATGAACTAGGAATAATCCCACAAGAGGAAAAAAAGGTTGCTCTCGAAAATACTCCCAAAGTGTTGCTCCTTTAAAGGAACACCAAAAACATTCAAAAAAAATTGTTGTTTCTTGTAGGGAACAACAAAGAAAATGCACACCAAAAAGCAAAAATACATACGAAAAAGTGTTGTTCCCTGTAGGGAACAACAAAAAAAATGCATGTAAAAAAGTGTTGTTCCCTAAGATAAACAACAAAAATGCAAAAATGTTGTTCCTTTGGAAAGGAACAACAAAAATGTAAAAGTGTTGTTCCTTCGAAAAGGAACAACAAAAATGTGAAAGTGCAGAAGTGTTGTTCATTTTGGAAAGGAACAACAAAAACGTGAAAGTGCAGAAGTGATGTTCCTTTGAAAAGGAACAACAAAAATGTGAAAGTGCAGAAGTGTTGTTCCTTTAAAAAGGAATAGGAAAAACTTGAAAGTGCAGAAATGTTGTTCCTTTAAAAAAGAACAACAAAAATGTGAAAGTGCAAAAGTGTTGTTCCTTTCGAAAAGGAACAGCAAAAATGTGAAAGTGCAGAAGTGATATTCCTTTAAAAAGGAACAACAAAAGTGCGAAAGTGATGTTCTTTTTCTGAAAATGAACAACAGAACGTAGAAGTGTTGTTCCTTTGAAAAGCAACAACAAAAGTGCGAAAGTGTTGTTCCTTTTTTTAAAAGGAACAGCACAATGCAGAAGTGTTGTTCCTTTGAAAAGGAACAACAAAAGTGCGAAAGTGTTGTTCCTTTTTTGAAAAGGAACAACAAAATGCACAATCATAAAATGAAAGCACGCAAAAAAAACGAATTAGCTATTCAGGGTATTGATGCTGAGGATGGGTTATAATTTGAAGAAAGCAACACCTGAAACACAAAATATAAGAGAAATCAGAAAAGAAACAACATTTTATTTTAAAAAAATATGTAAATAATTAAGTTACAACAACTATGATGTAAAAAAATGATCTCTTCGAAAAATGTTTTGATAGCAATGACAAGACATGAATTTTCAAATGAAAATCAATTCTTCATTTCTTCTATTATGAATCTGTTGGGTAATGAGTTGGATGAAATTCCCTTGTTTCATTAAAATTTCTTTCAAGAATCACTTGTCCATAAATTGACCTTCTTTTTCTCTTAGGACCTGCAAAAAATGAGTATCTACCTGCAATAAAACATTAAATCATGGAGAAAGAGAGGTGCACAGGCTCCCCTAATCCAAGAATTATGCAAAAAAATAACAAGTAGTTACTCTGTAGAACAAATCCACGGAGAAAATAACAAAGTAAAATTTATTTGTCACCTGCGGGAGAGCAGTGGTCGACCATACTAACCAGCAGTGTTTTAATCACAACTTCTTTGTTTTTCATCCAAATTGAGTGATTCCAAAGTCAGATGAGAGCTAATTCAAAGGTGTATCTCCAATGGAAACAGACTTTAAAAATTCAATGATATGATGTGTCAATTTTAGTTAGAACAACCTGCATAACAGAGTCATTTTCGATTACCCCACTTAGAACAACAGTGAATGTTTTAAGCATAGATTCTTCGTTTGATGTCGGATTCGAATGATTCAAATTGAAAATTAAATTAGATTCATTTATTTATCTCCAATAGACACAGGTTTTGAAGACAAGAAGAATTGATAGGTAAAATACTCTAAGGAATAGGCGGAAAAACAAAGTTTTAAGAGTGTTGATTTACGATTGAAATTTCGTAAGAAGTTACAGAAAGAGGACGGACTGTAGTTTCTTGTATGCGTGTTTCAGATTCAAAGGTTGAAACACTGACTCGTGGCACGTCATACAAGTTCGCTCTACTGAACTAGTCTAAAAGCAAGTCACTGTGGGAGATTTCACATAACTCTTCCTTGGAGAATCCAATTTGGGTCAGACTTGTGGCATTAGAAAGAGGACACAGAAGACTACTAAAGGTCACAATTTCAGAACTGGATGATCCGAAATTACAGAGATACATCAGATTCAATATCAGGCTTCTATAAAGTGAAAAAAAGGTGTGTAGTTTTTTTTTAATTTTTGTGTAAGCTTGGTTTAACGGAATTCAAAGGGCATAATAAAGCATTATTATCGGTAACTGATGCCCCTAGGAAAGAAAATGAAAACACCTAATAAGGAACCTGAAAGCTCTAGCATGACTCATGAAGAAGAGGAAGAAATGCTACATGATATATCAAAATTACAAGAACAAGTGCAACACATGTCACGCTCACAAAAGCTAACAGAAGCTAAGATAAGTGGCGTGGAATCTAAGATAAATGGCGTGGAAGCTAAGATGGACGATTTGAAGATATATTTGAAGACAGACATGGAAGAATTGAAGAAGTTGCTACAAGAAAGGGTCACTAATGGTGAAAAGGTAGTAAAGGAAACTCATGATGAGAACAAAAGAAATGTTAATCATGATTCCATAGACGCTAATGTTGGATCGAAGAATCACCATATTCCAAAAATCGATATGAGGAAGTTTGATGGCAAGGATCCTGCCACATGGATATTACAGATAGAGAAATTCTTCGATCTCAATAATGTGCAAAACGCACAAAAGGTACGTATGGCAACTGTATATTTGGAACCAAATCAGTTTGTATGGTATCAATGGCTTTGCTCTCGTAAACAATTTATCACTTGGGCAATTTTTACAGAAGAATTGATAGCACATTATGAAGATACAAAAAGAAACACTTTTTTTAGCCAATTGATAAGTCTCAAACAAAAGGGTTCAGTAATGGAGCACATTGAGGAGTTCCAAAAATTGAACATAAGGGTAAAAGATATTCCAGAGGAGCATAGGATTGATGTGTTCATAGGGTCTTTAAAGGATAATATCCAACATGATGTTCGCCTTTGGGAACCTGATTCATTAGAGAAGACATTCAGGTTAGCAAGAAAAATGGAAAGCAAAATTATGGCAACCAGGAAGCATACCACTCACAACTATAAAGACGGAAGTGTTGTTGCCCCTAGTCTTCCACAACCTATAAGGTTGACACCACAACAATTGGATGAAAAAAGAGCAAAAGGGCTTTGTTATAGTTGTGATAGAAAATACACTAAAGGTCATAAGTGTGCTGAGAAGAAATTATTCTACATAGATTGTGAAGAGGAAGAAGAAAAGGAGCAAGAAAGGTCAAAAGAAGAAGATATACTTCAGGAACAAAGCCTAGATGAAGAACAAATAAATCCGACCATATCTTGTAATGCATTGGCGGGAATTACCACTCCTCAAACCATCAAGATAGAAGGACAAATCAAGAAGAAAAAGGTAATAGTGTTGATTGATTCAGGAAGCACCCACAATTTTATTCATTGTAGGGTAGCAAAAGAATTGAATTGCTTCCTATATCCAGCACCAGAGTGTCAAGTGATGATTGCAAATGGAGGAACAATAAATTGCTCTGGAAAGTGCCATAATATCAAACTATCCATGGGAGAATATGTATTGGCTAGCCCAATGCTTTCCATTCCAATGGGAGGTGCTGATGTTGTACTAGGAGTCCAATGGCTACAATCCTTGGGTACAATAGCTTTTAATTTTCAAGAACTTTTCATCAAATTTTCTACGGAAGGAGAGGAAGTTGAATTAAGGGGTATTGCAGGGAAACTAGGAAATATAATCAGCTCTAATGGCATGACAAAGCTTCTAAAAAAGCAGCAAAGAGGTGTAATTTCACAATCATGTTCGCTAGATGTTTCCACATTGGAATCATCTATTTCTCCACATCTCCAAAAAGTCCTGGACAATCATTCCAAGGTATTTGAGACTCCAAAAGGTCTCCCACCTATGCGTGATCATGATCATGCTATTCATCTGATTCCAGGAAGTGTTCCTCCAAACATCAGGCCGTACAGATATCCCTATGTCCAAAAAAGTGAAATTGAACGTATGGTTGCAGAAATGCTAGAGGCTGGTATAATTCAACCGAGTCAAAGTTCTTTCTCAGCTCCAGTAGTATTGGTGCACAAGAAGGATGGATCATGGCGCATGTGTCCGGATTATAGGCAGCTCAACAAGCTCACTATTAAAGATAAGTCCCCCATTCCTGTTATTGATGAATTACTGGATGAATTGCATGGATCAATTTACTTCACCAAGTTGGATCTTCGTTCGGCATATCATCAAATCAGAATGAAGATTGAAGACATTCCGAAAACGGCATTTAGAACTCATGAGGGTCATTATGAATTTTTGGTCATGCATTTTGGCCTTACCAATGCACCAACATTTCAAGGTTTGATGAATTCAATTTTCAAACCATTCCTTAGAAAATTTGTGTTAGTATTTTTTGATGATATACTAATCTACAACAAGTCTTGGAAGGATCATGTTGAACATGTTGACAGGGTGCTACAACTATTGGAGGAGAAACAATTATATGCAAAAAGATCCAAATGTTTCTTTGGAGTCCAGGAGGTGGAATATTTAGGTCATATTGTATCTCATGAAGGAGTTAAGGTAGACCCTAGAAAAATTAAAGCCATTAAGGAATGGAAAATCCCCATATCCATAAAGCATCTGCGAGGATTTCTTGGGTTGACAGGGTATTATTGCAAGTTTGTTAAGAATTATGGGAGAATAGCAGCACCTCTAACAACATTATTGAAGAAAGATTCATTTTCATGGACTCCGGAAGCAACAAAGGCCTTTGAACATCTTAAAGAGGCAATGTGCCAAGCACCGGTCTTAGCTACACCGGACTTCACAAAAACCTTTATTGTGGAATGTGATGCTTCAGGAAATGGAATTGGTGCTGTTCTAATGCAAGATGAAAGACCCATTGCTTTTGAAAGTCGTCCAATCAAGGGAAAGTTTTTAAGAAAAGCTATTTATGAGAAGGAAATGTTGGCAATACTCCATGCACTTAAGAAATGGCGACCCTACCTAATGGGAAGACACTTCAAGGTAAAAACGGATCATGATAGCCTTAAATACTTTTTAGAATAAAGATTATCCTCTGAAGAGCAACAAAAGTGGGTCACAAAGATGTTGGGTTATGACTTTGAAATCATCTACAAAAAAGGGAAGCAAAATGTGGTGGTAGATGCACTCTCAAGAAAGGATGAGGATGTGGAAGCATTGTTGTGTTCCATTTCTATTATCCAACCAGATTGGATAAACAAAGCAAGGGAGGAATGGAAGAATGACGAAGAAGTGTGGGCACTTATTCGAAAGCTACAACAAGATTCCAGTACTTCTGATACATTTAGCTGGAAAAATGATTCGTTATGGTACAAAGATCGCTTATATCTCTGTAAGAATTCCCAGCTAAAACAAAAGATTCTTATGGAATTGCACACTTCTCCCTTAGGAGGGCACTCAGGATTTTTAAAAACTTACCACAGGGTTAAGAAGGAATTTTTTTGGGATGGCCTTAAATCAGATATTCAAAAGTTTGTGGCGGAATGTTTGGTTTGCCAGCAAAATAAAGTTGAAACAATTAAGACACCGGTCTATTACAACCTTTATCCATTCCAAGCCAACGTTGGGAAGAGGTTTCAATGGATTTTATCACAGGTTTACCCAAGTCTGAGAGAAAGAGTGTCATCATGGTGGTAGTTGACAGACTTACCAAGTATGCACACTTTTGTGCATTATCACATCCATTTAAAGCAAGTACAGTTTCTACTGCATTTATGGAAACAGTTCAAAAGCTACATGGAAACCCAAAGATTATTGTGAGTGACAGAGATCCCATTTTCACTGGAAATTTTTGGACAGAATTATTTTCTTGTCTTGGTACTCAGTTAGCTCATAGCTCATCTTATCATCCTCAATCTGATGGGCAAACTGAGATAGTAAACAAATGTTTGGAAGGATATCTTCATTGCTTTGTATCTGATAAACAGACACAATGGGTCAAATGGTTGCCTCTGGCTGAATGGTGGTATAACACTTCCTTCCATACAGCAACAAAAATGACCCCATTTATGGCACTTTATGGGTATCAACCACCATCCATCACATCATATTTAAGAGAAAATTCTAAGGTTCAGGCAGTGGAACATCACATCGAACATCAACAACAAGTCCTCCAACTCTTAAAGGATAACCTCGTGCTGGCACAGAATAGAATGAAACAACAGGCAGATCAACATCACAGTGAAAGAAGTTTTGATGTAGGGGATTGGGTATTCCTACGGCTACAACCATATAAGAAAATGTCCCTAAAGCAAGCTAAGAAGGATAATAAATTATCACTAAAGTATTATGGTCCGTACAAGGTGTTGCAAAAGATTGGTACTATGGCATACAAATTGGAGCTTCCTGCAGCTTCTCGATTGCACCCAGTTTTCCATGTTTCATGTTTAAAGAAGGTTATAGGTGACAAGCTCCCAATTCAAACAATATTGCCAGAACTTGACGAGGAAGGAAAAATTATATTGGAACCGGAAGCAGTCACAGAAACAAGAACTCGACAGCGACGAAATCGATCAATTTCAGAGTATCTTATTAAGTGGAAGAACTTATCCGCTGAAGATTCCACATGGGAGGATGAGAATTTTATGCAAAAGTATCCAGAACTACTCAAGCGTTGAGGACAACACTTTTTTGAAGGAGAGGGGCATGTTGGGTCCCTATAATACTAGTGATTACCCCATTACTATTGTAGTTATACCCCTTATTTATATTGTTGTGCCCCTATTACCCCCATATTGTTATTTATGTGCCCCATAGAATCCCTCTATTGTTATTTTTGTGGCTTTATATTATTATTGTTAGGTCGGCTGGATTATATTGTGACTCCTTAGACTCCTATATATAGAAAGGAGGTTTTGTCATTTGTATCATCCAAGAATTGTTCATTTATGTAATTAAAGGAGGTTGCCCCCTCGAAGAGGCTGAATTCTAAGGCGTGGATCTCTCTTTTGTATCCTTTTGTGAGTTGGTTTCATAACAGAGTCATCCTGTTACAGATCATAACGTGAATGATATTAACTCGCTTCAAAAGAATCTATAATTCTTATCCTCATAAAACTAGTGTACTTTATGCCATGCAAAGGAATCAGTGAAATGTGATTAAGATGAACTAGGAATAATCCCACAAGAGGAAAAAAAGGTTGCTCTCGAAAATACTCCCAAAGTGTTGCTCCTTTAAAGGAACACCAAAAACATTCAAAAAAAATTGTTGTTTCTTGTAGGGAACAACAAAGAAAATGCACACCAAAAATCAAAAATACATACGAAAAAGTGTTGTTCCCTGTAGGGAACAACAAAAAAATGCATGTAAAAAAGTGTTGTTCCCTAAGATAAACAACAAAAAATGCAAAAATGTTGTTCCTTTGGAAAGGAACAACAAAAATGTAAAAGTGTTGTTCCTTCGAAAAGGAACAACAAAAATGTGAAAGTGCAGAAGTGTTGTTCATTTTGGAAAGGAACAACAAAAACGTGAAAGTGCAGAAGTGATGTTCCTTTGAAAAGGAACAACAAAAATGTGAAAGTGCAGAAGTGTTGTTCCTTTAAAAAGGAATAGGAAAAACTTGAAAGTGCAGAAATGTTGTTCCTTTAAAAAAGAACAACAAAAATGTGAAAGTGCAAAAGTGTTGTTCCTTTCGAAAAGGAACAGCAAAAATGTGAAAGTGCAGAAGTGATATTCCTTTAAAAAGGAACAGCAAAAGTGCGAAAGTGATGTTCTTTTTCTGAAAATGAACAACAGAACGTAGAAGTGTTGTTCCTTTGAAAAGCAACAACAAAAGTGCGAAAGTGTTGTTCCTTTTTTTAAAAGGAACAACACAATGCAGAAGTGTTGTTCCTTTGAAAAGGAACAACAAAAGTGCGAAAGTGTTGTTCCTTTTTTGAAAAGGAACAGCAAAATGCACAATCATAAAATGCAAGCACGCAAAAAAAACGAATTAGCTATTCAGGGTATTGATGCTGAGGATGGGTTATAATTTGAAGAAAGCAACACCTGAAACACAAAATATAAGAGAAATCAGAAAAGAAACAACATTTTATTTAAAAAAAATATGTAAATAATTAAGTTACAACAACTATGATGTAAAAAAATGATCTCTTCGAAAAATGTTTTGATAGCAATGACAAGACATGAATTTTCAAATGAAAATCAATTCTTCATTTCTTCTATTATGAATCTGTTGGGTAATGAGTTGGGTGAAATTCCCTTGTTTCATTAAAATTTCTTTCAAGAATCACTTGTCCATAAATTGACCTTCTTTTTCTCTTAGGACCTGCAAAAAATGAGTATCTACCTGCAATAAAACATTAAATCATGGAGAAAGAGAGGTGCGCAGGCTCCCCTAATCCAAGAATTATGCAAAAAAATAACAAGTAGTTACTCTGTAGAACAAATCCAAGGAGAAAATAACAAAGTAAAATTTATTTGTCACCTGCGGGAGAGCAGTGGTCGACCATACTAACCAGCACTGTTTTAATCACAACTTCTTTGTTTTTCATCCAAAATGAGTGATTCCAAAGTCAGATGAGAGCTAATTCAAAGGTGTATCTCCAATGGAAACAGACTTTAAAAATTCAATGATATGATGTGTCAATTTTAGTTAGAACAACCTGCATAACAGAGTCATTTTCGATTACCCCACTTAGAACAACAGTGAATGTTTTAAGCATAGATTCTTCGTTTGATGTCGGATTCGAATGATTCAAATTGAAAATTAAATTAGATTCATTTATTTATCTCCAATAGACACAGGTTTTGAAGACAAGAAGAATTGATAGGTAACATACTCTAAGGAATAGGCGGAAAAACAAAGTTTTAAGAGTGTTGATTTACGATTGAAATTTCGTAAGAAGTTACAGAAAGAGGATGGACTGTAGTTTCTTGTATGCGTGTTTCAAATTCAAAGGTTGAAACAGTGACTCGTGGCACGTCATACAAGTTCGCTCTACTGAACTAGTCTAAAAGCAAGTCACTGTGGGAGATTTCACATAATTCTTCCTTGGAGAATCCAATTTGAGTCAGACTTGTGGCATTAGAAAGAGGACACAGAAGACTACTAAAGGTCGCAATTTCAGAACTGGATGATCCGAAATTACAGAGATACATCAGATTCAATATCAGGCTTCTATAAAGTGAAAAAAATGTGTGTAGTTTTTTTTTAATTTTTGTGTAAGCTTGGTTTAACAGAATTCAAAGGGCATAGTAAAGCATTATTATCGGTAACTGATGCCCCTAGGAAAGAAAATGCAAACACCTAATAAGAAACCTGAAAGCTCTAGCATGACTCATGAAGAAGAGGAAGAAATGCTACATGATATATCAAAATTACAAGAACAAGTGCAACACATGTCACGCTCACAAAAGCTAACAGAAGCTAAGATAAGTGGCGTGGAATCTAAGATAAATGGCGTGGAAGCTAAGATGGACGATTTGAAGATATATTTGAAGACAGACATGGAAGAATTGAAGAAGTTGCTACAAGAAAGGGTCACTAATGGTGAAAAGGTAGTAAAGGAAACTCATGATGAGAACAAAAGAAATGTTAATCATGATTCCATAGACGCTAATCTTGGATCGAGGAATCACCATATTCCAAAAATCGATATGAGGAAGTTTGATGGCAAGGATCCCGCCACATGGATATTACAGATAGAGAAATTCTTCGATCTCAATAATGTGCAAAACGCACAAAAGGTACGTATGGCAACTGTATATTTGGAACCAAATCAGTTTGTATGGTATCAATGGCTTTGCTCTCGTAAACAATTTATCACTTGGGCAATTTTTACAGAAGAATTGATAGCACATTATGAAGATACAAAAAGAAACACTTTTTTTAGCCAATTGATAAGTCTCAAACAAAAGGGTTCAGTAATGGAGCACATTGAGGAGTTCCAAAAATTGAACATAAGGGTAAAAGACATGGAAAATTTTAGGGGCTAATGTTCGCCCAGTGGGCTAATTTTCCTTGATTTTCCCAAAAAAAGATTCGCCAATTACCAATTTTTATAAAAGACGATTCGCCCAAATTTTAGAATATAAAATTATTTTACCTCAAAAATCGCCAACATTATATAGAGACTATATATAAAATCATTATAGATTTGAATAATTTTAAAAATATATCAATACACATTTTATAGTTTGCATATTAGGGATTAGTGAGATTCGCCAACATTTTAAACTTCAAAAAAAAATTCCATCCTTAAAATTTTCCTTGGTAAAAGATATTCCAGAGGAGCATAGGATTGATGTGTTCATAGGGTCTTTAAAGGATAATATCCAACATGATGTTCGCCTTTGGGAACCTGATTCATTAGAGAAGACATTCAGGTTAGCAAGAAAAATGGAAAGAAAAATTATGGCAACCAGGAAGCATACCACTCACAATTATAAAGACGGAAGTGTTGTTGCCCCTAGTCTTCCACAACCTATAAGGTTGACACCACAACAATTGGATGAAAAAAGAGCAAAAGGGCTTTGTTATAGTGGTGATAGCAAATACACTAAAGGTCATAAGTGTGTTGAGAAGAAATTATTCTACATAGATTGTGAAGAGGAAGAAGAAAAGGAGCAAGAAAGGTCAAAAGAAGAAGATATACTTCAGGAACAAAGCCTAGATGAAGAACAAATAAATCCGACCATATCTTGTAATGCATTGGCGGGAATTACCACTCCTCAAACCATCAAGATAGAAGGACAAATCAAGAAGAAAAAGGTAATAGTGTTGATTGATTCAGGAAGCACCCACAATTTTATTCATTGTAGGGTAGCAAAAGAATTGAATTGCTTCCTATATCCAGCACCAGAGTGTCAAGTGATGATTGCAAATGGAGGAACAATAAATTGCTCTGGAAAGTGCCATAATATCAAGCTATCCATGGGAGAATATGTATTGGCTAGCCCAATGCTTTCCATTCCAATGGGAGGTGCTGATGTTGTACTAGGAGTCCAATGGCTACAATCCTTGGGTACAATAGCTTTTAATTTTCAAGAACTTTTCATCAAATTTTCTACGGAAGGAAAGGAAGTTGAATTAAGGGGTATTGTAGGGAAACTAGGAAATATAATCAGCTCTAATGGCATGACAAAGCTTCTAAAAAAGCAGCAAAGAGGTGTAATTTCACAATCATGTTCGCTAGATGTTTCCACATTGGAATCATCTATTTCTCCACATCTCCAAAAAGTCCTGGACAATCATTCCAAGGTATTTGAGACTCCAAAAGGTCTCCCACCTATGCGTGATCATGATCATGCTATTCATCTGATTCCAAGAAGTGTTCCTCCAAACATCAGGCCGTACAGATATCCCTATGTCCAAAAAAGTGAAATTGAACGTATGGTTGCAGAAATGCTAGAGGCTGGTATAATTCAACCGAGTCAAAGTTCTTTCTCAGCTCCAGTAGTATTGGTGCACAAGAAGGATGGATCATGGCGCATGTGTCCGGATTATAGGGAGCTCAACAAGCTCACTATTAAAGATAAGTCCCCATTCCTGTTATTGATGAATTACTGGATGAATTGCATGGATCAATTTACTTCACCAAGTTGGATCTTCGTTCGGGATATCATCAAATCAGAATGAAGATTGAAGACATTTCGAAAACGGCATTTAGAACTCATGAGGGTCATTATGAATTTTTGGTCATGCCTTTTGGCCTTACCAATGCACCTTCAACATTTCAAGGTTTGATGAATTCAATTTTCAAACCATTCCTTAGAAAATTTGTGTTAGTATTTTTTGATGATATACTAATCTACAGCAAGTCTTGGAAGGATCATGTTGAACATGTTGACAGGGTGCTACAACTATTGGAGGAGAAACAATTATATGCAAAAAGATCCAAATGTTTCTTTGGAGTCCAGGAGGTGGAATATTTAGGTCATATTGTATCTCATGAAGGAGTTAAGGTAGACCCTAGCAAAATTAAAGCCATTAAGGAATGGAAAATCCCCATATCCATAAAGCATCTGCGAGGATTTCTTGGGTTGACAGGGTATTATTGCAAGTTTGTTAAGAGTTATGGGAGAATAGCAGCACCTCTAACAACATTATTGAAGAAAGATTCATTTTCATGGACTCCGGAAGCAACAAAGGCCTTTGAACATCTTAAAGAGGCAATGTGCCAAGCACCGGTCTTAGCTACACCGGACTTCACAAAAACCTTTATTGTGGAATGTGATGCTTCAGGAAATGGAATTGGTGTTGTTCTAATGCAAGATGAAAGACCCATTGCTTTTGAAAGTCGTCCAATCAAGGGAAAGTTTTTAAGCAAAGCTATTTATGAGAAGGAAATGTTGGCAATACTCCATGCACTTAAGAAATGGCGACCCTACCTAATGGGAAGACACTTCAAGGTAAAAACGGATCATGATAGCCTTAAATACTTTTTAGAACAAAGATTATCCTCTGAAGAGCAACAAAAGTGGGTCACAAAGATGTTGGGTTATGACTTTGAAATCATCTACAAAAAAGGGAAGCAAAATGTGGTGGCAGATGCACTCTCAAGAAAGGATGAGGATGTGGAAGCATTGTTGTGTGCCATTTCTATTAGCCAAGCAGATTGGATAAACAAAGCAAGGGAGGAATGGAAGAATGACGAAGAAGTGTGGGCACTTATTCGAAAGCTACAACAAGATTCCAGTACTTCTGATACATTTAGCTGGAAAAATGATTCGTTATGGTACAAAGATCGCTTATACCTCTGTAAGAATTCCCAGCTAAAACAAAAGATTCTTATGGAATTGCACACTTCTCCCTTAGGAGGGCACTCAGGATTTTTAAAAACTTACCACAGGGTTAAGAAGGAATTTTTTTGGGATGGCCTTAAATCAGATATTCAAAAGTTTGTGGCGGAATGTTTGGTTTGCCAGCAAAATAAAGTTGAAACAATTAAGACACCGGGTCTATTACAACCTTTATCCATTCCAAGCCAACGTTGGGAAGAGGTTTCAATGGATTTTATCATAGGTTTACCCAAGTCTGAGGGAAAGAGTGTCATCATGGTGGTAGTTGACAAACTTACCAAGTATGCACACTTTTGTGCATTATCACATCCATTTAAAGCAAGTACAGTTTCTACTGCATTTATGGAAACAGTTCAAAAGCTACATGGAAACCCAAAGATTATTGTGAGTGACAGAGATCCCATTTTCACTGGAAATTTTTGGACAGAATTATTTTCTTGTCTTGGTACTCAGTTAGCTCATAGCTCATCTTATCATCCTCAATCTGATGGGCAAACTGAGATAGTAAACAAATGTTTGGAAGGATATCTTCATTGCTTTGTATCTGATAAACAGACACAATGGGTCAAATGGTTGCCTCTGGCTGAATGGTGGTATAACACTTCCTTCCATACAGCAACAAAAATGACCCCATTTATGGCACTTTATGGGTATCAACCACCATCCATCACATCATATTTAAGAGAAAATTCTAAGGTTCAGGCAGTGGAACATCACATCGAACATCAACAACAAGTCCTCCAACTCTTAAAGGATAACCTCGTGCTGGCACAGAATAGAATGAAACAACAGGCAGATCAACATCACAGTGAAAGAAGTTTTGATGTAGGTGATTGGGTATTCCTACGGCTACAACCATATAAGCAAATGTCCCTAAAGCAAGCTAAGAAGGATAATAAATTATCACCAAAGTATTATGGTCCGTACAAGGTGTTGCAAAAGATTGGTACTATGGCATACAAATTGGAGCTTCCTGCAGCTTCTCGATTGCACCCAGTTTTCCATGTTTCATGTTTAAAGAAGGTTATAGGTGACAAGCTCCCAATTCAAACAATATTGCCAGAACTTGACGAGGAAGGAAAAATTATATTGGAACCGGAAGCAGTCACAGAAACAAGAACTCAACAGCGACGAAATCGATCAATTTCATAGTATCTTATTACGTGAAAGAACTTATCCGCTGAAGATTCCACATGGGAGGATGAGAATTTTATGCAGAAGTATCCAGAACTACTCAAGCGTTGAGGACAACACTTTTTTGAAGGAGAGGGGCATGTTGGGTCCCTATAATACTAGTGATTACCCCATTACTATTGTAGTTATACTCCTTATTTATATTGTTGTGCCCCTATTACCCCCATATTGTTATTTATGTGCCCCATAGAATCCCTCTATTGTTATTTTTGTGGCTTTATATTATTATTGTTAGGTCGGCTGGATTATATTGTGACTCCTTAGACTCCTATATATAGAAAGGAGGTTTTGTCATTTGTATCATCCAAGAATTGTTCATTTATGTAATTAAAGGAGGTTGCCCCCTCGAAGAGGCTGAATTCTAAGGCGTGGATCTCTCTTTTCTATCTTTTTGTGAGTTGGTTTCATAACAGAGTCATCCTGTTACAGATCTTAACGTGAATGATATTAACTCGCTTCAAAAGAATCTATAATTCTTATCCTCATAAAACTAGTGTACTTTATGCCATGCAAAGGAATCAGTGAAATGTGATTAAGATGAACTAGGAATAATCCCACAAGAGGAAAAAAGGTTGCTCTCGAAAATACTCCCAAAGTGTTGCTCCTTTAAAGGAACACCAAAAACATTCAAAAAAAATTATTGTTTCTTGTAGGGAACAGCAAAGAAAATGCACACCAAAAAGCAAAAATATATACGAAAAAGTGTTGTTCCCTGTAGGGAACAACAAAAAAATGCATGTAAAAAAGTGTTGTTCCCTAAGATAAACAACAAAAAATGCAAAAATGTTGTTCCTTTGGAAAGGAACAACAAAAATGTAAAAGTGTTGTTCCTTCGAAAAGGAACAACAAAAATGTGAAAGTGCAGAAGTGTTGTTCATTTTGGAAAGGAACAACAAAAACGTGAAAGTGCAGAAGTGATGTTCCTTTGAAAAGGAACAGCAAAAATGTGAAAGTGCAGAAGTGTTGTTCCTTTAAAAAGGAATAGGAAAAACTTGAAAGTGCATAAATGTTGTTCCTTTAAAAAAGAACAACAAAAATGTGAAAGTGCAAAAGTGTTGTTCCTTTCGAAAATGAACAGCAAAAATGTGAAAGTGCAGAAGTGATATTCCTTTAAAAAGGAACAGCAAAAGTGCGAAAGTGATGTTCTTTTTCTGAAAATGAACAACAGAACGTAGAAGTGTTGTTCCTTTGAAAAGCAACAACAAAAGTGCGAAAGTGTTGTTCCCTTTTTTAAAAGGAACAGCACAATGCAGAAGTGCTGTTCCTTTGAAAAGGAACAACAAAAGTGCGAAAGTGTTGTTCCTTTTTTGAAAAGGAACAGCAAAATGCACAATCATAAAATGCAAGCACGCAAAAAAAACGAATTAGCTATTCAGGGTATTGATGCTGAGGATGGGTTATAATTTGAAGAAAGCAACACCTGAAACACAAAATATAAGAGAAATCAGAAAAGAAACAACATTTTATTTAAAAAAAATATGTAAATAATTAAGTTACAACAACTATGATGTAAAAAAATGATCTCTTCGAAAAATGTTTTGATAGCAATGACAAGACATGAATTTTCAAATGAAAATCAATTCTTCATTTCTTCTATTATGAATCTGTTGGGTAATGAGTTGGATGAAATTCCCTTGTTTCATTAAAATTTCTTTTAAGAATCACTTGTCCATAAATTGACCTTCTTTTTCTCTTAGGACCTGCAAAAAATGAGTATCTACCTGCAATAAAACATTAAATCATGGAGAAAGAGAGGTGCGCAGGCTCCCCTAATCCAAGAATTATGCAAAAAAATAACAAGTAGTTACTCTGTAGAACAAATCCACGGAGAAAATAACAAAGTAAAATTTATTTGTCACCTGCGGGAGAGCAGTGGTCGACCATACTAACCAGCAGTGTTTTAATCACAACTTCTTTGTTTTTCATCCAAATTGAGTGATTCCAAAGCCAGATGAGAGCTAATTCAAAGGTGTATCTCCAATAGAAACAGACTTTAAAAATTCAATGATATGATATGTCAATTTTAGTTAGAACAACCTGCATAACAGAGTCATTTTCGATTACCCCACTTAGAACAACAGTGAATGTTTTAAGCATAGATTCTTCGTTTGATGTCGGATTCGAATGATTCAAATTGAAAATGAAATTAGATTCATTTATTTATCTCCAATAGAAACAGGTTTTGAAGACAAGAAGAATTGATAGGTCAAATACTCTAAGGAATAGGCGGAAAAACAAAGTTTTAAGAGTGTTGATTTACGATAGACAGTGAGTATTTTGATCATAACTTACCCATACGATATCGAAAATGAGTGATTCCAATTGCCTTGTAAACTATATTCATAGGGGAATCTACCATAGAAACAGGTTTTAAAAATATAGTCATTTAGGCATCCAAAAACCGACTGTCCCAACTCTGTTCCTGAGCTGCCTGCTAGACACCCTGTCAATGTTTCGGTTCTAAATTTTTCGTTCCAAATCCAAATTGAGTGATTCAAATTGGGTTGGAAAGTAGACAGAAATGGCTAATTATGATGGAAACAGGTTTTTAAAATATTCCTTTTTGGTCCCTCAAAACATGACTGTCCTGACTGTATTTTTAGAAATTCCATCAAGCCCACAAGCCAAAAAAAATATGATATTCAAGCATTTTTTCAAATTGGTGATTGAAATGAAAATGAGTGTTTGTGGAACTATTATTTCCATTATAATTCATCTACATACACAAATGAATTAAAAAATTATCACCGATGTTGATTTCCACAGCGTGTTGCAACAAAAAAACAACTAATTTTACATAAAAACAAAATGTGTTTATTTTATTTCCTTATTTATTTTATTTTCTACATTAACCTATTTTGATTTGAAAAATGAATATGATTACGTATATGAGTACTTCCAGTGGAACCATTTTCGAAATAAGGCTTCAAGTATGCACATACCCAAATTTGAAGAATGCATGTTAATGAATATTAGGGTATGAGAAGCCAACTTCCCTTCAAAAGATGGTGTCAAAAATTGTTGAAGTATGGAGTGATGCTGAAAACAAATGATGGAGTAAAACCAATCTTCAATATATCCTTTACTTTGTTGATTTCCCATTGCCATCATACCATGAAGTTCTTGAGCTTTTAAAATGACTTGTTGATGCATATTAAAAGAAACCTAATTTTCTTCCATAGCTTCTACAATTTTTGAATTTGAAACATTCTGAATCTCGTTGTAAGTTTTTTTTAATGGCACATGTGAGATAGAATGGGTGGGAATGGTGGGTAAATTTTGCAGTTCAACACTGTAAGCATGTTGTACTGGTTTATTATGGTGAGAGTGTGGAATGAGTTGAGCAGGAACTTGTGTACGAAATGGAGCATTTTGATGATGTAGATGATTGAGTTGAGTGGATGATTTTGATATGCAAGCAGGATGTTGTGGAAGAGCTAGTGAAGAATATGGAGTTTGTGCTACAAGATGAGGGAGAGTAGTCATGCAATCATAAGGTGAACCATGCCAAACTTGTAGACAAGATTGGTGGTGGTTATATTGAAATTGACATGGCTGCCCTAACACATTAGTATTTCATAATGGATTATGCAAGTAAGAGAATGGAAAAGAAGTGTTTTTAACCATACATGTAGGCCATGATTTCCATGGTTTTGACCTTGTTGCAGCTTCTTCATCTCTTTGATATGCTACTTCCATCTTAGATAAGGAAGAGTAAGTATCTATGAGATGCTCCTTTTGGTCATGAGGGAAAAACATTGCATCAAATTCTTGATTTTTCTGAACTTGCAAAGCATCCAATTTTTCATTTAGAGAGCTAATAAAATCAACTTTAAAATTTTCAAATAAAACATTGATTTTAGCTCTTATGTCTCCTATTCTTGTAGTAGATTTGGAAAACAAAGAACAAACATCTCTAGGATTCTTACCAGCCTTGGAGATTCCTCTTGAATACCCTATGCACAATTCACAAACATCATCATATGACAACTGAAAAACATCACCTTTTCCTATCAGATTTAAGAGTTCTAAAAATTCATCTTTGATTCCTTTAAGAAGGAGTGTTTTAAAGATCTCTTTTTTCAAATGCTTATGCTTTGATTTTTGAAGGTTGTAATGAAATCGCTCTACATAGTCCTCCAAGATTTCATATTCCCCTTGTATCATATTGAAAATATCTTCATTGGCCTTGCAATAGCCTTGATACTTCTTCAAGAATATGTTCTTCATGTCCTCCCATGTTTGGATGCAATTCCCACCTAGGCTCATGAACCATCAGAGAGCTGCTCCTTTTAGAGTAAGAGGAAACACTTTCAACCTTTGATCGTTAATGTAATAATCATATCCTCTACAAAGTATTTCAAACTCAAATAAGAATGTATCTGGATCTTCATTTTTCAAGCCATGAAAATTTGGTAAAGAAAATGGGGGAATTATGTGCATTTGTGTCACTCCTCCTAGATCTTTGATAGAAAATTCAAAAGTAGAAATGTGAGTCATTTCTTACCATAATAGAAGATGTTCATCATGTGTTTCTTTGAGGCTCCTTCTTCAAATGTTCCTGTCAATTGGTTAGTGAAATGGGTGGTGCTTACATCACCACTTGAGTGAAATCATGAGTTTGTTTTTCAAAATTTCTAATTTTTTTTAGTCATTCACACAGAAATTCAAACATTTATTTCTACCCTAAGTTCTTTAACAGTTCTGCTGGAAAACGGGCAGTGGAGCAGGGCTTCTACATGCTCTGTATGCAGGTTCTTACCTTCCATTTTTAATACCCAACTCTTTCCTAACAGGCACTCATCAGATACACACTACTCTTTTAAAAATGGCTACACTCTCCCCAGCAACAGTGCCAAAATGTTGAGCGATAAAAGGTGTCTTTTTAACTCCTAATTATCTTCACATTAATTGTCAACCCAGGGACAAATTTTTATTTCAAGAGTGTACTCAGTCTGAGGCAGATATTTACTCAAGAGTAATGTTTTGCAGTATAGTGCTTAAAATCCAAAAGTAAATGAATGCTTGAAACAAAATCTACTTACAATTAAAAGAAACTTAAATCATTCACTTAGAAAACTACAGCAATCTATCAGTCAAGGATGCAGTAGCAATAACTCATTCCTTGTTTAACTGATATAAATTAAATCAAACATAAACAAGATCCACAATCTGAGAACTTAGGCAGCAATAACCAATGTCCTTTACAGTTGTTGATCTTACAATCCATACTAAAGAAATAAACTGAAAATGATAAATCAATAATGTTGCTAACATAAATGGAATAATCACGCTTGCTGCAATAACATTTAAAAGGCAAAAACAAATCCTTGCGTGAAAGAGATAACAACAAAGTCTATTTGAACAACAAAGCTAATTTACCGGAAATGAACAGCAACACTAAATTAATGGAAATGAACAACAACAAAGCTAAATTAACAGCAATCTATAATGAACAACAAAGTTATATAGCTATAATGAATAGAAAAGTGTTAAATTACTGGAATGAACATCGCAGCCCTTCAGCTCTGTAGATGAAATGAACAACACAACAATCTGATTGCGAAAAGCAATGATATCTGTTAAGAAGGAAATGAATAGCAACGCAATTTAAGCACTGTATATAAAACAGATCAATTCATTAAATCTAGCAATATGAAACAGTAAAGTAATATGATTACGATAAATATAAATGAAACCAAACCATCACATGGCAGAAATTATAAAGATATGATACATAGCAGCAGCGTGATCCACCAGACGTTGGGCCCTTAGCCGCTAGCAGATGCTGCTGGGCTACTTCAGATGAGAAGAATGAACAACAACTCCCAAATCATATATTAATCATTAAACTTGGTTGGCATTACAATATGATCACGTCCTCTTGGCACCACAAGTCTGTAAATCAGAATTACAATTTGAAATAATAGAGATCCATGCTCTTTCCTCCTATCCTATCATGTTATCCCTATCTAATCATCCATCATGGATCATGAATCCATAATTCTGAATCCTCAATTCTAAATCTCGAATCCATCATTCCCCATTCTCTGATCTTTGTTCTGATTTAAATACACAGAGAGCAGAGAGCAGTTACAACTGTGATGATTACAATATGATCATTATTACAAAATTGGATTGTTTCTAACCAATTGATCAACAAGAAAATATATTTCCATCCATCTTTCAACAAGAGCAAGGCGAATTTGGCTTTGCAGCTGAGATTTGGAAAACGGCCACACAACAAATCTGAGAAAATCATGCTCAAAGAACCCTGCATTTCTCTCAATAAAAGCCGAATTTGGGCAAACCATTTTATCTTAAAGTTAATTTGGTCCGTTCTAGACAAAACCCATGTTCCGGATTTTCTAGATTTTTCTTCATTTGCCCATAATCTCAACCGCAAAACTGTCACTTCTTATTCCAGCGAATTTCTGAGTTGGAATATTTAATGATCAAATCTTCAATCTGGAGATTATCTTGGAGGCTAAAAATGGTGAATAATGTTACAACCAATTTATTAAAACTATCATTGATAAAATCATGCATAATCATCAATTTATTAGAAATAAATGAGAATAAATAATATTCATCCATAAGAGCATAAATCATTATAAAATGGATTTATATAATAAATTATAATAAATGACATGATAAATAAGACTAAAAATGGATGAAATAAGTATTAAAAAGTGGTCATATTCACGGCCCAACAGAAGACATTGAAGGAACTCTACCAGAACAATAGCGACCAGAGGAAATTGGCACTCAAGGATAAGCTTTGAAGAATCAAGATGGAGAAGGGTGATACTATTTCCACATATCTGAACAAGCTCACCACCTCTAGAGATGAGCTTGGTAGTGTGGGAATAACTACTATCGATGATGATATGGTGAGCCTCGCTCTCCTTGGCCTTCCAAAGAGTTGGAATAGTTACTAGGACTCTGTGAATGGAAGGGAGAAACTATCATATTGGGAACAACTATGGTCAGATCTTATGCAGGAGGAGATCAGGAGGAGCACACAAGATGGTTCTTCATCCAAGGATGATGATGAAGAAAATCTGGCCTTAGAAAGTAAGGTAAGGAAAGGGAAGGGGAAGGCTTCCCATTCCAAATCGAATTCTTCTCATGGAGGGAAAAAGGGTGACAAGTCTAAAGTAAGATGCTTTAATTGTCATGAGATGGGACATTATGCAACTAATTGCCCATCAAAGAAGTCAAAGAAGGGATCTTCGGTAGGATCGGAAGGTGAGGCATTAGCCTCTCAGTTCAAAATGGAATTTACCCTCATCGCATGCATGGTGTCATCGATGATGGGTTGTGTCTGGTACCTTGATAGTGGAGCCTCATTCCACATAACCGGTGACAAAAATTTATTCAGTACCTTGGAGGAGAAATACCTGAAGATGTGCATAGAGATGGGGGATGATGGAAAGTATAGCATTTTAGGAGTGGGCATGGTTGCTTTTCAGAGGGAGCATGGAGCTCCTCTCATCTTGACAAATGTGAAGTATGTGCCTGGACTGAAGAAGAACTTGGTATCGGTCACGATGTTGGAGGACAAAGGCTACGATGACGTCTTCAGTAAAGGAAACGCGTTCCTAAGACATATAGCCACGAGTCAGACCAAGAGGATAGGGATTCGGGTGAAGAATCTCTATAAACTAGAGGTAGATGAGTGTGTAGCATTGAGTACGAAAGCAGAATTAGTGCAAAGCCAAGACACTGGCGAGTTGTGGCATAGGCGGTTGGGCCATTTGCATCATGGGCTTTGAAGATAATGCAGTAGATATCTATAGGACTTCCCAAAGGTAAACTTGAGCAAGTTGACACATGCAAAGGTTGTACCTTGGGAAAGTACACCAGGTCTTCCGTTCATGATTGAGACAGTCAAGCAGAGGCTATCTTAGAGCGAGTTCATACTGATGTGTGTGGACTGTTCTCGATGGCATCCACAACGAAGCAAAGGTATTATGTGATTTTCATTGATGACTATTTTCGTAAATGCTGGATTTATTTCATGCAGAAGAAGGACCAAACCTTCACAAAGTTTTGTGAGTTCAAAGCTTTGTTTGAGAAAGAGTCAGGGAAGAAGATCAAGGCCTTGAGAAGCAACAACGACGGAGAATATGTCTCTCAATAGTTTAAGGACTTCTGTGCAGCGGAAGGAATTAAACAGGAGTTGACAACACCTCATAACCCATGGCAGAATGGGGTGGCCGAGAGGAAGAACAAAACTATTATAGGGGCAGCACGGGCGATGTTGCATGACCAAGGCCTACCACTTCACTTGTGGGCTGAGGCATGCAACACAACGGTCTATTTGCAGAATAGAAGCCCGCATCACATACTTGGGATGAAGACACCAGAGGAAGCTTTCTCCGGTAAGAGACCAGATGTGGGTCACTTCAAGGTCTTCGGCTCATTTGTATATTGCTATGTGACAAAGGATGCACAGAAGAAGCTTGTGCCGACAACATAGTTGGGGATACTTGTGGGGTACACTAATACACCTCACAACTATCGGGTGTACTTTCCTACCTGTCGAAGGACAATGGTTCATAGAGATCTCAAGTTTGATGAGTTGAAGGCCATTCGATTTTCCCTTGAGAGGGAGCTTCAACTATAGGCTATGGAGGAACTGTTGATTCCTAAGGAGGAGGAGCCTCAAACTGATGCAGAGCAGCCGCATGCAGAGGTTCTAGGAGTGGAGACATCCACTCAAGCAGAGTCTTCCAGATATGGATGGAAGTGCACAAGAGAAGTTGACATATTGTTGGAGGATGTGAGAGCGAATGTGGGAGCACCACCTTCTCTTGGCAGACAAAGGAGGTCACCTGAGAGGTACACTGGATACAAGGCCCTTGTTTGGGAATGTGTTGATACCGAGCCATCTTCCTTTGAGGAAGCAGTGCAGCAACCGATTTGGGTTGATGCTATGGTGGAGGAGTATGACTCCATAGTTCGTAATAGTGTTTGGGACGTGGTTCCGAGACCGGAGAACAAGTCAGTTGTGAGTTCCCATTGGATTTACAAGGTAAAGCAAGCTGCTGATGGAAGTGTGGAGAAGAATAAGGTAAGATTTGTTACCCGTGGATTTTCACAGATCGAGAGGATCATGTTGCTGCAGTATACTTTGACAAAGGAGCAAGATGTTGACATTTTGACAAAGGTATTGTCAAAGTGTAAAATCGAGTTCCATAGAGACAGGATCGGGGTGGCAGATAATCCCTTTCTTGTTGAGAGGGAGTGTTGAAATGTGGCAACAAGAATATTCCAATTTAATTTGTCCTTGAATTAAATTGTGAATTAAAATCGAATTTAGTCTTAACAGCTACTTGGAAATAATTAATTAATTCACAAGGAATTAATTAGTTGGAGAAATTCTAGTTAGAAGTCTTTCTGAAGTCATGCAAGAGTTATCCCTTAAATTAAGGAGATAAGATTGAGTTATATTTGAGTTGTAATTAGTTAACTTAGTTTACTGAGTTAAGTCTAGTTAAATTAGTTCCAAATTGTTTGAGTAATTAATAGTGAGTTAACAGTCAGTTGATGTATGCATGCACTCAAATAGTTTACTCCAATTAACTGAAGATTCCCTCATCAGAAACTCATGCATGTCTATTCTGATAAAGACCTAGTTGAGATTAAATTCAAGGACAATGTACTATCAATTGCATGTGTTTTCTTATAAAGAATACTCATGCATCCAGAAGGAATAATAACTCCTTGAGGATTGCGCAGTTTTACAGTGTGTAAGAGTAGTGTTCCACTTGGTTGAAAGTGAATCATCCCAAAGAAACAATGCAAGGAAATAAGAGCTTGGAGGGCAGAGAGGAAGGCTTGAGAGAAGCCAAGTTTGCCTGTGAGCATCTATGAGGATGGTACTGAGAACTGGCTAGTTGTGAGAGTTAAGGCTTTGGATAATTCCTATGTATTTCCACCTTGTATGATAATACAGATAGTGGGGTTTTTAGTTGAGGCTTTCCCCAAAGTATTTTCATGTGTATTGTGCATTGATTCTTCTTCTTCTGGTTATATTGTTTAGCTCAATCTTTAATCTTCTGCAAATTGATAGTAGAAGTAGGTTATAGTATTTTGCTTTGATTTATATTGCATTATCAAGTTAACCTACATATATATTTTCTACAAACCATTGCTGGCCAAGTTAAAGGCTTCCAAATAAGATGCATGTTCCAACTCTAAGTTAGAACTCGACAAGGGGAATAAAAAAGGGAAGTATATTATTTATGTGGAGCCCAATGCCACCGTTCCCACTACCAAGATCCAAAATATTGAGCCTGAATATCCAGAGGAGGGGGAGCACCTCTTCCACTCGCAAATGTGAGTGAAGGGTTCTCTGTTGTAGTTAATTATCGACAACAAGAGCCAAAATAACCTCATTTTAGTAGAGTTTGTGAAGTGGCTGGGCCTACCAACCACACCACACCACACCTACAATCGTATGCCATCGAGTGGCTTCACCAAAGATGAGATCTCCACGTCATCTAGTAGTGTCTCCTTTCCTACAACATCAAGCACTTCACATATGAGGTATTGTGTGATGTTTCTCCTCTTGAATTTTGTGATGTACTATTAGGCCAACCATCCTTGTGGAAGTGTCACATTGTGTATGAGTCTAGTCCTCACACTGTTATTATTACTTTGGGCAATAAGTTATACAAGATACCATAGGTAGCACCATCTACTGCCATATCTTTAATCTCTGTGAAGCAATGCATTAAGATCATTTCTCAGACCAAGATATTTGTCTTCCTTATGATTCACCCTCAGGGAAAGAAGAAGAATATTGTGGTCACCTCCATGGCCTCTAGATAGGGCTCCTCTCCATGGAAACAACATATGGACAAGGTTGTGGAGGAGTACAGGGACATCTTCACCTCACCCACAGGGGTACCCCTACACTGTCAAGTCAAGCCCTCCATCGATCTGACCCCGGGCGTACCGCTACATAATGGACCAATCTACTGACACTTTGTTCTGGAACAATGAGATCAGCAGGAAGATTCAATAGTTGTTGCAGAAAGGGCACATCAAGCCAAGTACATCACCCGTGGGAGCCCTATCATGTTGGTACAAAAGAAGGATGGAACCTAGAGACTTTGTATTAACTATCGAGTGCTGAATAAGATCACTATCCAAAATAGGTATCCAATTCCACAAATTGATGACCTTTTAGACTAGCTCAAGGGTGCCAAATACCTTAGCAAGATTGACTTGAAGTCCAGTTATCACCATATACCAATTAAACCCTCCAATGTGTGTAAGACCACCTTCAAATCTAAGGAGGGACTTTTCGAATGGCTGGTCATGCCTTCTAGGTTGACGGATTCCTCCACAACCTTCATGCGGTTGATAGATGACATCTTGCGGCCCTTCACCAACTCATTTGTGGTAGTGTACCTAGATGACATCCTGCTCATTAGCCAAAGTTGAAGAGCACATACATCGTATCCGACAAGTCCTCCATACTCTGTGACAACAAAAATTGTGTGCTAATTTGGAGAAATTCACTTTTGGTATGACCCAGGTTCAATATCTGGGGTACATCATTGATGAGCAGGGTGTGCATGTGGACCCAACCAAGATACAAGTTATTCTATCCAACCCCAACCACTCTAATAAAGCTCCACAACTTTTTGGGTCTTGCCAATTTCTATCACAGGTTCATGTTGGGATTCTCTCATATCACTTGGCCTTTAAGTCAAGTCACCAAGGGTGGAGTGAAAGTAAATTTCTTTTGGTCTTAATCCCAACAAAAGGAATTTGTCGAGTTGAAGCATCACCTCCACTCTGCACCAGTGCTCACATTACCAGACCTACAACAACCATTTGAAATTTAGAAAGATACCTCTGACTATGTTATTGGTGCAGTTCTTACCCACCGGGGCATCCGATGGCATGTCACAGTGAGACACTTTCAGGTACTATATGAAAGTATCCCACTTATGAAAAAGAGATGTATTCACTTGTGCAGGGTTGTCAACAATGGAAGCATTACATCCTAGGGAAGGAAATGATCATCCACACAGACCACTGATCCTTGCAATTCATACAAACACAAGGAAAGTTGCAGAACGATCACCATCAGAAATGGTCCACATATATGCAACAGTTCCATTTGAACATCAACTACAAGAAGGGAAGCACCAATAATGTTGTAGATTGTCTCAACCGACCACCGATTATAGCGATGACCATTGTGCTCGAATATTGTGGACACGAGATTTCGGGGTGACCGCATCTTTACAAGAGTGATCCAGAATTTGGTAACACATACCATATGCTCTTGGAAGGCAAGCAATTTTCATATTTTCACCTCGAGGACGCATTGTTATGCCACCTGGGAAACCTTTGTGTTCCTTCAAGCGAGTGTGCTAAGATTATTTGGGAGGCGCACTACAGTCGGGTCGCTGGACATTTCAGAGTAGAGATCATAGTGACAGTGCTGCAAAAGTATTTTTATTGTTCGAACCTTAGATAGGATGTTGGGAATTACATCAAATCCTGCATTGCATGCACCATTTCCAAACATACAATCAAAAAGAAAGGCCTATATACTCCTCTGCCTACTCTTAGTCGGACTTGGGAATCCATCTCCATGGATTACAAGTTAGGACTTCCTTCAACTAAACATGGCAACTACTGCATTTTAATGGTCATTCGACAGGTTCTCTAAGATGGCCATTCTTGTGGCCTACAATAAGAGTATCACAACATAAGCCATAGTTAAGATCTTGTTTGAATGAGTGTGGGTACTCTTTTGGATCTCACAGTCCATTATCTTAGATCGGGAGAATAGGTTCTTGAGTACATTTTTGTCAAGCCTCTGGTAGATGTTGGATACCAATCTCACTAAGTCCACGACCTTCCACCCCTAAATTGATGGCTAAATAGAGGTCATCAACAAGACGATCGTGCACATTTTGTGCATGTACAACTTAAAGAATCCATGCACATGGGATGAAAGCCTCCCCTATGTCCAACACAACTACAATAAATCTCTCCATAGCTCAAATTGCCATAACCCCTTTCAAGTGGGGTTGGGATTCCAACCACTATGTCCCATTGTTGTGGCCAAAACATTTGCATCTACTCAGGCAGATTCCGCTCATGTCTAGCCTAAAGTTGACAAGTATAAAAACTTCATTGAGTGTATTCAGCACATCCACCTGCAGGTCCATGACATATTGGAGAGAGTGAATACTAAGTATAAGTAGTGTCATGATCATCATCGGGTGCCACACAAGTTCGATATGGGAAAAAAAGTTTGGTTAGATTTGCAAAAGGAGTGCCTTATTGGGCCCCACTGCAAGCTTCACCCGCTATGATGTGGGTCGTACAACATCACCAAGGTTGTAGGAGGCTATGCCTCGAGATTAAAATTCCACCATTCCTTGGCTTGCACCTATTACTCAATGTGGACCGACTGCAACCATACTTTCCCCCATTGTTAGACACATCCGATGTTGCTGAGCAGCTGACACCAACAATGTTGGCATTATGGCTAAAGTGTTGTCCTTGATGGCAACTCATACAGGTGATGGATCACAGTACAACCAGTCAGTAGCAGAGATTGATGATTAGCTCACAATAATGAAGAAAATAAGAAGTACGCAGGTACACAGTACAAAAGGCGCGGACCCGCAGGAATATCATAGATAAAGTGCGTACATACCAGCAGGTACACCATGTAAAAGGTGCAGACCCTAGTTCATGCACTTTCATGCAGTGAAAAAGTATTCTCACGTGGGAATCCAATGGTGGACCATAGTATTTAGCCCGACGTATTTGATCCTATGGTTTGGTCAGTGGTATTGTTTTATATTATTATTATTATTATTGAGCCCCATGTTTTTGGGCCCCTTGTATTGGTTATCTATGGTATTGATTCATGGTTTTAGCAAGAGCTTGCCTATATAAAGCAAAGGAGATCATTTGGCTAGATACTTGTGAAATTAGAAGATCTTAAGAGAAGCTAGATCTGAAATTCTTGTAATCGGTTTGTGAGAGAGAGATGAATCAATATCAAGGAGAAACATGAGAATTACAAGTCGGATCTACTAATGGGTTGATATCTCCTTGGCGCATGTTCAGATCTGTACATCTGACAGTCTGGGTTATTCTTGAAGTCTTGAAATTATCTATACCCGCAGGAACGCAAGTACAGTGAAGGAAAAGTGCGTAGGTACGTAGGCCCAGAAGCACTGTGGGCGTGGAGGTTCGCAGGCCTAGAACTGCAGAAGATGCGGAGGGGCGCAGGCATTCCATTGGACACAGAGCGGAGGTGCGCAGGAAGTCCGTGAGACACACTGCGGGGGTGCGCAGGAAAGCAGTTGGAAACAGTGCGGATGTACGCAGGTGGTCTATGGGTGAAGCTGCGGACTTTTCATGAAATCTATTTAGCTGCCCCTGTTTATTATTGTTGTGTTCTGGGTTTTGAAGTGATGTCTGGTTTCTGGTATTATGTTCTGATAACAGCAGTGATTGATTGAATGATTATGATTAGCTTCAGTATTGATAGATGAATGGATCAGGTTCATAATGACTTATCCTTATATGATATGGTGGACTAGATCTGGTTGATAACTCTCATTGTATATGTATTGGTCTGGTGATTGGGTGATTCAAAAGGTTGTTTGATTATGATCTTCAATGTTGTTGGGTCCAGTATGAAAATTGGATGAAATGTGGCCTTTCAGATTATGTGTTGTGCTTCAGTGTATCCAGTCTGAAAATTGATGAAACGTGGTACCTGGAGGAGAGAAGATTGTAGGTCAGCACCTACGTACTAGTATCTAAGCTAGTACAAGAGCTAAAGGAAATCTTTGGAGCATTGTAGCAGGTAGCAGCCTGCGTACTAGTAAATGGATCGGCTAGTACAAGAGCAAAGGGGGTTGTAGCTCCCGTACTGGTATAAGACTGCACCAGTACAAATATTGTAAAAGGATTTTCTTATTAAGAAGAAGATTGAGATGACTTGCAGCAGGTGGTTTTCTCCCACATTGGGTTTCCACCTTATATCATGGTGTTCATGTGTGTGACTTATGTGTGATGATCTATTCTATTTTACTGCACCAGTTTACTGTTAATATGATTGATAATGTTCTAATACACTCAACTAACTGAATCATAAGAAGCTGTGGAAGTAGCATATATGAATCTGATTATGGAAATGAAAAAGTTTTATTAATGTGATAATACTGATTCACCCCCCCCCCCCCCTCTCAGTATTATTTCCAACAATTGGTATCAGAGCCGGTCCTTTGGTAGAAGCTTGATTGCTTGAAGGAGATCCGTGGAACTATGGGAAAGAAGCTTAAGAAGAAAGCTCATAAGAAGAAGAAGACATCTCAGAAGAACTATGACAGTGGGAGAATCGATTGGGGATTAGGTATAAGAAGCTCTTCAGATTCAGAATCATTTTAGAATGAAGATGAACTATCAGGTATGAATTTGCTATCCTCTGATGTTCCAGCTATCTATCCATTTGGAAAAGATGGAAGTGATAACGAAACAACTGAATGTGCTCTTATGGGTGAGGAAGAAGGATATCAAATAGAGGTAGAATTTAACAGGCTGACAAACAAAATTAATGAACAAGAAAGACTTCTGAACATAAAGAGTGGTGCCCTCAAAGAAGCTGTTACTAGACAAAAAGCTCATCGAGAGTTATTCAAGGAAAAGTATCAAAAGTTGCAGGTTGAAGCAACATCTCTAAGAAATGAAGTCATTGAAAAGAACACAACAATCAAGGAGCTCAGAGATCGATCCAGTTATTATGAAAGTCTTGAAGCCACGATCCTCTCACTAAAGGAAGATCTTGAAGAATCAAAGAAGCAGAATGAAGATCTACACCAAGCAATTGAAAAACAAGACAACGAAGTCATCAGCTTAAAATCCCAGCTGGAATGTGCCTTCAGAGTTCGTCAAATGCAGCAGGATCTGAATGAAGAACAAGAAAAGGAGATACTCAAACTATGGCAACAAATGGAAGAAGGAAGAAAAGCTGAAGAAGACATGAAGAAGAAATGTCTAGAAAAGGAAGAACAACTTCAAGTTGAGGTAAATATCTTGAAAGGTAAATTAGAAGAAAAGGATAAGCTCTTACGATTTCAAGATAGTACTAAAGTCTTGGATGATATTCTTAATAGTCAAAGGTCTCCTGCTATCAAAATTGGTCTTGGCCTTCATGAAAATGTTGAAGGTGAATCTACTTCACAAGGTGAGGCAAGGAACTCTAAAGAGAAATCTAAAATGACCAACGAAGAGGTGAAAGGTCAATGTCATCATCTACCAAGGAAAGAGATGCTTCAAAGAGAATATTTTACTCCTCCTATGAATAATGTTGAATGTTATGTATGTCATAATCTTGGACATGTTGCAGCCAGATGTAGAAGAAGAAGGGTTCAAGATCATCATGCAGAAAGATCATCTCATTCAAGGTACTTTAATGGATATTGCTTTGCTTGCAATATGTATGGTCACAAAGCTGTTGATTGCTACAAAAGGAATATGAAACATGTAAGATGTTATGCATGTAACAAGCTTGGACATATAGCTAAGGAATGCAGGAACAAAGTGTGGGCACCATATCAAAAGGAGAAAATGTCATCATCACGCTTGAAGATATGGAGGAAAAAGGAAGTACAGTCAGAAAAAGGCGGCACAACACAACGTACAGACATACCAGAATCAGAGGGAGCTGAAAGTACAAAACTTCAGTGTCCTGAATCTCATATGCAAACTCCATAAAGGAAAGTCGCGTATATACGCGAGTTGGATACTGCACAATCGCGTATATGATTGTTTGAAGAAATGCAGTAGGGAAAGTGAAGTTGGAAGTGAATCTATGAAGTATGATCTCTCGAGCACAAGATCAGATCTGGGAATCTGACTGTCAGTGGCACAGAGGAGGACTGTTAATTGGGTTCTAATTAGAGGTACGCAGACCATTCACTGTGAAAGTGCGAGGGTACGCAGCGCAGCAATGGTCCCAGTGCGGAGGTACGCGGCGTAATATAGGTTCAGGTGTGAAAGAACAGTAAAGGTACGCGGCGTGGCAGAGGTTCAGGTGCGGAGGCACAGTGAAAGTACGTGGCGCTACAAAAGCCGCAGGTGCGTGAATACGCGGCGCGATAACATCTAAGGGTGCGTGGCCACAGTAGTAGTACGCGGCGTGATTGAAGAAACAGGTGCGTGGGTATGCGCTGTAGTAGAAGGCTCTCTGCTGGAATACACAAAAACACAGAAATTCAAGTGCGGGGATACGCAGAGGAGCGGAAGGTGAAGTGCGGAGCCACGCATGCCATATAATGAGAAACTGCGGATCTGTCTTAAGGCATTTATTGGCTGACTTTTCTTGTTGATAAGATTTGATAGATGGCACCAGTTTAGGGGGAGCATATGTTTTTTTAATGCATTGTTGGCATTATGGTTAATAGTCCTTGGTGATGAAGATTATATGGCTAAATGATATATCTTGCTATTATGTGGTTATGAGTTGTCCATCTCATATGATTCTTGGATTTACATAGTTGATTTTCAGATCAGATTTATGGTTGATTCTCTGATGCTACATATCTGGTGCTTACATAGTGATCTTCATAAGGATAAGAAGAATTATGATGCAAGATTCGTATTGTTCTTAGCACATATGAGGATTGCTAGCTGGATACATGGGTGATTATTCAAAGTTACATTGTTGGAGACATGATGATGATGAGCTCTTACCTATATGATGATAGGTTGTTTCGTACAGATGTTGATTGATGTAGATATTCCCAAATGATGATCATGATGGCTATGGTGTTTCTCACATAGAATGTGAAATTCTATTGATGCGGACATACCTTGATGATTCATGCACTAATTGCTGTTGACAGATACTATGAAGCAGATCATACAATGTTGTTGCTGATGTTTATCATGATCTTATTTAGGTGTCTGATCTCTGTAAAGGTCATATCAAGACTCATGATGTAATAGTGTGTCTCTATCTATTGTAGTCATTTGATGAGATCTCGTTAGGTCATGTAACGACCTATGTTGGTTTCCCCACTATGCCTGGGATGAAGATGTAATATTTCTGATGTATCCCCACTTGGTTGGGTGGATGATCCTCACTTGGTTGGGTGATGGATATATGTATTGAGTCTTTTGGTGATAGGAAGGTCATTTATGATGTATAGAGTCATGTTCTTCTTGTAGAACATCTTTTTGCAGACCTTGTTTACTGTCAGGGGGAGCTTGAGCATGAACAACACTATATAACAAAGCAGACATTTCAGCATGATCAGATTGGTGCACCATGGCATATACAAAGGGGGAGCTCATCTGATTTATAGTCAGGGGGAGCATGTTCTTAGGGGGAGCATAACCCTTTGCCCTTGATGTCAAAGGGGGAGAGTAATTTGGTGTTGTTGCCATCAAGTCCAAAGGGGGAGATTGTTGGCATTATGATGCATGTGTTGTACTTGATGGCAACCCTCTCATAGAAGATCATCTCACTTGTATACATTCAGATGAATCCACAGAAGAGATATCAGATATGACAGAATACATGGATGTAGGACAGTACAAAGGGATCAGATGACAGTTCACAAGTAAGCTTTGCCATCAAGTCCAAAGGGGGAGATTGTTGGCATTATGGCTAAAGTGTTGTCCTTGATGGCAACTCATACAGGTGATGGATCACAATACAACCAGTCAGTAGCAGAGATTGATGATTAGCTCACAATAATGAAGAAAATAAGAAGTACGCAGGTACACAGTACAAAAGGCGCGGACCCGCAGGAATATCATAGATAAAGTGCGTACGTACCCGTAGGTACACCATGTAAAAGGTGTGGACCCTAGTTCATGCACTTTCATGGAGTGAAAAAGTATTCTCACGTGGGAATCCAATGGTGGACCATAGTATTTAGCCCGACGTATTTGATCCTATGGTTTGGTCAGTGGTATTGTTTTATATTATTATTATTATTATTGAGCCCCATGTTTTTGGGCTCCTTGTATTGGTTATCTATGGTATTGATTCATGGTTTTAGCAAGAGCTTGCCTATATAAAGCAAAGGAGATCATTTGGCTAGATACTTGTGAAATTAGAAGATCTTAAGAGAAGCTAGATCTGAAATTCTTGTAATCGGTTTGTGAGAGAGAGTTGAATCAATATCAAGGAGAAACATGAGAATTACAAGTCGGATCTACTAATGGGTTGATATCTCCTCGACGCATGTTCAAATCTGTAGATTTGACAGTTTGGGTTATTCTTGAAGTCTTGAAATTATCTATACCCGCAGGAACGCAAGTACAGTGAAGGAAAAGTGCGTAGGTACGCAGGCCCAGAAGCACTGTGGGCACGGAGGTTTGCAGGCCCAGAATTGCAGAAGATGCGGAGGGGCGCAGGCATTCCATTGGACACAGAGCGGAGGTGCGCAGGAAGTCCGTGAGACACAGTGCGGGGGTGCGCAGGAAAGCAGTTGGAAACAGTGCAGATGTACGCAGGTGGTCTATGGGTGAAGCTGCGGACTTTTCATGAAATCTATTTAGCTGCCCCTGTTTATTATTGTTGTGTTCTAGGTTTTGAAGTGATGTCTGGTTTCTGGTATTATGTTCTGATAACAGCAGTGATTGATTGAATGATTATGATTAGCTTCAGTATTGATAGATGAATGGATCAGGTTCATAATGACTTATCCTTATATGATCTGGTGGACTAGATCTGGTTGATAACTCTCATTGTATATGTATTGATCTGGTGATTGGGTGATTCAGAAGGTTGTTTGATTATGAGCTTCAATGTTGTTGGGTCCAGTATGAAAATTGGATGAAATGTGGCCTTTCAGATTATGTGTTGTGCTTCAGTGTATCCAGTCTGAAAATTGATGAAACGTGGTACCTAGAGGAGAGAAGATTGTAGGTCAGCACCTACGTACTAGTATCTAAGCTAGTACAAGAGCTAAAGGAAATCTTTGGAGCATTGTAGCAGGTAGCAGCCTGCATACTAGTAAATGGATCAGCTAGTACAAGAGGAAAGGGGGTTGTAGCTCCCGTACTGGTATAAGACTGCACTAGTACAAATATTGTAAAAGGATTTTCTTATTAAGAAGAAGATTGAGATGACTTGCAGCAGGTGGTTTTCTCCCACATTGGGTTTCCACCTTATATCATGGTTTTCATGTGTGTGACTTATGTGTGATGATCTGTTCTATTTTACTGCACCAGTTTACTGTTAATATGACTGATAATGTTCTAATACACTCAACTAACTGAATCATAAGAAGCTGTGGAAGTAGCATATATGAATCTGATTATGGAAATGAAAAAGTTTTATTAATGTGATAATACTGATTCACCCCCCCCCCCCTCTCAGTATTATTTCCAACAAACAAAGCTCAACCCAAGCTGCATCAAATAGGCCACAACTGACAGGATCATGGACACATAGATCAAGAACACTTTCCAGCAGAGGATCCAACTATATCAAGTTGTCAAAGCACGCCAACTCCTTCACTAGGGCAAGTGGTTCACCATGGACTAGGTTCAACAAAAATTTCCTCACCTCATGGAGGCTCTGCATGCAATGGGGATCATTGATTCCTAAGGGGGTAGGAATGATCCATGTGGATATTGGTGGCCACCCACCTATTCTACCTAGACCTTCAGTCGGTTTCATCAGTTTCCTTGATTGTAGCAACATTTACTATTTTTAGCAAATTTTCAGGTCCTAAACTTTCTAAGTTGTTTTAACCCCCTAAACGATGTTTTTTTAGGTTTGCAGCAGGCTCGTAGACTTTTTGTAGGCTATGGATATGAGCCTATCTCAAATCTTGTATTACTCAGAGAGATATTTCCAACAAGGTATCATATGCACCAAACAAAGATCATATGACCAAGTTACAGCCTCGTGAATTTGGCTTCCTAACTAACCCCAATGGGGCCCACAAACTCTTGGATTTCCATCTCCTGGGGTTAGGTTTTTGGTTGTTTAGGGTTTCTTTTTGTTGTTCAATAATAAAAAATCCCTTGAGCCTCATTGTAACGTGGTTCAGAGGCATGTAGCCGCCACATCTTTTCTCAGGGATAAGTTATCATCGCGCGAGCTAGTTTATTTCCATTCTGTATGTAAGCATATTTCAGTTCTTTGGTATTAACGGAATGGAGTTTTATTTCTGTTGCATATTTGTGTTTATATTTATATTTATATTTTTTTGCATTCCTATATAAATGTGGATCACACATACATCCTCTTTTGCACATTCTCTTTTTGACACACATTCCTAATTCTGATTATAGTTCATTTTTTTAACATCACAACTTATTTGTTTACTTCGAAAAACATCAGTGTGGGTGCTAATCAAATTTCCAATGGTTCACTATGGAATTTATGTTAGAGAGAAAATTTTTGTGGAGGTAGTGTAACTGCAATTGCACCCCCCCATAATGTATGATAATTGCGGATATTTATAGATTAAGCTGCCACCATTAGATTAAGGATCTTTGCAAATAAATCATGACAATAATCATAGCCACTATCAGAGTCTCTAGAGCTACTAATGACGTAATTTATTTTTTTCCTAATTTAAAATTGGCTTGTAATTTGTGAGAAATACCAAAATTATATTAGGAAAATATTTTTTTGTTTACGGAAAGATGGAAAAAATGAGCTTCTTCACTTGGAGTACAACAACCACTAAATCAGTGGTGATGTACATCGATGTAGGGTACAAACAATGAATTAAAAAGAGGTATATAGATACATGTTATGTGTGTGAATTAAATGTTATTCAATCGGTAAGTCTGATAAGATGTTATTTTGTTGTTTGTTGGAGGACATGCGGAGAAATATGTGCTAACTATCTTCTGGATTCCCAGTACATAACGATGTAAGGTGGAATGATTCTATGGTCTGGTTTCATTTGGTTGTTTTTATTGTATTATGTTGTTTTGATTAGGTCTTTTGACCATCCTTTGCTATTATTAGGTGGTATAGAGATTTATGAATTTCTATCCTTGTCTAGGTATTGGAGGTGTAGGCTGAGTGAACAGTTCTAGGAGACTGGATTTATGCTTTTGTATCTTCGTTTTGGCTACCTTCTTGGGGATTTGTATCTTTTCTCTTGTGGTCTGTGACTACTAATTTAAATGGTTTATTTTGGGACTATGTATTGGTTCATTACATTGTAATACTAGGTGGGTTGTTGTTGTTGTTCTAGAGTGGGTTAGTATTCTGTTTAATGTGGAAGGTTCTATTAGTTTATCCCGTCAATAATGTCTAAATCTGAGTATTTTTTTTCCCTAGTGAAATAAAAGATGCAATGTTAGCAAGGAAGAGTAAGGTGAGGGGTTGGTGGGCGAGGGGATTCAAGTCATAATCACCTGGAAAACATTGGTCAGGGTGAGGCTGTAGACCCCAACCCTATAAATACAAGTAATTTGAATGAGCCTCCTTCTAATCAATAAAACTGTGCAACTAGCTCGGATATATTAGGCTGCTTTTGGAACAACTCATTAGAGACAAGCATTATGGAAAAATATGATCGTCTCATTCATGAATGATCTCAAATGAAACTAGTGGCACATGCAAGATAGATTAGCAAGTCTGCAAAGGGATTAGTGGTGCCTATAGGAAAAACTAGATCGCTTTGAAGGTAGATTGGCTCACATGGAGAAACATGTACATTGTGTATTTCAGCCTCCTTCATCACTTGTTTTAGGACTAGAGAATCCCATTCAGTAACTTCCCCTAATAGTCAATGACTTTTGGTTGTGTACTAATCCTGAAAGTTTTCTTGGCTCTATGTTCCTTTTTGTTTTTGGACAGTGAAGCAATTTTGATAATTTGTGATTTTTTTTGGTAATTACCTACTGGCCAATACGTTTGGTAAGAGTGAGGCCAACAACATTGTTGTAATATTTTTCCATAAACAAAAAGCTAAGATTCACACACAAAAAGAAATAAAAACAATATCGGCCAATAAATATGGTAAGAGTGAGGCTGGTAAGATTTTGTTAAGTTATTCTTCACAACGTAATATTTTTGCATAAATGAAATACTAAGATTCACAAAAACTCATAACATTTTATATATTGGAAAATGTTAATGCATATTATGAGTTACATACATGCAACGCAAACATAGAGCCAAAATTCATGATAATTATATAATTGCAGGAACTTATTATTTGTACGGCAGGAGAATCAAGGCATGTGACTATGTGCAAAGATAAAGTGATGGTTAAGTTTGTTTTACCAATTATAGGATTTGAAAACCTAGCCAAAAAACCTTTTTGTAAATCCCATGCATTTTAAAACATGCAAAAAGAAACATAGCATATGGATGAAAAGCATGAAGTTCCAAACCCAATTTTTAAATCGTAAAAAACCATTAAATAATGATTAATATTATGCCACGAAATCTTGTAATGGCAACATGTGGCATAGAAATAATTGGTAGTATTGAGTACCACAACGTGTGAAAAAGGACAAATGCTAGATAACGATGGTTCAAAGTAAAGTGTATGCGAAATAATTAGTGTGCATGGTAGAAATGTATGGAACAAGTATGCAGAGGCAGAAATGCACACAGATGTGCAAATGTGGGAATGTGTGCAAAAGAAACATCAAAATAAACATCTAAATATTGAACACAAATCTTCAATGTTATTAAGCACTCGAACGATGTCTTGATTATGCATGAATTCACCGTATTAATGTCGAAAAGACTTACATAATAATATACACTAGTACCAACCAATGATTATAGTAGAATGATTAGAGTCGTTGAACATGGTTTTCAAAACCGTGCATTGGATCATCTGCAAAGCAGTTTTTTCGAATCTCTTTTACATCTCGATATCAAATTAAAAAACTAACGTTGACATAGTAGTGCGACCAGTTAATCACCCATCCTTATTTTGCACCTAATATACACGTAAAGCAAACTTTCATGCTCAAACTTTAATAAGCCAAAACCACTAATTAATTGATTAATGTGTAATGTTGTGTAAGAGGGAGGTGTGCAGAAAAAGTGTGTAGAGAGGAAATGCATGCTGAGGTACGAACATTGCAGATGAAATTTTTTGTTCCTTGTTTCAGACACCCATTCTCTCGCACAACACTTATTCCTCATATGCATTAAAAAGACACTTAATTTAATATTGGATCATAACTATTTAATTGACAAATGTGAAACCACAAATGCACTTAGTATTTGGGAAGCTCAAATAAAATAAGCCTAAATCTACATAGTAGTGGGGATGGTTAATTGCACGCCCTTATTTTTCACCCAGTATACGTATAACCCAAAATTTTCATGCCCCAAATTTTAGTAAGCTGAAAACACTTAGTAATTAATTAATATGTAGTGTTGTGTGGGAGGAGGTGTGTGGGAATATATGTGGAGCTATATAACATTGCGGAAGAAAGCTTATGTTCCTTGCTCTACACACCCATTCTCCCATGAAACACTTCTTCCTCACACACATTTAAAAGGCACTTAATTTAATATTTGATAGTAAGTATTTAATTTACAAATGTGAGATCACGATTGCACATAATGTTCAAGAACTTTGAATACCAAGATTCGTTGTTTCTACTTTAATACAAATTTTAAATGATCAAAGCCATCAAACATAGTTTTGGAAACTACAGCCTCTTTGCATCCTGATATCAAATGAAATGAGCCCACATCAACATGTTAGTGGAGAGAGTTAATCACCCACCCTTATTTCACATTTGATATACATGTATACCAAACTTTAATAAGCCAAAACCACTAATTAATTGATTAATATATAGTGTTGAGGGGTATGCAGAAGAAGTGCGTAAAGGGGAAATGTATACGAAGATGAAGAACATTTCCAATGAAAGTTTTTTATTCCTTTCTCCACACACCCATTCTTGCGCACACCACTTCTTTCTCACACACATTAAAAGGACCCTTCATTTAATATTAGATATTAAGTTTCTTCTTAAGTTAAAATAATTCCATGTATGTGAAAGAAAGTTCCCTCTGCACCCCCGTTCTCCCACACATCCTTCATTCTGCACAAATTCATGTCTTCATACACCTGTTCTCCCACGTAGCTAAATCTATAAAAGTTTAAAGTTTAAAATGAAATAAGAGGTAAAGGGACTAGAAGTCCTTATGTTAATCTTAGTGTCAATGTTAGTTTCAGAAGACTCACCGATGGAATGCATCTCCCCCTTCAAAAAAAATAACTCGACAAACTATTGATAATTGAGGGTCTTTAACCACAAGGTGAGTGCGCGAGACAAGGACTAATAAAAGAAAAATAAAATCTTTATAATTATTAGAAAAATAGTTAATCTCCATGCTTTCAACTTTAATTAACATTATTTTATAAAAAAATAAAATTATTTAATTTTTTTAATAAATATTTAAAGTTGTAATATAATTTTTTTATGTTTTTTTTCCACAATTCCACCCCATTTAAATAAAAATCAATCTTAATGTTCAACAAAATTTTAAAATTTTATAGATATTGAAAATTGTTTTAATTTTAAAATTTTATGAATATTGAAAGTTGTTTTAATGTATTTTTTTTCACAACTACACTAAGTTTAGTTCAAGGCCAACATTAATCTTAAATGGAAAAACGATTTTTCAATGAAGTCAAAATTTCTTTTTTTGTTTTCACTGAAGTCAAAATTTATAGGAAGTAACAATCGTTTTGTAATCGAGATGTCATTTTCAGGCCATGAGTGTCCCCACCCAACCTTTTGATGTAAAGTCATTGTCAATCAGTCTTTGGATTTCATTGACCGTTACCTTTATTTTGAATATCAAAGCTACGTTGTGGGCCAACCCTCTTACATGTCTCATCTCTTTAACGCTTGCAATGGTGTGAACTCTCTGAAGGGTCCAACGACTTTAAAGAAAGGACCATGTGTCCTGTCAGAAGAGGGTATTAGAGTAAGTAATTCATAAAGGTCAAAAGAAGTTTCCATGCACCATATAGAAGGTATCAAATTATTATTTTATAGTTAGCGTTTGTATTATCTTTATTTAATGAAGGTTATCGGGAAAAGCCACGAAGGTCGTTAAGTTGGTTATTTTTTGGGGATGGTGAATGAGTTATTAATAGGAAATCTATTGAATAAATCCTATGTTTTTTATTTATTTATTCATCATAAATTTATATTTAATAACAAACAAAGTGTTTAGTTGGTTAATTGTTTTTAGATGATGTGATCAAAGAGGTTTTGAGATATTTGTTTATTATAAAATCAAATCAAGTTCAACGATATTCGATGTTTTTAATATAATTTTTTAAAGTTTTAATAAAAATCTTGATGTTTAACTAAAATGAAAAAGGTATTAAAAACAAAGCGCAAATATATATGGAGAATTTTCTTCCGTCAATTATGTTAGGAGGAAAATGAGGGTCATTATTATATTTGAAGATAATTTTGTTGGTGGGTAATTGATACAATTTAATTTTAGAATAAAAAATTATTGGTTTAGATGATATCAATACTCTACATTGCGTGAGAGGATTATTATATCAAAAATTTCTTAGCATAAATAATTTTCTTACACTAGAAAGTGCCTAGGTGGATTTTATATCATCTTTATGTATGGACTAAAAAATGTTGTCTTTATGAGTAATGTGTAATATAGATAAATATGTTTCTTCATTACATGAGTTCTAATGAAATCTACAAATTATTTCCTCAAGTTAACCTATAATTCATTGAGTTCAAAATTGAAGTGGGGTCGATATTGAAGAATAGATAGGATTTATCACAAAGTGAAAGATTCCCTAAGAAAAATAATGTATAGAGGCATTATACTATAAAAACAAGTTCACTCGAGAATACTTTATGTATTCTTCAACCTTCTTGTCCCACTTATCATTTTCCTCTCGTCTAAATGTTGTACAAGTCAAAATGAACGAGATAACACAAACCAACAAAATATGGATCCTCATTGAGAATCCAGAAGTGAAATGGAAGATGAAGCTTAAGTATTATTTTTTCAGCATTGCAAGAAGAAGCATGGTACAATATACATTACTGAATAAACCCATAATCTTTATGAGACCAACGACCAAAGTTCAGTACATAGAAAGGAATGAAATTGAGAGACCTTTGTAATTCCATACAAAAGGAAGTGTGTGCTTGTGATTGTAGTTTATTCAATACTCAAAGCTAACAACCATTAAAGGTAACAAATTAGAGAACGGGGTGACAATATCTCCATAATTTCATTCAAGGAATATGTAAGTATGTGTAAAGTAAAGGAGTCAATCTCATATTTGTGTTTACTTAGATTGTGTACATATGAGCTAAGGTTTGTGAATCAGGGTAATCATGGTGATCACCTCAAGAACACTCTATTGAAATCCATTTCGAAATACTTATATTTTCTACACTATCTATTTAGACATAATCACATTGAATGTGTTAAGGCATCAACTGTGATGGCCTTCATTCTAATTGCATGTATTCTAGTTACTCTTAACTATTTTTTCTATATGAAATTATGTTAGTATTTACTATTTTCGCTATATGAAATTATGTTAGTATAGAAATTTGTAATGATTATAAAAATATAACAATTATGAATTAGTTGTACTTTTGCCATTGCAATTGTTTCGATAACTATTGAAAGAAATATGAATGGCGCAACATGTATATTTATCATGCATATTCGGTTTTGGAAATAGATAACTGATCAAACAAGTTTAGTTATGTTATCACAAATGTTTGTTTAAGAGTTAAATTTGTTGCTTGGAAAGCAAAAAGAGATATCGATATAAGTATACTATCGAACTACATGTCAATAATGATCATTTTTTATTTTTCTTAAGTGATACAATCTATGGTGATAAATGGACGAATAATTCTATCAATAATTTTTTAGTGTTGAAACCAATGTGGGCTGAATATTGAATAAGAAGCATCCATGATCAACAGAGCACATGATCGGATATACCTCTATATTAGCTGATATCTTTTCTCCATAACTAACATGCAGTATAATAGTCGTTCATACATGCAGAAGCAAAATTGTGTTCCTGTTTCTGTAAATGCATTCCCCAACGCAACCTTTCTCCTACACATATTTGTATTCCAAATCAAATGTGCAACAAAATTAGACAACATAGTTTATCCATATAATTTCATATCATTCAAAAAACCTGACTTAAATCCTCAACGCATATGTGCTTGGAAATAACAATAAAATGTTCTTACATAATGGGAAAATATTTGTGTAAAATAATGTGAAAATTAACATTTAGAAGTGTTGTGTGAGATGGAGGTGTGTGGAACAAGTGTGCTAAGGAAGAATGTGTGTGGAGATAAAACTTTCACATTTAGTTTAACTTTTATTTAATTTACTTAACCTTATAAAGCCCATAAAATCTCATAAACGTATATTATTTATCCAAGATTAGTAGATAGTAGATATGTATAGAATGCATTCTTGGATATTCATGATATCTTCCTGCATGGTATCTTCTCGCACACTTGTTCTCCTTCACATACCCCTTGTTTCACACATCCTTTACTTCACATAGTTGAATGTGTAAAAGTTTAAAATAAAATATATTAAACTGTTAGACTAACTTTTGATTTCCAAATTATTTGTGTAGTTTTCTATTTTAAAGTTTTTTCTTCCCTCTGCACATCCATTCTTCCACACATTGATCCAGGTGGATATTGGTGGCCACCCACCTATTCCATGTAGATCTTCAATCGATTTCATCAGTTTCCTTTATTATAGCAACATTTACTATTTTTAGCAATTTTTCGGGTCTTGAACTTCCGGATTTGTTTTAACCTCGTAATCGAAATTTTTTTGAGGTCTACAGTAAGCTATGAGGTTGTTGTTGCAAATCCTATAGTACTCAAAGAGGGAGAGATATTTCCAATGATATATCGTGCACACCAAACAGAGATCATATGACCAAGTTACGACCTCGAGAAGTTGGTTGCCCAACTAACCCCAACGAGGCCACAAACTCTTGGTGTTCCATATCCTGGGGTTAGGGTTGTCGTTGTTTAGGGTTTCCTTTTGTTGTTCAATCATTAAAAGTCCCTTGAGCCTCATTGTAATATAGTTCAAAGGCATGTAGCTACCACATCTCTTCTAAGAGATAAGCTACCATCGCCCGAGCTAGTTTATTTCCATTATGTATGTAAGCATATTTCAGTTCTTTGATATTAATAGAATAAAGTTTTATTTCTAATACATCTCCATGTTTATATTTATATCTCTATTTTGTTTCGTTCCTATATACATCTGGATTAGTGGTATCAAAGCGATATGCTCTTTCTCTTTTTTTCTTTGCATGTCCCCAATGAGGTGAAGGTATAAGGAGTTAGGGCTCGAACTAGTTGAACGTTTTCAAGACGAGCCTCAAAAACCCCGATGGCCACCCATTGTGGAAGAAAAGAAAGATGAGGGAGTAGAATATCCTTTCAAAAGATTGCTCAAAGAAGCCCTCGAGTGACAATGGAATGTGATGATGGAAAATTTTTCCCAGATCCTTCAGGGATTACCCAAGGGTGACGCATCTACTTCTAGCAGCTACTGTAGAAGCACCACACCCTTTAAGGTACAAGTTAACTTTGAAATTCCCATATTTGAGGGTTAGATAGATGCGATGCCATAGATAAATAGTTAAATCTGCTAGAAGGATATTTTTATGTTCATGATTTTTCCAGTTGGGAAAATATTACTTTTGGTCTTCTCAAAGCCGCCCCCATGTCAAGTACTAGTGGGAAACCTACAGTGAGAAAAAGGATGAAAGTAAACCCTCACTATTTTCGGTCGCACCCACTTTGGATTCGTTTCGGGACGCTATCAAAGAGCAGTACTACACTTTCGGGAGCTATGAGGATAAATACATAAAGTGGACCCCACTATGACAGGGAAGGGGCCAAGACGTGCCAGAGTTTACGAATGTTTTTCATACCCTTCGCATGAAGTTGGGTATTAAGGATTATGAGAAACATTTTGTACTCAAGTATTGCGGTTGCCTACATATGTACATCTAGGTGAGATGTTGTTCCTGGACATCTCCTCGCTTGGCACAAAATACCAATATGCTTTCAAGATCGAGTAGAAGCTTAAACAAAAAAAAAATACTTTGGATCTGCAAATCCAAAGCAAGGGAAAGGTGCCCCCAAACCACAGAGCAAAGGGAAAAGCCAAGGTGTGGTGACCTAGGATAACCCACTGAAGCCACAAGCAAAGAATGACACCACGAAGATAAAGAAGGACACAAGAAAGTGGTGTGAGTTCCATAAGAGCTCCATTCACAACACAAGTGAGTGTTGGGCCAAGCAGTCACTTGTGGTTGATCTAAAGGCTTCCGAGTCCGAGAGATGTTCTGACTCTGAGTTAGAACCCAACAAGGGGAATGACAAAGGGAGGTAGATCATTGACGCGGAGACTAGTGCCACTATGGCCACCACCAAGATCTAGAAGATTGAGCCTGAAGATCTAGAAGAGGGGGGCCACCTATTCCACTAAGAGATGTGGGTGAAGGGTTCTCCGCTACAGTTCATTGTCGACAATGGGAGCCAAAAGAACCTCATTTATGCAGAGGTCATGAAGAGGTTGGGCCTACCGACTACAACACATCCGCAGTTGTATACCATCGGGTGGCTTCACCAAGGATGGGATCTTCACGTCAGCCAGTAGTGTTGTCTTCCATATGACATCAAGTCCTTCACGGATGAGGTATTGTGTGATGTTGCTCTTCTTGAAGTTTGTGATGTACTATTAGGAAAACCATACTTATGGAAGCGACATGTTATATATGAGTCTAGATCTCACTTTGTTATTGTTTATTTACGTACTAAGTTGTATAGGATACCAGAGGTAGACCCACCTACCACCATCTCTTTAATCTCTGCTAAGAAATGTAGTAAGGTCATCTCCCAGACTAGGAAATTTGTTTTCTTTTGTATTTGCTCTCAAAGTAAGGGGAAGGTCATAGCCACAACGATGGCCCCCGGGAAAGGTTCCTCCAAGTAGCAGAAGCAGGTGGATGCGGTAGTGGAAGAATACATGGACATATTCTCCTCACCCATAGGGGTCCCCTTACATTGTCAGGTCAAGCATTCAATTGATTTGAATCCTGGGGCGCCTCTAACCAACATGACAATATATCGTCACTCCATTTTGGAAAATGAAGAGATCAAGTAGAAAATCTAGGATTTGTTGCAGAAATGGCATATCTGACCAAGTTCCTCGCCTTGTGGGAACCCAATTGTACTTGTATAGAAGATTGATGGAACCTGGATGCTCTGTATTGATTATCGAGCACTAAAAAAAATCACTGTTAGGAATAGGTATCCAATCCCATGGATTGATGACCTGTTGGACCAACTCAAGGGGGCCAAGTATTTCAGCAAGATCGATCTGAAGTCTAGTTATCACCAGGTTCTAATAGAGCCCATAGATGTATGGAAGACCACCTTTAAATCCAAGGAAGGACTTTTTGAATGGTTGCTTATTCCCTTCGGGTTGACAAATGCCCCTTCTATTTTTATGAGGCTAATGGATGACATCTTGCGGTCCTTCACCAATTCATTTGTTGTGGTTTATCTGGACGACATCCTCATCTTCAACAAGAGTTTGGATGAACACTTGCAGCACATTCAGCAGGTCTTTCAGACCCTTCGGCAGCACAAAATGTGTGCCAACTTGGAGAAATGCACCTTCGGCATGAGTCGGGTCCAATACTTGGGTTACATCATAGATGAGTGTGGCGTGCATGTGGAACTGGCCAAGATCCAAGTCATTTGGGATTGGCCAACCCCAACTACTCTAACAGAGCTTCATAGGTTTTTGGGCCTTGCAAACTTTTATCAGAGGTTCATGTTGGGATTCTCCCATATCACTCGGCCTTTGAGTCAAATTACTAAGGGTAGGGCAAAAACAAAGCTTTCTTGGTTTGAGTCCCAACAAAAGGCATTTGCTGAGTTGAAGCATCACCTCTGCTCTACACCAATACTCACACTGCTAGACCTGCAGCAACCATTTGAAATCGAGACAAACGCCTCATACTATGCTATTGGTGTAGTCCTCACCCAACATGGGCATCCAGTGACCTATCATAGTGAGACACTTTCTAATACAATTCAAAAGTACCCCACCTATGATAAAGAGATGTATTCCATCATGCAGGCTTGTCGACAATGGAAGCACTACATTTTGGGGAAGGAGACAGTCATCCACACCGATCACCGACCTCTTCAGTTTATACAGACACAAGGGAAGTTGTAGAATGATCATCATCAAAAGTGGTCTACATATCTGAAACAATTCCACCTAAACATTAAATACAAAAAGGGTAGCACCAATCATGTTGTAGACTACCTTAGTCGGCCCCCAATTGCAACACTACCTACTTTTCTCAACTCTTGTAGTCACGAGACCTATGGATGGATGAAACTACAAAAAAATGATCCATATTTTTCTTCGACATACCAAATGCTAGGAGTTGGAAAGCAAGTTCCTGATTTCCACCTTCAGGACACATTATTAAGCTACCTAGGCCACCTTTATGTTCCTTCAAGCGAGCGTTCCAGGCTTATTTGGGAGGTGCACTATAGTCGGGTAGCAGGACACTTTGTTGTGGAGAAAAATGTGGTTGTACTACAAAAGTACTTTTATTGGCCCAAACTCTGACTGGATGTTGGGAAATATATCAGATCTTGCACTGCCTGCATCATCGCCAAGCCAACCATAAAGAATCAAGGCTTGTACACTCCTCTGCCTACTCCCAGCCAGCCATGGGAATCCATCTCCATGGACTATATGTCTGGCCTTCCTTCTACCAAGCATGGTAATGACTATGTATTTGTGGTCGTGGATAGATTTTCTAAGATGGCTATATTGGTGGCCTGCAAGAAGAGTATCACAATAGAGGACACTGCTAAACTCTTCTTTGAACGAGTATGGGTACATTTTGGGATCCCGTAGACCATTATATCATATCGAGATAACAGGTTCCTGATCACATTCTGATCAAGCCTCTGGACACTATTGGACACCAAGCCCACCAAATCGACTTCCTCCATCCCCAAACTGATGGTCAGACGGAGGTCGTCAATAGGATGATAGTGCACATACTCCACATGTACAACTCCAAGCATCCTCGAACTTGGGATGAGAGTCTTCCATATGTGCAACATAGTTATAATAGATATCTCCATGGCTCGACTGGTCGTAGTCCCTTTCAAGTGGGTCTAGGATTTCAAGAATTCTGTCTTATTAATGTTTCCATGCCTCATGCGACTATGCAGATAGAATCCACACATGCACTGTCTGAGGCTGATAAAGCAACCAGATTTATTGAATGCATCCAACACATCCACCAACAGTTTCACGACATCCTGGAGAAGTCAAATTCCAAGTACAAGCAACGACATGATCAACATCGGGTGCCACACAAGTTTCAGGTGGATGATAAAGTTTGGTTGCATTTGTAGAAAGAACGCCTTACCGAAGCCCATTAGAAGCTCAGAACACTCTGATATGGTCCTTACACCATTACTAAGGCTATGGGAGACAATTATTTTGAGCTCAACATTCCCCCATTCCTTGGCCTGCACCCAGTGTTCAATGTGGACTGCCTTCGACCATACTTCCCACCATTGCTAGACACATCACACATTGTAGAACAACTCACACCAAAAATGTAAAACCGAGACTACATGGAATAGGCCACAACTGATCAGATTATGGACACACAGGTCAAGAACACCTGCCAGCAAAAGATCCAACTATATCGAGTTGTCAAAGTTGGCCAACTCTTGCACCAAGGCAAGTGGCTCACTAGAGACAAGGTTCAACAGAAGTTTCCTCACCTCATGGAGGCTCTGCATGCAATGGGGACCATTTCTTCCTAAGGGGGGAGGAATGATCCAGGCAGATATTGGTGGCCACCCACCTATCTCACCTAGATCTCCAGTCAGTTTCTCTTGTTTCCTTGTTTATTTCATCATTTACTATTTTTAGTAGTTTTCCAGGTCCTGAACTTTCGTAGCAGTTTTGACCCCCTAAATGGCATTTTGTTGAGGTTTTCTACAGGCCCACAGTTGTAACCAAGAGATTGCGAAAAAAACTGTAGTAATCAAAGAGACCTTTCTAACAAGGTATCATATGCACCAAATGGAGATAATATGACCAAGTTATGACCCCAGGAAGTTGGCTGCCTAATTAACCCCAACGAGGCCCACAAACTCTTGGCATTACATCTCTTGGGTTATGGTTTGGGCTATTTAGGGATTTCTCATGTTTTTCAATAATAAATAGGCCCTTGAGCCTCATTGTAACACAATTCAGAGGCATCTAGCCGCCACATCTCTTCTCAGAGATAAGTTACCATCGCCCAAGCTAGTCTTATTTCCATTATGTTTGTAAGCATATTTCAATATTTGATATTAATCAAATGAAGTGTTATTTATGTTGCATATTTGTATTTATGGTTACATCTGTAATTTTTTGCGTTCCTGTTTAAATTCAGATCACACACTGAATTAGTTTCTAAAATTAGAAAGCACGCAGTGGAGTATAGGCTCCATGTGATCTTCAATTTGTACACACTAAATTGATTGCCAAACTCGGAAAGCACCCAATGATGTATATGCTCCATGTGATTTTTAGTTGTATTCAACTTACATGTGAACTTCAACTTGTCTTCAACTTATACACACTAAATTGATTGCCAAAGTTGGCAAGCACCCAATGGTGTATATGCTCCATGTGATATTTAGTTGTATTCAACTTACACACATTGAATTGGTTTTCAAACCCAACAAGAACCCAATGGTGTATATGCTCCATGCACTAAATCAGTTTCCAAACCTGGAAAGCACCAAGTGGTGTATATGCTTGATGCATTGAACCAGTTTCCAAACCTAGCAAGCACCCACTGGTGTATATGCTCCAAATAATCCCCCCCTCTCTCACTCACCTCCCAGTGAGTGTGGGAACTACCAATCCCGATAGTCTTCTATCAACAGGAATGTAGATATACCATTACACCTCCCAGGCCTAGGTAGCCCCCAATCCCAAGTGGCCTACCTATCCCAATATCTGTTAGTGGTTAGTATGCTTGTTAATCACATAATTAACTTTTCATTATCATAATATAAACATGGCATGTGATATCATAAAAAATATTGATCATCAACAAGAATTAACACTTGCTCAATAGATATCCCACACTACTAGAAATCTCATTGGATAACTTCACTATGTTATCCAAAACATACCATTCTACGTGCATCAATTTTTTAAGTATAATAAATAATTCTTCCACAAGAATGATCTTTGACTTCAACCTATAAATTATGATGCCATTGAATGCATTCATTTATTTAATCATCAACATATTCACGCATATAACACATATCAACATATGTCAAATGAAATCAAGGTTAAGAAGACCTCATGTAGATATGCAAAACATGTATAAAATCAAAACAATAGTTTCCAACTTATCCCAAAGGAATTCTTTACCCAAATTCCTTTATTTTTCCTTTTTCACTTTGCCATCATTACTAGTGCTATCAGCTAATATTTTTTGTTATAATATTCAATGATTAATTAAATGAAACATTTTCTTTACTCACGTTGTTTATACAATAAATTTTCAGCCTGCATAATTTTTCTTCACTCATGCTCACTATGATTGTTGGGGGAATTATTTGCAACATAATTTTAAATAATGACCTCTCTTGCCCATTTCCCCAATGGTGTTCTACATTTCATGGAACCCATTAATAAAATTGATGTTATTTCGTTGTCTATTTTCATCCTCTATACTTTTTTCATTTATGCTCATACCAAGAGCATAATCACAACATGTAAGCATTGATACTTATCAGTAGTTCAAAGAGGAATTATATTAGGTAGCCTCACTATGTTAAAGCATACTAAGTGAAATTTCTATTTTCACATCATACACAATCATAATAATTTAGGAATACATTATTTATTTGCTACTGTGATGGTTCTCAACTCAAAGGCTTGTCTGTTGGAATTTTGGGTAGCACGAAAGGTAAGGAATTGGTTGGGAAATTTACTCAGAGAGTGGGGTTTTGGACCAAAATATGTGGTTTTACGTTCTAAAGAAATTAACTAGTTATTCTAATGGGTTGAGAGGCTAAAACCCTAAATATCTAGAGTTTTCCTAAATGACCTAAGAGAAAAGAATAAATAGAGAGCCTAAGGAGAGGCTCATGGTACATACTTGAGATGTGACTTCATGTGTGGAGAAAGATAGATCTAAGGAGGCCACAAATGTTAGAGAGATTGACACATCCCAAAAAATGAGGATTCTTGTCTAAGGAGGCCGAGCAAATTGTCTTGTAGAGAAGAGGTTGTAGTCAAGGATCTTGTGGAAAGATCCTTTTATGGGTGGAAAGAGGTCCAAGAGTGTTGGACCGAGTTCCTTAGTAATCATAGGAAACCAAATGAGGATAAGAAAGGGTTGCAGACTAGGAAGAGAGTTGGTCGAAGTTGGTTGAGGGAAACTAGAAGGCATCTCAGGGCTACTTTACTGTCTTCCTGGAGTAGGCACAAACCTAGATTAGAGAACTGTGACTCTGTTTTATACCATCTCATCCACATGTGAATAACGTGCCAAGAAGTGAAGTTGAAAACCTTCAAGTGAGCCAAGCTAAATTATCTTTGAGGACACAAGCATCTCTAGAAGAGGTAGGGTGGATTTTTTTGTGTATTTCTAAGTAGTCAAGTCAAAGAAAGAGTGGCCAAGAGTTTGATCCATCCAAGAAGAAGGGACACAACCCTAGGAAAGAGGTTGAGACCCCTTTTATCTCAAAATATGCCAAAAAGGGCCTCATAACTAGTATAGTGTTGTTGTCAAAATGAAATACCCCTACAAAATTTTGGGGTCGAGGAGGCATAAGTGGTCAAAGTCAAGCTTTGTCATTGATCGGCGTCGGTGATGTTTCGTCTCCTTGCTCTCGGTGAGCGCAATATAACTCACTACATCGACATATAAGCATAAGCGTCGAGTGCCCGATGATGTGGCACACTAGACCACATGGGTGGGGGGAATTGACAGAGTTACACACCGCCTAGATCTGACAGCAGGAGTTCCTATCGATCCAACAGCTCGGAGCGCTCTGCACCATGAAAGTGCTTGGACATTAATGATGTGGAGGGGCATGGGAAGGCCAGATGTTATCCACTCTGCTCTCCACGTGCCTCTACAAAGTTCAAATGTCGAAACCCAATTAATGCAAAAAATTTCCATGCGTCCTGTACACATCAGCGTCTAGCATATCCCCTCACATCTCACCGAGTCACCTACCATGTCACTGTGTTGTCATTGCCTAGTCATCATTCTAACAACCCTGGTTAAAAATTCATGTAAAAATATATAAGACCATGGTCATGGGACACGTATTCCAAGCTAAATGGTGGGAAAAACATCCTAGTGGGTGTTCATTTTGGTTATTATGGCTAAGGAAATTGCCAATGGAAATGGTAATGGAAAAGGATTTGGAAAGGCAAAATGGCATTTTGGCACACTTATTTATGAAAGTAAAGAAAATTAGGAGAAAAGGAAGGTGAAAGGTCACGATTGCATGTGAGGAAGAAAATGAAGGAAAATAATTGAAATTGAAGAAAATAGAGGCCTCATTGATAAAAAGGCTTCTAAGGATCAATGGGTAGGCTTGGTTAGTGTAAAATTTTATTAGTTTAGTTTTAGAGCTCTCTCTTTATTCTCTCTCTCTCATACTCTTGGACACAAATATTTTTCTTGGAGCACTCTTGGAGAGTGTTTCATACTTATAGTTTTGGAGCAAGAAGGCAACCGAAAAGAAGGAAAGCACAAGAGGACAACAGAATCAACAAATACAGTGGTTTTTTCTCGTAGGTACCAAGTTGCATGTATGTTTTCCTCACTAGTTTTGGCATGCATGGCATATCCATGTGGCTTATTGGTCATGATTTGTCATTGGCATGGAGGATTGCCTGGATTGATAGTGGATTTGCCTAGCCTTGCCATTTCCTAGATAGAAATGGTGTTGTGGGTTTATTTTCTTTGTTTTTTTGGTTGGTTCTCTCATGTTTCCTTTGGCTTATGTTGAGTTACTAGCTCTTGGAGCCTTGGTTGGAAAAATTGTTTGGAGCCCTGTAACAACTTGGGTTGAGTTAGTAATCCTGGATTCTTGGTTGGAAAAACTCTCTAGAGCCCTTGGTGGGACAAATTCTCTAAAGCCCTGTATAAGATGTGGGTTGAGTTACTAGTCCTGGAAGCCTTGGTTGGAGCAAACGCTCCAGAACCCTAGATGGCTTGGGTAGAGACCAATCTATTGATGGTTGTGATGTACAATCGTGAGGTGGAATAATTGTTTGATGGGTTGAGGTGATTTAGCCTCTGGAAGGCCTATATTATTTTGATTGATGTGTTTTATGAGATCCCACATTCATGCTTGGAATATGGCACAAGGATGACTGGTTGAAGAGAGATTTGGCTTAGCCATGTCTATGGTCGGGTGGTTCATGGAAGTCCCACAACTGGTTAGCCTTTTCAACATTAATATGAGTTTATTTCTCCTTATTATTTCATGAGTATTATGCTGGATTATATGTGGATGATGTGGATGTGATTTCCTTGGTAATTCTGTTGTTATTATGTTGGTTATGAACATGTATTATGATAGTGGATATGTATGGATCTCATCATGTTTTTACTTGTAAATGAATGAACAATATATCTATGGCCTAATGGATGAAACTGCAGCTAATGTGTTGAGGCATCAATGCTTCTTACTGATCCTCAGATGAGTATGAGACCCTCATGCTCAGATCTATTGTTTAAACTTGTAGATTTCATATTTGTGACATGTTTGACGAAATGTCTGGCATGGATAGTAGGGGTCTAGTCAAGCCCTTATTCAAGTGATTACATTTTACCATTATTCGATTCTTATATCTCTGTTCTGAAGAGGTCACTTAGTTCTGGGCAGTGACCTGGGATCTGGGCTTGAAAAAGTGGCTCAAATCCTGGGGTTGCAATCACATCACTGGGGAGAAAAGTCCCTGGACAATGGCATACCCATGTTGTGGGAGCATCTAGAGCCTCCTAGATGCATGCATGCCCATATCAAGGGAGCATATGAGGGTTAAATGGTATAAAATCTCAATGGGACCCAGGGGCTAGTCACCTTAGAGGTTGGGATGGTTCATGGCAGTCCTATTGCTGATGTGGAAGGTCTATATGGTGCGTTTTCATCGGTTCCACTTCCTTAAGGTGACTTAGGACGACGAATCATATCATAGTAACTTATCGTCACATGTTTACCCTGGTTAATCGGTTACTTGGGTATATGTGGGAGGATGGCGTTACAAAGTGGTATTAGAGCATGGTTCAACCCTTGGACTAGATGGGCAAAAGATGTTTGTCATGCATGTAGGTTGTATATGTGATTGCTACATTTGCATGATGTTGATCATGGTCGTAGTGATGTCACCATGAAGGTTGATGGTGTTGTTGTGGAATGTTTCGTCATGAGTGTATGGTTGTGTATGCATGCCAGTGTCTATATGTTATTATGCATAGATTATCATGGTTATGGTTTTGCATGTATGGTAAGTCAAACATGCATTTTGAGGCCATTATATGCATATTAGGTCATCATGATGTTATTGGTATGTTATGATGATAATGTGTTGGCTGAGATAGAGAAGGAGATGCAGAACATCAAAATGAGGCCACAACATTAAAATTTGGGGTGAGAGAAGATCGTTATACATGTATTGTATGTTTGGCATGCAAGTATGTTAGTTAATGGATTGTTATATGCATTAGGGTTATATACATGTTAGTCATTTTATTGTTGTTGTGGTTACATGCATGGTAGATGCTAGTGAATCAATGTGGCCATATAATCATGAATGATAGTAACTTGTTGTTATATGCATTATGGTTTTTGTTTTATGTTAGTTAACTTGATAATTATGTTATAAGTTAACTTGTTGATTGTTATATGGTATTTGACTTGATGATTATGTTATATGTTGTTGATGAGCATGATATATAACTTGTTGTTGTTATATGCTAGTAACTTGATTATTAGGGTTGTTGCAACTAAGATATCGATGTTATATGTATCATGTTAAATTGGATTGCCCTATGTAGATGGTTAGGCTTATGACATTCAGGTATGAGTCGACATATTTTTGACATTCTGTTGTACTCATATAGGATGATTGTGCAGATGTGATTACTATGTATGAATGATAATTGTTTATGAGTTTATGATGTGAACATGTTGGCTAGTGATTCTTATGGATATCATGACTTTATTTATGTTTGAGTTGATATGTTGTGAAGATATATCGTGCTAATATAGATTGATTTTGTAGACAAGATAGCCTCCCCTAAGACACATTAAGGTATGAGTTTTATTATGTCGTCTATTTGGTGTTTGAATGTTTGAATATGTCATTTATTTCGTGTTTGAGTGTTTGGTGTCTATTATGTCGTTTATCTATTGTTTGAATGTTTGATTACTTGAATAATATGAGCATGTGTCTATAATATTTCTTACCAAAATGATATTGTTTAAGTTGGTCGTACTACCACATATGTGTTGAGACAACTGGTATGTACTCGAGTGTAACATTTTGTATTATGACTGATGAATGTGAGTTGATTTTTGAGTATGACATGGTTGTTAGACTTGGTGAAGGTTGATTTCAAATTAATATACATGATGTCTTAATCTTTGGAACGTGAGAATGACATGTGTGAGAAGTTGCAAGGAAACATGTTTGGTATTAGCTTGACAAGGTAATAGTTGACGTGTTTTTATAACTAACAGTTGGGTGATTTGACAGTTTATAGTAAGACTCAATTGTAGCAAGGAAAAGGTAAATGAAAGGAATTGGGTGAAAATTCCTTTGGTTATGTATGGAAACCGAAATTCCAAACAAATGAGTTCTTTGCATACATGAAGTCTTTTTAACCTTGAACTTGTTTGACATTATGAGGATATGTGTTATGTTCATAAATATGTATTTGAAAGGTATAACAATTGGTTCTAGTTATGGCTAGATTCATCAAAGGATTGGAGTCCCTTAAGAGATGGTGTGGATGTTTTCAGTTGCAAGCAATGCGTTGGCACAACAAGGTAAGGTAATTGGTGTATTGTTATGTTTATTTATGCACTAAAAGTTATATTTTTATGGAAATATGATGCAGGGGTTTGCATGACAAAGTGACTGCCATAAAATTATGAAGAAGGCTCACATTGAGCTTTCCTTTGGAAGCACGGGGAACCATGGGGATTGAGACATGGTGTCTATTGAGATTCTTGTGATTTCAATTCTTTGTGATTTGTTTGTGCTTGATTTGTAGTTTTTTTTTTATGTTTAGTGTATGGTCATACCACTTTGTTTGCAGTGTTGTATTGTCATTGGTTTTCATGGCTTTCTCCTTGTTTGTGTTTGTTATTGCATTTTATGCTTTGATGGTCTTGGGATTTGGATGGGAAAGAGGAAGTTTAACGGAGCTCAGGGAGAGTTGAATGAAAGCTAGTAGGTAATGTAAGACCTTAATGAAGTTCGGTGCATGAGGAAGGGAACTTGAAGGTAAGAATATGACAAATCGGTTAGATTGGTTCAATCTATTGGTGTAAATGGACAGTGGTAGTACAGTCATGAGAAAGGTAACAAGAAAGGTGAATTAAATGGACCTGAGGCTTCATATGCCTTGGCTATGTTGGGAATGATTGTTCTCAATGTTGTGCATGGTGTGCATAGATAAAGGAAGTTCTCTTAACCTTGAACTTATGCTATTTAGTAATTATGTTATGATCAAGATTATGTTGATGTTTTGCGTGTATGTATGTCATTATCTAACATGATCATGATTGTTTTATGCTAATATTTATGTATATGTATATGTATCTATGTATCTATGTCACTGTCCGACAGGGTTGTCAGGGATCATTATTGTGGAGGAACGATTGCTTACATAGGTGAATTGTAACACCCCCTCCCAAGTCTACCCAAAGTAACCATGCCAACTGGGGTAAACATGAGGAAAGATACTACTATGATCAGATTCAACCTCCTATGTTACCTTAATGAAGTGGAATTGACGGAACATCACATACAACCATCTAACCTCATCAACAGAATTCTCAGGAGACAAGTCAACCACTCAAACAACCTGTCCCTGGGTCCCATTATTATTCTGCAGCTCTTAGACCATAGTCACTCTCATGATATGGAAAGGGAGTGACCAAAAACCCAAAGTCACCCTCATAGGCCTACCTACCAACGACTGTGGACCAAAATTGCTAGTTTTGTGCCAACAACCCCTGGATATAAGCCACCTTTTTAGCCCAGAATCCTGGCCTCTGCCAAGAACTTGTTGTAACTTCCAAAAGTCATTTAAAACATGATAACAATGTCGATCAATCAAAAATCACCCTAGGACTAGGTCTGAGCATCCCCAACCAAGACTAACATTCTATCAAACACTTGGCATCGACGTTGTAGGTTTTAACCCCATACAGAAATAACCTACATACGAATTCTAAAACATAGAAAATAAACAATAGCGAGAACATAACACATAAAACAAATATACACATATATTTTCCCCTAGATCACAAAACCGGGACTACTAGCTTGATTTTTCATTATGTTCCTTTCAATGTTACAATACATATTTATACATGTCGAAGCATCCAATACCATGGACCGAAAACCATCGCATCCAAAACCATTTGCGAAAATCATGCTCAAAACCATAGGTAGGTCTGCCCAACCTAATATAGGGTGCAAAACCAAATTTTTTTGGTGTGCTACCCCGGACACCCATAGAGGGGGACTACTTGCACCGCTCAAACCCCCTGTGACCCCCCCTGCTACGTAATCAGCACAACTAAGGGAGGGGGGATCCGCACCCCTCTAACCCCCCGGTTAACTACGTGGGCTAGTCATGGAAAGAATATAACACAACCCAACATTCTCGCACTTGTTGTTTTCTTTCCACAGGGGGCCACAAGAGAGCTTAGTCATTTATCCAGCCCTGCAACACCCATTGTTTCTCTACACTTAGGGAACTTCTTAGAGCTCACAGATTTTTTCAATGCTTCTGCAGTATTCTTCAAAGTGTCCACCTTTACCAGCAACACCTTTTTGTCTTCTATCATATCCCTCACAAACTGATACTAAACATCAATGTGCTTTGTCTCTGAATGATATGCAGGGTTCTTTGCCAAGAAAATTGCACTTTGGCTGTCACAGCCTATCCTTATAGCTCCTTGTACTAACCCCATACTTGAAAACGATCTCTACAACCAAACTGCTTCCTTTCTTGCATGAGTGGCTGCCATGTATTCTGCCTCTGTAGCTGATAGTGCCACTACAAATTGTTTCTTACTCATCCAACTGGCTACACCTCCAAATAGGTTAAACACATACCCACTTGTAGATATTCTTTGATCCAGATCTCCACCCTTGTCTGCATCAAAAAATCCATGAATATCCAACACTTTGTCCAATTCTGGTCTTCCCTGGTAGCACAAACCATAATCACTAGTTCCAAGCAAATACTTGGAAACCCATTTCACTGCTGTCTAGTGCTCCTTCCTTGGTTTTGACATAAACCTACTCAATACTCCCACTACATGTGCAATGTCTAGTCTAGTACAGACCATTGCATACATCAGGCTCCTAACTACACTTACATATGGAACATGGGACATGTCCTCTTCCTCTTCATGTGTCTTGGGACACAGTTCAGTAGATAACCTCACGCCTACAGGAATAGGAACCTTCACCGGTTTACTATCATGCATATTAAACCTCTGCAGTATTGTCTCGACATACTTCCTCTGGTTTAACCAAAGCTTCCTCTTTTCCTAGTCTCTTTTAATTTCCATGCCCAAAATATAGTTTGCAACACCAAGATATTTCATGTTGAATTTGGAGGACAATTGGGTCTTCAAATCCTGGATAATTTCTTTGTCATTTCCAACTAGCAACATATCATCCACATACAAGACCAGATAAATAACACGATCACCAATTAATTTAAAATACACACCGTGATCTGCTTTGCTTATAGTGAAGCCAAGTCTCTATATAAATGTATCAAATTTATGATACCACATCCTTGGTGACTATTTTAACCCATACAGAGACTTCTTTAACTTGCATACCATTTCTTTCTTACCCTTCACCGCAAAACCTTCAGGTTTCTTCATGTAAATCTCCTCTTCCAGATCCCCGTGAAGAAATGTTGTCTTCACATCCATCTGTTCTACCTCAAAATCAAAAGCAGCAACAACATATAAAAGTAATCTAATAGAAGCTACCTTGGAAACAAGAGAAAAAATATCACCAAAATCAATTCCTGGCACCTGGGAATAACCTTTTGCTACCAACTGAGCTTTGTATTTCTCCACCTTTCCTTCTACATTTGTCTTCTTCTTGAACACCCATTTTCTGCCAATGGGTTTCCTTCTAGCTGGAAACTCCACCAGATCCCAAGCCTCATTTTTGTGCAAAGATGCCATTTCATCAACCATGGCCTCTTTCCAGAGTTTTCCATCCTATGAATCTATTGCTTCCTTCACAGTTCTGGGATCATCATTAGTAACAGATAAAGCAAAATTTGAAAAAAAAAAAAAAGCAGATAGACTATACCTTTCCAACTGCCTTCTTTCTTGAACTGATCTTCTCACACCCAGAGTTTGTGGCTCTTCATCTTCTGATTCCTCCTCTACTGTAGAGTTTGATTCTTCCTCCTTAAGCTCAAACTATATCTTCTCAAGTTCCTTTGGTTGGACTTCATGTTTATTAACATCTTTCACCTCTCTAAACACCACATCTCGGTTGTACACAACCTTCCTTGTTACTGGGTTCCAAAGATTATAACCCTTTAAACCATCCTTATACCTAATAAAGATGTACTTTTCAGATTTACTATCCAACTTGGTTCTTTTCTCCTTTGGAAATTGTACATATGATTCACATCCAAATACCTTCAGATGTGAAAGAGAGGGTTTCTTACCAATCCATACCTCTTGTGGAGTCTTATCCTCCAACACTAATGAAGGTGATTTGTTGACCAAGTAACATGTTGTCGCCACCACCTCTACCCAGAATTCTTGTCCTAACCTGACACCACTAAACATGCTTCTTTCCCTTTCCATCAACGTCTTGTTCATTCTTTCTGCAACTCCATTTTACTCAGGTGTGTATGGAGTAGTCTTTTGCCATGCTATACCACACTTCTTACAGAATTATTCAAATTCCTTGCTGCAAAACTCTCCACCGTTATCAGTCCTCAACACCTTTATCTTCTTCTTTGTTTGGTTTTCCACCAGAGCCTTAAATTCTTTAAACCTGTCAAAGAATTCAGATTTCTTCTTAAGGAAATATATCCATGTATTCCTTGAGAAGTCATCTATAAATGATACATAGTACACAAACTTACCCAGTGATGGAACCTTCACAGGTCCAAACACATCACTATGCACAAGCTCTAATATATGTTTCATCCTCTTACCACCAGAGGGGAAAATCACACTATTCTGCTTCCCATATACACAATTTTCACAAAAATCAAAATCCAAAGAGCTATTACTCATACCTTCTACCATACCTTTACCATGAAGTATTCGAAGGCCCTTCTCTCCAATATATCCAAGCCTTTGATGCCACAACATGGTCTTCTCTCCAGAGACCACTACATTTTCTGCTCCACTTTCAGGAACCACAGAACTGTTGCACCGTCAACAACAGTGCTACCTTGCAGCTTGTACGGAGTTCCAAATCGAACTCCCCACATCAATACCAGTGCCCCTCGAACCATCTTGCAGGTATCCTTCTCAAACACCATTTTTACACCTGCATCATCCAACTGCTTACATAAAATTATCAGATTTTTGGCTAATGCAGGAATATGCAGAACACCCGGAAGTGTTCTAACCCTTCCACCTTGCAACTTCAACTTTACTTTTCCACGACCAATGATTCTAGCCTTCCTTTCATCCCCAAGAAGACATCACCACCATCATATTTCTCATACTCGCAAACCACTCTCTATGGGGAGTGAAGTGAAAGGATGCACCTGAGTCAATCAACCATGCCTCATGATCTACATGTGTAATTGAAGAAGCCAAGTACACATCCCCACCTTCATCTGAGGTGGTTTTTTGCCTCTACAGAAGGAGCATCATGAGATCCCTTTCCTTTATCAGGAGCTTTAGATTTATAGTCCCTTTTGTAGTGCCCTTCATTTCCGCATTTCCAACACACCACATTTACATGTTTTCCTGGATATTTAGATCTACATCTAGATTTAGATCTCCCACTTGATGACTTGTTTTTGTTTCTGTTATGGGACCGTCCTCGTATAGACAAGGCATCACCATTCTGGCTCTCCATATTTTTCTGTCTCATATCCTTCGTCAGCAAGGATGAGATTATTTCATCAAACTGCAAGGCAGTTGTATTGCTACCTATTGCAATAACCAGATTATCCCATGAATCTGGTAGAGAACACAACAAACTAATGCACTTATCTTCATCTAAAATTTTAATATCAATAGATAATAATTGAATTACCACAGTATTAAATGTGTTCAGATGCTCTATCACCGAGTCTCCATCTTTCATCCTCAGGTTATATGGCTTTTTCCATAGGAACAGTTTATTCACCAAAGACTTAGATTGGTACAAAGTCCCTAACTTGTCCTACAAAGCCTTTGCCATAGCTTCCCCTGATACATTCAGCAAACTGAATCTGAGACACACAATCATATTGTGCTCTTTGCTTTCCGATCCAACTTCTTCCATTCTTCATCGGACACTCCCATTGGTTTAGTCCTCGGATCTACCATGATCCACTGATCTTTATCCACCAACAGATCCTCCATCTTGAGTTTCCACAACTCAAAACTCTGACCATTAAATTTCTTGATCTCTATCTTTCCACTGCTTGCCATCTTATTTCACCACCAGAATTGATCTCACAGATCTCCCACTAAACAAGGTCTACCACAGGCTCGAGTGAAACCCCTCAGCAACAAAGGTGTCCCCTTGAAGCCAAAACAACTCTGATACCATATGTAGGTTTTAACCTCGTACCAAAATTACCTACATACGAATTCTAAAACACAGAAAATAAACAATGGTGAGAACATAACACATAAAACAAATATACATAGAGATTTTCCCCTGGATCCCAAAACTGGGACTACGAGCTTGATTTTTCATTATGTTCCTTTCAATGTTACAATACATATTTATACATGTCGAAGAATCCAATACCATGGAACAAAAACCATCGCGTCTAAAACCATGTGCAAAAATCATGCACAAAACCATAGGTAGGTCTGCCCAACCTAATATAGGGTCCAAAACCAAAATTTTCTGGGGCGCTGCCCCAGACCCCATAGAGGGGGGATATCCGCACCCCTCAAACCCCCTGTGACCCCCCCGCTACACAATCGACGCAACGAAGAGAGGGTTATGCCCCCTCTCTAACTCCTTGGTTAACTACGTGGGCTGGTCATGGAAAGAATATAACACAACCCAACAAATGCAAACTACAGGTCTAGGATACAAGATAGAGCATAAATGAATGGAATAACTTATGAAACATAACTATAAGGATCACCTCCTTCTCCATTGAACTAATACATAATAAAATAGGTCTTTCATCCATCCATTTAACATTTACAAGTAAATATATGAAATAACCATGACATAAGCTAGTCATTCAACCATGCTTATAACCAACATAAAACCATATAAATATCAGAGATATGACAACCATTACATCCACATATAAATGAATGCAAAAGTAAGAGAACTTAGCTTTTATTAATCATAGGCAAATATGACCAGGTTCGGGACTTCCACTTACCACCCGACCATAGACATGGCTGAACCAAATCTCTCTTTCAACCAGTCACCCTTATGCCATATTCTAAGCATGAATGTGGGATCTCATAGAAAAAAAATCCAAGAACAACCAAGGGAATCCAGAGGTGAAACCACATCCACCCTCATCAAACTGTGATCACACCAAACCGGTGCTCCGATCACAACTGAACCAAACTTGGAATGCCATTTGGAATCCATCACTATCATTAAGGAATTTTTCATCTCCTTGTCTCTCAAGTTTTATTGCAATCCAAACCCGGATAACTAGGCCCTAAAATGAGACTTCTCCCTCAGGCTTTACCTTGTATCCCACCAAAACCGGTCAAGGGATTCCTAGGCCTTTGGGAATGAACCTTGAGACCACCTTCGCCCTAGATTCTGGAATCCATCCAACAACTCCAAAGCTCAAAAACTAAAATAAAATCCCAACATACCATGGAATCTGGAAAATAGGCTAGGCTAGGCTGAAATCCACTGTCATAACCCGACAATACCATGCCACTGAAAACAAGAGAACCATACACCAAGATTCAAAGCCATGCATGTCCAAACCAGCTAGGAAATCACACATGTAAAAGGTTACCCGCAAGTATTCCTGCTGAAGTTACTTGAGTTCCGATTCCCTTTCCTTGATCCTTGCTTTATTTTCCTTTCCTTTTCTTGGTTCCTTTCCTTGCTCCAAACTAGAGTGCTCCAAGAAAACTCTAAGTGACTAAGAGTGTGAAAGAGAGAGAGAGAGAATAATGAGAGAGCTCCAAACGTGAACTGAAAAAAGGTTACCAACTCATCCTCAGAAGCCTTTTTATGAATGAGGCCTCTATTTTCTTCATTTTCCATTATTTTCCTTCAATTTCCTCCTCACATGCAACTTGTGACCTTTCACCTTACTTTTCTCCTAATTTCCTTTATTTTCATAATAAATGTGCCAAAAATGCCTTTTTTCCTTTTAATGCCTTTGCATTAGCCTTTTCCAAATTTCCTTATCTAAATCGCACATCTAGTAATGCCCACTAGGATATATTTTCCCAACATTCAGCTTGGAATACGTGTCCCTTATCTATGGTCTTATTTTTCCTTTATTAACTTTTATTACATTAACTTTTCACCAGGTTTGTTACAGAACCATCCCCCTTGGGGAACACCATCCTCAGTGTTAAACCACACCAAGACATTAGCAAGGCCGCTGATAAGCAAACATACTACTTATGGAGGTTTATAACTTAGCTCGTTGCAGTATTTACAATGAAGGACCTGCTCAAAAGAAAAACATCATGACAACATGACAAGATAATAACCATACCGCTTATTGAAGCTTTATAACTTAGCTCATGGAGGTATTTAAATCCACATACATATACATAAATTAATATCAAAACATCAGCAAAACATATGCCGAATATAAACCAACATCAAATAAAAACTACTTTGCCTCAACTGGTAAACAATGAAGGATATCGGGCCCACATCTGATCTGCCATCTCCCATGTAACTTCTTCAGGCCCAAAGTGCTTCCACTACACTTTAACTTTCTCTATAGCTATGTTCCTGAGCATGAGATGTTTCTGCTACAATATGCACTGAGGCTCCAGCAGGAACTCTCCTTCTTGCTCCACCTGCAATACAAACCAATCAAATAACATGATCAATATCCTTTATGTACTTCTTAAGAAATGAAATATGGAAAAAATCATGGACTTTCACTATTGGAGGTAGTGCAAGTCGATATGCCACTGGTCCAATCCTCTCAAGGATCTCAAAAGGCCCGCAATACCATGGTGCCAACTTGAAACATGGACCAATCCTTAAAGAGATTTTCTTGGCTTGAGGGGCAAATACACATGCTCCCCAACCTGAAACTCTTTGAACACCTTGTGCTGACTTGCATAACTCCTCTGTCTATCTTGTGCTTCCTTTATATTCTTCTTTATAACCTGCATTTCCTGCTCCATGTTCGTCAACATGTCCAGTCCAATAAGTACCATGTTCATTGGATCACTCTAGCTGATGGGAGTATTACAACTCTGTCCATGCAATGTCTCGAAAGGAATAATCCTCAAGGACTCCTGATAACCATTATTGTATATAAACTGAACCAATGGAAGATACTCCTATCATTTCCTCTACTGGTGCATCACGTACATCCTCAACATATCTTCCAAGATCATGTTGACCCTCTCTATATAACCACGTGTTTGCGATTATCAGTTGTATTGAAGGCCAACTCTATACCCAAGCCTACAAATAGCTCCTTCCAAAACTTGGAAGTGAACTTTTCATCCCTGTCTGACATAATCTTCTTTGGAATACTGTGAAGTCTCACTATCTTTCTGATGAACACCTATGCTACCTCACTGGATGAATATGTAGTCTTCACCGAAATGAAGTGAGCTACCTTGCTCAACCTATCAACCACGACCATAATAGAATCATGTTGCCTCATTGTCCTAGGAGTACCTGTGATGAAATCCATGGAAATGACCTCCCATTTCCATTCTGGAATCGCAATAGGCTATAGTAGACCACCTGGATGCTTGCATTCTGCCTTTACCTACTGACAGTCTAAACATCTAGCCACGAACTCTACCACTTCCTTGTTCATATTTGGCCAATAGTAAAACTTCTTCACCTCCATCAATTTCTTCTAATATCCTGGATGACCCAAGTATGGCTTGGTGTGAAACTCCCTCAAGATAATATTCTTGAGCTCACTGCAATTCGACACATAGATCCTATCTCGAAACCTCACCAAGCCATCTATCGTGAGACGATAGTAGGCATCCTGATCACCTATACTTGTACCTATAGCTACACTCTGTTGTAACCTATGCATGATCTCCATGTATTTGTCATCTTGATGTCTTTCCTGCAAAATCCTATCATGTAACTCTATCCCATAGGAGCTTATAGCTACTATATGATTTACCTGTACCTTCCTACTAAGAGCATCTGCAACCTGGTTCTCCTTCCCTTTGATGTATATGATCTCGAAGTCAAACTCACTAAGGGTAGACAACCATCTATCTTGCCTGGAATTTAGATTTGGTTGGTCAAACAAATACCTCAACCCATTGTGATCGCTCATCAATGTAAACCTCCTACCCAGAAGATAATGTCTCCACATCTTCAATGCATGTATAATCACTGCTAGCTCAATATCGTGCATTGGATAGTTCTGCTCGTGCTCATTCAATTTTTGTGAATCATAGCACACTACATGCCCTTCTTGCATGAGAACTCCACCAAGTCCCTCTTGCAAGCATCTATACACACTACAAACTCCTTGTCTGGATCCACAATATTTATCACTAGTGCATGCGTCAATAATTGCTTAAGATGATCAAACTATATTCACATTCCATCGTCCATTCAAACATTTTACCTTTTCGCTACAATGATGTGATAGGATATGCAATGCATGAGAAGTTCCTGATGAACCTCATGTAGTAACCTGCCAGTCCCATGAATGATCTCACCTCATCTACATTCTTAGGAGTTGCCCATTCCATGATGGACCTTATCTTTTCTGGATCTACTATTATTCCTTCCTTGGCGAAAACATGTCCCAAGTAGTTTACCTCAGTATGAAATAAGTTTCACTTTCTGATCTTATCATACAATTGATGCTCTCTTAGTAATCTCAACACTATTGCTATTTGTTCGGCATGTTATTCCTCATTCTTAGAATATACCAATATGTCATCAATGAATACAATATCAAACTTGTCAAAATAAGGATACAACACATTATTCATCAAACACATGAATGTAGATGAAGCATTAGTCAAACCGAATGGAACAACAATAAACTCATAATGCCCATACCTAGTCCTGAATGCAGCCTTGAAGATATCCACTTCCTTGATGCGTACCTAATGGTATCCTGATCACAAGTCGATATTAGAGAACACTGCCGCTCCCTTTACCTGATAAAAAAAATCATCAATCCTCGATAAAGGGTACCTGTTCTTGATCATTACTTTGTTCAGTTGTTTGAAATCAATGCATAATCTAAGAGTACTATCTTTCTCCTTTAAGAACAACATTGGTGTGCCCCAAGGTGATACATTGGGTCTGATTTATCCTTTGTCCAACATTTCCTTTAGCTGGAACTTCAAATCTACTAACTCACGCGTGCTCATCTTGTAAAGTGCTTTTGATGCTAGAGTTTTCCCTGGCACCAACTCAATAGAAAAGTCTACCTCCCTGTGATGTGGAAAATTTGTAATGTCCTCAGGGAATACATCCTAAAACTATTGCAAAATTGGTTAACTACTTAACACATCCACATCCTCAACCTCTGTACCCTTGTCATTGGAAATGTGTACTGCAAATATCACACGACCTTTTCTACAACTACGCTTAGCCTGCTTAGCAGTAACCATCCTCACTAATGTAGGTTTCTTCTTTCCCTGCAAGGTCCTCTTTTCCCCACTATTATCCACACATTCAATGGCCTTCTCGAAGCAATCCACTTTGGTTCTATGAAGGTATAACCAATCCATACCCAAAAGCATACTATACAATCCCAATGACAATACATTCAAATGTGATGTTGTAGGCATACCATTTATCTCAAATGCACAAGTTCTTACCTAATGGAAAACTCGCTTCTTTGTACTCGTAGCCAACTGTACCAACCAAGATTTTGCATGCAGTTATTTTCTCAAACTACACTTACCCACCATGTCAAGATTAATATAACTATAGTTAGATCCAAGATCAATCAAAATAGAAACAACTTGACCACAAATCTTACCGTACATATCAATGATCGATGCCTGATGATTTGCATTTCTGTTGTCCACAACTACATAAATCTGAGGAATGTTATGACCAACATCACCAACTGTATGTGTCTCCTGATCACTACAGATCTGGGGTCTACCACCACTCTGATATTATGAACAATCCCTCTTACGATGATCCTTGCCACATATCCAACACTACAATGGTTCCCTACCACCACCTCTAGTTTACTGCTCTCCACGTACCTTCTCAATTGTATTGAATCTCTTGTAAGGAATTGAATTATCTTTCTCACTTCCATCTTGAGGTCTTCCTCACTTTAGTGTCCATTTTCTTGCTTTGTCATTTCTCTTCAAGTCATGTTTTGGCTCAAATTTGTGCTTCAACTACTCATAACAGTGCTTCAACTTCCGGATGGCCTCCTCCAATGATCTAGGCTCATCAAACTCAATCTGGTCTCTGTATGCAACTGGAAATCTAGTAATGAATCTCTGAACCTTGGCCTTCTCCTCTCTGAGGTAAGGCACATATCTCAATAGCTCCAAAAATATTCTAGTATAATCCTCATCTATTATAGAACCCATCCACAACTCATAAAATCCTTAGTTTTATCATCATAATAACTCTCATACAAGTACTTCTTCTTGAAGAGATTTTCAAATGAATGCCAAGTCAAATCAACCTCATGCATACCCTTGACATTCTTCATGTCTTCCCACCAAATATCTGCTTTACCCTTGAGACTAAAAAGGCTTATCCTTGCTTTCATGTTTTCTGAGTAATCATGCAATCTAAATAATATCCTCATGCCTATGAACTTAGATTTTATTAATCATAGGAAAATCCAACTAGGTTCGGGACTTCCACGTACCACCCGACCATAGACATGGCTGAACCAAACATCTCTTTCAGCTAGTCACCACTGTGCTATATTCCAAGCATGAATGTGGGATCTCATAGAACAACAAATCCAAGAACAACCAGGGGAATCCAGATGTTAAACCACCTCCACCCTCATCAAGCCGTGATCACACCAAACCAGTGCTCCGATCACAACCGAACCTAAGTTGGAATGCCATCCATAATCCATCACTATTCTTGAGGATTTTTTCGTCTCCTTGTCTCTTAGGCTTTACTGCAATCCAAACCTGGATCACTAGTCCCTAAACCAAGATTGATCCCTCAGGCTTTACCTTGTATCCCGCCAAAACTAGTCAAGGGATTCCTAGGACTTTGGGAATGAACCTTGAGACCACCTCCACCCCAAATTCCAAAATCCATCCGATAATTCCAAAGATCAAAAACCAAATAACGTCCCAACATACCATGGGATCCATAAAAAAAGGCTAGGCTAGGCTGAAATCCACTATCTTAGCCCGGAAAAACCATGCCACCGACAACAAGAGAACCATACACCAACATGAAAATCCATGCATGTCCAAACCAGCTAGGAAATCACATATGAAAAAGGTTACCTATAAGTATTCCTACTGAAGCTGCTTGAATCCTACTTTCCTTTCCTCAATCCTTGCTTGCTTTTCCTTTCCTTTGCGCTTTCCTTTGATTTTCTTTCTTTCCTTTCCTTTCTCCAAACTAGAGTGCTCCAAGGAAACTCTAAGTGACCAAGGGAGAGAGAGAGAGAGAGAGAGAGAGAGAGAGAGAGAGATCCAAACTTGAACCGACAAAAAGTTACCAACTTATCCTCAGAAGCCTTTTTATGAATGAGGCCTCTATTTTCTTCATTTTCCATTATTTTCCTTCACTTTCCTCCTCACATTCAACTTGTGACCTTTCACCTTACTTTTCTCCTAATTTCCTTTATTTTCATAATAAATGTGCCAAAAATTCCTTTTTTCCTTTTAATGCCTTTGCCAATTTTCCTTAGCCAAAACACACATCCAGTGATGCCCACTAGGATATATTTTCACAAAATTCAGCTTGGAATACGTGTCCCTTATCCATGGTCTTATTTTGCCTTTATTAAATTTTATTACATGAACTTTTCACCAGGGTTACATGAATGACATGAAGAGGTTCCTGGTTCATGAGGAATCAAGTGGGAAGAGTAGTCTTGAAAAATATACGAGGTAAGTATCATGTGGATATGAATTGATATTATGTTTATTTTATGAACGGGCTAGGCCGAGGGATACATCAACGAAATGAAAGCAGTGTGGTCTGTGGCATGTTGGGACAAGCATGGATAAGACACTGGAAGCAAGGTTTCTTGGTAGAGACAGTGTGGTTTTGGATGTGTGGTACCACTGTTGTGCATATGATGTATATATTGTACATATTGCATCTGTGATGTTGTACACATGAAATGTTGTGTATATATAATGTGTGTACATGTTTTTTATGCAATGTTATCTACAGGGTGGTACCGATAGTCGTGAATGTTGCATATGTAGTGTTGGGTATAGATAGTGCTATGTACATGTTGGATATGCAGTGATGTGTACATATTGTAATGTGCACATGATGGATATGCGGTGTTGTGTACATGTTGGATATGTAGTGTTGTGTACATAGGGTGTTATGTACATGTTGTATATGCAGTTCTATGTACATATGGTGTTGTGTGCATGTTGTACATTTGGTTCTATGTACATATGCTATTGTGTCCATGATTGTACAAGTGGTGGTGAGAGCATGTGATGCAGTGTACATGTTGTACATATGGTTTTGTGTTCAGGTGGTGTTGTGTACATGTCATGCATATTTTGTTGTGTACATGTGGAGTCATGTACATGTTGTGCATCAGGTGTTGTGTACGCCTGGCATTGTGTACACGTTTTACAGGTGGTACAATGTACATGTGGCATTGTGTACATGTTGTAAAGGTGGTACGGTTTACATGTCATGTTGTGTACACTTTGTGCAGGTGGTGATGTGTACATGTTATGTTGTGTACATGTTGTGCAGGTGGTGCGGTGTATAGGTGGTACTATGTACGTGTTGTACATATGGTATTGGTGTACATGTGGTATTGTGTGCATGTCATACATGTTGTGTTGTGGTATTATGTATGTGCATTTTGTAGTTGTGGTATCGTGACATATGTATACATTGTGTTGTACTCTATGTACGTATTTGTGTTGTGTTTTACACCTGATGTAGGTGTATGTATTATGTTGTGGCATACAACGGATGTAGGAGTATGTATTGTGTTGTGTTGTACACTAGGTGTAGGTGTATGTGTGGTATGTCAAGTGTAGGTGCATGTATTTCATGGTGTTTTATGTCATGTGTGGTTGTATGTTTGTGATGCACACTATGTGTATATGAACATGGTTGAGGAGAAGGCAATGGGTGTTTGTCGGGTGTGGAAATCGATCCAGAGTGCATACAGAATAAGGACAAAGGTAGAAGCTAAGGATTGATGACGAGCCTCTAAATCAGACATAAATTAAGTCCCATGCCTCTAATTTAAAACATAAATTAAGGCCTATGACCATCCTTCAGCACATTAAACCTCTCTTTTTTCATTAGATAATTTATTTTTAACTTTAATATATTCATTAAGAAGGTTTATGAATAATTGAAGATTTGTGCCTAATATTATTTATTTTTTGTGGAATATTATGAGAATATTGGGTAGATTATGAAGAGTTGGAGGAGAAGGTAATTTAGGGACTTATTCCCTACTACTAGAGGATCAATAATAAATAATAAGTCAACAATATATTATGGAATTATGGCACAAATTGTGGAACTCCAATGATTGATAAAATCTAGGAATGTGTTCCACTAACCAAGGGAGTAGATCCACCAATCAAGGGAGAAGATCCACTAATCAAGGGATTTTGGTGGGGAAAGCTCCATCCATCCATGGAGAATGATTATTAATCATTTTTTATAAGTACCAAGTCAAATTTTCCTCTAAGGAATGATTGAGAAAATCTAGGAATGTGTTCCCTACCATTTAATGCAAATTCCTAGTATTGGGGACTAGATCCACTAATCAAGGGATTTTGGTGGGGAAAGCTTCCTCCATTCATGGGGAATGATTAATAATCATTTGGTATAAGTAACAAGTCGAATTTTCCTCTAGGGGGGAGATTTTCATTAGTGTTATTGTGGAGAGAGCTTGTATTCTTGCAGCTCCATTGTATTTTCTTGCAGGGATGTAATTATATTGATGAAAATAATGAAGATTGGCGTCATGTTCAGCTTCTAAATATTGTTCTCATCCATATGTCTCTAAGTTTCCTTGAGCTTGGCCATCCCAGCAACCTCAAAGCCCTTTTGTATCATTTTCTTTCCTTCTTTTCACTTCTTGTTCACATGCATGTCTTGTTTTATTTCTTTCTATTTCTGCATTTAGTATTAATGATTTATTGTTGTAGGATTGAGTTAAATGGTTGACGTAAGTTATTTTTCAGAATCACAAGCACTATTTCATCCTTGTAAAAGCTTTGTATGTTCATAATAATCATTGAGTTGCTTGGATTAGTCTTCTTATTCCAAAATCTAGATTGTTGGACCTCCTTTTTAGCAAAGAACAATAATTTTCTGCTATTTTTTAGAGCATGCTAGCGAGCTTCAATCAAATTGACTCCTCTTCAATTAGATAAAAAAAATTCTAGTTCATAACACAAATTACCCCATTGCATTTTCACTTTATTTGGTTAGGCATTTTTTATATTTACTAGCTTACTAGTTCTCGAATTTCTAGATTTTCGACTAGTAATGTTTTTAATTTTTTTTGCATGGGTTAATAAAGGTCTTTTTGAGTGAGTCCACTTGGAATGGGTACCTAATACATCCTAGTTAATACCAAAATTTGTCCCATCCAATATGGATTTGATTTTTTTGGTCATTCGATGAGTTATAGTAAATCTGTACATCCTGTAGGAAATCAAGGGATCTTATAAGAAATCGTTGTAGCATCCTGTAGGAAAGCCTGTTTTGAGGCCGAGTTGAGGAAAAAGCCTCTAGGAAGCTAGAAAATGGTCCCTACTTGTATCCCAAACCTTCTTACCATTCACCATCATCTACAAGCCACCTGCCACATAACCAAAAGAGATTAGCTTTCTCTCTCACATGAAAAAGGACAAAAAGAAAAACAAATTTATTTTATTCATTTACATGCACAACAGTAGAAGGTTTGATGGTTTGAATCTGCATGCTTAGGACAATAGGATTGCATACATGTTAACTTAACATTATTTTGAAGCAAAGCCTCTTATAAGTTAGTTAGAAAATGGTGTGTTTTAGCATTTGATTTCATTCTCTTTCCTTGTACTTTCTTTCTTGCAATAGGTTAAGGTTCCATTTTGAACATTTCATTTTCTGCAATTACTTTAGGATTTGACTTTAGTTCATGCACTCCATTACATCATGACAACAAAGAAAGGACACATTATATGCTGCACATATAGTTCCGACACCTCTTAAGTTTGTACGAACCCTGGTTTGATAATTAAAGTTGGTAGCCCTGGGAGTTGCAACATTCTTGTTGCAATACCGAGGCTCAACACTTTTTGGCGCCGTTGTCGGGGAGGTGTCAAATTATGCATTGTTTTCTTCCCTAGTTGATTCATTTCTTTTCATTTTTTCAAAAACAAAATATTTGCATTAGGCATATTTAATTTCAAAAGTAGAAAATTGCATTGCACTATAGTTTTCATTCAATCATAAAAACAAAAACAAGATTTCTCCAACACCAACCCACCCCCCATTTGATCATGTGGTGCAGTAAGAGCCATATCACCCTTCACTTTTAGCGGTAGAAGAAGAAGATGGCAAAGAATGTAGAAGAAATGGATGGAGATGATGAAGATGAGGAAGATCCTCTCAAATTTCCCATTCAAGATACTGATGGTAGTGTGCACATGAAGAACATCCCTCCATCTTTTCTTCCAAAATCTAATGGTATAAGGTCAGAGGATCCAAAAACCTTTCTCTTTTAATTTGAAATTGTTTGTAGATCTTATGGTTACTTATTAAAAACTCAAAAACTGAGATTGTTTCTGGCAACATCAAAGGATAGAGCTCTTAAATGGTTCATGAGTTTAGGGACCAATTCAATAAGATCATGGAATGATATGCAAAAGGTATTTCTAGAAAAATATAAAGATCGCGATTTTAGCGAAGAAATATTTAGAATGAATCAAAGAGAAGATGAGAGCCTTGAGGATCTAATAGAGAGGTTCATGTATAATGTTAAGAGTGCAAATCTACACCATTTAGGATCTGACACACTAAAAACCCTCTTAATTAGAGCAATTAGGGATGAATGGATTGATCTCCTTAATCTCATGAGTAGAGGTGATGTATATCAATTATCATTTGAGGAAATTTGTGAAATATGCAAACACATATCAAGAGGAAGAAAGGGTAGGTAAATTAGCATCAAGATCGGTAAGTCAAGCTAAACTTGGAAATTTGTTTGATGATTTTAAAATAGAAATTCTTAGCAATCTAACAAAACAAGTAGAAATGTTAAGAATGCAAGATGAAGGAAAAGAAAATTATGATATTTGTGTTGCAAAATCACATGATGTTAAACATTGTCCATCATTACCAAGGTTGAAGGAAGTTCACCAAGAGAACAATGGAGCAAGTCAATTGCCAATGCAACAATGTTATGTAGCTCCAAGAGGACCATGGCAGCCTATTCAACCTGATATGATGCAAGAGCCTAATTCCCAATTTCAAGGTTATGCATATCCACCTCAAAGTAATTGGAACACACCTTTTCCTTGGCAACATTGGCCATCTCAACCCCAAAACCAATCTTGGCAACAAGGTTGGCAAGGAACTTATGGGAGCCATCCACAATATCCTCAATATTTTCCTCAATATCCTCCATACCCAACTCCATGTTATCCCTACCATTCACCTCCACCACAACCACAACCCCATCCACATCCATCTCAAATATACACTCCCACTCAACTACCTGTACCACCATTTCCAAACCCACACATTGAAGTAGCTCAACCCACTTACAATGTTGAGGTACAACACTTCCAAACATCTCCTCTTGAGCTCAATGGTATTCACCATAGCACAAGAATATTATTACAAAAAAGTGATTCTCTTGATGCCATTGAGGGACAACATGTAGAGAAAGAAGATTTGAAAGAGAAGATCAAAGAATCATGGGTTGCACTTGATGAAGAACAAACAATAAAATTAGAGATTGAGAAAGCTCCCTCATGGTTACCATCAAATCCTCCATGTATTCAAGAGAAAAATCAACAAAAAGAAGAATATTTGAAGGTCATAGTAGAAGAAGACATGAAGAATGATCCAGATCAGCAAAAGGACCAGGGACATCACAACTATATTGAAATATGGTTCCAGACAGTCACTAAGTTGCAGCAACACTCTCTTCTTCAATTGTGCTTGATATCATCAAAGTCAAATAATTTGATCTCTCAAATTCAAGTACATGTCAAAGCATACATCTCAAGCCTACACATCAATTTTTCTACCATCTTGATGTGCACATGGCTTCATTGGAAGTATTCTTATACTTGAAAGTGATTTTGTTTTTCAAGTAGGGTAGGGTAATATATATATATATGAAAAATAAGAAAAAAAAAATCTAAGGTGAAAACCTCCTTGGAGACGCCTCAAATTGGCTCATTGGTTGAAAACCTCCATGAGGCGGTCAATGGGTTGGAAAAAAAGGAAAAAAAAAGAGAGAGAAAAAAGAAGATCCTAGGTGAAAACCTCCTTTGAGGTGCCTAGGCAGACCTACTTTTTGAAAACCTCATTGAGGCAGCTAGTAGGCCTAGAAAAAAAAAGAAAAAAGAAATAAAAGAATCCTTGCTCCATGCATGCATGTACTCTCCAACATCTGCAAGCAACAAGAACAAGTTGGTACAAAAAAAATAATTGGTGAAGCCTAGTCAAAAGAAGTCAAACTTTGAATTTCTCCTCCTTCGCTCACATGTTCAACAAGGCCAAGGCTATTCCTATCCATCACCCTCATCTATTTCCACAATCCACTCATCATTTCCAAGCTTCTACAACCCATTTTCCTTGTTGTCCTAAAAAACTATAGGATACTCTATTTTTCTATAGGATGAAAAAATACATAGAGCAAAATTTTGTTTTTTCCATAACTTGAAAACCATGCATCCATTTTCCAAGTTGTTTCAGGGGGGTGATTTTCATTAAAGTTATGAGCTAGAGAGCTTGTATTTTTGGAGCTCCATTGTATTTTCTTTCAGGGATGTAACTCCATTAATGAAAATAATGAAGATTGGTGTCATGTTCAGCTTCTAAATCTTGTTCTCCTCCATACGTCACTGAGTTTCCTTGGGCTTGGCCATCCTAGGAGCCTCAAAGCCCTTTTGTATCATTTTATTTCCCTCTTTTCATTGCTTATTCACATGCATCTCTTGTTTTTATTTCTTTCTATTTCTGCATTTAGAATTAATGATTTCTTGTTGCAGGATTGAGTTAAATGGTTGATGTAAGTTCTTTTGCAGCATCACAAGCATTATTTCATCCTTGGAAAAGATTTGAAATTTCATAGTAATCATTAAGCTACTTGGATTAGTCTTCTTATTCCCAAATCTAGATGGCTGGACCTCCTTTCTAGCAAAGAAAAGTAATTTTTTGTTATTTTTTAGATCATGCTAATGAGATTCAATTGACTTGATTCAACTTGCATTAGATCAAAAAAACATTCTAGTTCATAAAAAAAATTACCCCATTGCATTTGCACTTGATTTGGTTAGGCATTTCTTAGTTTTACTAGCTGACTAGTTCTCGAATTTCTAGATTTCCGACTACTAATGTTTTTTATTTTTTTAGAATGGATTAACATAGGTATTTTTGAGTGATTCCACTTGGAATAGGGACCTAAGACGTCCTAGTTGGTAAAAAAAATTGTCCCATCCAATTTGGATTTGATTTTCTTGGTCATTAAACCCTCACCAATTTCATCATTTCACAAGCTTTTCGAGCGAATCCATCCACCTCTCGACTTTGTTTTGAGTTCTGAGTGATCCTAGGAATTTCCACACTCCATTCCACCCATCACACACATTTCCTTGGCCTCCCATCACCTCCAACACCTCACATTTTTCTCTCGGCTGTATCCTGTAGGTTTCTTGTAATTCCTACAGAATCATCCTGTAGGTTTCTAGTACATCTTGTAGGTTTTCCTGAAATGGCCTGTTTTGAGGGTGAATTGATGGAAAACCTCTAGGAAGTCACCAAAAGCCTCCCAGGGGTCCTCCGCACCATCCAACCATCTCATATCCCTTCCATCCATCCTCAAACATCCTCAATTCACCTGCCACATCCACAAAAGCAATTAGTTGCATACTTGATTTTGCATAACAAGACAAAAAAAGCAAAAACATACTTAGTTCAGTCTCTTTACTTGCACATTCGTGTTGTTTGGTGCTTCTTACTCCTGCAACTTAGATAGTAGCATTTGTTTCATGTTTATTTAGAATTTCTACCTAGCATAGCTTCTTAAATGGTTAATTAGGGAATGGTGTGATTTAGAATTGAATTTCTGTCTCTTTCCTTGTACTTTCTTTCTTGCAATAGGTTAAGGTTTCATTTTGAATATTTCATTTTTTGCAATTAGTTTAGGATTTGACTTCAGTACATGCACTCCATTACATCATGACAACAAAGGAAGGACACATTGTATGTCGCACATATAGTGCTGACACCTCTTAAGTTTGTACGAACCCCGGGTTGATAAATAAAGTTGGTAGCCTTGGGAGTTGCAACATTCTTGTTGCAATACCGAGGCCCATCAATTGATTAAAGGACAAGTATCAATATTTTATTTCAGTTTTATTATGCATGTGATTTATGATTTTGGTCTATGATGATTACATGTGATCTATGATTCTAGTTTATGATGGTTACATGTGATTTATGATTTTGATCTACGATGGTTTTGTTTTGAGCTAACTTGATGTGATACGTTTATACATGATGATTTGATCAAAGATGATAGTTTGACTTGTTGTGACTGGAAGTGAACATAATTGCAAGTGTACCTTATTGATGGGACACCAATGAGGTACGATTTTAAGTTGTTCGATTTATTTTGAATCTAATTGAAATTATGTGCTTGGTACAGGAAAGCATGAAATTTTCGGTTGGGTGGTCGAAACTAATGACAAGCATAAGTAGCAACAACAAAAGGGATTGGAACAGGAAACAGTATGCTGGTAAAGCATTCAGGAGTAAGACCATTGTCGTACACTGATACCCAATAATGTCCATTGATTTCCATGAGCATGTTATGACCGGTATGATAGTTTTAAGGTAGGGATATGCCTTGATTTTTTTATCTTCTGATGTGAGGAAGCCTTGCCAAGGGATGAACTACCCAGGATGGGGGTGCTAGTAGAACTTAGAAGGTGTGTGATTGCATGGAAAGGGGTGACCAGATTTCCTGAGGGGTTGTGTAGCAGAGAAGGGAAGGTCAGAGATATATTTGTTTTGGTCATTAGAATTTCCAAATGGAATCAAATGCACATTAGGAGTGTTCCCTGGAAAAATGGGTCGGTAACTATTCACTGAGAGGACAAGTGGCACAAGATTATAGCGTTAGAAATTCGATGTAGACTTGACCTTACAGTGGATTTTGGACTTCCTGGGAAGGAGGTGAATCTTGGTATTACTTTGAGGGTGGAGGTGTGAGCCTCTAGATTCCCTCATTGTGGATGCATGAATCATATCCTTTTATTTGCTGGTTGAGAAAATGTGCATATGCATATATGTGTGTATTACTGTAAATATTGTATCAATATGGGTTTATAAAGCTCTATAGACAGTGTGATTATTTGTTGGGTGAAGCAAATGTGTATGTGTGTATATGTGATTATTATTGTAAATACCGTAATGAGCTATGTTATAAAGCTCCAATAAACAATATATTTATCATGTTTTAGTAGATGCTCATATTAAATACTGCAACGAGCTATGTTATAAAGCTCCATGCGTAGAATGTTTTGTTTTCAGCAGTCTTGTTGGTTATAAGTGTCATTGAACACCGAGGACAATGTTCCCCTAATGGGGAGGGTTCTGTAACAACCTTGGTTAAAAATTCATGCAAAAATATATAATACCACGGTCATGGGACACATATTCCAAGATTAATGGTGGGAAAAACATCCTAATGGATGTTAATTTCTGTTATTATGGCTAAGGAAATTGACAATGGAAATGGCAAAGGCTTTGGAAAGGCAAAATGGAATTTTGACACATTTATTTATGAAAGTAAAGGAAATTAGGAGAAAAGGAAAGTGAAAGGTCACAGATTGCATGTGAGGAGGAAAATGAAAGAAAATAATGGAAATTGAATAAAATAAAGGCCTTGTTGATAAAAAGGCTTCTCAGGATCAGTGGGCATGCTTGGTCAATGTAAACTTTTGAGCTCAGTTTTGGAGCTCTCTCTTTATTCTCTTTCTCTCTCTCCTACTCTCAAACACTTAGAGTTTCCTTAGAACACTCTTAGAGAGTGTGGCATACTTGGAGTTTTAGAGAAATAATGTAAAGGAAAAGAAGAAAAGCGCAATAGGATAGCAAGGTCAACAACTACATTAGGTTTTACTTGTAGGTATAGAGTTGCATGTATGTTTTGCTCACTATTTTTGGCATGCATTACATGTGCATGTGGTTTATTAGTCATGATCTGTCATTGGCATGGAGGATTTCTTGGATTGCCAGTGGATTTTCCTAGCCTTTCCATTTCCTAGATAGCCATGGTGTTGTGGGTTAATTTTCTTTGTTTTTCTAGTTGGTTCTCATGTTTCCTTTGGCTTGGGTTGAGTTACTAGTTCCTGGAGCCTTGATTGGACAAATGAGCTGGAGCCTTGTAACAACTTGGGTTGAGTTACTAGTTGTTTCAGGGAAAACTAGTGTTGATTCGAACTGCTAGTCCCACTAAGATGGGTAGCTATCTTAGAAATAAGTAATCAAAGTAATTCGAGATTTCCTTTAGGTGTAATAGATAAGAGGGAAGAAAAGAGGACCGACTTGGATCTTTCGCTTTGATCCTTGCTTGATTTCCCTTTCCCTTGATAGAATTCGCCACTCTTGTCCTACTTGTCCCACTTCAAAGAGTACCTGTAGAGTCAAAGTAACAGAAAACCATAAAAGCATCTCTATCTAAAACATCATAAACAATGCAGAATCAGAAACACATTGACCATATAATTGCATTCATAAACAATAAGATTCACAAATACACGATTATATGGAGGAAAGCTCAAAGAACTTTATTAATAGTAGAAGAGAGGATTACAACCCAGCTGTCTGATCCAGAATCATCCTCCCAGCATAGAAGCCCTCTTCACGTCATAAAAAGAAAGATCACCCAACAATACAATGTCTCTTCTCACAGATAAACCAACAACACTTCCTTACAAATTACAAAATTCCAGCCTCTAGATCTCTCAGATGAGGGATCCATTGATAGATGTCTTGCAGAGGTGTGAGTCAGCTCTGGGTTTTTGATTAGTGTCATTCCACTAATAGTTCTTGGTTCCACTTGGAGATTTCATTGATCTCTTACTCATCCCTGGGCAAATTCAAAGAGGCAAGTGTCACAGGAGAAGTTTCTAGAAGATTGCATGATCATCCACTTAGCAAACTGTCTCTGCCATTTGTCTATTCTCCCTCATCGCACCCCACAGAAGGATATTTCAGTATGCATCACACTTGGCTAGTGTGGCAGCTAGTATGCATCGCACCTTGACCATGGAGCAGTTAGTATGGTCCAGTTTTGGCCAGTTCTGAGTAGTTTTTCAAGTGGAACTTCTGGGAAATGATGTAATCAATTGACCATGATCCTTTAGGGTATGAAACAAAACTTTTAGGGACTAAAGAGCCCTTGGTTTATGGACATATGAGTTTGGGGTTGCAGTGCCCAAATATGTCTATAACAGTTGCCCCCTAAAGCATGAGGTCGTAAATCTTTTGATGTCAGGTGAAATGCTTTATCATGAGGATCCGAGGTATTTGAACTGGAAGGTGACCTATATAAGATACAATACAATACATCATCATCATATTATTTTCATGATCTAGCTGAGGTAGGCATTCCCATGCTCAGCTTCATAAATTCATTTTCATGTACATAGGACAGAGTGATTCTTCATATGAAGAGTCATCTTCTTTTGCTTAGATGACTATCTGTGTAGATTTTGTGCACATTTGATGTCTTTATGTTCTTGAATATATCGCAACCCAGATGGATGAAACTAGATCTGGGGTCTTCAAACTCATTCAATCTTCGCTCGATTGTACAAGTCGATCCATGTGAAAAAGATGTTCTGAAGTCGAACATGGAAGGACATCGCCTGATTACCAACCAATAATGTAAGCCGTTAACAGGCGCGAAATGAATCACTGATAATGATAATGACCCTCAAGGTACTACAGTACAATTCACGTGGTGTGAATATATGAGCCAATGTCGAACACCACGCAAAACCTTTCGGTCGAAGGTCATTGATGTAAACCTGTTGACGAAAGTGAGAAACTTGCCATTAAGGCATGCAAGCTTCAAAGTACTGAAAGGGTTGTTTCTAAGTCAAATTCTTGGATAATGAGCTGATGTCAACAAGAAGTGACCTATCGTAGGAGGGCCTTGATGTATCCCACATCTATAATGTGAAACGAAGCAAATGATTTTTCTGGAGGTGAAAACGATCTGATGATATAAGGTTCAGGAATGGCGGTCATGAAAAATGAAGGGTGGAGGTATTGCAGTGGATGAGGCATTTGCTGGATGGTGAATTCTCTGAATGACTTCTCTTGAACATGTCGGCGACACTTATATGGACTGGTAGCATTAACCCCATGGATGGTATGGAGGACCAATGGTGATATGGTGAATGGAAAAACCCAACCCAACTCAATCATGGTGATGGAGTGAAAGTGTCATGTTCAAGAGCGACCTGCTACCAATAAAATTTTTCAAGTTTTCTTCCCTTTTTCCCCAGTCATTGCTGACCAGTACCTCTTTATTTTTGTCAAGCTTGAGGAGGATAACATATTCTTGGTCTATAATTTGCCCTTCGGGCAAACCTGTCACTATGTTTTAGCGAGCCTAGCAACAATGAAACTCGTTCTTGTCTGAGTGGAAAATTTTGTCGCTATTGTTTTAACGAGTTTAACGACAAAGATAACTCGGTCCTTTTCATGTTTAGAGAGTTTGAAAAGGGACGAAAAGGAAACTCCAACAGTCCTTTTTCGTAGCATAATCCCTTAAGTCCAAAAAAGTATAAAATAATATGAAAGGGATGACTTTTCGATCGCTTTAACGAGCCGAAAAAGACAAGCGCTCAATATTTTTGTTTGATAATCCCTCAGGTCCAAAAAGATTAAAATATATGGGAGGGATGGCATTCCCCTTACTTTAACGAGCTAGAAAGGCCAATGGCTCGACAATCTTTTTATATTTAATGAGTCTAAAAAGAGTTTAAAAGGGACTCGTTTTTTAGGAACGAGTGTTATTTTCAGTAGCAATTGGTTCCAGGTAAGTTTGAAACTTCTCAAAACATGGCAGTGTGAAGAGGGTGGCAATCAAAATCACTCATCGCAACTGTTCCTCAAAAGGGTAAACAATCAAGTGGAAGCATATGATCGGCGAAATGAATGGAGGTGACGGTAGGAACACAACCAAGGTTCAAAAGGGCTGATAGCAAGGAGATCACAAAGGTTATTTACCAAAGGTGGTTTCATTTTTTTTTTAATGAGCTTGAACCAGGAGAAAATATGCTCAGTGGCAGGTTTATTTTTTAACAAGATTGAACCTTGTGGGAACATTGCTCTTGCTAGTCGTTTGAAAATGTCTCTTGGTAGATTTACTTTTTAATGAGCTTGAACACTACTATAACATGTGCTCATTTCCTTTTTATGTAGGCTAGAAATGACCAAGCTACAAAGCTAGAAAACTAAAAAGCTAAAGGGTTGAGAGTGCTAAAAAGCTAAAAAACCAAATTGGTCATTTTTCACCTGCATATAAAGATTTGCATGCCCCTAGGTCTTTCAGTAAAAGGAGAGTTTCAAGGTTACCATATGGAAGTTCCTGCGGTTAGGTAGGATTGTTCCTGTCGGCAGACAAAAACTCTTCCTTGGCTTTGTCCATCGAAATAGACGAAGGTGAATGGTGTGAGCTTCCAATCACATAACATACAAGGGAATACATGTTTCAGATCGATCACATATCCAACAAGGAAATGATTTTTCAATCCAATCGTATAACCTTTCAAGAAAATCTCTCTTTTCCTCTGGGTTTGCCTACCGAAGCAGACCAGGGTGCATGCCCCCTAAACTTCGTTACATTCACCGAACTACTCACGGTAATTAGGTGGATGGAATGAAGGTTGAAGAGACATTGTTGATGTGAAGAGACCATTTAGGGATGATGGTTGATTCATAGCTGTGTTTGAACCAGGAAATGAAAGTTGGTCGACAAGTTGTACCAGTTGGCCTTCATGTGGAAAACACATCACTCGAAAGAATGTGGAAACAATAGCTTCCATGCTATATATATAGTCACGTCCAAGGAGTAGATTGTAATCTAGAGGCCCTTGAACTACCATCACATTCAAATGAACGATTTTCCTTCTCAAAGTTATCGGTAACTTTGGAAGGATCCCTAGCAGTCGACTGGTTCCTTTGTTGAAGCCTGACAAATTTTGTTTTTCAGGAAAAAGCAATGGCAAACCAAGTGCTTTCCAAGTAGTTGAGGAAATGATACTCACTGAAGCCCCTTCATCTATGATAGTTCTAGATATGATCATTTTGTAAACTTGTACTATGATTCAGAATGGTACATTAGATGGAAGGTGAGGTTTTGCTAGTTGATTCCAATCAAAGAAAATAACTAGACTGCTCGGAGGAGGTACTAGATAAATGGTCGGATAAATCTCATGAACTGGGGGGGTTTCTTCTTGTTGTAAAGGAACGGGTGGATTGCCCCCAAGTTTATTAGACTCTATTTCGACAAAAATAATTTGAACAATGTCATTCTCATTCTCTTTGGAAATTGTATCATTTGAAGGTGGGCCTTCTGAAGGCAAAACTGGGTTGACTGCCATCTCGACCAATTGACTTTGGTCCGGTATGGACTCAGAAGATTCACTTTCAATGATAGGCAATTCAATCGACAATTGAGTTATGTCAATCAGGTTTTCAACTAGCGAAGGACTTGGCAAGAGTTTCTTGTATCCAGGTGGAAGTCGCTGCGGTGAAGCAGGACGATTATCCAAGACACTTTTGGCTTCGTCCAAAAAAGGACAATGGTGAAGAGTATGATTACCTTCACATAACCTACATGGAAATCTGACCTTTCCTTTCTGTCTATTGACTTCATTTTCACTAGTTGATGGTATGCTGTCAACCTGACTGCTAGAGGTTGATGACACCGAATGGTGCAAACGGGGAGACCATTCTCTCAAGATCCATGGAATGCAAGGGCAATCTCGATGGTAGTGGTCTCCCTTGCAAATTATGCATGGAGATTTTGGTTTGGAAAGTTTAGTGTGTGGATTTTCACCGGATGATGCATGGTTGCCTCCTTGTTTAGCTGGCTTCTTCTTCTTCTTCTTCTTTTTTAGACCCGGTACAAACATAATATCCTTGAGCCTAAGAGGGGAGATAGACTCCCTCTAAAAAGTATCTATGCCAATGCTATTCCTGCTATACCTTCCATCATCTCCCATCTCGATGTGCATCTGGAGATCCTTCTCCTCCAAGTCACCGGAAATTATTTGTTCCTTTTCATGTGGAATGAGGCATCGTTGTTGAGATACCACACACTACCCATCACTGTGATTTTCATGCATGCAATGAGGGTAAAATAAATTTCGAACTGTGAAGCCAAGGGTTCACTCATTGGTCCTCTTGTGGTATTCTTGCTTTGCTTCTTGTGTGGACACTTCGTTGCATAGTGCCCAAATTCATGACAGTGAAAGCACTTTATTGTGGAAAATTCTTTCTCCTTTCCCCCTTGACTCAAATATTCTTTGGATTGTGATTTTTTCCCCTTCCCTTTATTTTCCTTCCAATCCAAGGCACATTTCTCCTCATCCTCACCCTTGGATGAGGTCCTGTCTCTGGTGTTTTGCCTTATTTCTTCCTCCACTAGATTGGACCATAACTACTCTCAACTCGGTAGTTTCTCTCTACCATTTACAGAATCTTAATAGCTATGTCAGCTCTTGGGAAGGCTCAAAAGGGCTAGACCTACCAAGTCTTCTTCAGGGAAATTAACATAGACCCCTCCAAGCTCATCATGACATTGTGTAAATCTGCTCAGGTACTATGGAATTGTGTCATTCTTTTACATCTCTATACTTCGAAGCTTGTCCTTGAGTGCTAGCTTCCTGTGCTCACTATTTTTCTCGAACAATTCTTTCAGTTATTTCCACATCGTGAATGGAGTCTCTTTTCCATGGTGATTCAAGACAATATGATCTTGAACTCCTCAAACTCCCTCCAATATTATTCTCCTTTCTTTAGCCACATCCTTCTTCCAATTAGCAAGATTTTGGGCATCAGATGCTTGGGGTTTTTCTACATATGTCTTGATGTATTCTAGCAGCCCATTATTATCCAATACTACCTCCATGTGGTCCTTCCATCCAACAAAGTTTGAGGTTCCTTCCAAGGCATACTCAAACTCGAGTCCATTGGAAGCCATCTTTTCAGTCTTGTAGAAAACCTGCAACACTAATCTTCAAATTTGAATCCTTGCAATGACAACTTCGAAATCTCTACTCTACAATGATTCTAGCTCTGATACCATGTAGAATTAATGTGTAGATTCAATACTGCTCATGAAATTTACTAAATCACAAGACTTGAAGCTAGTCTATTGATCTGCAGAAGTTAATTCACCATCAAAAGCAAGAAGCATAAACATGCAAAAGGAAACATCACACATGCATAGAGATTTATCTAGGGGAAAATGACTATTCAAAACCCCTTACTATCTCTTTTCATTAATCATAGAATAAAGAAGAAATACAATGCTTTCTCAAGCCTGAGCACACCTTGCAAGTGTTTAGTTTATCCCTCTACCTGACTGACTAAACTTGGCCCAACACTTAACCAATTTTAAGCCTTCCCAAGCTCCTATTTCCTTGCATTTTTCCCGTGAGAAATTTCCCCTATTTTTTAGGAATTTCACACCAAGGAATTATGCAATAGCCTTAGGTAAATCTCCGACTGCATGCACCACCTATACACATGGGAATATGCTACAAATGCTAGTACATTTCCTTGGAATCTCCATATGAATCATGTAACTTGAATTCTCTGCATGCAACAATTATTTTAGGCTAATTGATCAGTTAACTGGTTGATCACTGAGTGTGGTTGAAGTTCCACTTCCATAACTTGACCTCCCCTAGTTCTTATGATGTTTAGAACTAGTTAAACTACCAATAACTCAAATTAACTAAAATAGATTGCTACAAATTAGAAATCAATCATGTAGAACTAAACTCAAATGTCTCCAACTAAAATTTACTGATTTAACTAAGTGACAAGAGCCATGTCACCTTAGTTAACTACCTCCAAGTATTCTACTGAAATAGAAATTTGAATTTTAATCTAGTTTGACCAAGGAAAAGTCAAAACTAGATTTTTCTTGATACATTTTCAACAAGTTTTGTTTTCTTTTCTCAAGAAAATACTTGAAAAATAATAGTTAATGCTAAATTATTTGTTTATATGTACCTAATAGAAAAATTCTATGGTTACATACATTTGAAGCATGTTTTTGTTGAGATGGCTCCTCCCATGATACAATTATGTCCATTTATTTGACCATCTCCTTTTACACTTTTTCGGACATTCCTACTAACATGTTACTAATATCATCTTGTTGATCCTTTGGGATTTTGATAATCTTCCTAAAAAGATAATAAACTATTCTTATACTGATATATGAAAACTAGATATAACAAAATTGATATTAATAAATGAATGTTTTGTAGTAATATATACATATAATTTCAAGAAAATCCTTTTAATTAGGAATATTTTTTTAATGATTCTTTTTTGTTGCTGTATCTTTTTGGTATTGCAAGTCTGACAGGTCTCATTGACCACTTCTCTGGAAATGCTTCCTATAGTTTTAACATAACTTGGTTCTTGGAATCATTGGATTGATTATGTATTGTAAGTGGGAAGTATGTCTATACGTTCATTCCACTATACCCTTAGAGTTTTGTAAAAGTTCCCCCCCTTTCATTAACCTCCAACACCACTCCAAATGAGCTAAGGACCAATTCGTTGTTATTTCCATGTTCTATAATTACATTTTTCTTAGAATGACATTATTTTCCTTCATTTTTGGTCCTTTTAGAACATTAAATATATGTAAATTAATAGATTGTTTGAAACATGTTATCTAATATTCTTAAGTATATTATTAATGAACATTCAAAATAAAATTAAAAAACCCATATTGAATAGTATTTTTTTATTCACTTGATTCATCCTTCTGCAAATTTTCCATTAGATTTTTACACTCTCTTACACATATCAAAAATAATCTTATCGAGCTTCCTCATTTTGTGGCTTTACATGACACAAACTAACCAATACATATTAGTTAAACTTACATATAGTTCAAACATATTAATTTTGTAAATAATTTACAAAGAACTTGCCTTTTTTGCTTTTTTTGATGTGCTATCATTGTGTCGATCAATATTTTTGCTACTTTACCACTTCTCAGACATTTTTTTATCAATATACAACTTGTACCATTCAATAGGTAAGCCATTAAATATATTTTATAAATAAGTCACATAATTTTCAGCCAAAAAGAACTCTGAAAATTGAAAATTGGTGTTCTTGTGTGAAAAAATGCACCAGTGCATTTAATTTAGTAAACACACCAAGCATTTAATTATTGGGAATTGACAGTGAAAAATATTGTTTTTAATTACTTTAAATTATGACGGTGCGATAGGTAACAATAAAGGCACCTCCATCACAGTAAATAATGAAAACATAAATTTTTTACCACAAATGGTTTGACTTAACGGTGTTATTTTTCATAGGAGCATTGGTGTGATAGGTAACAATAAAGGCATCATAATCACAATAAATAATGAAAACATAAATTTAACACAAGTGGTTTGACTTAATGATGTTATTTGGCATAGGAGCATTAGTGCAATAGGTAATGATAAAGGCATTGCTATCAGAGTAAATAACGAAAACATAAAAAAAATAACACAAATGGTTTAACTTAACAGTGTTATTTGTCATAGGAGCACCAATGCGTTTAATTTAGTAAGTGCACTAGGTGTTTAATTATTGAGCACCAACAATGAAAATTAATAAAAAATGAAAACAAAAACAAGTTTTTTTACTTAAAATAAAGTTATTTAAAAAACGAAAACAAAACAAAAACAAAAACAATAATTAGTAAAAAAGGAAAACAAAAAATTAAACACAAGTGTTTTGACTTAACCGTGTTATTTGTCATAGGAAACTAAGTGCATTATATAATACATGGTGCAATGGTAACAAAAATCTTTAAAAAAAAAATGAGCAGGGCAAATAGGGTTTGGATCCCATTCAACAACTAGTCCCCATACTTTACATGTGAAACACCTTATAGTAATACACAAACCTATTAAATCTAAAATGCCTAAAATGAAAAACCCTAATTGTGAAGTGGTAAAGGGAGTTAAGCCCTAAGGTGAATTTTTGCAGTCACATAAGCAAGAGGAAGCAAGGGTTTAAGGTAAGTATTAATTATTTTTCTTTTTTTCTCTAAATTTTTTATTAGTAAAAAACAAAAGTAAAATTTTTACTATGCAGTTTTTTTATTTTAATTAAATTTAACAAAAATTGTAATTTTTTTTTAGTAAAAGCAACAATAATATTTAAAAAAATTACTATGTAAGGTTTTGATTGAATCACCTTACCTTTCAAATTATGATCTTCTGAATAGTTGATTTATTGTTCCAAAATATTCTGCTGCTCCACAATGCTCTCAGTATGTCTCTCTTGCATATCTCTCTTTTAATTAAATCTAACATAAATTCTAAAAAAAATTATTAATAAAATCGACAATAAAATTTAAAATTTTTATTATGCAGGTTTTTGAGTGAACCACGATACCTTTCCACTTCTGCTCTTCTGAATAGTTTTGTTGTTCCAAAGTATTCTAGTGCTCCACAGTGCTCCTAATGTGTATCTCTTTCAAATCTCTCCCTTGAACTTTTGGATAAAATAATGAAATAGTGAATAACTTCTTACTATTTGAAAGACTTTATGAAATTAGATTTCGAAAAATCAATTGTCGCTCATTTTTTAATTTAAAAAACAACAAAATGCATTTTTTTTTTCACTTTTTCTGAATGTGTTTCATAGTAAAGTAAAACACACTGATGCATTTACGAGTAACATGCACCAATTAAGATAAACATACAAATACTAAAAGAAAGAAACAATAATATATAACTACTCTACCACTACAATCCCTGCTAAAAAGGAGGGCACTTCCTCCCTAGAAGGGGCGCAGGAATGAATACGAGACTAGTTAAGAATTCAACTTGGAAACAACTAACAGCATCACCACAGTGCCTTTGATATTAAGAATAATTAAAAGTTACAGGATCAAAATAACAGTACTCTCTATGTCGTCCCCTATGACCGAGGGATTAAGTTTCCCTTATAGAAACTATATACCCAAAAATTAGGAATAGAACAGTCATGAGAATCTCACGATTCTCATGTTGATCATAAAATAGAAATTGTTATAATTAGTTCCTAAATACAAGTTATATTCAAATACGTTGGTTAAAATCATAACCACTTAGATCTGTCACTTTCTAAATAGACAATTCATAACTTCCAATAGTTGTTGCATGGAATATTACCCATCGTTTTGACAGCTATGGTGTAACAACACCCTGTAGTAAAGTAATGGTTTTGGATGTAACAACAACATTGGATAACAACAACCTTGTAACAACACCCAAGGTGTAACAACAGTAATTTGTAATAGCAACGCAATGTAACAACGAGATCTGTAACAACGTCATGGTGTAACAGCAAGGTTTGTAATAGCACACAGAGTGTAACAACAATATGTTTCATCCTACTCTTAGATCGATCGACACATTTGTTCATTCCATGACCTCGTTCTTGCGAGAAACACCAGAAAAAGAGGAAAGGATCCCAAAGACTTCTCCAACGCTTACCCCAATTAGCTATAAAAATGAATATTGCATCATTATATCTAGCAAAAATGGCAAAATATGTTGTTCATAATAAGGAAAAAGGCGGTTAACATGTAAAATTTTGTTGGTTCGGGGGAAAAAGGTCAAAAACGGGGAAAGAAAGTGTAGAAGATAGGTACAAAAACTACACCCAACATATCACCCCAACTGAAGCATTTGCATTTCCTCATGCAAAAACTCGGTTGTCACTGCTATATCTCCGATGCAATTCCGTAAAATTATAAGCACCAACAATGTCTTCATCAGCAAACCTGTATCCCTGAGTAGCCATTAGCTGTCACGGCCATGACTCTTCTTCATAATCACACAAGTGGTAATGCGACTGGTACTCCTCCACTAGTAACCAAATCAGAGGATATTTGAACCTAAGCCCAATCCAGAAGGCTCCCAGTGTTTTCACCACCCGGGCATATTCTGGTACTCATGTAACAACAGTCACAAAATTCTAGAACTCGAAAGGATCCCCTTCTTGTAATCCAACACTACTGGCTTCTGTGTGCTTGAGGCACCCTATTAGCGGATTTTCATTTGTGCATAATATTAAGGAAAAACCCCACAATCCTCTTTCTGTAAGTGGTTGACTGTTCCCTAACTTCCGGGGTACTTAAGAACAATTTTAACTCACGTCTCAATTCAACGACCATTCCCAGTTCTTCTCTAATCCATAATGTTGCTTTTTCCTCATTAGTTTCAGCCGACTTCATGGCCAAGTGCCATTCGATTTGATTCCTCATAAAAGAAATGAAGGCTTGCAACTAAAAATACCCCATATAAGAGAAAATAGTTGCCATCATCTTTGTACTAACATATTCACACATCATATTATGTAAAAATAACTCACAAAGTAAGCTTTGATCATGAAATTCACAAGCATGAAAAACTTCTAGAAAAGTGCAGGTAGAAGTACCCGGATATGGTATGTTTTCAAAAAATTCTTTTAATTGAAACAAATAATATCGTTCCCATAGGAAAACTGGATATGATGGGGAAGGCCTCCTACAACCTAACAGGTTCAAGGCAAGCTCATAAAGCTTTTTCCTATCGTATGTTAGGTTCAGAACCCGTCGTTGTAATAGTTGTAGTTGTTCCTCTTTCTTCTTCATAAATTATTCAAAACCCATCGCTGTAACAGTTGTAGTTGTTCCTCTTTCTTCTTCATAAATTCTTTACTCCTATGCTCTTCCCATTCTTTCACCAACTCTTTCTTTAACCACTTCTCCCAGAGTGAATCCATCATTTTCTGATGTGCCTTAAGTGAGGTCGCTCCCTCTTGTAGAGAGTGCCTGTTGTTTCCATTTTTTTTAATTTTGGTATCAACAAAATTATTTCTAAACACCATCCGTCATCAGGACATTGTGTTCTCTCACATTCACTAACAACTGAAGGTGCAACAGCCTCCCGAGGGAGGAGCTGCTCCATTTTGATTGTCAGTTCTTATGTAACAACAACGTCATCAATGGGTTCTTGTGTAACAACTTCTTTTTCTCCTTGGTTAGCTTCCTCTTCCACTATTGGTTCTTGTGTAATAGTAATGTCATCCACAGGTTCTTGTGTATCAGCTTCTTCTTTTTCCCCTTGGTTAGATTTTGCTTCCACTGCTTGTTCATGTGTAATAGCAGTGTCATCCAAAGGTTCTTGTGTATCATATTCTTCTTTTTCCCCTTGGTTAGCTTCTGCTTCCACTGTTGGTTCTTGTGTAGTAGTAGTGGCATCCAAAGGTTCTTGTGTATCAGCTTCCAAGTTACTCTCTGTGGGATTCTCTGTTTTAGCTGATGGTTCTTTTGTATCAACAACGTCTTCAACAGGTTCTTGTGTGTCAGCTTCCCAGGACTCAGTTTATGTTTCCCTCGAAAAGGTTCTCATTGCATAAACTCTATACCCTGCTACTGCTAGTTCTTTAGCATAGGCTGTACACATAGAACCTATAACATTTTTCTCCCTGACCCTATTTACAGCCTCAACCAAGGTATCTAACCTCGAGATCCTTGCTTCTACCTTGTCCTCTACTAACTGTTGTCTTAACTTTTCATTTTCTCTTTCTAAATTTTCAATTTTAAGCAGCAAAGATTGGGTCTCGTTCTTACCTGGTGAGGGGGGTCCCTCCAGCCAAGCCTGCCCTTCTTATTCCTACCTTGTCACCTCCTTGTTCTTGTCAAATTTGGATGAGGGCTTTAGGTTCCCACTAACCCTTACTCTCTGCTTCAGTCGCTTATCACCTATTAGCTTGTCAATTGGTCTCTTTCTAGCCCTTACTTTCGAGGGGGGGCTACTCCTTAGTTTCTATCGGAGCTTCCTCAGAAGTCCCAGCTCAATTCCTTCGGGAAATCCTAGCCTTCTTCCTAATAAATTCATCCAATCTCTTTCCCTGGTGACTTAGATCATCTAACAAAATTAGCTTGATGAGATCATGGTTTTTGATGCATTTCTCTAGGTGTGTAGTCTTCTTCACAGCTGCAATCATATTTCTGATATTCTCTAGCAGAAAATATGGGAGGTTTATCATCTATTAATGTCAGAGGTGATTTAACAATGGGAAGTGATAATTAAATACAATTGTTTCCATTCCCTCACAGGTGATATACTTAATGAGGTAAAGGGCGAAATCTTCCCATGGTTGGGTAAGAGATAGCCTCTCAATTCCTCTTCCTTTCTTTTTAAGCCTTTCTTCCCCTTGGAGAAAATCCTCCTTCAAAGAGGGATCATTGATTTTTCTCTTGAACCAACTCTTTCCCTCTGTTGGAAATGCTGTCACATGAGAAATTACTCTGTAACTTCCAGCTGCAATCCTGTGACCTTCGTTTCATACTCCAAATTCTTAGCGAATTCCATATCAATTTCTCGTTTAATCCCTTAGCCTTTGGAAAAATCCAAACCAATTTGCATCCTTGAAAATTTGGCATGCTTCAGGAAAGTTTTCCAATGCCTCAGTTCATTATGGTTCATGTCAAATTTTCACCCCACCCATTGCTATGTTGTTTTTTTTTTTCCGGAGAAAAAAAGCGAACTTTTTATATATAAAATAGATAAAAAGTTACAAGCAGATGCAAAGCATTCAGTTGCAGTGAGGACTTCTCCCTCAGCTGACCCAGAGAAAAGGTAACTCTTCTCTGAAACTAACCAAAATCAACAAAAATTTCAGATCCCCTGTTGCTGATGACAGGATTTTCCCTTTTGCAGACCAAGAAACACAGACTCAACCTTCATATATGCAAAAACCAAGCCTCTGTTCCAGCTGTTTTTGAAACCATGGGCCTCCATAGATGGAAAACAGCCCACTAAACAAAAATACGCCCGAAAAACACTTGGGCAGAAAGATCATTCGGACCAGCACAAAAAATACAGTGTCCAAAGACGCATAGTGAAATAGATACATGCGGCTATACAAAAAAGAACTAAAACATCTGCAGAAAAGATGGAGAAGCTCTTATCCATAGGGAGGCAGATTCGACTCATGGATCTGTTCATGTATTTTTTCAGTCACTTTCCAAATGCCCACAGCATGTTGCAGACCATCCTTAGAAAGTTTATCCGCATCTTCATTCCGTTCCCTGTAGATATGTTCAATTGAAAAAGCATTAAAGGACTGTTTTAAGCTCATAATCTCTTCTAGGAGCGGCTTCAACATATAATTAAGACATCTACTGTTACCATTTACCCATTTTACTACATTTAAAGAGTCCCCATAGATCTGAATTGCGAAGATGTGTCTGTGGATAAGCCAACAGAGGAGCAGTTTAAGGGCTGACAGTTCAGCAAAATTATTTGATCCAGCACCAATGCTCACTGAAGCCATTAAAGAGTGAGATTCATTTAAATGAATGATAATGCCAGCCCCTGCAGAATTGTTTTGAGAAGCCCCATCAAAGTAAGCCCACGGAATGCCTGGTCTAATTTGTTCCTCCCTGCTCTGAGCCCTTTTCCTTGAGTCCTCTGGTTCAGGAATACTTAAGAATATGGCTGAACTTTGAATGGCTATAGCTTCTGCTGGGGGAGTTATGTCATGAAATATTATTCTATTCCTGGCGATCCAAACTCCCCAGCAAATAATGGGAGGGAGATTCCTCATGTTCCCCTCTGAACGCTGGTTCCACCACTGCTCCCAAGCCGCCATAATGGTTCCCCCATCCCAACTCATTTGCTTCTTCAGTAAATTTTGAGCCTCCTCCCACACCTTTTTAGTATAAGGGCATCTCAGGAAAAGATGGAGGATAGTCTCAGAGTCGTTTTTGCATAGGGGACATCTACCAGGCCCTTGTTTAAATCTTGCTTGGAGAACGTCCCATGTTGGGATCTTCTTTTTCAGCACGCACCAAAAGAACAACCTGGATTTTTTTGGACATTCAAGTTTCCACAGAGATTTTGCCCACCAAACTGGATCTTCCCATCCCTTTTTCGTCATTAAGAAGTTGTACCCTGCTTTCGGGGAGTAAGATCCTGTATCAGCATGGGCCCAGACCAGCTGGTCAGGTCTATCTTTTATTCTTACATTTGATCTTGACAGTTCCTGAATGAAAGTCTGCCACTCATCCCACCATAAAGGACTGAGATCAAGATCTTCTCCTGATTTCCAGGCTTGCCCCCATATAGTAGAGTGTCCTATTTTCTCTATCTGGTGTAGATGAACAATGCCTTTGGAATCCAGATGTCTGATGAGTCCAGGGGACAAAGCGAAAAGGTCATTGCAACCTACTCAAGGGTCCCTGCCTATTCTCACATTTTCACCATTCCCAACCTGCCAAGCTAGACCCTGTTCTATGACTTTAAAAGCTTCAGTGGTAGCCTTCCAGATCACTGAAAAATTCCTACCTTTCTTATTTGGGTTACGGATCCATTCTTCCAGAGGAACTGGATCTATGTACTTCCGTTTCACTACTCTTGTCCACAGATTCTCAGAGTTTATGAGTCTCCAACCAGATTTGGCTGCCAAGGATATACTGAAATCATAGAGATTCTTAATACCCCAGCCACCCCAGTCTTTTGGCCTAGCAATCTTATCCCAGGCTACCCAAGGTAGAACAGAATCCTCCTTTGCCCCGGACCAAAGAAACCTACTGCAGATCTTTTTTATCTTATGGAGGATCCCTTTTGGAATCCAGGTCAAGGCTGCCCAAAAAACTGGCATGGCCTGCAGCACTGAGTTTACCAAGGTCAATCTTCCTGCTCTAGATAACCACTTGAAACTCCAGTGGGCGATTTTTGCTTCAATTTTGGCCACCAGCCAGTTCCAATCTTGCTTTTTATAAGAGTTTGGCTTCAGCCAGAATCCCAAATACTTGAACGAAGTCTCCATATTGAAAATCTCAAAAGGCAGAATAGCTGTAATCTGGGAGCATTCATTTCTGCTGAAACCTTCCATAATTAGGTGAGATTTCCTGAGATTTATTTGCATTCCTGTGGCTTTCATGAACAGATCAAGAATTTTCTTTAGTTCTTTTAATTCATTCAGACTCCCATTTGTAAATAGTAAAACATCATCTACAAAAAGAAGATGAGATATGAACAGATTTACAGCTACTTCCAAACCTTTAATCAAACCTGTTCTTCTTGCTTCTAGAATCAGCCTGCTAAGACCCTCTGCCACAAGAAGAAAAAGAAAAGGGGATAGAGGACATCCTTGTCTCAATCCCCTTTGTCCTTTGAATAAGGGAGACGCTGCCCCATTTATTAGAACTGCAAAACTCACGCTGGTTACACATCCCATTATCCAATTTATAAAGTCCAGCTTGAAACCCAGATGGGTCAACAACATCTGGAGATAAGTCCAGCTGATCCTATCATATGCCTTTGACAGATCTATCTTGATCACAGCCCCTTTCTTGATAGTCTGTCTGATGCTGTGGATTGTCTCCTGGGCAACCCCTATGGCTTCATGAATCTGACGACCATCCAAAAAGCCAAATTGCTCACTTGAAATACTTTTTGAGAGGATCGGCTTCAGGCGCACAACTATAATTTTTGCTATAATTTTGTAAACACAATTACAGAGGGAAATAGGCCTGAAGTCTTCAAAAGAGTCAGGGTCCTCCTTTTTTGGGATGAGGGCTATAAAAGTAGCATTGAACGGGGGGAGAATCTCACCCTTTCTTCTTGATTCTTCCACAACCTCAGTAAGCTCGTCTCCAATTGAATCAAAGAAATGGCTGAACAATTCGATGGTCCATCCGTCTGGTCCAGGGCTTTTATCTTTTGCCATGGATTTAACTATGTTTTCAACTTCCTCCTTTGTCACAACATCCATTAGACCTTGAGCTTCTTCCTCTTCAACAAATCGGGGAAAACATTGGGCAGTTCTGATTATCTCCGCAAGAGTGATCCCTTCTTGAGCTGTAAAGAGGTTCTGGAAGTGGGCCTTCCCCATTCTTGAAAGATCCTCAAAAGAGGAGGCTTCTCTTCCATCATGATCCTTTAGCTTCCAAATGGTGTTTTCATTTTTCTGGCCCTTTGCGTAGTTATGAAAGAACTTTGTATTCTCATCTCCGGCTTTCAACCATATCGCCCTGCTTTTTTGTCTCCACTCCTCTTCTCTATCTAATAGGATCTTACTTCTTTGCTTTTCTAACATCAGGATCTTGTCTTTTGATTCCTGGTTTATATACCCGCCAGCCTCAGGTTCCTCTAGAGCTCGTAAATCAGCATCTATTGAGGAAAGCGCCTCATTCTGTGACACCTTCCTGGCTTTGGCCCATTCTATAGTAGCTTTCTTGAGTCTCTTTAGATTTTCCCAGAAAGGGTCCCTTTGTTCTCCAACGAAGAGCTGCCCGGATGTCTCCAAGTATCCCTAAAGAGGATATTGAAAGATTCCTCCTGCAACCAGGAGGCATTAAATTTGAATGGAGAAGCTGGTTTAAAAGGAGGTTTTTGGAACTCCATTAATATGGGGAAATGGTCAGAGTTCCCCCCTTCACCAACCCATTGCCTGAACATAGGGATGCTGGCTGTCAAATCTTCGCTTATGAGAAACCGATCCAACCGCTTTGCCACTCTTCCCTCCCCTGCTCTTCTATTCCTCCAAGTAGGCTTGACTTTGATTAGATTAACATCTATCAGATTATGGGAAAGAAGAGCGTTTGCAAAGAAGTCCGAGAGCGGATCTTCCCTGGCTGAAGGACCTCAGGCTTCTGCAGATCCAATAGAAAAATTTAGGTCTCCTCCCAAAATTAAACTCCTTTCTTTCAAAAAGGATTTGGAAAGAAGATTATTCCAGAAAGACTCTCTCCCCTGACATGGCCCATAAATATTTAGAAATAGGAAAGGGAAACCCATTTCAGGCGAAAAAACCTCCATGCCAAGAACATGGTCCATACCCCAGAGGCTATTGATCAGCATCCTACCTTCTCTGACACCAATAGCCAAACCCCCTGAGTGCCCCTCAGCATCAATGGCATGAAACACCCATCCTGGGAAAGAGGTCCTGAGCATTGATTCCACCTCTAAACTCATGCCAAGGGTTTCTTGTAGGAAAAGGATATCTGGATTGTAACGAGAAACTAACTCTTTTAAAGCCAGTTTTTTGGGTTTACTGGATAAACCCCTATAGTTCCAGGATAAGAGGATCATTTTACAACCAGGTCGGGGGGGTTTGCTGCTCTAAGCGCCCCAGGAATGGACATTTGCTTCCCATCAGCTACATCAAACTTTGCTTTGACCTGTGCTTTGGACAGGTTTGATTTCCTACCCCTACCCTTTCTTTTGGAAGCTAGAGACGAAGAAGGGCCTAACCCACCAATCGGGTCAGGGGATTCTAGCGATTTGCCCTGTCTTTTATCCAGAGATCTCAAGTTATAATGGCAAGACTGATTGGAAAGGACCAGGCTTAGGCTACATTGAGGTACATCTTCGCAATTCAGGTCGATGGAAGGAATAGCATCAATAAGATTTTCCACAGATAACTGATCAACATTACTACAGGTTTTGACAGGAGATTCTTTATTTATAAGATTATCATTAAGATCAGGGAAAGGAGAAGTATTGCAAAAATCATGGTGCATACCACTTGGTTCCTCCATCACAGTATCAGGATCTTTAGCTGCAGCCTCCGTGACTGTCTTCTTCGGGGGATCTTGGGCCTCTAAGTCTTCGGGAGCTGGGTTTGTATCCTGGCTGACAACAGTATCCTTTCCACTATGGATCTCCTCCATGGCAGCATCCTTATGAAGGTCCTGAGCATCCCTTGCCAAATGCCCATATTCATGGCATCTGTAGCACCTAAAGGGAAGGTGCTCATAATCCAACGACTGCTCAAACACATAATCTCTGTACTGAAGGTTTATAGATTCTGCTAACCCTTCCTTAGGGTTCAAACGAACTAAGATCCGTGCCATAGCTCTTTCGTGGGTGTGAAGGAACGACATGTCAGCTTCAAGGTAAGTGCCCAGCAAATTCCCTATGGATTTGAACACAGATTCCACCCACAGAAAAGGGGGGAGTCCGGGTGCTCTGACCCAGACTGGGAACTCGTCCGCCTTCTCCCTCTTTGCATCAAAAGACGGCGACCACCTCTGAAACAAGACCGGGCGATTCCCAATAGCCCAATTCCTCTCAGCAACCCAATCGGCATCTTCTTTCTTTGCAAAACTGACCATGAACCAGCCCTTCACAAGAACTGCAACTCTGAACGAATTTGCCAGGGTTTCTTTCCATTGGGTCTCCGCCCACTGGTTCAATGATTTGCCAGATAAGGCCTTCCCTCTAATTCTACCTACTAGGGTGCATTCCGCCACTATCAGTGCATCCTCAACTTGGACGTCCATGCCGAGGACCAGGTTGCCTCCAATAGTCTTCTTCTTTAAGGGATTGTCCTTCTTTCGATTTCCCCCTGCCTTATCCGGCCCGGGATCTACCTCCCCTCCTAAAGGAGACGGGGATGCATTGCCCTGAAACTCCTGAGGACTAACCTGATTTACTGCAAGGGATTGAACTGCTGTTCCTCCTCGAGAACCCTGGCTACCGGCTTCCAAGCCCTCCTTCTCAGCTGCGTCGTGCCCCGGTAACCCTGTTTCCTTTGCGACGTTTTGGGGATCCCCCACCTTCCCAGCCTTCACCGCGTCTTTTGCCTCATTGAAAAGCCCTTCTATGCTCAAACTGGGTTTGGGCGTCTGTTTTGAAGGTGAGCGTCTAATAACAGTATGGCGATTACTCCCTTCTGCTAAAACCCTTCCAGCCTTTGATTCCCCGCCAACGGACCTCCAGATTCCTTGCTTAGTTTGGAAATTTTTAATGTCTTCGAGCCCCCCTGACAGTCTATCTGAGCCTGTGAGAGGTCTGAATTTACTGCCATGGAAACCGACTGAAACCTGGTGCCGATCTTTCTCCGGGAAAATCGGTGTTAGAGTATCCTTCCCAACTTTGAATCGCAACCCATCCACACCCAGCTCATCCCCTAACAGGTCTTTTTTCTCTTTGACGCTCCACGCGCCTTCCACAGCCGGATCTGCTGGTGCATGGCTACCATCTGACCCGAAAAACTTGACCAGATTCTGGGCAGTTACATCTTTTCCCCACACCGACAGTATATCCTCAGGAGCCGGGTCTAGGTCAACAGACTCGTTAGGTTTTACCATGGTGAAAAGAAACAGTAAAAGACCGATATCTGACACCGCTAACTGCCCGTAGTTGTTGCTGTCGTAACCGCTTAGGAACGTGTATCGCCGGCTTCCAAAACAGAAACAAAACCCCTACCTCTCTGGTTTGGCGATTAGCTTCCTTGTTCCGCTGTTAACCTCTGATTTTACCCTAAACGGTCCTTCAAAAGTTTCTTAACGCGGCCTACGCCTCGGGGTGTCCACCGTTTTTCGCTCCCCGTATCGTTATTTAAACTGCCAGAATAAACTTACCTGAAGCCTGTACTGTAGCTACCTAGGCCATCGGCCTAGGTGACCTCGGGTCGAACCCTGTTACCTCCGTTCGCCTTCATCCGCCTCCTCTCACCCATTGCTATGTTGTTACAACACGTTGTTCTCTTCTTTGAGAAATTATGAGGTAACAGCACAATGCTTAGTTGTTCTAGCTCTGAAAACTATTTTCCTCTGCTTTTGTTTGAGAGTTCTGAATCAAGATATAATGCTTCAAGTAGTGGGTAATGGTAGGGTGATGCAATGAGGTTAAAGGCAAGGATTTCAAATCAGGGTTCATACTGCACAATATCACTTTCTCATTAATGCTAAGTTATGGAAGGTTTGGTCTGAGGTAAAATTCCCTTTTCGACATGATCAATCATAAAAATTTACAAAGGTGGTTATAAATGATAATGATTACAGGATCATCATACTTTAATTCTGGCTTTAATTCTCACAGGTCATGCATAGGTCATGCACAGGTCATGTCATGATGTAATTCGTCCTCCCCTCGGCTTAAGTGTGACGGCTTTCCTTGGCCATAAAAATGATATCACATTAAATTTCCATAATTGCTAAATAAAAGAGGACATCGATATTACTATTTCATGACATACTTGGTATTATGTGGAGAGAAGACATTGTTTGCGAGGTGATCGAAATTAATTTCGGCGGTCATGGAAATTTCTCCTGAATCATGGTGATGCATGCTGTATATCACGATAGATAATTAACTTGGATCATTTTTTACAGACGTAACAACCAAGACGACTGGAATATTTCTTTTCAAACATGTATTATTAGTTTCCACAAGAGATAAACACAAAGAACTAAAAAAAGACGTGTAACAACATTATTGTAATATATGCCTGAAATGACAAATGGTGTTTCAATAAAAGTGTGTAACAGTAGCCACAAAGTGGTTTTCAACTCTCAAAAAATTTGTCTGTCTATGCCCCAAAAAAGAGGTTTTCACAACCATATTATTATTATTATTATTATTATTATTATTATTATTATTATTATTTAAGCAGGTGTAATAGCCGCCAACAGAGGTTGGTTTTCAGTTGTTACACTTATTGAAAAAATAGAATTTTGGCAGCACAGGGGGGTTTTCCCTTGCTCCTGTAATATGAAGTTCTGAATTCATGACAATGTTAACAAATGAATCCGTTGAAGCAGGTTTATGATATAACTGAAGATGATGCCCATTAGCAAGCAATGGTGTCCTCACACTATATGGTAAGCAAATTCACAGTCCCATTGTCAAATACTGCATCTACCTCATAGGGACCTAATCATCTGTTGCAGAGCTTACCCTTGAAGTCCTTGAATCTCAAATCATATAAGAGAGCTCAATATCCTTTCTGAAATTTCTTCTTTTTGATAAACTCGTCATGCCACTTAGCTCTCTGTTGTTGGATAATATTTGTTTACTAGATAACAACCAATCGTTTCTCCTCCAATTCATTGAGTTTGTTCAACGATTGCTTTGTGTTGTAGCCAGATCCAGATTTACCTGCAATGTTGTTCTCAATGTCTTGATTTCAAACTCTATAGGGAATAAAGGATTTTCACCATACACAAGTTCGGATGGTGAGAATCTTGTAGTATTCCTCCATGTAGTTCTATATGCCCACAACACTTCTGGAAGTTTATCAGCCCAATTCCTTTAGTGACTAGCCACGGTCTTAGTAAGAATCCCCTCAATGACTTTGTTGGTGCTTTCCACTTGGCCATTTGCTTGTGGATGATAAGGTGATGTGATTCTATGATCGATTTCATATTTTTCAACCAAATTTTGGATTAAATGAAATGTAAATTGGGGCCCTCCATCTGTCACTATCTCCCTGGGTATCCCAAAATGGACAATTATGTCTTCAAACAGGAAGTCTGAAACAGCTTGCTCTGTGGCTTTGGTTAGTGATTTTTCCTTTACCCATTTTGTGACATAGTTGGTGTAGACCAAGATATAGGACTTATGTCTAGATGAAGGATTAATTGGTCCCACAAAATCCAAGGCCCTTTTCTCAAATGGTTCTGAGACTATTTGAGGTTGTAATGGCATCTCATCTTATTGTAGCTATTGACCCATCCTCTCGCAGTTATCGCACCCTTTCAAGAACTTCTTAGCATCTGAAATATTGTTGGCCAATAATATCCTGTCGAGAGGACTTTGTACCCTATCTTCTTGTCTATGAAGTGACCTCCATAAGGTTCCTCATGACAAGCCTTAAGGATGTCAAAGATCTCATCTTCCCTAACACAACATCTGATTTGAAAATCTGGTCCAACGTGATAAATATTCCCCTCTATCCCGAAATAAGTAGCACTCTGCTGTATATTTTTCTCTTTTCCTTGGAGGACAAGTGTTGTGGAAACTTTCCTGCAGCAAGATAATTGGCTATGTTTGCATAACATGGTGAGTGAGTAGAAATAGAAAATAGATACTCATTAGGAAAAGAATCCTTAGTAGGAATGTAATTGTCATCAATAGTTAGCCTAGAAAGAAAATCAGCTACTACATTATCTTTTCCAGGTTTATCTACGATTGTGATACCAAATTCCTGTAACAACAATAACCAGCGTGTAATTATACCATTGGTAATTGGCTTATTCATTAAAAAACGAATGGCAGAATGGTTAGTGTGTATAAATACTTGATAACTGGTAATATAATGTCGAAACGTGTTGATGGCATGCACTACTGCTAGGAATTATTTCTCAGACACTGTGTACTTGAGCTCAGCCGAAGTCAAATTCTTGCTTATCTAATAAATTGCGTAGGGTTTCCTATCCTCCAGCTAGCCCAAAACAACACCTATGGCAATGTCAGGTGCATCTGTAGCTATGTGAAACAGCAGTTCCCAATTGGGTCCATGTAAAACAAGAGTTGATAATACACATCATTTCAGCTTCAAAAAGGCCTATTCACACTTTCCTATCCACACAAATTCCACATCTTTCATAAGTAAGGAGAACAGAGGCGATGCAATTTTTGAAAAAATCTATATAAACCTTCTGTAATACCCTACATGCCCCAAGAAACTACGTACATATTTTTTCATCTTGGGAGTTGGAATTTTAGGATTTCCTGTATTTTAGCAGGGTCTACCTTGATCCTGTCAGCAGAAATGAAGTGTCCCAACACGATCCCTTCATTCATTATCATGTGACATTTTTCAGTGCTCAAAGCAACATTAGTCTGTATACAACATTCCAACACTTTTTCTAAATTGACTAATGTTGTTTCAAAAGCATTACCATAAGGTGTAAAATCGCCCATGAAGATTTCAAGACAGTCATTCAACAAATCAGAAAAAAATTCCTAGTATTTCCCTCTAAAAAGTTGTTGACGCATTGCAAAGTCCAAAAGGGAGTACTTTGTATGCGAAAGTTCCCCAAGGGTAAGTAAAGGTCATTTTAGCCTGATCCTCTGCGGAAATATGTATCTGGTTGTAGCAACTAAACCCATCCAAAAATGAAAAAAAATAAAATCCAGAGAGCGTGTCAAGGACCTGATCTATAAATGGTAAAGGAAAATGGTACTTTTGAGTGGCTTTATTGAGTTCTCTGTAATCCACACAGACTCTCCACTTGCCATTCATCTTTTTTACAATGACAAGCGGTGACACCCACTGACTGTCAGATATCGGATAAATGATGTTAGCATTTAGGAGTTTCTGTAATTCTTCTTTCACTACCTCCTTTAGTGCAGGGTTCATGCAACGCTGCGATTGTCTAATTAGTTCGCAGTCATCTTTCAAATAAATGTGGTGAGTGCACAGGCTGGGATGAATACCTTTCATATCTGTGTAGTCTCATGCAAAATCCTTTTTGTATTTCTGTAACAGTTGCAACAATAGTTTATTTTTCTCAACAGTTAGGTTTGGATTAATATTCAAATACTTCCCTAGTTCAATTTCAAGTGGATTGTTGTCAATATGCGGAGTGGTTCTCATTTGTTCAAATTTTACACCATCTACCTCCTCTTCCTCCCTTAAATTTTCAATATAAGTTATAGAAAGTCAGTTACTAATAAATCCTTTAAGGATATCATCCTCTATCTCATCCTTAAAATACTGGACTTTTCCAGGAGTGAGGAGGGGTAGGGAAAGATCTGATTCGGGTTCAAATTCATCCCACCAGGGATTGTTCAAATCCATATTTGGTTTTTTTGGGGAGTAAATGTTAAGGTTATTTGTAGCCTAGCCATCTGAAATCATCATAGATCTAGATCTTCATCGTACAAACGCATCTACAATGGCCACCCAGGGTCTCCCTAAAATCAAAGGATGCCCCCCCAGGTTGGATTTCGTTTGCAAGATAAGAAAGTCAGTCAGATACCTCTAGGAAGATATTGTGATTACTATGTCTTCTAATACCCCCTTGGGTTTAACACGAGATCTATCTGCTAATTCAAGTATGGTAGGCATATGTCTAAGCCCATGTAGCCCCAGGGTGGTAAAGAGGTCCTTTGTCATTACATTAATGGCCACCCCAAGATCAATCAATGTATTAGTTATGGGTTGGCCATCAATATAAACAGTAACCATAGGGTTCCCTGGATCATTATACTTGGTTAAAAGAGGTTGAGCAGTCATTAATTCAGACAATTTCCCCATCACGTGTATAGTAGCAGGGTCCTTAGGCTTCCTTCTAGGTTTCTTAATGCACAGGTCTCGTACTGTTTTGGCATAAATAGGTACTTCTTTAAGAGCTTGCAGTAGAGGAATCCGTACATGCAGGTTTTGCAACTCCCTAAGAAAATAGGATTTGGTTTGTGAGGTCATTCCAGTCTAAATTAATCTCTAAGGATATGGAGGATCCTAAGTCATAACAGCCGAATCAGTTGCTACATGTGTATCAGCCTTACTTGAGTTGGTTGTTACAGGAGTAATAGTTCTTCTCGGGTTGGTTATTATAGGTGTAACAGTCCACTCTGTATCGGTTGTTACAAGTGTAACAATCGCCTCAAGATATATTGTATCTTCTCTGAAAGACTCACATTCCTCCTCGGTGATGATAGGGAAGTGGTTTGGTTTAAGCACCTTAACCAACCATAATTGAATTTCATTAAGTCCGACAAGAGTGATAAGGTAAGTCTAGAAGGTAGTCGAAGCCTCTATGCTCTGGGTTGATTTATTATTCGGGTTAGGGTTAGGTTGCACAGGTAATTGGGGTCGCACAGGAGGTGTAGGAACAGGAGTTTGGAAAGGGGGAAATTGTAGTTACTGCTATATTGGTAATGTAGAGGGAACTAGACATTGGGCATTTGCCCTCCAATTTTGATTCCAGGGATACAGTTGAGATGGAGGATACTTAATAGACGGAGAGGGGGACCACTGGTTCTAGGGCGAAGGAAACTGTGTTGAGGAAGGAGCAGAATATTTCCATGGATATTGTTGAGAGATATATGCATTATTCCATGAATTAAAAGAATAAAAAACTTGGAAAATACCTGGGGGTCGTCGCTGCCATGGTCTCCTGGGCCTGATGAAATAAGAGGACTGAGCTTCTACACTCGACTCTCTAAGAACTGCTTTCAATCTGGGAAACTCTGGACACTGACCTGTAGGATGTTCCAATTCACAAATATTGCACAAGTTGATGATGTTCATTTCACAATCCCTCAAGGGATGTTTCTTTCTACATTTTAGACAGAACATAGTTAAAGTTGTATCAACTTCCCCTTGTGCCTTCTTGATCTGTGTCGTTGTTATTTAGGAAGATAAAGTACTGAGGAGGTCAGTTTTGAAATTTTCAAATAAATTCCTGATCTTTACTCTGGTTAATCCTCCACTTGCAAATTTTTGTATTTGAGTAGACGCATCTTGGATTGTGCTTCTTCCCTTTGACAATCCTCTAGAGCATCTCAGACAGAGCTTTATTGTCTCGACGAATGGTTCCTGAGATATGTCCCCCTTCCCTAATAGATTCAAGGTATCAAGGCATTCATCTCGCATTCCCCTTATGAATATGGTCTTCAAGATTTCATGATCTAAATCACTGTGTTTAGATCTCTACAAATTGTAATTAAATCACTTCGCATAGTCCTCCAAGCTCTCATCCTCCTTTTGTGTCATCCTGGATATTTCCTCTCTTAAGTCCCTAGTTCTACAATAATCTTGACACTTTGATAAAAATGTCACCTTCATGTCACTCCATGTTTGAATATAAGCAGAGCCTAACCCTGTGAACCATCTCAAGGCTGCTCCTTTTAGGGTAGTAGGAAATAATTTTAGTTCCTGAGCATCTGAAACATAGTCATAGTTCCTGCACGGGACATTAAATTTGAACAAGAAGGTGTCAGGATATTCTACAGTCATTCCTTGAAAAGATGGTAGAGATGATAAAGGAATGTTTTTCATGGGAGCCTCACCGCTAATATCCCCAATTGGGAACTTAAAGGTGGTGACAGTAGCATCTGTTTTAGTGTTGTTGTTATTGTTATCCCCCATTGTTGACCCTTCTGATCCTTGTTGTAACAAGTGTTCTTCAGACCATTCTAGTGATTGTCTTGTGGGTGAAATTGGTAGCTCAGGTTGCTTCAGGGCTAGTTGTTTCACTTCACTTCCTAAATCTGTATATTGATAAACCAATAAATGTTCTCCTGTTTTAGGCTTCAAGTGCTCCCCCTCAATTTCCCCTTGTCCCTCAGTCCTAAGGTTCTGGTTACTAGCTTCCCCCTGCTACTCCTAAATTGGATGCTTAGTCTTGGGAGTGTTCTCACTAGCTTTAGAATGATATGGTCCTGAGACAAAGGAATTGGAGGATTTTGTTCTTGTTATGGGAGTTACAACTTTCCTTGTGTCCCTCTGAGAATTTGACTGTTCTTTTTCTGCCCTTGATATCAGTTCATGGATAAATGTTTTCCTTCCCAAATCTAAACTCTTCTTTTCCATTTTATGACCCATTTTTCCTATGACTAATTAGAGTGGTTGAGGGGAGGGGGGGGGGGGCGTGTGGGGGTGGTGTTTTTGGTATTTCTATAATTCCTACAGTTGCACACATGGACCCTATGTGTATTGAATCACACCCTAAGTGTCTCAGTTTCGACAATGGTGAGTCCGCCAAAAATGTTAGAGCGATGTGTAGGTTCTTACCTCTCGTCTTATCGCCCAACAACTAAAGAGATGAAGACGCATTTTAAGAAAATACCAAAATTCCACACCCTAAGTTCCCTAGTGATCACATCGATGAGCCTGCCAGGTATGTTAGAGCGATGTGTAGGTTCTTACCTCTCGTCTTACTGCCCAACAGTTGTGGACTAGGAACATTCTATCATCAAACAAACAGCTTCGCTGACTATATCGTCAACTGCCATCCCCGGAAATGGTGCCAAAATGTAGTGTTGTATTAATCAATCCTTATTAATCAACCTATTGTGGCCACTAACAACCCCCCTCCTTATTTAGTATTAGCAATAACACTAGGTAAGTGGGGACCCTTAGTAAAAAATTCAAAAAATCAATTAAGGCTCATGTATTTTTACTCCTTAAGAAACATCGCATCGCGCAAAGAATGATAGGACATTTCCTTATGAGTAAAAATGATAAACTGCGAGATTGCGACGCGAACTCCATTGCATCGCATGCATTAATAAAAAATCACATTGGAAAACCTTAAAAAATCACCTATATGCGATATTGCATATCGCTTATCGCAAAATTACATGAAAAACACATAACGATTTAACGATTACAACGAGCTGCGATTTTGCGATACTGCGATAGCACAATCAAGCAACCTTGCGATAGCACAACACGATGAAATTGCGATAATGCGATACAGCGAAATGTGATACTGCGATGCAGATCGCAGAAACATTCCATCGCAAATTTTCCTGGCTCAATATTCAAGAAACGTTTTCCATAAACCAAGAACTGGATACGCGCTTTAATGATAATTAATGAATTATACGCCAGTTGTTAATGAAAGATGGTTTTGTGTTGTTCGAAGAGCCAGTTTACGTCAGGTGGCATGTTTTTGCATATCCGTAGCATTTAAAGCTTTCCTGTCGATTTTTATTATCATTACTCTCTCCTCACTTGTGAACTGCAGGAACGAAAAACAAAAAGTTACACAAAGCAATGTGCAGGAAGCCATGAGGAAAAAGGGTAAAACTCCAATGTTCAAAGACAGAGAAAAGACGCCTGCATGCAACAGAGCCGCAGATTCACAGAACGCTGCTGAGCCATCCATTACAGATCTTTCATTTATAGCCATGGTTGAATGAGTATTGAACGGTGCTCATATCAACAGGCAGTTTAACGCTCAAGGTCAAGAGCTCACAAAAGCATTATTTTTACAAATTTTGAAGCTTTATACCCGGTAAAGCAAAAGGCGCCAAAGGAAAAAATTGCATTAGAGAAGCCTGTATCAAAGAACAGAGGCAGTTTCTGATGCGCAATTAGCGCATGAGAAAATTGCTCAAAAAGAAAAGCCTCTAACTACTTAGTCACTTGTAAGCCCAAAAAATGCAAGAAAGCAATGGTAAAGAACAAACTGGAAACATAAAGCTAAAGAAAAGGCAGAAGCAAATCAAGGGTTAACCAAGTTGAACTTGGATTATTACTGAGCATACGCGGTGAAGCCACATAGTCAGAAGATGACTCTCGAGTATATCATCGATTTTGCTGAAATGATGGTGCCAGCTCTTATCATTTCTGTTTGCTTAGCTCAACCAAAAGCGGAAGACAGTCAGCCGACTCTACCCAGGAAAATACTGAATGCTTGCAACATTAAGGAGCAAATGCAGAAATAGTTAGATATTAGATTTAATTTTTAGAAATAGTTTTGCTTAGAAAAAGGGCGGTCATTTGAACCGTATCCTGAATCTATGTAATTAAGTTATTTAGTTAGTAGTATTTAAACCCTTCTCATGCATTTAGAGAAGGGTCCAGAAATTTATCAAAAACTTGTCCTCAGAACATGCACTTTTGCACCCTCAGAGGAGGTTTTGGTGAATGAATGGATCAAGATTTGTTGATGTTTGCATTTGATATCTACTACTGATGTTGCACTTCTGTACTCTTAGTGGATGTTAGAGCAAGGAGAGATAAATCATTGTCGCTTGAAGCTTATGAGTAGGACTAGTCATAAATGGTACTTTTATCTCTTGACCATTTCTGCTTATATGTTAAAGTGATATACAGTTTTTAGTTGTTTATGTATTATTACATGAATGCCTGAGTTATCATTTGGCACTTTTGTACGGTGATAGCTATTTATTTATGCTTAATGTATGAATAGCTCATTATGTGATATGTTTTTCACAACTGTTTCGTCTAACTTTTTATGCGAAGTGGTTCATCTTTATTGATTTCCTTTCTTATAATCGCTGAATGATCTTTATTACCAGTTGTTATTTGAAATCTCTTTAGATCGCATAATAGAAGAATTACATCTCGGGTTAGTATAGACTTAGATGTGTTGTTTATTAGAATACAATAGCATAGCATTAGATTAAAGTTTGAATTAGAATATCTTAAATAGGAACTGTTAGATCAGCAACATCAAATTCTACACACACACACTCATAGATTGGAAAATTGGTCCCATTATCTCTAGTCGGACCCGCTATACCAAACGGATAAGGAGCTGCCAACCAAGGTCCGGACCGGGCGAGTATCCCCCTTGTTTTCGACCTGATTTTCAGGGCCTCAACATATTTGGCGCTAGAAGGAGGGCCTGAACTATGAATGGCAAGTAAATCCAAATCTGAATACCATTCTGAGAGTAAATCGCCCTCACCATCTCCCCCGACTTCTCCATTACACTTAAATCCAGAGTTAGAAGTCACTCGAGTATCAACCGCTGCTACACACCCTGACATTTCAGAACAATCTACCGTTGAACTTCCTGAAGTCGAATCTCTGATTCACAAACTTCAGCGATTTTCCATTTCTCCTCAAAGGTCTGATAAATCTCAAGGCAGCGTGACTTCGCATTACAATCCTGCTCATCCCCTGACCAGGCTAAAGAGTGAAAAGTTTGGCATTCAGCCAACCGAATTACCTCTTCCCACCAGGAAAAGAGCGAGGAAATCACCTAAAGAGTCCGACAACGAGACTCTTTCGTCAACATCGTCCATCTCAACTTCTTCACCGTGAAGTCAACCATCCACGCCACCACTCCAGATCATCGTCCATCCGTCCACTGGAACTCCCACAACTCCTCTTCAATCATCTACAATCGTAGTATCCTCATCCTCCCAGCCGCAGGGATCATCTTCTGCACTTTCCTCTGTTAGCAATTCAACAATGGCCCAGTCTCCATGGAATAACCCTGGGGTAGTCTTAATGCCTGCACCCTTGAGTCAAATACCGGCCCATCCTGAGAAATGGTTGCCTAAATTTAATCCCGAGGCAGGCATGCTAGCAGAAGAGCACATAAACAACTTCATGCTATCCATTAATCTCAATGGGGTTACTAATGAAGATGCTATTGTTTGGCTTTTTCCTTATACTCTGCAAGGAACAGCCGGGTCATGGTATTTTTCATTACCCTCCGGATCCATCACTAGTTGGGACATCTTCCAGGAGCAATTCCTAACCAAGTTTGGTGATGACAGGTCTACGGAAACGTTAATCAATGACCTATCCAACCTTAGAGCCGAAACTAGAGAGCCTATCAAGGATTTCAATTTACGTTTCAATAAAATTTTCAACAAAATTCCTACTGCTTCCCAGCCCAGCGAAGAAGTACGATGTGAGTGGTATATCACCGCTCTACCATCGAACATAGCAATCTTCGTGGACAGGGCCAATAAAACAACCTTAGCCGATAACATGAAAGAAGCAATAGTAGTAGAGAAATGAATAATAGCCCTGGAAAAGAAATCCGCGATAGAGGAACGTAAATCCAAAAAAGTCACCTTCAAGGAAGACTCCAAGAAGAAACAAGCAAAATATCCATTCGATTTGGAAGGATTGCAGAAAGTTCTAAAGACCATGTCCAATGAAATGGTCGACATAAAAAATCAAGTAGCAGAAACTTCTTCAGAAAATCCCTACAGAGCTTTTAAAAGAGGTCCTTCAACGGATTCAAAGCCACCCAATGCTATTTCAAATGCTGAATCCGAGGAAGAGGAAGAGGAAATCACCACTGAAGGGCAGACTGATGAAGAAGAAGTTGTGGAATTACAAGGAATGTGGGATTTCATCCTCCCACAAGAAGAAGATCAAGAAGTATTTCCAGTTAGCACACGAAGAAAAAATCAGCTTGATCCTCCCCAAACTATCCCTAAGCCAAAGAGCGCAAGCTCTGCAATAAAGGATAAAGTCGCAACAAAGAAAACGACATCTAAAGCGACTCAAACCAGCCCAGTCCAAACAGATGAAACAACTCCATCTAAAACACTGATTGTGTCGGATGAAATGGAGTACAATATTATAGAAGACATGAAAAAGACTAGGGCCAACATCACCCTTTACGAACTGAGCAAGTTGAAGCATCAACAGAAGATAATGATGAAAGAATTACATGCTGTGCCAGTTGCACCTTTGCCTGTCGCTGTACTTTCTCAAGCTTCCCATAACATGGGAAGACCTCCAACTAACGCGATCAATAAGATTGATCCGAATGACATCGCTCTAATTGGAGGAAGATCAAGATCTCACACTCCCCCGTTTCTCCTTACTTATGAAATCTTCAATAAAAATGTGCACAATTGTTTGGTAGATTCTGGTGCTTCATCGAATATTTTACCCAAATCCATATGTGCCAAGTTAAACGTTCAACCACAGAAATCCGCTGTGCGCATAGTTCAGCTAGATCGATCTCAAGTCGAAGTGATTGGCAAACTAAATCAAGTAACCATAAGGTTGTCATCCAACCCAAAGGCATGTCGAGTTATTGACATTTTAGTTGCTGACATTCCTGAATTCTATGGCTTAATCCTTAGCAGGGATTGGTTAGAAAAACTTCATGGATACTTCGCAACCGACTGGTCACACATGTGGCTGCCCTACAACGGTAAACCGAATCAAATAAAAGTTGAATGAGAGCTACATCAGAAGTACACAGTAATGGAGCTAGAGGGGGAAAATGAACTAGTAGCATATAGCAGCAGCATTATTGGAAATTACTCGGTAGATTCTTTCCTCGGCAATTCCAATGCTCATGCGTCACCCTATTTAGAACACTCTGTTTTGTCCCAAGTCGAAAATTTTTCTCGAACTGATAGTTCGAAATGTATCAATTTTTTAGATAAACCTGTAAATAAATCTTTGTTTTGGAAATTATTTTTTGATGGTTCTAGATCTAACGAAGGAGCAGGAGCAGGATGCGTTCTGATTAGTCCAGAAGGAGATAAAATCATGCTCACATGCAGACTCGAATTCGATTGCACCAACAATACAACAGAATATGAGGCTTTGGTCCAAGGCTTGTACAAAGAAATCGGGTTAGACGTCAAGTATCTTCAAGTTTTTGGAGACTCTGAGATTGTGGTTAAACAGGTACGTAACACTATACATTGCTTATCAGGTCATTTAAAACATTATCAATCCTTAGTTCAAGATCTGACTGAGCATTTCATAGCGTTTAATATCTCTTCAATCCCCAGACTCCAAAACGCAAGTGCAGACCTTTTGGCTAACGTAGCTTCTAAGCTTATTCCTTCAGAAGATTTTAGTCCATATAGATTCTCAATACAATTAATATTTAGACCATCCATTCCTGATAACATCACAAATTGAAGAGTATTCAATGACGATCCCGATATTGTAAATTTCCTCACATCTGAAGGATCCTACTCCAATCAAATAATTGACGAAGACCAACATGATCGACAATTGCAACAAGATAGCACTAATAATGCTATACCTAAGTCGGTGGTCAAGTTAGAAGACTTGTACGATTTGAAAGATCGGTTTAAGAGGTCTACCAATTCAAAACTCCAAAGTTCAACCTTGAACTACGAATTAGTAAACCTAGGAACCGATGCCAAACCACAAAATATTAATCTAGGTCTCGGCCTAACCCCTGAAGAAAAAATAGCGTATATTCGTCTTTTGAGACAATATAAAAATGTTTTTGCCTGGAATTATGATGAGCTGAAAACATACGACACTTCCATCATCCAACATAATATTCCCATGATCGATAATGAAAAACCTGTCCAACAAAAGCTGAGAAAGATCCACCCCAATTTAGAAAACCGGATAAAAACTGAGCTCAATAAGTTATTGAAAGCCAAAATAATCTTTCTCGTCAAACATTCTAAATGGGTCTCCAATATGGTACCTCTTAGAAAGAAAAACGGAGATATTAGGATCTGCATTGACTTTCGAAACCTTAAAAAAGCCTGTCAAAAAGATAATTTTCCTTTACCACCTATGGAACAGATATTGCAGGTAGTGGCGGGATCAGAATTAATGTCTTTCTTAGATGGATTTTCAGGATACAATCAAGTGTTGGTACATCCTGATGAACAATTGAAAACCACATTCAGAACTAAATGGGGAACGTACGCATATCGAAAGATGCCATTTGGTTTGATTAATGCTGGTGCCACATTTCAGAGAGCCATGGACATCGCATTCAAAGGTTTAGTCAATAAATCTGTAGTAATTTATTTGGATGATATAACAGTGTATTCGAAGAAGCAAAGCGACCATCTCAAAGACTTGAAACAAATCTTTCAACGGTGTTTAAGGTATGGAATTTCACTTAACCCAAAGAAATCTTTTTTCGCATTAAGTGAAGGGAAACTTCTAGGATTCATAGTGTCAAAATCCGGTATTCACATCGATTCCGACAGAATCAAAGAAATTTCTGAAATATCCCTACCTCACAACAAAAAAGCCATGCAATCTTTCCTTGGTTAGATCAACTTTGTAAAGAGATTCGTTCCAGATTTTTCACGAATCGTGTCTCCTTTGCAAACCATGATTAAAAAGAACTCAAATTTTAAATGGGGCCAAGATGAACATGAAGCATTCAACCTGATCAAACAAGCTATTATTAATGCTCCATCTTTAGCAACTCCGAAATTTTCAGAGCCTTTTATTTTATACACATTTGCCTCAGATAAGTCATATGCTGCGATACTAACTCAATTAAATCAAGAAAAAGCGGAAGCCCCAATTGCGTTTTTTAGTTCAAATTTACAGGGTGCTGAACTAAATTATTCAGACGTGGAGAAACAGGCTTATGCTGTCTTCGAAATGGTCAAATACTTCAGACCATTCTTACTTAAAACCCATACTAAGATTATAGTACCATTTCCAGCGGTAAGGAACCTTCTAGTACAGAAGGATGTGGGTGAGAAAAGGGTCAATTGGGTTACTGCCTTACAGGAATATGACATTGAGATTAAACCAGCAAACATTGTAAGAGGTCAAGGCTTCTGCAAAATGCTGGCTGGAGCACCGCAAATTTCTGAAATTCCATCTGAAGAGGTACAAATGTGCGAGGTAATCCTAAACGATGTAGAGTCATTATACGTTGATATAATTTATTATCTTAAGAACGGGTATGCTCCTTCACACCTCGATCATACTAAGAAAAGAGCTCTAAGGTTGAAAGCCGAACAATATCAGCTCATACATGATATTATTTTTAGAATAATTTATGATTCTGTTCTCCTTAGGTGTCTTGAGAAATCTGAAGCTGAAAAAGTTTTGTAGGAACTCCACGGTGGGCCGGCAGGCGGACACTATGTTGGAGATGCTACTGCACATAAAATCTTACGCGCAGGATATTACTGGCCCACGTTATTTAAAGACTCGCACAGTTACGTGAGGAGATGTCAAGTCTGCCAAACTACTGCTGGAAGACAAAAGAAGCCATCCTTGCCACTACAGCTGGTAAACATCGAGCAACCTTTCAGTAAGTGGGGATTGGACATAATAGGTGAGATCGTTCCTCACTCTTCTAAGCAGCATAGATACATCCTCACAGCAACAGATTATTTTACTAAGTGGGTAGAAGCAGTTCCACTCAAGACGGCTAATGCTGAAAATATCATTGAGTTCATAGATCAATTTATAATCACTAGGTTTGGATTTCCATCCGCTTTAATGTTTGATAATGCATCATACTTTTCTGGAAATGCAATGACTGAATTCGCACTTAAAAGAGGATTCAAACTTAAATATTCGGCCAATTACTACCCACAAGGCAATGGGTTAGCTGAGTCAACAAATAAAAACCTAATCAGGATTATTAAAAGAACAGTTGACCAAAATCATAAAAATTGGCACAAGGCTTTGATATATGCTTTATGGGCAGACCGAATAATGCAAAAAGCTTCTATCGGCACTTCTCCCTTTAATTTAGTTTATGGGAAAGAAGTGGTTCTTCCGACTCACTTAGCAATTCCCTCTTTGTCTTTAGTTCAATACATTGATGAAGAACAACGAGAATAGGCTAGGAAAATGCATGCTCATCATCAAGCACTAGTAAAATCCTCTTCTGATTCAAACATAATGACCAGAAAAGATTTTCAGATGGGAGATTTAGTTTTAAAGTGGGACAAGGCTCATGAAGAAAAGGGCAAACATACAAAATTTCAAAGAATGTGGCTTGGTCCTTTTCAAATTGTAGAAGTCATAGGTCCATCAACGTTTGTGTTACAAGATTTAGCAGGTAAGAGGGATCCTTTGCCTGTTAATGGACAAATTCTCAAGAAATATTTTCCATAGAAGATTATTCTTCTATTTTTGTAGAGAAGTTGTTTTTTTTTTTTTTTTCTCATAATAAAACCAGTTGTGAGTGGTTACATTAGGCATTTACGAAAAAGACACCAATTCTCTTTCAAATTTTGAACTTTTCGCTTGTATAAATAACAAATATTTTGGAAAACTGATCTTTATTATTGATAGATACAGTTAAAGACTCTAGCTCAGATATGATACTAGTTTCAACTTTAAAAAGTTTGATGAAAACAACCTTTAGTGAAGAAATTGTTTTATCTTAGTACAATGAAAGGTATCAATAACAAAATAAAGATTCTCTGTAGATCAGCTGTTTCCAAAAAATCTATTATTGTCGTCCAGAGCTATCTTAAGGAAACAATGACTTCCTCCCTGCTAAGGAAATCACAACTTTCAGAGGAACAACCCAAGGACACACTTTATCTTGAAGAATAAGAGGTCTTATCACGAGCCGGCTTATCATAATCACAGATATTATAACTTGATGACTTTGCCAATATTGTACACCACAACAGGGCAATGACTCAAGATTGTTGCAATCAAAAGACAAGGGGTCTCATAACGAGCCAACTTGTTCAGAAAAGTTATAAATCAAGTGAATCACTGTGTCATAATTTGGCTACCAAACCAAGACATTGTTCTTTAAGAATAAAAAAGAAAATCAAAGCAATAAGTGTGGATATGGATTTTTCTTTGAAAGTTGTAGGCTACCTTAAGTAGGATACAGGATCATTGTTGGGTAACAGGTAACCCTGTCGAGGCTATAAACGCCTGCTGGCAGCAGAGGCTCTACCTACGACAAATGAGCATATTTAAAACTGGTTTACAGAGGAGACTTTGTTTTATCTTTACAAGACCAAGTAATGACTGATGTAAATACAAGGACTAGCCTGAGGAAGCAAATAATAAAAGTGGAAAATGGTTGAAACAAAATATCATTGACAGTTTAGAGCATAATGTACTTTATCTTTCCATAATAAAGTTTAATTTTCTGAAAAATTTAATGTTTTGGAAGTTTAGAAAATTCAATAGAAAAATAGAGATAACTGGTTCTTCCAAGTGAATCACCAATTGTTGTGGCCACCAACAACCCCCCTCCTTATTTAGTATTAGCAATAACACTAGGTAAGTGGGGACCCTTAGTAAAAAAATTCAAAAAATAAATTAAGGCTCATGTATTTTTACTCCTTAATAAACATCACATCGTGCAAAGAATGATAGGACATTTCCTTATGAGTAAAAATGATAAACTGCGATATTGCGACGCGAACTCCATCGCATCGCATGCATTAATAAAAACTCACATTGGAAAACCTTAAAAAATCACCGATATGCGATATCACATATCGCATATCGCAAAATTACATGAAAAACACATAACGATTTAACGATTACAGCGATCTGCGATTTTGCGATACTGCGATCCGCGATCTTGCAATAGCACGATCAAGCAACCTTGCGATAGCACAACACGATGAAATTGCGATAATGTGATATAGTGAAATGCGATACTGTGATGCTGATCGCAGAAAAATTCCATCGCAAATTTTCCTGGCTCAATATTCAAGAAATTTTTTCCATAAACCAAGAACTGGATACGCGCTTTAATGATAATTAATGAATTATACGCCAGTTGTTAATGAAAGATGGTTTTGTGTTGTTCGAAGAGCCAGTTTACGTCAGGTGGCATGTTTTTGCATATCCGTAGCATTTAAAGCTTTCCTGTCGATTTTTATTATCATTACTCTCTCCTCACTTGTGAACTGCAGGAACAAAAAACAAAAAGTTACACAAAGCAATGTGCAGGAAGCCATGAGGAAAAAGGGTAAAACTCCAATGTTCAAAGACAGAGAAAAGACGCCCGCATGCAACAGAACTGCAAATTCACAGAACGCTGCTGAGCCATCCATTACAGATCTTTCATTTACAGCCATGGTTGAATGAGTATTGAACGGTGCTGATATCAACAGGCAATTTAACACTCAAGGTCAAGAGCTCACGAAAGCATTATTTTTACAAATTTTGAAGCTTTATACCCGGTAAAGAAAAAGGCGCCAAAGGAGAAAAATGCATTAGAGAAGCCTGGATCAAAGAATGGAGGAAGTTTCCGATGCACGATTAGCGCCTGAGAAAATTGCTCAAAAAGCAAAGCCTCTAACTGCTCAGCCCGAAAAATGCAAGAAAGCAATGGTAAAGAACAAACTGGAAACATAAAGCTAAAGAAAAGGCATAAGCGATTCAAGGGTTAACCAAGTTGAACTTGGATTATTACTGAGCATACGTGGTGAAGCCACATAGTCAGAAGATGACTCTCGAGTATATCATCGATTTTGCTGAAAAGATGGTGCCAGCTCTTACCATTTCTGTTTGCTTAGCTCAACCAAAAGCGGAAGACAGTTAGCTGACTCTACCCAGGCAAATACCGAATGCTTGCAACATTAAGGAGCAAATGTAGAAATAGTTAGATATTAGATTTAATTTTTAGAAATGATTTTTCTTAGAAAAAGGGCGGTCATTTGAACCGTATCCTGAATCTGTGTAATTAAGTTATTTAGTTAGTAGTATTTAAACCCTTCTCATGCATTTAGAGAAGGGTCCAGAAATTTATCAAAAATTTGTCCTCAGAACATGCACTTTTGCACCCTCAGAGGAGGTTTTGGTGAATGAATGGATCAAGATTTGTTGATGTTTGCATTTGATATCTGCTACTGATGTTGCACTTCTGTACTCTTAGTGGATGTTAGAGCAAGGAGAGATAAATCATTGTCGCTTGAAGCTTATGAGTAGGACTAGTCATAAATGGTACTTTTTCTCTTGACCATTTCTGCTTATATGTTAAAGTGATATACAGTTTTTAGTTGTTTATGTATTATTACATGAATTCTTGAGTTATCATTTTGGCACTTTTGTACGGTGATAGCTATTTATTTATGCTTAATGTATGAATAGCTCATTATGTGATATGTTTTTCACAACTGTTTCGTCTAACTTTTTATGCGAAGTGGTTCATCTTTATTGATTTCCTTTCTTATAATCGTTGAATGATATTTATTACCAGTTGTTATTTGAAATCTCTTTAGATCGCATAATAGCAGAATTACATCCCGGGTTAGTATAGACTTAGACGTGCTATTTATTCGAATACAATAGCATAGAATTAGACTAAAGTTTGAATTAGAATATCTTAAATAGGAACTGTTAGATCAACAACATCAAATTCTACACACACATACTCATAGATTGGGAAACTGGTCCCATTATCCCCAGTCGGACTCGCTATACCAAACGGATAAGGAGCTGCCAACCAAGGTCCGGACCGGGCGGGTATCCCCCTTGTTGTCGACCCGATTTTCAGGGCCTCAACACAAACCTAATTAACCAAGATTGCAACCATTTAATTGTCAACCTAGGGCAGGTCCGTTATTTCAATGAGTCTGCACTATCTGTGCCGATACACTACAGCCAAGAGTGAAAATAGAAAATAGTAAAGAATGTCATTGAATCAATTGCAAAAATTAACATTCATGCAGAAATAAAAAAAGACTCTACAGGAATGGAATCATACTTCACATTTACCATAACAAAGGCGCGCCACACATTGTACTGATAACTACACCATCTGGTCAACTACCATACTACTAACCAAATATGTGTAATAGCATATCATAAATCTGGAATTGAAGCAGATATATTCTACAAATTATATAGTGACAGCAAAAAACCATACAAATACTAAAAGAAAGGAACAATAATATACAACTACTCTACCACTGTAGTCCCTGCTAAAGAGGAGGGCCCTTCCTCCCTAGTAGGGGCGCAGGAATGAACATAAGATTAGTTAAGAATTCAACTTGGAAACAGCAACAACATCACCACAGTGTCTTTGATATTAAGAATAATTAAAATTTACAGGATCAAAATAACAGTACTCTCTATGTCGTCCCCCATGCCTAAGGGATTAAGTTTCTCTTATAGAAATTACATACCCAAAAATTAGGAACAGATAAGTCATGAGAATCTCATGATTCTCATGTTGATCATAAAATAGAAATTGTTATAACCAGTTCCTCAATACGAGTTATATTCAAATACATCAGTTAAAATCATAACCATTGGGATCTGTCACTTTCTAAATAGACAATTAGTAACTTCCAATAGCTATTGCGTGGAATAGTACCCATGGCTTTGACAGCTACAATGTAATAGCACCCTGTGGTAAAGTAACAGTTTTAGATGTGACAACAACACTGGATAACAACAACCTTGTAACAACACCTGGGGTGTAATAGCAGTAACATGTAACAGCAACGCAATGTAACAACAAGGTTTGTAACAACATCGTGGTGTAACAGCAAGGCTTGTAACAACACACAAAGTATAAAAGCAATCTGTTTCATCCTACTCTTAGATCGATCGGTGTGGATGTTCATTCCATAACCTCGTTCTTGTGGGCGTCACCTAAAAAATAAGAAAGGATCCGAAATAATTCTCCAATGCTTACCCAAGTTAGCCATAAGAGGGAATATTGCATCATTATATATAGAAAAGATGGCAAAATAACATGATGGCAAAATATGTTGTTCATAATAAGGAAAAAGGTGGTTAACATGTAAAGTTTTGTTGGTCGGGAGGGAAAAAGGTCAAAAATGGGGAAAGAAAGTATAGAAAATAGGTACAAAAACTACACCCAACAATATGATAAAATATCCTTTTTTATTTTCAAAATCCCAAAAAAACTTATCGGTGGGCTAAATTTTTCTAACACACTGATATAATATAATTCTTTTTTTATTTTCAAAAGCATAGACACCGGTGTGGTTATGATTTTAATGCACCAATGCGGTTATTAGTGAAACACATTGGTGAGATTAGTTTTATAAGAGCATCGATATGACATAATTCCTTTTTTATTTTTGAAATCCCATAAAATGGTGTGGTTATTATGTTAACACATTGGTGTTGTTATGGTTTAAATGCATTGGTGCATTTAATTTTACAAGAGCACCGATATGTTTTAAAAGTTATATGTATTTTTATTCATACATAAAATGGCATATTCATCTCAAATTATCGTTTCTGATGCATCCACATGAGTTACAATACTTCATAACATACATTTTCCACTTAAAGTCATCGTATTCTTGAAAAATGGTTTGAAATCTATACTAAAATTGAGATTTTGGTTATATGGTTCTTGAAATTAATTTTAGGTATGTAAACAAAAATGTATTACTGGTTTTGCTCAAATGCGGGGAGAAAATATCATAATATCAAATGGCCAATTCTTCATATCCAAACTCGTTCCGTATTTCTTGAAGTACTTCGTGGAGTTGTCCCTTCGCATCACCAGTAAGTTCATATTTTATTTATATTTCGATTATCTAATTGAATTGAAATTTTTTTCCATGTCAATTTGAATAAAAATGTTTCAAAATCTATAGGATTCTGATTCAGTATCAAGTTTAGATGTAGAAAATATTCCACCATTTCAAAAACATCAGAAGCACTTGTCAAGAGCAGCATACCACAAGTAGATGATAGATGAAAATGGGTAGTTGCTTCACCCTGCCAATTGGAACATGGCATCTTCCAACCGCTATCCTAGCTCAATGATGGTAATAATTGTTTAGTATAATGTAATTTCAACAAACCAATTGCATTGTGCTTACTAATATCATTGATATACTAATGTTAGATGTTTTTTGAAATTAGGATTCTAGTGATGATGAGCGACCTGTTAGAGCCTATATTTACCTCAGGCTGAAAAGGAAAGATTCTAGGTCCACATCAAACCACGCTCAGCCTCGTAGCTAGCCCTACGAGGACAAGAGAGGGCTCTCTTCGGGTAAATCTCAACAAAAGATAATCAGAGGGGGCTTGAGATGACTGATTTAACAACTAATCTTAGGCTAGGTATGAAGTGCAAGGATTTAATTTGAATTTTTGGGGGTTTTGTTGGAATCAAGGGAAAGGCAAATTTGGGTTCGAGGATGAGGCCAAATTTTTGCAGAGTTCCGGTTGGGGCGAGGTAGGCAGTAGTTTTGATGCTTCAGATTTAATGAATGGATGGAAAAGACCGCTAAGGAGCTGAAGAGGGAAATAGGCTGCAAGAATCCTCTCCAAACATATGAAAAAATATAAAACTAAACAAATTTTAAGGCAGAGCACAACAAGCCAAATGAGTTCTACCTTTGTCACTCAATTTGTTTAATTTCAGAAGCAAAGAGAAGGGAAATGGAATACATAAAACATCAATGAACTTAAAATTACATGAAGAAAAACACCATCAAAACACAGAGCCACAAGGATCCCAACAAGTGCTGCAAAACCCTGGTCTTTCCTTTGCCAAAAATGCTGAAAATGAAAGTACAATGAAGTGCCAAGCAATCCCAAGTGTCCAACCCTGAAAATGACTGAGAAATTACATGATATAGGCAAGCTTAACTCATTCCCATGCCTCTAGGGGTCGAGCTCATCATTCTAGGAGCTGTTTCAACCATATCTAAACAAGGAACTGAAAAATAGGCAATGAAACAACTTGCCTCTATATGTTAGGAAACTGATTCATTCAGTTGTTTTTCACTTTTTAGTGAATGAATCTACTAAAAAAAGTAAATATGTGCCAAAATTACATCATGTTCATGAAATTACATCAAGGTAGATCAAGAGTTACATGAAAAAGTGAAACTATTCAAAACTGGGCGAAATTCTGAGCTGCTGAGTGAAAAATAGGCCAAAATTCTCTATGCCTCGCGCCCAAAATCTGTATGCGTAGCACAACTTTGGAGTTGATTTTGAGGCACTTCTTGAAGTCCAAATTGAGCCCAAGATAGCTCGTTGGAAAGCTCTTCCTGTCTACTTTTCAACCCAAGTGGAATTTCTAGATTTGGATGTCATTTCCCCTCCAAAACTTCAATCTCCAAAGACTGCTTCCTGTGGGTGCAAAAGGTGGTAGAGAGGTCATTTTTAGGGTGTTTTTGACCCTTTAGGCAACCCAAAACTTGATGAAATCCTTAGGTAATCCATGAGCATGCATAAATTTGGATGAAAAATTTAGAAATACAAAGTTTTCCTCCAGAGGACCTCCCAATTATAAGCGTGCGCCAAGTGGCGCTATGCGTTGGGTAGAAAAACCTGTTTTGAAGCCAACAAATTCAAAATTGACAAAATTTTCTCCAAATTTGCTGAAAATTGGACTGAAGGTCTATCATTGAGTATCATACTCAGCCAAATAAGCTTCAGCCAATATTTGGAGCCTATCATGCATTTTGCGTCGTTTTAGTGCCCTCCTTAGTCTTGCCTTCAGGATTTTGATCCTTGCGTTGCAAACATGTGTTCGTGCCCAATAATGAGTTTTCATGTGCCTGAGCATGTCCTTGTCTTTGTTTTCCTTCGCCAACAGCTTCTCAAGGTGAATATTGACCCTCTCGAGCCAAGTCTCTCGATCAGCCTCAATCTCCTACTCCAATGGAGTGAACTCTATCCTCCTCCTCTAGGCAGCTTGTCGGTCTTCACGGATGTTTTGTAACTCCATGATTGTATGTTGATCCTCCAACTGTTTGTTTCACTGCTCCAAATAGTTGATGACCCATTGAGCTCTTTGCAACTTGTCGGTCAATACATCTATCTCAGCCTTCTGCTCCTGAATAATCTCCCTCAGCTTTGAGCTAGGAGAGCTCACATCATCATCGATGAGGATAAAATCAGTGTCTTGGCCTCCTGAAGGGCCCTCATCCTGCATAGGCTTCTTGTCTCTGTCCTGTACCTATACCTATGCTAATGATGATGGCAACGAGACCCCTTCCACCCCAAGTGGAGATAGTACTCGTCGAGCTGTTGCAAACAATCCCCTCGTGCCTCTCTGATAGGTGACATATGTCGACACACTAGTAGTCTCTGCCTCCTGACCTCCATGCTGATGCGAATGTTCGCCTGCATGATGGAAAACCTCCTGATGAGCTGCTAAAGCTGTGAAGAACTCACAGGAAATGAAGTCTTCCCATGTGATACCCTGCAAACCAAGCTGATGCACAACAATGATCTTGATGAGCGCATAGTGATAAATGCTGTTCAGGAGTCTTCTTCTGCAAAAGAGTAGTCATCCTCTCGATGTTTCAGCACATGAAATATGGAATGTTCATCATCTTCACTCTCGTGAAATGCATCAATAACCTGATATGGTATGCATAGAGGTGTGAGAAGCGGCCTTCACAACTGAAATATCTGATAATGAGTCTCATCAACGGCGCATAGGATTCCTTCAAAAACCGGAATGGGAACACCCTGCTGAGCTGTCTCACATAGCTAGGCCTGATATATGGTTCATAATGTACTTTTTCTACCTGCATTCTTTTGTTCCACTCCTCACCTACATTCGGTATTCCTGTTGCTTGAGAAATGGTCTCTGGTGTCAAGGTGAAATTTACACCAGCAAGAGTTACCTGACCATCATGCAAATGCAAAACAAATAACCGAGCCAACTCCTGATGATGTTGAATCTGAGCAATCAATTCACAATATTGAAAGCATGACTGTTGTTGGAAACATGCCATGGCAAGTGGGCAGGCTTGCAGTTCAGTCAAAGAGGTGGGCTCTTCTCTAACATGTCTGCCACCCTTATGAGGCCTCCTCAGTGCATGAAGCTCTGTGGTAGAATCACTGTCTTGCTCATATGATGAATCAGTGTCTGTCATGGTGCTGCAAGGGTGTATATCAAGTATGTTTGATTGGTTTGAAAATGAGAAATAGGTGTTTGTTTTTAATGCCAAATGTGCCAAAGGGAAATGAGGGACTGTGATAAATAGGGACAGCGGGTATAGTGGATGGTGGAGTTTGTCAAGTGAAACTTGAAATGTGCTAACAATCACTTGACTGTGTTTAGGGATGTGGGGTTTGGGAAATTGCTACAAATGATATGGGAGAGGGAAAATGATAGGGAATGGTATGATTTGGGATAGGGAAAATGGGAAACAGGGATATGAGTAGTTTGGTAGGTTAGGGCATAGGGATTGACTATAATTATGAAAGGGAAAGGATCACAGGTGGGAAAGGAGACTTGGCACTAAAATTACAATTTCAAAACACCAATTTCACAACCCAAAGGAGCAGATTTTAATATACACATAGGGTTTGCATTTTCAAACTTTAAACTTTCAAATCTTCCCTCCAAATCACAACAAACATCGTTTAATAGCAATGGCAAAGGCTCACACACTTACTTGGATCATAAAGATTGAGTTGTTTGGAAAAATTCGGGAGCAGTGATGAAATTTCACTTGCCGGCCCTGTGCGTCGCGCGCACAACCCAGTGCGCCACGCTAGTTGTATGCACCGTGCACGTTCAATTTTACACTACGAACGGTGGCTCTATGTGTCGCGACCTCCCGGTGCGTCGCGACCTCCACCCAATGCGCCGCGCAATCCTTCCAACACACAGTCGGTCTTCAAAATCACAAATTTCGCTCCTCCACGATTTCCTTTGGGTTTTTGACAACTTCTTGAGTGCAAATGACATTTGGATGATGAAAATGTCTTGTATAGTCATGGATTTGATTTTGTTTTGCAAAAAACCCACTTTCTTATGTTTTGAATTTGGCACTTTTTTCATTTTAATACAACTCTGTTCTTTTTGTTTCCTCTTTGATTTTTGGCTGAAATGATGAAACTTTTGTCAATTTTTTGCAGGGATGATGGCATTGAGTTTCAGCAACGGATGACCAGGGCTGCATCTGAAATATCCAAGAACTGAAAATTTTGAAATTTACATGGCAATTTATTACAAAAGACGAAATGTCGAATTTTCTTCAAAACATAGTTTTGAAGAAAAGTCATAGTCCAGCAAGATGACGATGAAATTTTTTGAAATAAAAACTTTTTTAGAACCTCCCTCTGGCCTGCTAGCATTATTGGACACTTTGAAGACTAAATTCACTAAACCCTAGACCTAATGACTAAAATGACCCTTTGCTGACCAAGAGACCAAATATTGACTATCATTGATTGGAAAATGATTTTTATGGACCTTGATGAAAAGACCTAAGCCAGCAGGTACAAGACATGAGGGGAATGAGTGACAAGGCCCTTTCGTCAGATTATGGCATGCCCCTAATGGAATGCAGATGAATGAACTGTATGAGACACCTAAAAATGAAATGCAATAAGAGAAATGATCTCTGATAGAGGGATGTAAAGACCGACTCTAACACGACCCACTTACCATCTTCTAAAGTACTCCACTAAAATGTCAGAGAAGGTTGCATTAAGATAAAAACTTAGAGAGGAAGCATACAAAGAATGGTTGAATCAACCACCTATTCAATTCCCACTACATCCAAATTTTCCAATTATGAATTACTACAAAAATAATAGTTATTCATCACAAGTTGGTCTGCTCTCTAAGGATCAGAAACATGAGGTAGTGGGTGATCATGAGGTGAATTATGAGGAGGTAGAGTACTACCAAAAGGATCATCAACACCTTGATCATGAAATGATGGGTTAGTATGTATGGGTGAAGATTGTGTATCTAAAGGATCACTGATAGGATCACCACCTTGATCACCAAAAGGATCATCACCCTGATCATCATAATCTTATGGGTTAGTACTAGGTGAAGACTCATTTGTATCTGCTACATGCCCATCCCTCGTCGTTGTCAGTAGCTTGGTAGCTTTGATGATATGACGCATAAGACTCATCATATCACGTGGATAGTCCCTGAAGAGCTCTGGGAGCCTAGGATTTTCCCTAATGTCTTGAGTTGTTGCAAGGTGGACTCCCTCCTCAACCAAAATTCTAGAGAGTCAGTTGCAATACTCCATCCTAAATTTGGCACCAATTGCACGTGCTTGCATGCCCGCACCCATCTTCATCTGACGATGTGCCTCACCCTTTGCGACCTCAACCATCTCCACATCTCTCTCTAGTAGGGGAGGAGGCGTGTCACCAATGAAACTGATAATGTCTACAAAATATATAGTACACAACAAGAATTAGACAATTTCATTAAAAAATTTAATAAAATACGTTAAAGAACGTGCTAGAATCAATTTTATTCTAATTAATTGAGACAATAAAATGAAACTAAATTCATTTCAACAAAACATTAATATTACCTCTATCATCTACATGCTCATATGATGTGAAGAGGATGTTGGAACACTATCACCAATCCATCCCTGCATAAGGACACGACACTAAGACAAACATGTGGTTAACCTCACCACCTAGTAGCTCCAGTGCCTCAACAGAAATCCTAGTCATAAACTCCAGCAAGCCCCTCTTGGGCATCATCTCACCCCACATGCGCATATGCACCTTAGTCATTGGCCTAAGATGGTGACGGTCAACCAACTCCATCACTACATACTCCTATGCCATACATCATGTCTCGTCAAATCAATGGAGGCAAGTATTCTAAGTGGATCATTATACTCCATGAATATGATCTAGTGTTCAACACTGCAAAATAAAAAACTCTTTTGGTATTTTCTGAGTTGTTATCAAAGCTTCCTTGAGTCGATCTAGATGATATTTCCCATGCTCCCATGTGAGATGAATATGTATATCTGTTTGAATCTTCTAACCCATAGTATGGAGATATCCTTATGTATCTTCAAAACCAATGTTTCCGCCCTAATCTATCAAAAGACAATCATCACCGTATTCGCCACCCTGTGAAACATTACATGGTTCTTAATGATACTTGATATCGTCATGGTGTCGATTTTTTTTCTTCAATAATGTCTCACTCAAGACAAACTAGAACATGTTCTAAATGATTGTCATGTTGAGGCATGCCTCGATCATTTTTCGGGCATTGCTACTGACCAAAAAATCTTACGTGCTAGATATTATTAGTTGTCTCTTTTCAAATATTGTATTACCACAGTCAAGTAGTGTCACCCTTTCTAAGTCTTTACCAAGAAAATGTGCACGCCCCCTGCCCCTCTTCACCTAGTAGTTTTTGTTGTTCCATTTCCGAAATGGGGTATTGACTTCATCACTTGAATTCCCACTTCAGCTAATGGTCACAGTTACATTGTTGATGTTGTCGACTACTTCACAAAATGGGCCAAAGCCATACCTACTTTCAAGGCTAAAGGTGAAACTATCACATTATTCTTGTTTAATTAGGTAGTATATTAGTTCGATGTGCCTCATAACATTATTACATACCATTTCTCTCACTTTCAAAATCATATGATGTCTGACTTAACTTCTATGCTTGTTTTTCACCAAGATCATTCATCTTCCTATTATCCACACACTAATGGCTAGTTCAAAGCCATAAATGGCATCATCAAGGCCATGATTTATTGGTTAATAGGAAATCACAAAACCAACTATCATAGAATGTTATATTCTACACTATGACCATATTGAACCTTAGTAAATATTTCTATGAGACTTGAACTATTTTAATTAGTGTACTCCCTCGAAGCAGTCCTCCCTATCAAGTGTTAGATCCCATCGCTAAAACTCATTTTCAAACTTCTGCCTGATACCTCTATTAAACAAGAACATTTTTTTTCACTTTATAACTTAGACGAAACTCAATAATATGTTGCACTAGCTCTCAAATATCACAAGCATCGAGTCAAAGATCAATACAAAAAGCGTGGTAAGCCTCATTCTTACCAAGAGGGTGATCTTGTCCTTGTTTATGATCAAAATAACACCTCTTACGGGTAGGGAATCTGCACCCGATGTGGCTTGGTCCCTATATCATCAGTCAATTCCTTTCCAAAGGGGCCTACAAACTTACGGAATATGATGGCATCTCCCTCGTCGATCCCCTATAACGGCCCCAGGTCATGGGACACGTATTCCAAGCTAAATGGAGGGAAAACACTATAGTGGGAATCACTTGTGGTTTATTAATGGCTATGGAAATTGGCAAAGGAAAGAGGCAATAAATGGAAATTTAATATAAAAAATAAAGGAAAATAGGATAAAATGCAGACTAAGACACAAAAATATGCATGCAAGGGAAATTAGAGGGAAACTAGAGGAAAATGAAAGAAAAAGGGAAAATGAAAAGAAGAGACTAGACATTAATGATAAAAAGGAATCAGAGAATAGTTCACAACTTTTTTCAGTTATATATTTTATCGTTTTCAAAAAGAGATCTCTAAGAGAAGGAAGAGGAAGCACTTGGACAAGCACGCAAGCAATGGAAAGCAAGGGAGCACAAGGAAAATGTTTGAAAAGCAGCTACATTAAGAGGAAATTGCAACTAATAGGTTGCATGTGTGATTTCATTGGTGAGATTCGAATGCATTGTGCATGCATTTGGTTATTTTGTTCTTTTGTTGTCATTGGCATAGGATTTTCCTAGATTGAGAATGGTTTTCAAACTTTCCTTGCCATTTCCTGGATATCCATCATGTTGTGGGTCCCTTGTTTAGTTTAAGCTTTATATGGTTGGCAGACTTTGGATCCTGGTGAGGTGGTATTGAGAAATTCCCAAAGGTCAAGGGTGGAGATGGGATTTCTCCTGGAACTCTTGACGGATAGGTGGAGATAGGAAAATTCCTCTCGGTATGGTGAAGAATGTTGGAGGCATCCAAGCTTATTTGGTGTTAGTGATTTCTTGAGGGTTGATGTGATTTGGTCTTTGGAAGCCCTTACTGGTTTTGTTTTTGATTTATCCCATGAGATCCTACATTCATGCTTGGAATATGGCATGGGGATGATTAGTTGAAAGAGATATTTGGTTCAGACCAATCTATGGTTGGGTGGTACATGGAAGTCCCTGACCTGATTGGAATTTTCATATCTTAATATGAGGTATTTTCTTATTGTGATCAATGAGCACATGTATTGGTTATTGCATTGATTTTATGACTAAGTTGTCATGGATTCATTCTGGTTATATGTTGGTTATAGGCATGGTTAAATGATGTTCTTTTGTTATGGATCTTGTTCGTGATTTGATAAGCTATTGAATGGTTATGTGAATGCATGGGCTAACTAGTGTTGTTGAAGCTATTTTGAGAGAGAATTGAACCTTCTTGATGATTCCTTGATGAAGTTAAGGAGACATTGAACATATATGCATTCATGACTTGTAGTTACTATGTTTATCATGTGTTTGAAAAAATATTCTCATGTGTTTGGAAAATTTTGAGCAAGATCTAGCCTTCTTACTTATCACATAGACTTATCATCACTTTAAACTTGATTCTGGAAAGTTCTAGGTTGTTTTGGGTAGTGGCTTTTAGGTTAGCCCAGAAAATGTGGCACTAATTTCACATTTGAATGCATGAAACTAGAAAATTTCGACTACAACCGCATGGGGGTAGTCTTGTGCGTGCAACTGGAGTCTTCCAGACTCACTCACAATGGCTTATGTGTGTGGTTAGGTTGTGAGCCCAGTTAAAAAGTTATAGCTCAGGGTCTGAGCACAAGGGTTTTGGTATGACACCAAGATGATCTGATGTCCCTGAGAGGTTTCAATAAGCTTTTGGTTAGTATGCTCCACTTTTCTAACTAGAACTTGGATTTTGGGTCACACCATAGTCACTCTCAACTCATGTTTACTTGGAGAGACTGTGAAAGAGGGTAAATGTTGGATGGGATGGTTATAGGGTGGTATCAGAGTGAGGTTACATCATTGGACCTTGGGGTAAAGTTATACTATTATGCATGCATGTCAAATGGCTATGCGCTTATCATGCATGCATTTTGGTTATTTGTTGTTATGCTTATGATATCTATGTGTGATTTTTTATGCTTGGGATGTTGTTTTCATGCTAATATGGATTGGCCTGTGTAGATGCAATAGCCCCCCCGAGATACCTTGATTTTTGAATTTCATTATGTTTTAATTAGCTAACAATGGAATATTGCAAGACATAAAAGGCTATTAAGAGATGAACAGAAAATAGTTGATTACATTTCATATGACTCTCCATACAATCTGGAAGAGACATTGGTAGTATGGGAGAGATCAATTGAGTAGCAAAGAGAGGAACATTCTCCTAATTTGGCATACACATTGAGAATTTTTAAGGTATAAATTTTGAGTTGCAATACAGACAATGAGATATTTATTGAGGCATAGGAAAGGCTTTCTAGTGCTCAAGAAAAGAAAGTTGAGGTTATTGTAGTGATTCTTTAGAGACTTACGAATTTGCAGAAGCAGAGACAACTGGGGATTAGTCTTGGATAGGAGTGTTGCACAAAATATTGGCACCATGACATTCTGCAATTGGTGTGAGCCTATCACCACTCATACTTTCCTCCTTTGCAAGTCTTAAACCTCAATTCTTCATGCCAAGCCTTGAAAAATAAGAGAAAGCCCTTAAAAATCTTTAAAACTCTAGTTCCGCACTTTCTCTTAGCATTACCTGCGGTTCCGCACCTACTGGTCATGTCCCCTGCGTACCTGACCGCTCTGTCTCTGTGTAATGGGTGAGGACCCCTGTAAAATTCAAAAAGGTGCAAGTACATTCTTAAAAACTCACTTGGGGTTATTTCTGGAAGCTTCTAGAGGGAATCTTGAGGTGGCAAGTTCGCTCCTTTAAGGTTCATGCATCCCATACCTTAAGGAGCTAACCCCTTGATGTGAGGAGCTTATCCCTTTGAAGGAGGACTCTATCCCTTCATAGGTGGACCTATAACTTCCTTCCTCTACACTATAAAATGAGGCATTAGGCTGGTTACTGGGGAGGTGGAAAGCTGAATATTTTTGAGGTGAAATGTTGTTGGAATTTAGTCTTCCTAATTGAGCTTGAGAGGAGAGATTACATACTTTTTTTGATCTCCTTGGGAAGAGTGTGAGGCTTGTCAAAGTAGAGGAGATTCCTGCTTGGACCCTGGGAGGAGCTTGTACAACGTTAAGGCACCAAAGGTTGTAAAGTTCTTCTATTTTCAAAGTAATACAATCAAGTTTATTTTTCTCAATAAGCTGTGTTTTATGGTTTATTTCATGGATTCCTTGATCACCATGATGAATATGATTTATTATATTAGCTATGCAAGTGTTATTTGAAGTGTGTTTGTTTGTGATTGCAGGTTCTCAAAAGGAAACTCATTCGGACGGTCGAAGCGTGGCTGCCACAAACTAGCGTTGGACTTAAGGTAGGGTCTAAAACACCTCTTGGTTTTTATTAATAAATCGCAATATATTTAAAGAAAGGGATATTTGCTTATCCTGTTTGTTTCTAGATATCTATTGATACTAGGGAGATTGTTCTTGTCCGCAAGAACGATTTATCCGGCCGACAAATTGGCGACTCCACTGGGGAATTGAATTTGGTTTTTTGCCTTTCCTTTTTCTTTGACTTGAGAAACTTTTTCTTGTTTCTGGTTTTTGCTTGATGTGTGTGGGATTGGGTAGTTTTTAGGATCTGGAATATATTTTGTTTTTTCCAAAATTTTGAAGGGGACTGCACTTTCTTGTACAAGACAGTGCGGACATCCCCGCACTGTTCCTTTAGTGCATAGAGTAGTATCGCATCTGGTTCTACTGGAAGCCTGTGGACCCTGTCAAAATTTTTGAAAAACCTAAATTGTTTTTGTCCAGTTAAGTTAAGTTTTATTTTACGCTTTTTAGTCTCTACCCAGATCTGCATGTGTCCTGTCAAAAATTTCTTGTAAGTGAGTTCCATTGGCATTTTGGTTTTAGGTGATTTTCTAGAAGTTTTGCGTGCCTGGATTGATTTTCGCTTGGTCTTTGTAGTGACTTAGAGATTAGAAGCCTAAGAAACCTTAGATTACCCTGGTCTTTTTGGTCTTCTTGATGAGTCTGACTGATTTGTGAAATCTGCCCTTGGTGAGAAATAGATCTTGTTTTCTCTTTGCAAAGCTTTGAAAGAACTTGCTTGAAAGTTTTGAATTTCATTTTTATAAAAGAAAACATAGCTGGGTGTTTTTTGATTAATTTGTTTTTTTGAATGAATTAATCCTTAGTTTATTGAATAACTAAGTAAAACGTCCTCAAAAAGAAATTTTTTAAGCTTTTACTTCAATTAGGTTTTAGAAATTTTTAGATCTCAAGATTAGTTTTTTATAGTTTTGAGTGTTCTCTAGAAATTGTAGAATCTCTTTTGAAAGAAATTGTTTTCTGTAGTTTTTTAGTGTTGAAAAAGAAAGGGATTTTTCATGAGCATAATTAGTAGTCTCGTTTTTGAGTTTATTGAAAAAGACAAAAAATATTTTCTTTTCATTTATATGTTGAAAGAAAGATTTGTTTTTTCAAAGAATTTCATTCTCAACTCTTTCTTTAGCTAGAAATTCATTGAAGAAAAAGAATTGTTTATCATCTTAGGTGCATTTTTAGTGTTTTGGATTCGAGTCTTCACACCATAAAGTTTCATCTCCATTCCTATTGACTTAAGAAACAACCCATAAAAATAACGCTTAAAGTAAAATTGATCTAGCAATATTTTTATTTCTAGGGCTCTTATCACTAATATAGCTTAGGCTAGTATCTTGGAGTAGGGAGTAATTAACTCTCCAAGATAGTTAAAACAAACAAGTAGCTATATCTTGCAGTAGGAAATAAATCCAATTGTTGCATGTATGCTCTGGGAAGCTCCTCTTAAAGGAGTCAAGCACGAGATCATATCTGAACTAGTGAGGTAATCAATCCTTCCTCATTGGGAACAATTGCAGATATACACGTATTAAAAATGGTAAACTTCGGATTGACCATTGTCGAGGAGCCTGGGGTCACTTGTTGGTAAACCTTGGATTATGTCAAGGAGCCTTCAAGGGGATTGATCTTTGTTACTCTGCCCTTGTGTGTGTATCGGATCGTAGATTGTTCTCCCAGGTATATTTGTTTCTGTTGGTAACCTTAGTGGCCATAATCTATAGGATTCTTTCCTAAGGTGACGGTGGAGGGAAGATCCCACTGTACCTGGAGCAGACGTTGACTAGATTCACTTGGACTCTCTAGGGGGTTCTCTTCACTCGAGACGGTTTTGTGAAGAAACTTGTGCTAGTTTGTTTATTAAGCAGGTTGTCGTGGTAACTGTTCCAACCGCCCTTTCTGTATTGAATTCTGCGACGTTGGATTCATCACCAACTAGTGTTTTTGGTACGGAAAGTTATTGTTTGTGTGTGGTTTGAACTCTTAGATATTTTAGGCATGTGATTCAATTGTTTGTTTCTTTAGAGACTTTAGGTGGTTTCATTTAGATTTTATTTGTTTGCGTGTGAAGTAATTAAAATATTTAATCGTGGCTAAATTACCGAGACAATACCGTAGACTTTGGGGGCAACCTCCCGAGTATACACCAAGCCAGCTTGAAGGGCTACGAGCTCTTGTAACACCTAGTGACAGTAGAGTTGGGTCACTGGAAGATAGAGAATCTCCTTTAATTGTTCATCCTGATTATCAAGTTCAAGCAATAGAGTATATTTCCGAACCAATTTCATTTTCCGAAGTTACTGGTAGTATTTCTTCTACTAGTGAATTAGCTGAAGAACTTGAAATTTTTTAGCCTGAAACTCAACCTGCTGCTACTCCTTCCTCAAGATTTTCTTCTCTAACTTCTAGTGGTCCTGGTTCACCCAGGGTAGGAAGGATCATTACCCAAAATCTTCCTTCTGGACTCATTTCTATTGAAGAACTTGTTACTCCGGAAGAATATATAACTCTCCCTGAAAATCAACCAACTTTAGAACTTAGGGAGCGTGAATCAATTTTCTACAATCCACCTAGGAGGGACGCTTGGTACATCTCATTGACCAACTTTTTAGAAAATTCGGGTCTTAGTTTTTCACCACCTCGAATTCCTTTTCATCCAACACCTAGAGGTTATTATCCTCCTTTGAATATGTCGAGACAGTCATCCATGTTTTCCCAATCACCAAAAACATTTTTATATGGCGGTCCTTCTGTTCCTTCTGGGTATCAGTCACTCGCTGGTACTTTTTCAGGAGCATCTCCTCAACCCATTGAACATGGGATATCAACTGGTAATAACGGAACTCAACCGTTGAGCGTAGAAGAAATTCTTATGATGTCTGGTACTATTCCAACTCTGCAACCTCAAGGTAGTCAGTTACCGCCTGGGGGGCAACCTCAAGGTACTCAATTACCGCCTGGGGGGCAACCTCAAGGTAGTCAGTTACCGCTTGGGGGGCAACCTCAAGGACAGTACATACCTTCGGGACAGTACATACCTCAAGGTTAACCCCAAACTCAGTACATACCTCAAGGTCAACCCCAGTATCAATATATACCTCAAGGTAAACCCTAGTTTCAGTACGTGCCTCAAGGTTATCAACCTCAAGGTCAGTACCCAACCCAAGGTTTCCAACCACCTTCTGGTCAATCATTTGTACAAGGAGCTGGAAATGTACCTTTGAATTATCAGCCCTACCCTCAACCTGGTTATGGTCCTCAATATGCTCAACCTTCTATGGGTCCATACCCCGGAATGAACATGGTGTGGGATCCATCTCAATCTCAACAGATTTTGCAACCTAATGTGCAGTTTTCATCTCAATCTGGACAACCTTTGGTTTTTGGTTCAACCCAGCAACCTGTCCAACCTACTATTCAAACGTCTTCACCTGGTGTAGCTCATCAGTCTGGGCCTAGTTCACCTCGAACTCTGCCTCAAACGACTGTTGCAACTACTGTAGCTTCTATTCAATCTACCCCACCTACTTTTGGAGAATCAATAGCTCTGGTTTCTACTGTTCCTGCATCAACTCCTCAAGCCTCTTTATCTCAGTCTGGACCCATAATTCAGACTTCAGATCAGATGCCGGTAGGACAACCTAGTCCAAGTATGGTTGTCACAACTCAACCACACTTCACTTATGAACCGTACCAGGGACAGTACCAATTCGGTCCTGTTGTTCAAAGCCCAATTTATCAGTATCAACCGTACCGTGGATATACTTATCAGCAACCTCAACAACCCCAGTTTGGTCCGATTAATCCTAGTTTTACTGGAGGATACAATATTCCAAATACGATTCCAATTCCAAGTTATCCTGGATATCCTCCTCCTGGGGCTGGTCTTATGACCCAAGGTTTTCGTGACCCTAACCATCAGTTACTATTTATTGCAACTTTGGACTTGCCTGATTTGTCGCGCCTTACGAACAATCTAATTAATTATCTTCCGTTTTGGCCGCCAATGCCGAATAAGTTGCCCAGTGATATCCCAAAGTTTGAAGGTAAATCAGGAGAGGATCCATCAAACCATGTGATGACTTATCACCTCTGGTGTGCATCTAATTCCATTATAGATGATTCAATTCGCTTACGTCTTTTTCAATGCACTCTGATTGGTCTTGTGGCCAAGTGGTACATTGAGTTACCACGAGCTTCTTTTTATAATTTTAGTCAATTAGCCACTTCATTCTTAACTCATTTTCAGTTGCCTGTTAGATATGACAATGGCACGAAATTATCAACTTCATTAAAACAGTCAACATCCACATATATTTCAGATCATATTCATGAATGGCGACATAGACGACGTTTAGTGAAAGTTTTTATTCAGGATCAAATTTTAGCAGAATGGTTTGTTAAATCATTATTACCTAAAATCACTAAGGATGTAGCTAAGGCAGGAGTTTTTACTGAAGAGCAAGTAATTGCTCAAGCTCAGTACCTTGACCTCGTTTATACGCATTCAGGTACTTTACACGAAAAAATCCCCGACCTTCCGAAACAAAATCAAATAACTGCAGCTCCTTCAGGGTCTCATGCCACTGATGGTATGATTGATTCATTTAGCACCAAAAGCAAGAAGAAATCTTCTCCTATTATAACTTTACCAGATCCCCTGACAGGAGACTCTTCCGCTGAAATTCCTGCTGATATTCATGTCATAAAATCATCTACGACCAAATCAAAATCCGGTGGTAAAAAGAAAGGGAAGAAGAAAAATAAACAAAAATCAAAAGAGAAATCAGATAAAACTGAATGTAATGACGAGAAACATAAACCTTGCTATCCTTGTCTCATTTGTGATGAAGAGAATTTTACAAGAGACTGCCCACATCCCGCTGAGGTTGCGAAAATCGTCAAAGGTTCTCAAACGCCTGCTGTCTTGAAGGATCCTTTTCCTAGTCAAGATAGTAAGATGATTGGTTCTTCCTCAATTCCTCAGAATAACCCATAATGATGATGTCTCATGTCAGGATTGCGACACGATCGCAAGATTATGGTAGTAAAAGTCCTGTTGGTGGTAAGGAAGCTGAATCTTCTAATTCAAACCCATCAACTTCAACTCCTTCCAGTTCTGATCCGCTATAGATCAAGAAACCTAACCCAGACTTAGTAATCAAACCACCTGTTAAAGGTATACTTCGGAAGTCAGCTTTCAATCCGCATGCGAGAGCTGCTCAGAATTATAACATTGTTGAAGACTTAGCTATTTCCCCTTGAGCAATGTCGGCTTTGGAGGTGTTGCAATCATGCCCAGCACAGCGTAAATTACTATTGTTGACTATAGGAGCTGTTGATATTCAGAATTTGAACCTTATAATCTTCGATTTAGAAAATAGTACACCTTGCCTACCTCATCAAATGGCTTTCCAGATTCCAGTGTTAGTAAAAAAAAGACCTTGCTTTAGGACTGTAATTGATGAGGGAGATTCTATGTGTATTATGTCGATCCAGTGTTGGAGATTGCTTGGTTCTCCTACACTCAATCAATCCCCGACGATTCTAAAGGATTTTGATGGTCGTGGGTTCCATCCTTTTGGCATTCTACAGGATTTACCTATAGGGATTGAAGGCAAAACTATTAATCTAGATGTGGAAGTGGTTGATGCCCCTCTAGATTACAACATTCTTTTGGGTCGCAACTGGTCTTATGCTATGACTGTTGTTGTTTCATCGATCTTTCAGCTTATAAAGTTTCCTCATAATGGAAAGATCATAACAATAGACCAGCTGACTTATTTTTCAGCCAACCCAGCCTCTTCTGAAAGTATCCAACATGTTGGTAAAACAACTATCCCTTATAAGGATGTTGGGGTAGGATTGATTAAAGATTCTGGTTTACTAGGAAGTTTTTCCTTTCCTCCTCCTAACGTATCGCCTTCTACTGCAACCATTCATATGATTTCATCAAAAACTATTATTTTGGATGATCCTTGGATCGTACCTTCCGAATCTGAGGTGGATTCATTTGGTGATGCAATGCCTTTGAGTCCCTATGAAATTGCATATCAGGCTGTACAGTCATTTTCTGACCCTTGTTCAACCGAAATTGATCTAATGAATGTGGTCCATGGAGAATCACTTTCAATATCAACCTCAGATTCGAAAACTTTTTCTGAGCCTATTCATACTGATGAGCAGATTCATGAACTTTTGTTTGTTGATGATTTACCATGGGAAGATATTCATCATCGATCTTCGTTTTTACTTGAGCTTGATCAATTTGAAAATGATTTTTCTTCTATTTTCACTACTGATTATGTCAAAGAACCAAAAAATCCATTGAACATCCTGATTCTGAGTTAAATTTGGGAAATATTTCTCGAACGGTTCCTATTGACATTTCAGTTAAACTAGGAATTGTTGAAAACATTCATATAGGTGCTTCCTGTACAGACAATGAACTCCAAACTTATAAAGCCCTATTTCAAGAATTCCATGATGTGTTTGCCTAGTCATATGAAGAAATGCCAGGAATTGATCCAGCAATTGTTGTTCATGAAATTAAAACTTACCCGGATGCTAAACCTGTCCGGCAACGTTTGTGTCAGATACATCCGCGAAAAGCTGATGCTATTAAAGCTGAAGTTGAGAAATTACTTCGAGCAGGTTTCATTGATCCAATTCCTTTAACGGATTGGGTATCGAATATTGTTCCTGTTAACAAAAAGAAAGGAACAATAAGAATATGTATCGATTATAGGGATATTAATCGAGCTTGTCCTAAAGACAATTACCCAACTCCCTATATCGATCAAATCATTGATGATTGTGCCAGCAGTGAAATTTTTTCCTTTATGGATGGTTTTTCCGGTTACAATCAAATCAACATACTCCCTGCTAATCAACCAAAAACGGCTTTCATTTTTCCATGGGGGACATTTTCTTACTGCAAATTTCCTTTTGGATTGAAGAATGCCAGAGCAACCTTTCAAAGAGCTATGTCTTACACGTTTCATGACATCAAGCACATTGTGCAACCTTATCTCAATGATTTACCTACCCATTCATTACGTAGAGCTGATCATCTCACTCATTTACGAGCAATCTTTATGGGATGTAGGCATTATCGAATTAGGTTGAATCCACACAAATGTGTTTTCTGTATAGAAATGGGTCGTTTACTGGGATTCGTTGTTTCGAAAGCCAGCATTCATGTCGATCCCTCGAAGGTTGAAGCTACTGTAAAATTGCCTCCTCCTTCGACTCTTCGCCAACTCCAAAGTTTGCAAGGGAAAGCAAACTTTTTACGTTGTTTCATTCCTAACTACGCTGAGATAACAAAGGGTTTTACCAGGTTGTTGAAACAGAATACTCCATTCTTTTGGGATGAGATAGCTGACAAATATTTTGATGCACTTAAACACGCATTGACCCATGCACCGTTATTGCATCCTCCCAACTACAACCAGGATTACTTCTTGTACCTCACCGCTTCTCATTCCACCATTGGGATGGTTTTAGTTCAGGAAGATGAATTCAATAGTGAACATGTGATTTACTATCTTAGTCGAACTTTGAACCCGACTAAGCTTAAATATTCACATGTGGAGAAATTGGCCTTGGCAACTGTTCAAGCTGTCCAAATATTTCGTCATTACATCTTACTATGCAAAACTACCGTAATTTCTGACTGTAACCCTATGATCTATATTCTGACCAAACAATTGCTAGGGGGCAAGTATTCCAAATGGATTGTTATCCTGCAAGAATTTGACTTGGAATTTGAAAAATCCAAGGCAAAGAAATCTTTGGTATTTGCGGAATTGATGTGTGATTTCCTGCGTGCTGATACTGAAACTGTGGCGGAAGAGCCCATTGCGGACGAATCCTTGTTTCTTATCAGTACTCTTGATCCATGGTATGGAGATATCATTGTTTATCTCCAAACCCAATATTTTCGGCCTGAAATTTCACGATCTCAGCGACGGAAAATACGTTTCCAATCCCAACAATACAAAATCATTGGAGATACACTCTATCGTCATGGGGTAGATTCTGTTTTCCGACGTTGTTTAACTCATGAAGAAGTTGAAAAGGTTCTAAATGACTGTCACTCTGGAGCATGTGGCGGTCATATGTCTGTGTATGCCACAGCCCAAAATATATTGCACACTAGTTATTTCTGGCTGTCTTTATTTAAAGATTGTATCTATGCGGTCCAAAAATGCCACAATTGTCAAATTTTTGATCGAAAGATGCGTGCTCCACCTGCTCCTCTCCACCCTATAATTGCCATCAGCCCTTTTGCAAAGTGGGGTATTGACTTTATTACATGTAACCCTCACTCGGCCGGGGGCATGCGTATATCATCCTTGCAGTAGATTATTTTACTAAGTGGGCTGAGGCGATGCCTACATTTTCGGCAGACAGCAAAACTGCTACAATTTTCGTTTTCAATCATATAATTAATAGATTCAGTTTTCCTCAAGCGATTATTACCGATCATGGGAGTCATTTTCGAAACAATGATGACTGAACTAACAAATCAACTTGGCCTGCGTCACGATAGTTCTACTCCATATTACCCACAGGCTAATGGTCTTGTTGAAGCTATCAACAAAGTTCTAGTCATTATGATCCGACGAATCATTGGCATTCATAGGTCGAATTGGCATAACATGTTATTTTCAACACTTTGGGCATATCGAACCTTAGTAAAAACATTAACTAGTTTCACTCCTTTTCAACTGGTTTACTGTTTGGAAGCTGTGTTACCCATTGAATGTGAAATTTCATCATTGCAAATAGCCATAGAATTACTCCCAGCCACTTCCAAAGAGGAGAAACGTTTGTTGTACTTAGCTCGGCTAGATGAGAATCGACGTGATGCTGCATTAGCAACCGAAACTCATGCCAAATGAGTTAAAGCTCAGTACGATCAAAATGTCACACCTCGTAATTTTTCGAAAGGAGACCTAGTCTTACTATACGATCAAGCAAATGATAAGCTAGGGGCTAGAAAATTTTTACCTATGTGGCATGGTCCTTATGTTGTTAAGCGAAAGCTGGCAAAAGGGGCCTATGAATTGGTAGATTTTGACAGTGTCTCTTTGGGTAAACCCAGAAATGGTCTTTATCTGAAGAGATATTATGCTTAAATATAGGTGTGGAGATTTTAGTTAGATTAGTTTCTTTCTAGCTGGTGTGTTTTAGATTAGAAAAGTGTGCTTAGTTTAGAGAGTGTTTTTATCATTATTCCTGCTTATTTTGATTTTACTCTTGATATTGAAAATCTCGACGTCTCTTCAAACATACATTGGTTTCACTGATGGTGCTTGTCGTAATACATAGAACACTTCGCTTGGGTTATCTATTCACCCTCTGATGAGTTGGTATCTATGCATGGGGTAACCCTTGGTCAAACAACGAACAACATTGCAGAATATAGTGCAGTGATTGAGTTATTATCTGAATCCATCTCATTCGGGATTCGGAGTTTGATTGTTAGGTTAGATTCTGAACTCGTTGTATTGCAGCTTAATAGAATTTATGCCTTTAGAAATCCGGTGTTATTAAGATTATTTTTGAGAGTTCGTCTCTTGGAACGTGAATTTGACTCATTGAATTTCAACATATTCCAAGATATTTAAATACATTAGCAGATGTAATTGCTTCTCAAATTTTAAATAGACATTTGTAATAATCAAACAGTGAATTTAAAAACATTTCATAACATGTTATACAAGATAGCCAGTGATAGTGATATAGAATAGCATAGAAGTGTGTCAAATATACATCGTCTTCGATCATAGGTTGAAAAACACTTTATGATCGGCAAAAATGATAGTACAAAAAGCAAAAATGTCGTATGAGTCTACAAAGGTGATCATCCTATCACTGGTGATGATCACGATAAGAAACCACTACTCGGGCCACCCTACAAAGGAACCTCCTGAAAGGTCCTGTGACTCCAATCACATAGGGCTATAACCTAAGTGGAATATCACCTATGCTAGTCTCTGGAATATCTGTTGTCAAACACTCTAGATGATTTTCCAATTCGGTCAGGGTCTCTGTAGATTCGTCCCATGGGGCTAGTACTGCTACAGCTAGGTTTCTCCTCTCATAGGGCCGGAGAGTGGTTGGTCACCGTGGACCCACATCTGCATTTGAAAATTTTTATTATCAATTTTGGACGATTTAAAAAAAAAAATTAATTAAAACTTAGAAAATGTTGAGAATGATTTTACTTGATCATCCCACTGCTCTCCTGGTGGAAGATTCATGTCTGGGTCTCCATGATAATCCATCCCAGCATAAGGAAAATCCTGAATCATGAAAAGTTGGTTCTCCAACCAACGAAAATACTCAGGCGGAAATCGAACAACCTCTGAACCCTCCTCAGGATGACGGGCCATAACTGCAACCCAACGCATGATCTTAGGCTCTCGGGGAAGTCCAACTCCAACGAAAAGATGTTGTGGGACCAACATCGGGACCCTCTCTAGACCAAAGCTCACAACTAGGAAACCATATCCAAAGTTTTTTAGTTGTCTGTTCTTTGCTCTAGTTAGTTGGCCTTTTACATTTGCCAACACAGCTTCGCACCAGTTGAAGATGGTGCCTCGATAACAGTCTACTGCCATTCGCATTTGGGATCTGGTAGCTACATGCAGTGTTGCGCTTTCGCAGAGTCTGGTGACAGTAAATGCAATCACTTTAAGTTCAGGATGGGAGATAGTTTTGATATCGATCCCTTTGTCCTTTTTTTGGTCATTACAAAACTCTAGTCGGAGACTATCGACAGACTGGCCACCTAGCCTAGTCCCAAATAGAGATAATCGTTCACCTCTCTTGGGCAAACCAGTAAGGAAATAAATTTCCTCTAGCTCGATTTTGAGCCAGTGGCGGCCAATAATGAAACACTGGTCCTGTATATTCCACTTGTCTACCAGCCATTGCAAAAGGTCTACTTGGGCCCTCATGCCAGGTATAGCCCAGAATTTAAATAGCCCACATGCCCTCAATGCATCCAATGAGGGCTGATGATTTATTGCAGCTAGGTCCACATCCTCGTGCTCCCATCCCCACCAAATGAGCATTGTGTATATCCTACATTACAAAAGCATCAGATTAGAACATTTTAGTTCAAAAAATTTTGGGTGGAAATGGAAAAAATTGAAGTTTTAAAACCTATTTCGCGGGGTCCGCACCCACTAGTTAGGGATAGTGCGTAGGTCCGCACTCTTCCCAAGCAGCAGGTGCGGGCCCCTGGCTCTTTCCTTTGTAGGAAAAATTCGGGGTCCACAGGTTTCGCATGTTGCGCCTGCGGACCCCCGCGAGCGGTTTTTTAAACTAATTTTTCCCTAAAAAATCAAAATGGAAGCCTAAAAACGAAATTCAAACGGTTGAAATGCAAGATTAAAGTGATGTGGATTACCTGGAGCTGACAGTTTTTGATTCCAACGGACAGATTTTCCGCAATCTTCACAGGAAGTTTCTTACCCAAAAGCTCTCTTTCTCACTCTGAAGTCAAACGGTAAAAATGAATTTATAAAAGCCCTTTTTATAAGCTTTTTTGAATAAATGAATTTTTAATTTGTTTATTTTTCACTTTAAAAAGGTAACTTTTGATGAATTTTTATTTATTTTAAACAGGTATGAGTAATGTTTGAGTTTTTGTGCAGAATATTGGATTTTTCAGGCAAAATTGATCATTTTCAACAAAAAAAATTGGAGTCCTCTTTAAGCTCTTTTCTGACTCATAAAATATGAAAAGATTGCTGAGTTTTTCTTTTTAAGCTCGTTAAAATGGAATTAAAAGGACGGTCCACTTACAGCTCTTTTCTGACCGTATAAACATGAAAAGATTGTCGGACTTTTGTTGTTTCAAGTTCGATATTGGTTATAAAATGACGTGTCGTTGATCACTTTTTTACTTTTTCGGATCAAAGACACTAATTATGAAAAGTACTCCTTGATCATAATGGTCAAGCGGTTCTCTCAAGTATTATTTTATACTTTTTCGGGATTGGGAGACACAAATTTACGAAAAAGGATAACCATGGAGTTTTCTTAAGTTTTTCTTCTGACTCCCTCAAATTGAAAAACACCGAGTTTCTCCTATACTAGACTCGTTAAAATTTAACAGTAAAGGACCTGTTCAATTTTAAACAGGAACGAACCACTCCTTCTTAGGGTTCGAATTTTAAACTAAGTTGGACTCATCCGAAGGATGAGCTTATACCCAAGCAAATGTTATCCTCCTTAAGCTTGTCAAAAATAAAGAGGTACTTGCCAGAAATGGTGGGGGAGAGAGAGAAAAATGAACCTGTTTGTTATATTGTGTGTTTTAGAAAAGCATTTAACCACTCTTGAACACGACACTTTTTGTTCACCTGGGTTGGGAAATCCTTTGCCTAACAATTAATCAAACCATATTGAAAGTCTTCAGCCAGTTTCTGGGTATTAGCTTTGGGTCAATTGTCACTAAACCATCTGCAGTGCCGTTATGTGTTCAAGAGGTCAATTCGAATAAACCATTCATCTGTAAAATATCTGTCATCCATCTTGACCATCCATGAGTTAGTCCTTGCAAATATATTTCTTCAAACTTGATCTATTATTTCGTTTTGTGGACTTGCCTATAACGGATCACTTTCTATCGATTTCAGCTCATTATCTAGAAAGATGATCTAGAAATCGTCAGTACCTTGGAATCTGCATGCCTCAATGGCAGGTTTCTTGCCTTCGACGACAGGTTGCATCATTGACCTTTGATCAAAGGATTCTATGACATGTTTGACATCAGCTCATCCATTCACATTTCATGGATTGTACTGAGTACTTTGAGAGCCATTGACATTACTGGTGGTTTCTCTCACACTTGTTAACAGTTCACATCATTGACTGGTAATCAAGTGGTTTCTACCATGTTCAACTTCGACACATTCATTCACATGGATAGAATCATACTATTTCGGGAAGCAGAAATCAAGACCCTAGATCTAGTTTCCACCATCCAAGCTGAGAGGAATTTCGTTATTCATTATACAGTGGACTATTCATAAACTGATGGTTGCACCCATACTGTGTTGACATATGTCTATACTTGTGATGTATTACAAAATCATTCCTGTATCAGAGCAGTTTAATTATTTTTTCTAGTCAGTTTTGATCTGAGTATGGGAATGCCTACCTCAGCGATGATATGTTCACATATATATATTTTGTATTGAATGTTTTTACAGGTTCCAACCAAGATGTCCATACGATGATCTTTGAAATGATAAAGTACTTCACTCTTCTTAGATGACAATATCCTCATCTATTACAGACTTCGCACTTTAGGGGGCAATCTATTGCACAAAATATTGTCACCATGACATTCTGCAATCGGTGTGAGCCTATCACCACTCATACTTTCCTCCTTTGCAAGTCTTAAACCTCAATTCTTCATGTCAAGCCTTGAAAAATAAGAGAAAGCCCTTAAAAATCTCTAAAACTCTAGTTATGCACTTTCTCTTAGCATTGCCTGCGGTCCCACACCTACTGGTCATGTCCCCTGTGTACTTGACTTCTTTGTCTCTGTGTAATGGGCACGGACCCATGTAAAAGTAAAAAATGTGCAAGTACATTCTTAAAAACTCACTTGGGGTTATTTCTGGAAGCTTCTAGAGGGAATCTTGAGGTGGCAAGTTCGCTCCTTTAAGGTTCATGCATCCCATACCTTAAGGAGCTAACCCCTTGATGTGAGGAGCTTATCCCTTTGAAGGAGGACTCTATCCCTTCATAGGTGGACCTGTAACTTCCTTCCTCTACACTATAAAATGAGTAATTGGGCTGGTTACTAGGGAGGTGGAAAGCTGAATATTTTTGAGGTGAAATGTTGTTGGAATTTAGTCTTCCTAATTGAGCTTGAGAGGAGAGATTACATACCTTTTTTGTGGGAAGAGTGTGAGGCTTGTCAAAGTAGAGGAGATTCCTGCTTGGACCCTGGGAGGAGCTTGTACAACATCAAGGCACCAAAGGTTGTAAAGTTCTTCTATTTTCAAATTTAATACAATCAAGTTTATTTTTCTCAATAAGCTGTGTTTTATGGTTTATTTCATGGATTCCTTGATCACCATGATGAATATGATTTATTATATTAGCTATGCAGGTGTTATTTGATGTGTGCTTGTTTGTGATTGCAGGTTCTCAAAAGGAAACTCATTCGGACGGTCGAAGCGTGGCTGCCACAAACTAGCGTTGGACTTAAGGTAGGGTCTAAAACACCTCTTGGTTTTTATTAATAAATCGAAATATATTTAGAGAAAGGTAGATTTGCTTGTCCTATTTGTTGCTAGATATCTGTTGATACTAGGGAGATTGTTCTTGTCCGCAAGAACGATTTATCTAGCCGACAAGGAGGAAAAGACAAATGGTGCAGATGTAAGAAGATCTCAGAAAGGGTATAGTATGGATAGGGATGATATAGTGAAAGGTGGTAGATCCTTGGATACACCTAATAAGAGGGCTAGCACTCATGCATTTTATTCTATCTCTTGTTATAAGAGATATCATCGAAATTATCGTCATCATCCTTGTAGGAGGACTGATAGGGGATACTTGCAAGAAGATTTAAAGAAATCCAGGCCTCCTACTTTTGATAGGGAAGTGAAGAAATTAGAAGATGCATGTTATACATGAAAATACCTCCTTGTCAGCTTAATGGAGATTATTATACTTTTGGCTGAAATACACCCCTTTACACCCCCTTTTCCAGCCTATTTATGACTATAATGCATGTTATGTACCATTAGGACAATATTATCCCATTCTATAACACTTTATCCCTTAATCTAACTTGTGCTACCAAATTCCCATTTAGTCACAAGGAAAAATGTCTGAGTTAACTAAAATTTGACACTCTGGTTCACTTAAAGAAACTCGTATAGTGGAATGTGATCTCTTTATCCTCATCTGTAGATTTTTCCTAAACAAAAAAAGCACACAAAAGTAGGAAAGATACATAAAGAATGAGAAATATTTTTCCTAAGCATTAAAGCATCTAAAAAGAAGATAAAATGATTTTCATATGAGAAAACATTATTCACCCCAAAGAATTTGCCCAAACTGAACTAAGGAGGAATTTGGAAATCTCCATAGCCTCTGCTTGCCTATATATTGGAGGCTTGGCCATTGAGAAAGGGATGGGAATTGTTGTATTTTTATGTTGTCAAGATACTGCTTGAGAGATAGAGTTTGAGGAGCTAGGAATTGGAGGAGGTGTTGCTGCAACTACACCTTATGGTTGTAATCTCCTTCTTATTCAATAAAGATAGATTGATTATTCTTCATTCCATATGGCTTTTCATGATATTTGATATTATGTTTAACCAATTTTTATTTATATGTTCATCTTATGTTGATTTATTCAGTAATGCGTAGTTGATTTATAATAGTTTTGATTACCAAGATTATTATGCTATGATGGTTTGCTTGTTTTCTCTTTGTGTGTGGGACCAGGATTTGGAGCTAGCTAGGAGCACTTCCCAGCTACATTGACCACTCAAACAGATCTGCAAGAGAGGATTCATAGGTTCACCATTCATTCATGTTGTCAATCTCTACTCTACTTCTTACACTACTGAAAATCCCAAGCCTTAGAACATTATTTCCCTTACCTTGCCTTCCTTAGGTTTCTAGGAGAACCTGAGAGGGTTTTCTATTTGTCCAACCAAGCACAAATCCATATAGAAATGCCTCATATTGGGGATGTAGGCAAGAATTCCATGGATCTATGTAACAATGGATAATAAGCAGGTAGATCATCAAGCATCCATTATCAAGATGGAAGGTAATATTTTCAATCAAGTTGTTTCTATTTTGATTGATCCTACATCAAATTATAGCTATATTAGTCTTGACCTGATGGATTAGTGTCGGTTGAACAAGGAAGTGCATGCAGAATATTGGTTGGTGCAGTTGGCTACAGGGACGAAGATAAGAGTTGATCAATGGGTGAGATCTTATGCAATTTATCTTAATTACATGCCTACATCAGCACATCTAAATGTTCTTCCTTTGGGATCATATAGCTTGCTTTTGGGCATGGATTGGTTGTTCATTAACAAGACCAAGGTGGAATGTTATGACAAGGCCATTGAGTGTTTGGATATTGATGGAGAAAAGGTAATATTTCAGGGAAAGAAGAATCCTGCATTAGTGGGAATGGTTATAGCTATGCAGGCCAAGTGTTGTGGCAGGAAAGGGTGTTTATTGTTTTTTGTTCATGTTTTCAGTGAAAAAGGGAAAGAGGGTGAGGATGATGAAGTCCTGAGGAAGTATCCTATCTTGTAGAAGTTTCATGATGTGTTTTCTATAGAGATTCCAGAGTTCTCGCCTCATATGGAGGAGGAATTTTTTATTGAGTTGGTAATAGGAGCAGCACCAGCATCTAAGGCACCATACAAGATGAGCACTCCAGAATTGATGGAACTGAAGTTGAAACTTAAAGAGATGATTGATAAGGGATATATAAGTCCAAGTGTGTCAACTTGGGGTGCACTAATGTTGTTTGTAAGGAAGAAGGATGGTACTCTCATATTGTGCATTGATTACAGGAAGTTGAACAATGTGACTATCAAGAACAGGTGTCATTTTCCATAAATTAATGATTTGTTTGATTAGTTGAAGGGTGTTGCAATATTTTTGAAGATTGATCTGAGATTAGGATATCATTGGGTGCACATCAAAGAAGAATACAACTACAATATTGCATTTTGTACAAGGTATGGACACTAGGAGTTTGTGGTGGTTCCTTTTGGTCTTACCAATGCTCCAACCACCTTAATGTGTTTGATGAACAATGTGTTGCACCCTTATCTAAATAAGTTTGTGATAGTATTTGTTGATGATATATTTGTATATTCAAAGAATGAGGAGGAGCATGTAGACCACTTGGGACAGAGCATCAGTTGTACGCCAAGCTTAGCAAGCGAAGTTTCTCTCGGACTCAGATTCATTACCTGGGACATGTTGTTTCCAAGGAGGGGATAATAGTGGATCCGTAGAATATTAAGGGTATCACGGGGTGGCCAGCTCTGAGGAATGTGGATGGGGTCATACCATTCATGGGACTAGTAGGTTATTACAAGTTGTTCATTAGGAACTTCCCAAATATTGTCTATCCCATTACATCTTTGTAGAGGAAAGGGAACAAGTTTGAATGGACTGAGGAGTGTGCAACTAGTTTTTGAGCAATTGAACCAGTTTCTTGCAAATGCTCTAGTTTTGAAGATTACAGATGCTAATAAGGAGTTTGTGCTTTATAGATATTCTTGCAAGGAATGACTTGGTGGAGTCTTGATGCAAGAAGGACAGGTGGTTTGCTATCAATAAAGGAAGTTGAATGAGCGAGTGCAAAACTATGTGACTCGTGATCTTGAGTTGGTAGCCATTATTTGTTCATTGAAGATTTGGAGACAATGTCTCCTTAGGAGGAGGTTCGTCTTGATGATTTATCACAGTGGACTAAGGACCGAGGTACTTGTTTGACCAAACCAATCTGAATGCTAGGCAAGCTAGATGGTTGGCTACTCTCAGTGATTTTGATATTGATATCAGGTACATCAAGGGAAAAGAGAACAAGGTTGTAGATTCTCTCAATAGGAGAGTGCGGTCAATCATATTTCAGTTGTGAGCTCTTATGGGATAGATTTGTAGGAGAAAATATTGCATGCAGGGCAGCATGTTGAGAGGTATCAACAGCTGAAGCAGTGATTGCAACAGCAGGGTAAAGGTGATAGGGATGAGGAGTATCACCTCACAGTTGATGGCTTGATCAGATTCAAGAGCAAGATTTATGTGCTAGATAACAGCGAGTTGAAGAAGCTTATCTTGAGAGAGTTTCATGTCAAGCCATATTCAGGCCACCCAGGATACAATAAAACTTTAACAATTGTCAAGAAGTTCTACTATTGGCCAAATTTGAAGAAAGAGGTGGTTGAGTTTGTTGCAAGGTGCTTGGACTATCAATAGGTGAAATTTGAATGCAAGCATCCAACTAGTCTATTGCAGCCTATTTTGATTCTAGAATGGAAATGGGAGGTCATTTCCATGGAATTCATTATAGGATTGTTGAGGACATCGTGACAACATGATTACATCATGTTTATCATTGATAGGTTGAGCAAGGTAGCTCAATTCATCGCAGTGAAGTCTACTAATTCAATTAGTGAAGTAGCTCAGGTCTTCATCAAGGAGATAGTGAGGTTGCATGGAGTTCCCAAGAAGATCATATCAAATAGAGATGTTAAGTGCACTTCCAAGTTTTGGAAGGACTTGTTTGCAGGCTTAGGTACATAGTTCGCTTTCAGTACAACTTATCATCGGCAGACAAATGGATAGACAGAGAGAGTTAATAGGATTCTTGAGAAAATGTTGAGGATGTATGTCATGCCTCAACAGAGGAAGTGGTAGGAGTATCTTCCACTGATGGAATTTTCTTATAATAATGGCCATCAGGAATCCTTGAAATGATTCCATTTGAGGCTCTCTATGGGTGGAGTTGTAATACCCTTATTAGCTAGAATAATCCAGTGAACAGGGTGTTGATTGGACCATATATGTCGACTGAGATGGAATAGGAGATGCAAGTTATGAAAAGAATTTAAATGCAACACAAGATAGGAAAAAGAGTTATGCATATTAGCATATAGAATTCAAGGAATTTCAGGTTGGGGAGCATGTGTACTTGCACATCAATCCAAAGAGGAGCTCCTTGAGGATTGGGTCATGTGCCAAGCTGGCACCTTGGTATTGCGGGCCTTTTGAGATCCTTGAGAGGATTGGACCAATGGCCTATAGACTTGCACTGCTGCCAACAATGAAATTCCATGATGTTTTCCATGTTTCATTGCTTAAGAGATATGTGCAAGATGTTGATCATGTGATTGATTGGTTTGTATTGTAGGTGGAACCAGAGGGAGAGTTCCATCCAGAGCCACAATTCATATTGCAACAAAAACAACTCATGCTCCAGAACAGAGCAATAGAGTAGGTTAAAGTGTAGTGGAAGCACTTTGGGCCCAATGAAGCTACATGGGAGATGGCTAATCAAATGTGGGCATTATATCCTTCTTTATTTGTTGGTTGAAGAAAATTATTTTAGATATATATATATATATATATATATATATGTCATTGTAAATGCCATATTAAGCTATGTTATTAAGCTCCAATAAGTGGTATGTTTGTCATGTTTTCATCAGTTTTCATTGTAAATATTGCATCGAGCTATGTTATAAATCTCCATAAGAAGTATGTTTTGCTATTTATAAGTGTCATAGAACACCGAGAACGGTGTCCCCCCAAAGGGAAGGGATTTGTAATAGCCCTAGCTTGATTTTCTATGTAAATAAATTAAACCAAGGTCATGGAACACATATTCCATGTTAAATGGAGGGAAAAACACTATAGTGGGCATATCTTGTGGTTTATTAATGGCTTTAGAAATTGGCAAAGGAAAGAGAAATAAATGAAAATATGAGAAAAGGGAGATGAAGAGACACAAATATGCATGCAAGGGAAAGTAGAGAGAAATTATAGGAAAATGAAAGAAAAAGGAAAAGGTAAAGGAAGAGACTAGACATCAATGATAAAAAGACATCAGAGAAAAAATTCACAACTTTTTTTCAGTTCTAAATTTGATAATTTTCATAAATATATCTCTAAGAGAAGAAAAATGAAGCACTTAGACAAGCAAGCAAGAAAAGGAGAGCAAGGGAGAACAAGGAAAAGGTTGGAAAAGTAGCTACAAAAAGAGGACATTGCAATTAATAGGTTTCATGTGTGATTTCATTATTGAGATTTGAATGCATGGCGCATTCATTTGGTTATTTGGTGTCTTTGTTTTCATTGGCATGGGATTTCCATGGATTGACAGTGGTTTTCAGCCTTGCCTTTCCATTTCCTAGATAACCATGGTGTTGTGGGTTCCTTGTTTAGTTTAATATTTGGATGGTTGGTAGACTTTGGATCATAGTGAAGTGGTCTCGAGAAATTTGGTTGAAAGCGAGGTTTGGTTCTACCCAATCTATGGTTGGGTGGTACGTGGAAGTACCCGACTTGGTTGGCATTTTCATATGTTAATATGAGTTATTTCCTTATTGTGATCAATGAGCACATGTACTGGTTATTGCGCTGATTTTATGACTAATTTGTCAAGGATTGATTCTAGTTATATGTTGGTTATAGGCATGGTTAAATGATGTGTTTTTGTTATGGATCTTGTTCATGATTTGATAAGCTATTTAGTGGTTATCTGAATGCATGGGCTAACTAGTTTTGTTGCAACTATTTTGAGAGGGCATTGAGCCTTTTGATGATTCCTTGATGAATTTAAGGAGACATTGAACATATATCCATTCATGACCTGTAGCTACTATTTTTACCATGTGTTTGATAAAATTTTCTCATGTTTGGAAATTTGTGAGTAAGATCTATCCTTATTATTTATCATATATAATTATCGTCACTTTAAACTTGATTATGGAAAGTTTTCAGTTGTTATGGGCAGTGGCCTATACACTAACCCTGAAAATGGGGCACTAATTTTGGGGCCGCATGCATGGAACTAGGAAATTTCAGCTGGAACCACATAGAGGGAGGCCTGTGCATGTGACTGGAGTCTTCCAGTCGCACTCACAACAACTTATGCATGTGACTAGACTATAAGCTTAGTTAAAAATAAGTTCCAGCTCAGGGAATGAGCACCAAGGGTTGTGGTTTGAAACCTAGGTGATCTGATGTCCCTGAGAGGTTTTAGTAATTTTTTGGTTAGTATACCCCACTTCCATAACTAGAACTTGGATGTTGGGTCACATCATAGTAACTGTCAGCTCATGTTTACTTGGAGAGCTTGTAAAAGTGAGTAAATGTTGGATGGGGTGGTCATCGTAGAATGTTATATTTTGCACTATGGGCATATCAAACCTTAGTAAATACTGCTACAGGCTTCACACTATTTCAAATAGTTTTTGGCCTAGAAGTAGTCCTCCCTATCGAGTGTTAGATCCCATGGCTGAAACCCACTATCGAACTTCTGCTTGATACCTCTACGGAAGAGGAACATTTGTTGTCACTTCACAACTTAGATGAAACTCAACAAGATGTTTCACTAGCTCTCGAAGCTCACAAATTTCGATTCAAAGTTTAGTACGACAAGCACATTAAGCCTATTTCTTACCATGATGGTGATCTTGTCCTTGTTTATGATCAAAATAATGACCTCTTAGGGGCAGGGACTCTATAGCCAATGTGGCTTGGTCCTTATATCGTCACTTAGGTCCTTTCCAAAGGGGCCTACAAACTTACAGAGTGTGATGGCATCCCACATGCCGAGCCCCACAATGGGCTCTATATGAAGAATTATTATGCTTATATAGCATATTCTTTGTAATTTTATGTACAAATTTTTGTTTCTTTTCGTGTGCTTCTTTTTTGTTTGATTGTTTTTTGCTAAACTTGGTTGTTTTCCTTATGCTTGTATCTTTTGCACAAATGTCATCACTACTCTTACCATATGTTGGATATGTGGATGGTGCCATTTGTTATACTCAATGTGTTTCCTCAAATGTTGGGTGCTTTATACACCTACTTCAGAGCTGCTTAGTTATGGTGAAGTCTTACTTGGTCACACTAATAATAACATTGTTAAGTACAATGTACTTATCAAACTCCTTTCAGAAGCCATTTATCTAAGTGTTTCAAATTCAGTGGTCAGGTTAGACTCCCAGTTGGTAGTTATGCATTTGAATAATCATTATCACATTCGTAATCCAATATTGTTGTGTCAATTCTTAAGATTTCATATTTTGGAATGACATTTTGAGTTTGATATCAATATGTTCTAAGTGAATCTAATGCATTAGCTGATTTGTTAGAAAATTATGTATTGGATTGGCATCTATCACATTTATTATAGTTACAAGCATAAGTGTATATTTCCATTGAAAAATACATAATAAAAAAATCAAAACACCATAAATCACCAATATATATATATATATATATAGTACATCCAAAAATCACCTAAACTTGGGCGTTTTCACAAAATGGCTTCATTGAGCTTAGTATGACATCCTAGCTCTACAACATGTACTCTTGTTGAGTCTGCTACTCGTGATAACATATCACAGTCTGTGTTTTCATACTAAGAGGAATAATAAATCTCTTTGGAACACCCATTGTATTTCGTTGTATATGGATAGGTATATCCCTCGTGGGAAGAGGTTGGACACCCATCGTCAGACCCTTGAGGTTCCTAGAAACCTCATACAAGCTATGTAAATCCTCCACCACTTTAGCAGTTGTTGCGGCCCCAGCTATTGCTCCAGCCCGAAGAAGATACTCACCTCATCTTGCATAGAAGAGTACACCCACAGGATGCACTGGTGCCAAATTTGTGTCATGCCAACAATCTTATCAATTTGTTACACTTGCACATAAAAATTGCATAAAATTAAAAAGTAAAAAATACTATGTCATTGATTTTTCCTCTTACTTATTGGGTCCCACTAAGTACCTAGTGGTAAGACTAGCTCTAGATCTCTTGTGTAATTCATCCCTGCATATGGGAAGTCTTCAATCATAAGAATCTAAGACTGCATCTAGTCAAAAAAAATTGCACCAAAATATTTTACATTGGGTCCACCACCTCTTCAAGGCATTAAGGCTAACCATCACTGCATCCTTAGATCCCTGGGACCTTCTACGACCAGACTCACCTTTGGTTTCATGATGTGAACTCCCTCTAGAATGATGAATACAATTAGTGTGCCATACCCAAACTCTCTTTGGGCTCGAGCCTTGCAAGTTTCCAGTTCTACTTTCACCCATATGAGAAGACTCTCATACCAGTCAAAAACTTGTGGTTGCATGCAATATATTGCCAGCAAAATTTGGGTCTTCATAACTATGTGTTGGCTCTTATCCCCTTCCAGTTGAACAATCGTCCATAAGATAGATCTCAATGGTCTCTCCCTCATTCTTTCAATTGGAATCTTGTTGCTCATTCTTTAGGTGCCTAGTGTGAAAATGTTTACGATTAAATCGCTTTTGGTTTGGGGATTAGGTATTCTTCCTATCAGGTTTTCTCGTGCTTCCCTGCATGATAAACAATAAGGAAATAGATAGCATCCTTCTCTATACTCAATTCATGGCCCCCCACAATGAACACACCTTCGTGCTCATTCAACATTTGAATTATCCTGCTCAATATCTCTTCTTGCACTTTCATGAGATCCAGTGGTGAAAACTTTAGTAAACTGCATCTTTGTAACACTGTTAAACATGTATGATCATCCAACATTTGTAATTCTTCCCTATCATGGACTCTTTCTTTCTATAGAGACATCATGCTAGACTTATTCGGCAAAATTGATCTTTAAAATTAGTCTTTGCTTCATTTTTCAGGCTTATACAATGAGAAATAGTTGTTTCTCCTCTCTTGGTCACGCTAACTCGAGCCTTTTTCTTGCAATAGGGTGTGTTATTGCACCCTCCCCATTCATGAAGAGTGTGTTAATGCACCCAATGGCCTAGGTGACAGCATTACCCATCCAAGTGAGCTAGGGCTCGGCTAAAACTCCAAAATCTACAATGATAACTAAAATAAAATGCATCAATTGAAATAAAAAAAATTTAACTATTACCTACAACTAACAGGAGTTGAAATGGTGGCCCGGATTGTGCACAAATAGCTCTGGAATATCTGCTTCTTTTTTCTCTCTAAAGAGCTCTCACCAATTGAATTGGTGCAAATGAGGACTTCAACTCCTATTTATATCCATTGGAGTTACGCCTAACCCTAAAATTAGCCATGTTGAAGAAAACATTTCATCATTTTCTCAACAAATCAATCCTAGTACCTATTTTTCAATATGTTAACATGATTTAATGTTGTTTCAAGTGATGTTTTTTCAAAATTGACCATATAACACCCTCCTCCCACATATACCCCAGTAACCAGCCAACCAGCGTAAACATGTGATGAGAGGCTACTATGATATGATTCAACCTCCTAGGTGACCTTAAGGAAGTGGAATTGATGGAAAAACATCAAAAATACATTCCTCATCAGCAACAACACTCCCAGGAGCCATCCCAACCACTCAGGTATCATGCCCTTGGGTCCCACTGATATTTTGGACAACTTAACCCCCGACACTCCCATGTTATAAGCCTGCCAGCATCCAGGAGGCTCTAGACACTCTCATGTCAAGGCATGCTAGCATCCAAGAACTATTTTTTGTCAATGTTGTGCCAACGTCCCTAAGATTTGAGCCACTTTTTCAGGCTTGTTGTACCTTAAGAAACCAATTTCCTGGCTGTGGGAAAATTGTGCTTAAGACATTAATAAATATTATTGACTGTCATTTATTGTTTGTTGTGTTCTCAAATGAAGGACCTGGAAAACTTGGTCTTTAACTCTTAATACATGTATGACCAAAACATCTCAGAATGCCATTTTTTGCTAGATATAAATGATGAATGAAGAAATTTTGAAGGAGAAGTTAAAGATAATATGATGATCTTTCACAAAAACTATTATCTGTAACTTAGAGGAAATATGATAATGAGAACTGTATCATAGACAATATGCTAGTATTTCATAGAAACTATTATCTATAACTTAGAAAGGAAATGAGGACTTCAAGTATAGGAGCGCTCTTTTAGGGAATTTTATCTTTATCTACATAAGCAAATAAAGACCTACAGCTTCATTACTATACTTGAAAAGAAGAAAACATAGTATGACACATGACAGATAAGCTTACAAAATTATATGCAACAACTCATGGAAACTTCTGATTCTTTCATTAATCAACGATGAAATCAAGAATACAGTGGCCTAATCTCCAAGTTCTCCAAAATTCGAACCCTTTCTTAGTAAATTTTCCTCTTTTTATACATTGTGGAATAGTTGTTGATTTCTGAAATTGCCCAAACTATCTAACTGCTTTTCTAACTATATGAAGTAAAACTATTACATAATTTTACAGAGGGTAAAAGACACCTCAAAGAACATGAAATAACAAGAAAATAACTAGATTTAGAAGGGGATGATGACTGTTGGCTTGCTCTGTTGATGTGTTGCTGAATTCCTCTATAAATGCCCTAATGGTGCTTAATTCATTTTAGCCATAATGAAACGCATTTAGTTTGTATAATCCTGGGCTTACATGGGCATTCTGATTAGCCAAAATTCCAAGAAACATATCGGATTATCTTCCTCTTCAGCTTCGGCTCTAACCCTGATTTTCCACATTACACAGCAAAATTAATGTGAACTTTTGATCAATCCAAAACTCAAAAGAGTAAATCCTGCTTTATAAACCTATCAAATCTGATCGTTCAACACTCCGTTGACTTTCATTGCAAATCGCAATCGGCCCGATAATCCCTATAAAACTTAACTTATGCACCCTTAGGCCGCATAACTATGAGAATGTTGGAATTATGCGTAAATATTTTATATCTGTGCTTTTCTATTGTAAACCTTTTATAATGAAAATATATGATAAAACATGCTTTTTTCCGCTTCCAATACGGCTCCACACAATTTCCAAGGTATACTTTCCCGCCGATTCATCCCCACCATAGATCTGTGCTTTTCAGATCAGACAATCTGTAAAGGTTTTGGGTGAGACATAAGCCCGGAGAATACCTACCCGAAATGGGCGGTTTCCTCTCTCCACTTGACTGCTACGTGTTGAATGCTAAGTGGAATCGGGTGCATTCCAATAAAAACCATCTACCGCTTTTGCTCTGCCCAAAAACCTGCCTTATAACTTGAAAACTGCCTTTCTGCATGCCTTGTAGCCCTGCAGGACTTATATAAATCCGACCCACAATCGGCATGTCATATATATATATATATATATATATATATATATATATATATATATATATATATATATATATATATATATATATATATATATATATATATATATATATAGATATATATATATAACACTTCACACACACACACACACACACATATACATACATACATACGTACATACATACATATGTATGTATCTATGTATGTATATATATGTGTGTGTGTGTGTGTGTGTGAAGTGTTATATGATGATCGTGGACCCCCCCGAGGCTTTAAAATAGATATATATATATATATATATATATATATATATATATGCTTGCTTCAGGTCCAGCCTTTCTATTATAATTCTTTATAATAGAAATTCATATAAAACAGCGTAAACAAAATATATATGAATATCAATAAAAATATTTGCAACCTGCAATAAGATGGATGCACTTAATTATAAAGTATAGCACATAAACTATCGGCTCTGGAATCCCCATCGCTCATCGCAATCGATAAAGGAACCTACATAAAGGCTTTTCGGACCCGCCAGAGTTATTTAATATAATATATATAATCGAGTCTGGCCCTTATCGTACATCACGATCGGCGGGGTCATATACATATAATATAAACGCTTTGTGTTGTTTCGGACCCACCATCATTATAAAATATAGCATATAGAATATCGGGTCCAGAACCCAATCGCAACTCGCAATCGGCGCTTGTCTGCGGAACCAACCGTCCATAACCATTGTAGACCTGCCGAACTTTAAAATGCAACATATATTATTTCAGGTCCGGTGTTAATGCTTTAGCACTTGTTTCCCTTTGTAAAATCGATATATTCCTTCATTTCTTTTATGTTTTGATTCTGATATACAACTTATTACATCTCCCTCTTGCCTTATCTTTTTTCAAAATATTTTTCAAGTGATTTTTTGAATGAAACAAACAACAAAATACATGTTACAACATCTGGCTCCACCTGGGGATAGTGCTTTTGCCACAGAAGCACTAAGAACCGTAGATTAGTGCCTTCACTTCGGGCATGGAGTCATATATTTCTTTGCATAAACTAAAAAACTATGGCATTTGTACAATGATTTCACTCCGGTATTCACAATGAAATGATGCTTATTCTTTAGAACTGGAAGTAGTGTTTTAAGTATTTCCCATTAACAGGCAGCTGTAGAGTTTCACCATCAAGATTCTCAAGGATGAAGGTATTATTGGATCTCACTTCAGAAATTCTAAAAGGACCATACCAGAGAGGATCAAACTTCCCATGTTTACCCTTATCTTCTCTTCTGGTATCCCATCTCAATACTAAATCTGCAACTTTAAAATCAATTTCCTTGGCTTTCCTATCAAAAATATTTTTCATCTTGGATTGATACATAATCAAGTTGTCTCTTACCTTGTCCCTGTTCTCGCTAAGCTCCATCACTTTGTTCATTCTTCTTACCAAAGTATTTGGTTCTTCTTTCACCTCTTGAATCATTGCAATCATTGGCTTCACAAGTTGACTTGGAAACAGAGCCTAAGTTCCATATACTAATTCAAAAGGTGATTTCCTTGTAGATCTTCTTGTAGTTACTCTAATAGCCCACAAAGCAAACTTTAACTTAGAATCCCAATCTCTTTGATTCTCTGCAATGGTTTTCTTAAGGATCTTCAACAAAGTTTTGTTAGTAGATTCAGCTAATCCATTTCCCTAAGGATGATAAGATGTTGAATGGGACAAAATAACATTATACTTGTGACAAAAAGCAATGAACTTACTTGAGTTGAAGACTTGAGCATTGTCTGTTATAATTTTAACGAGACATCCGAATTTGTTGAAAATATTTTCTTACAGGAACTTCATTACTATCTGATCATTTACTCTCTTAGTAGGAATTTCATCTACCCATTTGATGAAGTAATCAGTTGCTGTGAGAACCCACCTGTGTTGTCTATTTGAAGGTGGATTGATTTCTCCAACAAATTCCAATCCCCATTGCCTAAATGGATCCTCTATGAAAACTAGAATCAAAGGTAATGGAGCTAATCTCTTCTTCTCAGCAAAAAGCTGACACTTTTGACAACTTCTAACAAACTTATATGTATCAACAAATAAAGTATGCCAATAAAATCCTACCCGAAGGATCTTATGTGTAGTTACTTTCCAACTGTAATGTCCTCCACAAAACCCCTCATGGTAATTTTTTATTATTTCTGTAAATTCATCTTTTGTTAAACATAGCAATAAAATTCCAGCAGGATCCTTCCAGTACAATTTGCCTTCCACAATCACATATGGTTGTGCCTTGATCTTTAGTGCCCTATACTTTGTTCTATCTAAGGATTGAGAACAAGAAAGAAAGCACAAATAATGAATTATATGCTTATACCATTCTGAACACAAAAATTTGTACCTAATCTTCATACCTGGATCTTGCTCTCTTTCACTCTCTTCAGCAACTTTTGCATCCTCAGGTGCCAACAAGTTAATTCCCAATGCCTGAAAGTTTGATTCTGTCAACATTTTTACCAATACTTGTCCTTTCACCAACTTTTTAGGTTTTATGTCCAAATCGTATTCTTGGATCTTGGCAATCCACTTTCCTCTTCTTCCTTCTACATCTCACTGTACTAATACATCTTTCAATGCAACATTTGGCACATGAGCAATGATTTGGGACTGCAACACATAAGTTCTAAAAGATTTCAGGGCTTTTACCAAAGCATACACCTATTTCTCAAGAATATTATATTTCAACTCAGAATCCCTAAGAATCTTACTAAAGAATGCAATTGGCTGCTCTCTCTCTTCATCATTCTTCTGCAGTAAGACAATAGCTATTGAACTTGATGATGCAAATGAAAAAACTTGGAAAAGATTTTGGTAATCAGGGTTGATTAAGACTGGAGCTGCCTATAATGCCTCCTTAATCCTGGAAAATGATTCTCTAGCTTCTTTGGTCCAATTCACTTCGTTCTCCTTCTTTAGCATATCAGTGATTTCTTTCAGGATTTCTGCATAGTTGGATACAAATCTTCTCAGGAAGTTTATCTTTCCCAGAAACTTTTGAATATCCTTTTTACTCCTGGGCAATGGTATTTTATGCATAGCTTGTACTCTGGCTGGATCTATCTTCATTCCTTCTCTGGAAACAATGTGTCCCAGTAGTTTTCCTTCTTCCAAAGAAAAAATGGATTTCTTGGGATTTAAGGAAAGTCCAAATCTTCTACATTTATCAAAATTCCGCTTCAAATGATCCAAATGTTCTTCATCAGACTTTGAGAAAACAGTAATATCATCCAAATATATTACTACAAATTTATCTCCAACAAAAGAAATTTCCATAGCCCTTTGAAACGTAGCACCTGCATTCATTAATACGAAAGGCATTCTGGCATGAATAAATGTTCCCTGGGGGGTTGTAAATGTTGTTTTCTTCTGATCCTCCTTATCCACAGCCACCTGGTTATAACCAGAAAACCCATCTAGCATTGACATTCTAAAAGATCCCATTACCTTTTGCAGTACATGATCCATCTTAGGCAATGGATAGTTATCTTTCAAAGAAGCCCTGTTGAGATTCCTGAAGTCCACACACAACCTTATTTCTCCATTTTTCTTTCTCACAGGTACTAGATTAGCCACCCAATCAGAATACCTGAGTGGGGCTATGATTTTGGCATCAAGCAACTTATTGACCTCCTTTTCAATTGATGGTAGAAGCAGAGGATTTATCTGTCTAAGCTTCTGCTTGTAGGGTTTAACCCCCTCCTTCAAAAGAATCTTATGCTGAATAATATTTACATCATAGTTTTTGAGATCTTCATAGGACCATGCAATAACATCAACATAATTATTGAAAAGTTTAATATATAATGGATTTGAGACTTCTGCGATCTGCATTTTGTGTGATTATGTCTTCTGGATCCATCGCATTTTGTTGTTTTATGTATCGACATTTTGAACCATCCTCTGTGGTTCATCATCAGGATTAGATATGTGAAGAAGTCAGAGAATGATGAGTGATAAATAAAGGTTATGGTAGGTATGGTAGTGTAAAGGGCCGACAGGTTTTGATGAAGGTGTGGTTTTTAATTAATTTAATTTAATTTAAATTTAAATTTAAATTTAATTATGATTTTTGTTTTAATTTAATATATTTTCATTTAATTTAATTTTGATTTAATATGATTTGATAATTTAATTTAATTTAATTTAATTTAATTTGATTTAATTATAGTTTAATTCAGTTTAATTTTATTATGTTTTAATTTAATTTAATTTTAATACAATGTAATGTAATGTAATTTAATTTAATTAATTTTAGTTTGATTTAATTTTAATTTGTATTTTTTTTTCTTTTTTCTTTTTTCTTTTTTCTTTTTTCTTTTTTCTTTTTTCTTTTTTCTTTTTTCTTTTTTCTTTTTTCTTTTTTCTTTTTTCTTTTTTCTTTTTTCTTTAATTTTAATTTTAATTTTATTTTTATTTTTACTTTAATACTATACTTAGGTTAACTTAATGGATTAGATGATTTAATTTATTTTAATTTTAATTTAATCTATTTTTTTAATTTAATTTATTTTTAATTATATTTTTAATATAATTTATTTTAATTAAATTAAATTTTTAATCTAAATTTATTTTAATTTTAATTCAGTATAATTTAATCATGATTTATTTTAATTAATTTAGTTATAATTTTAATTTTAATTTAATTTAATTTAGTTTAATTTAATTTAATATTGATCGGGATTTGTCTAGGATATGGTGGAATCCCCTGTTAGCGTGGGAATCCAATTATCACTTATTTTCCAACCGTCATCACGATTTAGGTTATTGGGGTGTTTTCCTATTTCGATAGCTTCTCTAAATTTCCTATGGTGGTAATGCTCTATTTTGGCCACAACACAGGAGTTTTCGATGCAAATGTGATGATTGGTTTTACTAGAGTGCTCAACCAAAGCTGAGGTTTTGGATCGGTTATGTTTGATGTCAGCAGCATGTTCTTGAATCCTAGTTAATATAGACCAGCCAATTTCACCAATGTATGTCTTGCCACATGAACAAGGGACCAAATAGACCCCTTTGTGGTGTTTAGGGTCAATAGGATCTTTTACTGATTTCAAACATCTATTAATTGTTTTCATAGGTTTGAAAGTGGTTTTTATGTTGTTCTTTCTTAAGATGTGTGAAATCTTATCAGTGGTGCCTAGAATGTAGGGAAGGTGAACCTTACCAGCATAATCATCCCTGTGTTGTTTGTTTCTGGGATTCTCAACTTTCTTGAAAGCATTGATTCCTTGGTGTCTCTTGTATCCATTCTTTTTGAAAACATCCAAGAGGTGGTTCTTTTCTTGCTCAAAATTATCATGATCTGAAATATGTATCGCCCTTGTGGCTAGAGTGTTGAGCACCCCAAGTTTCTGAGCCGGATGATGGTGAGAGTTAGCATGTAGGTAATGTTCAGTGTGTGTTTTCTTACGATAGACCTGGTGAGATATTGTGCCATCTTGGTTTCTTTTGATTAGGATATCAAGAAAGGGAAGACAACCATTTTCTTCCACTTCCATCGTAAATTTGATGGAATTTGATTGGTTGTTAAGGTGTTCTAGGAATTTGTTTAATTTTTCTTTTCCATGAGGCCAAATGACATAAGTGTCATCAACAAATCTTTTCCACAGTTTAGGTTTTAAAGAGGAAGACTCAATGGCCTTGGTTTCAAAATTTTCCATGAACAAATTAGCAATGATGGGAGACAGGGATGATCCCATGGCCACACCGCAAGTTTGTTCACATATCTCATCCTTGAAGCTAAAAAAGGTGGATTTTAGATAGATTTCTACCAATTTAGCTGTGTTAGGGTCAGTGATTTTGTGAACAACATCCATGGCTTCATCTATAGGAATGTTGGTATAGAGAGCTTTTACATCAAAGCTCACTAAGATGTCATCTTGGTCTAGTTTTACATGTTTGATCTCATTAATGAAACTATTGGAATCTTTGACAAAGGAGCTGGTGTTACCCACCAAGGGTTTAAGATTTTTAGCAAGATATTTAGCGAGGTGGTAAGTAGGGCCTCCAATCGTGTTGACAATGGGTCTAATAGGTATACCTTCTTTGTGAATTTTAGGTGTTCCATATATCCTAGGGGTGTAGGGGTTGGTTTCAATAAGATTCTTATTTTGTGAACAACATCCATGGCTTCATCTATAGGAATAATAGGTATACCTTCTTTGTGAATTTTAGGGGCTCCATATATCCTAGGGGTGTAGGGGTTGGTTTCAATAAGATTCTTATTTTGTGAAAAACATCCATGGCTTCATCTATAGGAATAATAGGTATACCTTCTTTGTGAATTTTAGGGGCTCCATATATCCTAGGGGTGTAGGGGTTGGTTTCAATAAGATTCTTATTTTGTGAACAACATCCATGGCTTCATCTATAGGAATAATAGGTATACTTTCTTTGTGAATTTTAGGGGCTCCATATATCCTAGGGGTGTAGGGGTTGGTTTCAATAAGATTCTTATTTTGTGAGCAACATCCATGGCTTCATCTATAGGAATAATAGGTATACCTTCTTTGTGAATTTTAGGGGCTCCATATATCCTAGGGGTGTAGGGGTTGGTTTCAATAAGATTCTTATTTTGTGAGAAACATCCATGGATTCATCTATAGGAATAATAGGTATACCTTCTTTGTGAATTTTAGGGGCTCCATATATCCTAGGGGTGTAGGGGTTGGTTTCAATAAGATTCTTATTTTGTGAGCAACATCCATGGCTTCATCTATAGGAATAATAGGTATACCTTCTTTGTGAATTTTAGGGGCTCCATATATCCTAGGGGTGTAGGGGTTGGTTTCAATAAGATTCTTATTTTGTGAGCAACATCCATGGCTTCATCTATAGGAAGAATAGGTATACCTTCTTTGTGAATTTTCGGGGCTCCATATATCCTAGGGGTGTAGGGGTTGGTTTCAATAAGATTCTTATTTTGTGAACAACATCCATGGCTTCATCTATAGGAATAATAGGTATACCTTCTTTGTGAATTTTAGGGGCTCCATATATCCTAGGGGTGTAGGGGTTGGTTTCAATAAGATTCTTATTTTGTGAACAACATCCATGGATTCATCTATAGGAATAATAGGTGTACCTTCTTTGTGAATTTTAGGGGCTCCATATATCCTAGGGGTGTAGGGGTTGGTTTCAATAAGATTCTTATTTTGTGAACAACATCCATGGCTTCATCTAATGGGTCTAATAGGCATACCTTCTTTGTGAATTTTAGGGGCTCCATATATCCTAGGGGTGTAGGGGTTGGTTTCAATAAGATTCTTATTCCTATAGATGAAGCCATGGATGTTGTTCACAAAATAAGAATCTTATTGAAACCAACCCCTACACCCCTAGGATATATGGAGCCCCTAAAATTCACAAAGAAGGTATACCTATTAGACCCATTGTCAACACGATTGGAGGCCCTACTTACCACCTCGCTAAATATCTTGCTAAAAAGCTTAAACCCTTGGTGGGTAACACCAGCTCCTTTGTCAAAGATTCCAATCATTTCATTAATGAGATCAAACATATAAAACTAGACCAAGATGACATCTTAGTGAGCTTTGATGTAAAAGCTATCTATACCAACATTCCTATAGATGAAGCCATGGATGTTTTTCACAAAATCACTTACCATAACACAGCTAAATTGGTAGAAATTTGTCTAAAATCCACCTTTTTTAGCTTCAAGGATGAGATATATGAACAAACTTGCGGTGTGGCCATGGGATCACCCCTGTCTCCCATCATTGCTAATTTGTTCATGGAACATTTTGAAACCAAGGCCATTGAGTCTTCCCCTTTAAAACCTAAACTGTGGAAAAGATTTGTTGATGACACTTATGTCATTTGGCCTCATGGAAAATAAAAATTAAACAAATTCCTAGAACACCTTAACGGCCAATCAAATTCCATCAAATTTACGATGGAAGTGGAAGAAAATGGTTGTCTTCCCTCTCTTGATATCCTAATCAAAATAAACCAAGATGGCACAATATCTCACCAAGTCTATCGTAAGAAAACACACACTGAACATTACCTACATGCTAACTCTCACCATCATCTGACTCAGAAACTTGGGGTGCTCAACACTCTAGCCACAAGGGCAATACGTATTTCAAATCATGATAATTTTGAGCAAGAAAAGAACCACCTCTTGTATGCTTTCAAAAAGAATGGATACAAGAGACACCAAGGAATCAATGCTTTCAAGAAAGTTGAGAATCCCAGAAACAAACAACACAGGGATGATTATGCTGGTAAGGTTCACCTTCCCTACATTCTAGGCACCACTGATAAGATTTCACACATCTTAAGAAAGAACAACATAAAAACCACTTTCAAACCTATGAAAAAAATTAACAAATTTCTGAAATCAGTAAAAGGTCCTATTGACCCTAAACACCACAAAGGGGTCTATTTGGTCCCTTGTTCATGTGGCAAGACATACATTGGTGAAACTGGCCAGTCTATATTAACGAGGATTCAAGAACATGTTGCTGACATCAAACATAACTGATCCAAAACCTCCGCTTTCGTTGAGCACTCTAATAAAACCAATCATCACATTTGCATCGAAAACTCATGTGTTGTGGCCAAAATAGATCCTTACCACCATAGGAAATTTAGAGAAGCTATCGAAATAGGAAAACACCCCAATAACCTAAATCGTGATGATGGTTGGAAAATAAGTGATAATTGGATTCCCACGTTCACAGGGGATTCCACCATATCCTAAACAAATTCCGATCAAAATTAAATCAAAATAAACTAAATTAAAACTAAAATTAAAATTAAATTAAATTATAATTATAACTAAATTAATTAAAATAAATCATGATTAAATTATACTAAATTAAAATTAAAATAAATTTAAATTAAAAATTTAATTTAATTTAATTTAATTAAAATAAATTATATTAAAAATATAATTAAAATTAAATTAAATTAAAACAAATTAGATTAAATTAAAATTAAAATTAAAATAAATTAAATCATCTAATCAATTAAGTTAACCTAACTGTAGTATTCAAATAAAATTAAAATTAAAATTAAAATTAAAGAAAATTAAAGAAAAAAATAATTAAATTAAATTAAATTAAAATTAACATAAAAATTAAATTAAATTAAAATTCAATAAAAATAGAAATTAAAATTAAATCAGACTAAAATTAATTAAATTAAATTAAATTACATTACATTACATTATATTAAAATTAAATTAGATTAAAACATAATAAAATTAAACTGAATTAAATTATAATTAAATCAAATTAAAAATTAAATTAAATTAAATTAAATTATCAAATCATATTAAATCAAAATTAAACTAAATGAAAATATATTAAATTAAAACAAAAATCATAATTAAATTAAATTAATTATAAATTAATTAAAAACCACACCTTCATCAAAACCTTGTCGGCCCCTTACACTACCATACCTACCATAATTTTTATTTATCACTCATCATTCACTGACTTCTTCACATATCTAATCCTGACGATGAACCACAGAGGATGGTTCGAAACGTCGATACATAAAACAACAAAATGTGATGGATCCGGAAGACATAATCACACAAGTTTAATATATCTTTCTTGAAAATTAGGTGAAACTCCAACATATAATTTAACTAACCTGGTATTCTCCTAAGTTCCAATGTTGTGAGCTTGAATATGTTCATCCCGTGAGATTTTCCCTGAGTCCACAGCCACATCATTGGAATTAAAAATCCTTTCAAGAGGAACAAGTCCCTTTTGTAGAATATTATCTTTCAATTGAAAGATCTTCTTATTTGCTATTTAATCTTTTAAACCACTGGCTCCTGCATTTTCTGTTTTCTCTTCTTTGTCCTGATCAATTTTTGTGCCCTGGAACTCTTCAACCATAGTCAAAAACTCCTTAATTTGCTGGTCATCTTCAAAAACTTGCCAGTTCTTAACATTTTCAAGAACAGAAGGTCTGTGTCTCATTTCTACCTCATATCTTAGTCTTGGATTAACAGGAGGCTTGAAAGTGCTAGCAACCACAGCCAATGAATCTGCCAATCTATGCTCATCTCTTGGAATGAATTGAATGTTAAAAGCTTCAAAGAAGTTTTCAATCAAATCCCATACCTCATTTTTGTATGCCTGGAGCCTACGATGCTTTGTTTAACATTGATCTTTTATCTGCTTAATAAGTAGCTCCGAATCTCCAAAAGCAAAAATTGGCCTAACTCCCATTTGTTTGGTTGTTTGTATAGAAATAATCAAGGACTCATATTCTTCCACATTGTTAGTTGCCTCAAACTCTAATTTGAAAGAAAAAGGGAACATATTACCTCCAGGTGTAATTAGAAGAAAACCAGCACCTGTTCCTTCCTTGGAATAAGCTCCATCAAAGAAACATTTCCACACTTCTTCTGTTTGCAACTCTGTAATTACATTGGCTGAAGCAAGCTGCTTCTGATTATCTTCAGCCAGCTTTGCATTATCATGCAGTGTGAAACAAGCAAAATCATCCTTCTCCTGACTATATACAGGTGAATTGCTTGCTCCATTTTTTGTAATTGTCTTTACAAACCTAGTTTCTCTGTACAATCTCCTCTCCTCCCCACCAAAAATCAGTATAACAGCATATGTAAAATATAGTTTCAAAACACCTCCCAATTTAGCCCCCCAGGACCTAGATAGAAGCATTCCAAATCTAGCAGGAATATCTGCTACTACAACATCCATGACCAAGCTTCTAACTGGAATTTGGGCTAGTGACACTACGAGATCCTTAATAACCCCTAGACACTTGACCTTGTTTGAATCAAAAGAATACAAATCCCTGTAAGGTTTGGTCACTTGTATATTTAATTGCTTCATCACTGACAGAGGCATAAGATTATGTGAAGCTCCTGAATCAAACATACAATTACGTAGGAGGAAATCATGAACCAATAGGGAAATATAAAAAGGAGGTATTGAAGAATCTACTTCCTCTACATGTGGACCAAAAAGCACTACTGGTTTATCTTCCTGTAGATTTACAGTGTCACTCTCATTTTCTTTTAAATTAATAAACTCAACAATCTCCTTTTGATAAGTAGGTGTTTTTTCTAATTCTGTAAGGGGAACTTGTGTTCTTAGCTTTTCCAACTCCTTGGTAAGACTAAACAAGTGACCTTATTTAGCAGTCTTTTCATTCTCATCTTCACCTTTCTTCATTACTGGAATTATTTGAGGAATTGAAACAAGTTTCTCCAAAGGAATTTTTCCAGTTTAATCTTGAGAAGACTCACCTCGAAGTATCTGTGTCTTACCATTTGCATTTTGCTGCTGCTTTCCTTTATTTACTTGTTTTGCAAGCTGAGATTCTTGTGGAGTCGCCTTTGGTGAGGAAGTTGAAACTTGTTTCTCACTTTCATTTTCTTGATTTCTTGATCTCTTCCTCGATCTCAAGTCATATTTCTTATGTAGTTCAGCCTGCATAAAATCAGAGAATTGTTTCCAATATTCATCAATTTCATTTTCATCATGAATAGCATTTGTTTCATCATACACATACTCTTCTTCTTCAATGTCGAGTTCATCTTCATCAACTGCATATAATGTAGAAATTTGATCTTCAGGTTGTTCTTCACCAGGATCTGCTTCTATATATAATGGTGCTTGAATTTGATTTTGATCTTTTCTTTCCTTTTGCAAGATTTGCAAAGGTTGTCTTCTAAATTGGGGATTAAAGTTCTTATTATACTGTGTTTGTCTCTGAGAGTTCTTATTCTCTAACTCTAACCTATTTAACTTATCTGACATAGTTTTAATTACATTACACATATCCTCCAATGATTGACTTTGAGAGGATTTTATCTTTTCCTTTCCTTTGTCTTGGGTAGGCCGTGTTTCTGGTTCTTTTCCTGCAGCCACCAGATTCGCTTCTATCTCTAAAGCATCTGTTTGGACTTGATCAAGGATTGGAGCTCTTCTTTCCCTTAATGTGAATCCAAAATTTCATTCAAAAGCCCCTGCAAAAGTTATTTTTGCACCAACAGGAGGAGGCTTAATCTCTACTGGGAGACTATTGTACAATTTGTTAAATATTCTGACAAATTCGGCCACAGTTTCATCAGACTTCTTCTTTATGGCATTAAACTCTATTAATGAATACCCATGGTCTCTTTTTTCTCCTCATCTCTAAATAAACACACGTTCCATCTCTTCCCAAGAAGGAATGGTATTATTGGGAAGTCCTTTGAACCATTTCCTTGCTTCTCCATCCAAGGACTGAACAAAAAGTCTTAGAGCAACATCTACATGTTCAATGTCTTTGTTTGCTGCAAAATTGCAAAATACTAACACATGATTCTCTGCAGTTTGTTCATCTTCCCCTGTAAAACGAGGAAGAGTTTTGAGGTAATCTTGTGGCAATTGATTTAATGGTTGTGGTAGTTAAAGAGGTGCATACCTATTCACTAAGAATGCAGGTACTGCCATGTTTATTGAACTTTGATTACCAATAGATGTGGAACCTGACTGAGAGGTAGATGGAATGTGCACAGGTGGTAATGTGGCTATTGGTTGAGGTTGAATGATTATAGCAGATAAATGAAAAGTAACGGATTCTAAAGATTTCTCTTGGCAGTTAGGTTCCTGAAATGAAGTTGATGGAAAAGATGACTCTTTATCATATGAATGTTCAAGTGAATTGATGCTTGATGCAGAAAATGTAGGAATTGGTGTAATTGGAATCTCAGACCTTCCAACCCTCTTAGAAAATAGCCTTTCAGGATCTGAAAGAGCTTGAACCTTCTGTTGTGAAGTGTCTGATCTTGTATGGGGTCTTCTTAAAGCCAAAATTATTACTTTGATTCAAAACAACCAAATATTTCCTCCTCACTAAACAACCAGAGGAAAATATTGAAACCCAGGGAAAAATCTTCTTGCCTTCTCTCCCCAGCAAAGGCGCCAATTAATGTTGTACCTTAAGAAACCAATTTCCTGGTTGTGGGGAAATTATGCTTAAGACATTAATAAATATTATTTACTATCACTTATTGTTTGTTGTGTTCTCAAATGAAGGACCTGGAAAACTTGGTTTTTAACTCTTAATACATGTATGACCAGAACATCTCAGAATGCCATTTGTTGTTCGATATAAATGATGAATGAAGAAAGTTTGAAGGAGAAGTTAAAGATAATATGTTGATATTTCATAGAGACTACTATCTGTAACTTAGAGGAAATATGATAATGAGAACTGAATCATAAACAATATGCTGGTCTTTCATAGAAACTATTATCTATAACTTAGAAAGGAAATGAGGACTTCAAGTATAGGAGCGCTCTTTTAAGGAATTTTAACTTTATCTACATAAGCAAATAAAGACCTGCAGCTTCATTACTATACTTGAAAAGAAGAAAACATAGCATGACACATGACAGAGAAGCTTACAAAATTATATGCAACAACTCATGGAAACTTCTGATTCTTTCATTAATCAACGATGATATCAGGAATACAGTGGCCTAGTCTTCGGGTTCTCCAAAATTCGAACCCTTTCTTAGTAAATTTTCCTCCTTTTATACATTGTGGAACAATTGTTGATTTTTGAAACTACCCAAACTATCTAACTGCTTTTCTAACTATATGAAGCAAAAACTATTACATAATTTTACAGAGGGTAAAAGACACCTCAAAGAACATGAAATAACAAGAACATAACTGGATTCAGAAGGGGATGATAACTATTGGCTTGCTCTGTTGATCTGCTGTCGAATTCCTCTGTAAATGCCCTAATGATTCTTAATTCATTTTAGTCATAATGAAACATGTTTATTTTGTATAATCCTAGGCTTACATGGGCATTCTGATTGGCTAAAATGCCAAGAAACGTATCAGATTGTCTTCCTCTTCAACTTCGGCTCTAACCCTGATTTTCCACATTACAGAGCAAAATTAACGCGAACTTCTGATTAATCCGGATCTCAAAAGAGTAAATCTTGCTTTATAAACCTGTCAAATCCACACGTTCAGCACTCCATTGACTTTCATCGCAAATCGCAATCGGCCCGATAATCCCTGTAAAACTTAACTTATTCACCCTTAAGCCGCATAACTATGAGAATGTTGGAATTATGCATAAATATTTTATATCTATGCTTTTCTATTGGAAACCTCTTATAATGAAAATATATGATAAAACATGCTTTTTTCGCTTCCAATACGGCTCCGCACAATTTCCGAGGTATGCTTTCCCGCCGATTCATCCCCATCATAGATCTGTGCTTTTTAGATCAGACGTATGTAAAGGTTTCAGGCAAGACATAAGCCCGGAGAATACCTGCCCGAAATGGGTGGTTTCCTCTATCCACCTGACTGCTACGTGTTGAATTCTGAGTGGAATCGGGTGCATTCCAGTAAAAACCATCTATCGCTTTTGCTCCGCCCGAAAACTTGCTTTATAACTTGAAAACTGCCTTTCCGCATGCCTTGAGAACCTTCCAGACTTATATAACATAATATATATCACTATCGGATCTGGCCCGCAATATATATATATATATATATATATATATAGAGAGAGAGAGAGAGAGAGAGAGAGAGATAGATAAAGTGTTATACAATGATCGTGGACCCGCCGGGGCTTTAAAATATAATATATATATATGCTTCAAGTCCGGCCTTTCTATTATAATCCTTTATAATAGAAATTCATATAAAACAGCATAAACAAAATATATATGAATATCAATAAAAATCTTTACAACCCGCGATAAGATGGACGCGCTGAATTATAAAGTATAGCACATAAACTATCGGGTCTGGAATCCCCATCGCTCATCGCAATCGGTAAAGGAACCTGCATAAAGGCTTTTCGGACCCACCGGAGTTATTTTATATATATATATATATATATATATATATATATATATATATATATTTATTTATTTATTTATTTATTTATTTATTTATTTATTTATTTATTTATTTATTTATTTATTTATTCGGGTCCGGCCCTTATCGCAAATCGCGATTGGCAGGGTCATATACATATAATATAAGCGCTCTATGTTGTTTCGGACCCGTCTTCATTATAAAATTTAGCATATAGAATATTGGGTCCAGAACCCAATCGAAAATTGCAATCGGCACTTGTCTACAAAACCAACTGTCCATAACCATTGCAGACCCGCCGAACTTTAAAATGCAACATATATTATTTCGAGTCCAGTTTTAATGCTTTAACACTTGTTTCCCTTTGTAAAATCCAATATATTCCTTCATTTCTTGTATGTTTTGATTCTAATATACAACTTATTACATCTCCCTCTTGCCTTATATTTTTTCAAAATATTTTTCAAGTGATTTTTTGAATGAAACAAACAACAAAATACATGTTACAGCAAGGCCCAAAGCCCAGGTCACTGCCCATAATTGAATGACACCTTCAGAACTATAAGATAACAAGGAAATGAATTTACAAATGCAGCTACTTGAATAAGACCTTGACTGGACCCCTACTAGCCATGACAATAATTTGGTCAAACATATCACGAATATGTTATCTACAGGTGTAAATAACATATATGAGCATAGGGGTCTCATACTTGTTGATGCCTCCTGACATTAGTTGTCATTTCATCCATTAGGTCATAGATATATTATCCATTCATTTACAAGTAAAAACACAATGAGAACCATGCATAGCCACTATCATAAACTCATACATCACCAGCATAATAGCAACAGAAATACGAATGAAACAATAGCCATATGATCCACATATAAACTAGTATAATACTCATAGAAATACAAGGAGAAATAACCTCATATTGATGATGTAAAATCTAAACCCGGGATGGGACTACCATGTTCCACCTGACCATATAATGGTTGATCCAAATCTCTCTTTAGCCATTCACCCTCATTCCATATTCCAAGCATGAATGTGAGACTCAAACCAAAAGAACCAACCAAGGCATCCCGAGGCTAAACCACCTCACCCTCATCAATAGAAACTAGGCTTTACTGTAATCCATCCCGGATTACTAGGCCAACACAATAAACATGTCATAACAGGCTTTACCATGATCTCCACCCGAATATTGGGCCAAACAAGGATTGATGCCACTGGATTTCTCCACCTACACCATGAGGAATTTTCCTATCTCCTAGTCTCTCAAGCTTTAACGCAATCCAAACCTGTATCACTAGGCCCTAAACCGAGACCCACTCTCCAGTATTTTCCGCATATCTCAAACCCGATATTAATAGACCCAACGGAGAGAAAACAACCTCTTCACTTTACTGTATATCCTTCCATTCACCGGAAAGTATTCCTAGGCAGACCGAGGCAACACAATTATGGCTCTACCACAACCCATAGTCTGGCTCAAGGATCACTAGGCCGGTGGATTTACCATGATCCACAGTCTGGTTCAAGGACCACTAGGCCATGTGTTTTATCATTCAGAGATCCACCTCACTTAGCTTTGAATCCATCTGGAAATCCATCTAAACAAAAACATGAGAACCACATCACACCATGGCTATTAGAAAACAGAAAGGCTAGGCTAAAAACATTATCACACCTGGAAAAACCCATGCCATTACAAAAAATAACCACATGAAAAACCATGTGTGCCAAATCTAGCAAGGAAATCCCACATGCAAATCAATCCCTACAAAGGATCATGTTGTAATTGCTTGATCCTACTCTTCCTTGCTTGCTCCTTCCTTCTTCTTCTTGCCTTATTTGCCTTTATTGATCCAATGCAAAACCTGAGCAAAATTTTGAGCCAAAATCTTTCCAACTAATCCTCATAAGCCTTTTTATTAATGAGGCCTTTATTTTCTTCATTTTCCTCCTCAGATGCAACCTGTGACATTTCACCTTCCTTTTCTCCTAATTCCATTATTTTCATAAATAAATGTGCCAAAAATACCATTTTGCCTTTCCAAAGCCTTAGCCATTACCTTTTCCAATTTCCTTAGCCATAATAAATCGAATGAACACTTGCTAGGATGTCTCTCCCACCTTTCATCTTGGAATACATGTCCCATCACCGTGGCCTTATGTATTTTTACATGAAGTTTTAACCAGGGTTGTTACAGACCATTACAAACTCGAAGCGAGTTTTCTTTTTAGATATTTCTTCTTGCTTGTTAAACAGAAAAAACCTCAAGTTACCTTTTTTGAGCTTGTTAACTCCTATGAAGAAGATTTGGGTGATTATTTTTCTGCCTTTTTCTCACTCTTTAAACTGAAAAATATATTACGAGTTTTCTTTGTCTTACTCGTTTCAAAATTTACAAAGAATATCGAGTTTAAATTGTTCCCCTTGTACTCATAACAAAATAAGGTTGATGCCTATTGAGCATAGGTTTATCAATTTATCCAAATTGAATGGACTAACTATATTGGAAAAGGAACTGTTTAGGGCATACTATTAACCCTTTGTCACACCCAATCATCAACAATGAAAAAGGTACCCCCTTGGAGTCTTCTTTAAGCTCTTTTCAGACTCTCTAAATGTGAAAAGGCTATCGAGTTTACCCTTTGGACTTGTTAAACCTAAGCAAATTGGGGAAATTTTGGGCAAAGCAATGGTTACTATATCTATATCTGACGGAATTTTTGGTAGCAGTTTATTATCCATCCCTTAAATATGGTACTTTTCCTATCATATTCCTCCTTTGTCATCTTCTATGATAACCCTACTAATTTATGAGTATTTCCTTGATACTTTGATGTCTCTACATCTTAGTTTCCTCCTCCTCCCAGTGTTCTTGATTCTAAGTTGCCGATTCTTGTTAGTGTTGTGCCTTCTATTGTTCAAGGGATTATCTACAATATGTTACCTTTATCAACCATTTGATCATGTGTCTATTTCCCTAAGTCATTCCATTCCATTGTTCTACTTATCTTCAAAATCAATCATTTTGTCTCGTTTCACATCAAATGATGTATGACTTCTTATTGCCTAACTTTGACAAGTTCCTTCCTATCAACTTCAACACATTATCTAGGAAGTGAATCTAGAAACACCACAGTACCCTAGAGCATGTAGTCCTTACTACTAGGTTTTTGTGCTTTTCATTGGGGGTTTTCATTATTGGCTCCCACTTGAATGATTCTATGAGTGTTTGACCTAAAGTATTTTATTCACACTCGCTAGACTTTTCTAAGCATCTTGGAGACCATCATCCTTATCGGTGGCCATCCTCACATCTGTTAACGGTTTTCATCATTGACTGTTAATTAGATGAATTATCTCTTGTTCGACATCAGATCATTTATTCACATGTGTATAATTATGCTATTAGGCGATGGTGACGAAGACCTTGGGTGGAGACTTACATCACTCAGCCTTGTTTCCTCTCCCATATTGCGATTATTATTTTTGGAGACAGAGTATCAGATTGCTTTCATTATGAAATCTATCCACGTTGTTCTTATCATTGGATGATCTATCATAGATCCATTAGACATCATTCTAGTTTAGCTATTGAGCATGGGAATTCCCAACTCAGGACATGATTATTATATATCTTTGACATATGTTTGTTTTTTGCATACCTCTTTCAGTCTTGAAACTCTCTCTCTTCAACTATGATGTAAATTATTGCGTCCATCATCTCCTTCTCTAACCTGACACTTTAGGGGGAATCTATTATACTGGAAAATACCTCCTCATCAGCTCAGAGGAGAAGAACACTTGTTGACTGAAATAAAACCTTATTGCAAGCATGTTTTCCATAGTAATGTGCCGTAAAAATCCTACACAAAGTTGGTAATGTAGGCCACAACCTAGTAACCTGTGTTTCCCAAGAAACTAATGCTTTGTATCTCAAAGAAGGTCATGAAACCCAAGTTTCAATATCCCACGAGAAAAATATCATGAGTTAACTCACAGAATCTTTGTTTTTCACTCAAATTTGACTATAAAGATGGAAAATATTGCCTCAAGCTCATCTATGAATGTTTCTTATCCTAACCAAGACTACTAGACCGGGAGAAAGCAATAAAGTGGAGGAAACATCTTCCATTCTTTTGGATTTTTCCCAAAGTGAACTGGTGAAGCAATTTGTAAAATTAGAGCCTCCCATTACCTATATATTAGAGGCTAGGCCATTGTAATGAGGATCAGAATTCATGCACTATTATGTTGCCAAGATATTGATTGAGAGAGAGGTTGAAGAGCTAGGAATTGGAGGAGGTCATGTTGCAACCATCTATGGTTGTAATATTCCTTCACTGAATATATAGATTTACTGTTGTTTCATCCATATCATTGTCTCAAGCTCATGTTCCTTATGTTTATGTTGTAGTGGTTTGGATTATGACTAGTTGATGTATTTAATGGTACCATGTTGTTTACTTGCTAGTGCTTTGGATTGGTGAAGTATATATGTTGTGAATATCACACGTGTTTGTCTTGTGTGCAGGTTCTTCCCTTGGAATTGGCTGAGGAACCTTTCTCAACCACACTAACTATTCCAGCTAAGTTGTGCATAAGGACAAGCAGGTTGTTATTCACCCTTTCTTTGTCAATTTTAGTCTAATGCTAGTTTAATTGAATGCATCTACTTTTCTTGCAGTAGATCCCTTAATCCGTCTGCCTTAGGTTCTGGGAAACCTGAGAGGGTTTTCTAATTTGTCTAACCGAGCACAAACCCATACAACATGTGATAATACCATTCAACAGCGTTATTTTGATATCACTCGGCAGATCCCTTTTTTGCTAACTTGTAAAAGTTACTCGGAAGCCTCGTGGGAACCACATGGTCAACTTAATGATGTGTCCTTTTCTTTATTAGGCCAAACTTTATCTAGGCATAACTCTCACTGGAGGAGTTGTATTTTGGTATAATTTATATCACTAGAAATCTCTCAACACATCAAACACAATGTTGGTATCATAATTTAATTATATAATATTTGTAAAGGAAGGATTTTTGTGACCCCATCTTCATAACAAACATTGGAGCTTGGGTTAAGTTATTAATTAACACCTCCCACATTTTGAGATAGCATAATGGGGTGATCCATGCATGCCATTACAAATAATGAAATAATCTCACTTCATGTAAACTCCGGAAACATGAAACAACATCTGGAAATGTAGAGAAAGATGAGGGAGCATCCCCACAAACTCTTTGAAATATTAAAAAAGTATTATTTAACTATTTAGAAATATTTTTGGGATATAAAATTTGTTGGGGAGTACTCCGATTTAAATTTCGTTAATATGCTAGTATGTTAAATGTTCTTGCTTAAGGGAATACAAAATGTTTGGCTTGTTACAAATGTCTAATGTGAGTTGATCTACTAAACACAAGGAATAAAGAATGGTTGATTGGTTGTGAAATCAAGATGGTATAACTCATGTATAGACTAATTGACTAAATAATTATGAGTGTATAGATAGTTAATATGCATAGGAATGTGAGGGGAATGGACCCCATAGCTGAGACAAGAAATAAAACTAGGTTATAAACTTGCTAGAAATTTTAAGGAAACTTTTTTTTTTATCATGTGGTTTGAGTTCATCAAAGATTACATCAGGCTTGACCTATGGCTTTAGAAGCCTCGACCTAGGGGCATCTAAGTCATCAAAATCGCTCAAGGATCACACACGTCTTGGGCCACACTAGCCGTTAACATGACTCGATTTTTTCCCATGGATTTTTGAAGCAGTGACCTTCAAATCACGGAGTGACTTAACGATACACCCCATCACTATCTATTCTACGCCTCGTGGGTAAGGAAACTTATTTTTTTATTTAATACAATTTATATGTTTATTCATGTGATGAGATTCTAATTAACTTGGAAGTTTTCCTTGTGGAACTATGTTAGAGGGAAAATGTGCATAAAGGATCAGTCAGGAGATCTTGACTATATAAATATGAATCAGCTAGATAGTGATGTCATAACTGTGAAAATTTCATAAGAAGGAAGTTCCTTGAACTAAAATTTTCCTTGGATGATATGTGTGTGTGTCTGTGTCTGTGTCTATGTGAAAAATGGGAAAATGAGATAAAGGTATAATGATGTTATTTCATTTGTTGAGAACCACCATAGTAGGAGAATAATTAAATTAATTTTTAAAATTTGATGACTATGTGAATGGTATGCTTTGGGTAACATGATGAGGTTACCCAATAAAACTCTCTGTCGCATGGAATATTCATCGGGAAAGAGTGCAAGAATGATCTCTTGTTGGTTAACTACCACTGTTAGTATGCATCTAATATGATGGACTTATAAGCTTGGTTATGTAAATATTTGGAAATAATATAAATTGTGATCTGAACAAAAATAAGAGCACAAAAAATTAGATATAACCATAAATATAGATATGCAACAAAAATAAAAATTCATTTCATTAATATCAAATACTGAAATATGCTTACAAACAAAATGGAAATAGGACTAGCTCAGGCGATGGTAGCTTATCTCTGAGAAGAGATGTGGCGGATACATGCCTCTAAACTATGTTACAATGAGGCTCTAAGTCCTATTTATTATTGAGAAATAATGGAAAACCATAAACATCCAAAAACCTATCCCTAGGAGATGAAGCACCAAAACTATGGGCCCTATTTGGGTAAATTGGTACATCAACTTCACGGGGTCATAACTTTGGCATACAATATTTGTTTGACGTGCACAATACCTCGTTAGAAATATCTATCCAAGGACTACAACCTTTTAGTGGAAAAAATTGAAGACCTATGCTTTCCCATTTTTCCCAAGAAAATTCGTTTAGGCTCTCAAAACGGCTCCAGAAGTTTAGGACCCAAAAGCCTGCCAAAAATATTAAATTGTGCTACAACTAAGGGAACTAAAAAACTAAAAGAGACAGTGATGGGGGTCCAAGTGGAATAGGTGAGTGGCCACCAACATTCACTTGGAACAATCTCCCCCCCCCCAAGGAAGAAATGGTCCCCATTGCGTTGAGTGCCTCCATGAGATGGGGAAACTTCTGTTGAACTTGGTCCCTGCTGAGCCACTTGCCTTGGTGCAGGAGTTGGCTAGCTTTCACAACTCGATATAGGTGGATATTTTTCTGGTGAGTGTTCTTGATATTTGTATCCATAATCCGATCAGTTGTGGCATTTTCCATGCAGACTGAGTTTAACTCTGTTAGTGTGGGTTGTTCTACAATGTTTGATGTGTCTAGTAATGGTGAGAAGTATGGTCGAAGGCGATCCACATTGAACATTGGGTGCAATCCAAAGAATGGGGGAATGTTGAGCTCAAAATCATTGTCTCCCACAACCTTGGTAATGGTGTAAGGACCACATCGAAGTGGTTTGAGCTTTCGATGGGCTCCGGTAAGGCGTTCTTTATGCACATGCAACCAAACTTTGTCACCCACCTGAAACTTCTATGGCACCCGATGTTGATCATGTCATTGCTTGTACTAGGTATTTGACTTCTCCAAGATGTCGTGGACCTATTGGAAGACATGTTGGACGTGTTAAATAAATCTGGTCGCTTTATTAGCCTCGGAAAATACATGTGTGGATTATGTTTTTGTAGTCGCATGAGGCATGGCAACATCAATCGAACACAATGGTTGAAATCCTAGACCCACTTGAAAAGGACTACGACCAGTTGAGCTATGGAGAGAGTTGTTATATCTATGTTTCACATAGGGGATACTCTCTTCCCACGTTCATGGAGGCTTGGAGTTGTACATGTAGAGTATGTGCACTATCATCCTATTGACAAACTCCATCTAGCCATCAGTCTGGGGATGGAAGGCAATCGACTTGGTGAGCCTGGTGTCCAATAGTGTCCAGAGCCTTGACCAGAATGTGCTCAGGAACATTTTATCTTGATCTGAACGAATAGTTTTGTAGTTTCCTCTGTTTTGATACTCTTCTTGCAAGCCACCAATATAGCCATCTTAGAAAATATGTCCATGACCACAAATACACAGTCCACGCTTGGTAGAAGGGAGGACAGACATATAGTCCATGGAGATGGATTCCCATAGTTGGATGGGAGTAGGAAAAGGAGTGTATAGGCCTTTCTTCTTGATGGTTGTCTTGGCGATGGCATAGGCCGTGTAGGATATGATATATTTCCCAACATCCAGTCAGAGTTTTAGCCAATAAAAGTACTTTTTAGTACATCCATAGTTTTCTCCACACCAAAGTGTCATGCATCCTAGTTGTATTGTGCTTCCCAAATCAACTTGGCACGCTCACTTGAAGGAACAAAATGTGGCCTAGGTAGCATAATAATGCGTCCTAGAGGTGGAAATCATGAACTTTATTTCCATCCACTAGCATTTGATATGTGGAGGTGAACTCTTGATCATTTTTGTATAATTGCAACCATCCAAAGGTCTTGTGGCCACAATAGTTGAGAACAATAGTCAGTGTTGCAACTGGGGCCAAATGAGGCAGGCTGCAACATGATTGGTTCTTCCCTTTTTGTATTTAATGTTCAAGTGGAATTGTTGTAGATATGTAGACCACTTGTGATGGCAATCGTTCTATAACTTCTCCTTCCCCAAAATGTAATGCTTCCATTGTCGGCAAGTCTGCACGATGGAATACATCTCTCTACCATAGGCGGGGTACTTCTGAATTGTATCAAAAAGTGTCTCACTTTGATAGTCCATTGGATGCTCATGTTGGGTGAGGACTTCGCCAATAGCATAGTCAAAGGCATCTGTCTCAATTTCAAATGGATGTTGCAGTTTTAGTACTGTGAGTATCGACGCAGAGAAGAGGCGGTGCTTCAACTCAATGAACGCCTTCTGTTAGGACTTAGACCAGGAAAACCTTTCTTTCGCCCCTCCCTTATTAATCTAACTCAAGGGCCAAGTGCTACGGGAGAATCCCTGTAGGAACCTCCGATAAAAATTTGCAAGGCCCAAAAAGCAGCGAAGCTCTATTAGAGTGGTTGGGGTTGGCCAATCTCGAATGACTTGGATCTTGGTTGGATCCACATGCACACCATGCTCATCTATGATGTAGCCCAGATATTGGACCTGACTCATGTCAAAGGCTCATTTCTCCAAGTTGGCACACAGTTTTTGTTTCCAAGGGTTTGAAGGACCTACCAAATGTGTTGCAAGTGTTCTTCCCAACTCCTGTTAAATATGATGATGTTGTCTAGATAAACAACCATGAATGAGTTTGTGAAGGGATGTAATATAATGTCATCCATTGGCATCATAAAAGTAGCATGGGAATTTGTCAACCCAAAGGGAATAACCAACCATTCAAAAAGGTATTCCTTGGGTTTGAAGGCAATATTCCATACATCTATGGGTTCTATTGGAACCTAGTGATAGCCAGACTTCAAATCGATCTTGCTGAAATTCTTGGCCCCCTTGATTTGGTCCAGAAGGTCATAAAAATATGGGACTGAATACCTATTCCTGACATTGGTTTTGTTTAGTACTTGATAATCAATGCAAAGCCTCCATGTCCCATACTTCTTCTGTACAAGTATTGGGCTCCCACAAGGCAAGGAACTTGGTCAGATGTGCCCTTTTTGCAGCAACTCCTAGATTTTCCACTTAATCTCTTCATTTTCTATAATGGAGCAGTGATATATCAGCCTATTGGGTAGAGGTGCTTTGGGAGTCATATCGATCGAATGCTTGACCTAGTAGTGCAAGGGTACCCCTATGGGTGAGGAGAAGATGTCCCTATATTCTTCCACAACCCTATCCATATGCTTCTGTTGTGTGGAGGAACCCTTCATGGGGGCCATGGATGTGACTATGATCTTCCCCCTACTTTTAGAGTGAATCAGAAAGAAAACAAATTTCCCAATCTGGGAGATGATCTTACTGCATTTCTTAGCAGAGATCAAAGAGATGGTGGTAGGTGGGGCTACCTCCGGTATCTTTTATAAATTAACCCAAATAAATAATAACAGAGTGAGGTCTAGACTCATATACAACATGTCACTTCCACAAGTATGGTTTTCGTAATAATAAATCAAAAACTTCAAGAGGAGAAACATCACATAGTACCTCATCCATGAAGGGCTTGATGTTTTAGGGAAGGTGGCCCTGTTAGCTGACATGAAGATCTCGTCCTTGGTGAAGCCACCCGATGGTGTATGGTTGTGGATGTGTTGTAGTTGGTAGGCCCATCCACTTCATGACCTCTTCTAAAATGAGGTTATTTTGGCTCCCGATTTCGATAATGAACTATAGCGGAGAACCTTTCACCCACATCTGTGATTGGAAGAGGCATTCCCCATCCTCTAGATCTTCACGCTCAATCTTCTAGATCTTGGTGGTGGCCATAGTGGCACTAGGCTCTATGTCAATGATCTGCTTCCCTTTGTCATTCCCCTTGTCAGGTTCTGACTCAGAGTCAGAACATGTGTCTGATTCGGAAGCCTTCAACTCAACCATTAGTGACTTCTTGGCCTGACGCTCACTTATGTTGTGAATAGAGCTCTTTTGGAACTCACACCACTTTCCCGTGTCCTTCTTTGTCTTTATGGTGTTGTTATTTTCTTACGGCTTCAGCAATTTATCCTGAGTCGCCCTACCTTGTCTTTGCTCTTTTTTTTAACGATTTTGGGGCACCTTTCCCTTGCTTTGGATTTGTGGATCCAAAGTCTTTCTTTTTCTATTTAAACTTCTGCTCAATCTTAACAGTGTATCGGTATGGCGTGCCGAGTGAGGAGATGTCCATGAACTCCATCTCGACCTAGATGTACCTATGTAGGCAGTTGTGGTACTTAAGTACCAAATTCCACTCAGAATCCTTGATACCCAACATCATCCGAAGGGTATGAAAAACATTAGTAAACTATGGCATGTCTTGGTCCTTCCATGTCGCAGCGTGGTCCACTTTATGTATTTATCCTCATGGCTCTTGATAGGGTAGTACTGCTCCTTGATGGCATCTCGGAATGAATTCCAAGTGGGCGCGACTAAAAATAGTGAGGGTTTAATTTTGGCCTTCTTCTTACAACAGGTTTCCCACCAGTCCTTGACGTGGGGGGTGGCTTTGTGAAGTGAAAAAGTAATCTATTCCTAGCTAGAAAAATCATGAATAGAAAAATATCCTTCTAGTATATTTAACCATTTATCTATGACGTTCACATCTATTTGACCCTAAAATATGGGGATCAAAGTTAACTTTTACCTTAAAGGGTGTCGCGCTTCCAGAGTAGCTATTGGAAGGAGATGTGTTGCCCTTGGGTAGTTGCTAAAGGATCTGGGCAAAGTTGTCCATCATCGCATTCCTGTGTCACTCGAGTGCTTCTTCAAGCAAGATTTTGAAAGGATATTTCCTCCCTCATTTTTCTTCTCTTCCACCATGGGAGGTCATCGTGATTTGCGAGGCTGGTCTTGCAAAGGTTCAACCAGTTCGAGCCCTAACTCCTTATATCTCGACCTCGTTGGGGACATGCAAAGAAAAATAGAGAAAGAGTAGACCGCTCTAATACCACTGATCTGAACTTAAATAGGAATGCAACAAATTACAGATATAACCATAAATACATAGATGCAGTAAAAATAACACTTCATTTCATTAATATCAAATACTGAAATATGCTTACAAATAGAATGGAAATAAGACTAGCTCGAGCGATGGTAGCTTATCTCTGCGAAGATATGTTGCGGCTACATGCCTCTGAATTGTGTTACAATTAGGCTTGAAGGCCTATTTATTATTGAGAAATAATGGAAAACCCTAAACATCCAAAAACCTAACCCTAGGAAATGAAGCGCCAAAAACTATGGCCCCGTTTGGATAAATTGCTACATCAACTTCCCGAAGTTGTAACTTTGGCATACGATCTTCATTTGATGCGCACAATACCTCGTTAGAAATATCTATCTGAGGAATACAACTTTTGAGTGACAAACATCGGTTAAAGACCGATGTTTGCCTTGATTTTCCCAAAAAAAACTTCGTTTAGGGCCTCAAAATGACTCTAGAAGTTTAGGACCCAAAAAAATGCCAAAAATAGTAAATTGTGCTACAATTAAGGAAACTGAAAACTGAAAGAGACAGTGGTGAGGGTCCAAGTGGAATAGGAAGGTGGCCACCAACATGCACCTAGATCAAATTGAAAGTTAACTTTAAAATTGATAGGACAATGCTAGACTTTGTAAGTTGGATACCTAATGCACATGCCTTTATGAAGTTTCATTGAAACTTGTAAACAACCAAATTTATAGAACAATGACTAATTTATGAAATTGAGATAATTTCAGGGACTATTGAAAACTACAGCAATTATTATGCTACAAGCCAGTTGGACTCCTTCAAGAGGCTCCAAATGAAAAATGCTTGTAATGGTAGCCAAGTAAGTAAGGCAAGCAATGAGCAATGGTAAAGGAAAGGAATTGAGTATGAATTGATTCACATGGATTTGATATGTTTCAAAATTAATGTATGTGTTGTATGGATTCCCAAATAGGAGTACGGTTAAGGCAAATAGTCTTTAGTATGAAATATGAAAATAAATTTTGTAATGCATGCTAACTGAAACATAGAACTAAATCTCTCATGAATTCAAGATATGCATTTCTCATTTCTGACTCATTGGGTTGTTGAAATAAAAGTTAATTTTATTATGAATTTCTTAGAATGAAATTGATGCATACATATGATGCTATGATATTTCTATTCCAATCTATTTAAAATCGGGTGGATTAATAGAATTTGTATACATGCAATAACTCTGAGATCACTTCAAGACATTGTGAATATTTACAATGAAGAGATTGTATGTATAAATGTTGACGATTGTTTGGCTGATTAGAAGCTCAAATTGCAAGCAGAGTGTTGGAATGGGGTGTGAGATAGAAACCACCATGATATTAACACCACTTGCAAAGGATCCCAGCAACATGACTAAAAATATCATACTTATGAGATCAGGCTTCTGAATGAAGAAAAGTTGGGAAATTAAAATTTCTGATTCAAAATTTTTTAATATATCTCATGGAAACTAAATGTTGTGACACAAGAAAAAAAATATTGGAACATGGAGCTCATGAAGGAGAGTGTCATGATGTCATTACAACCCCACTTTGTTTACCTCATGGGAGAAAGTCATAATTGGTAGCTTGACTATAAGGTTCCACGGATAGTGCAATGGAGCACACCAGACAATCACTTTTCCATAAGACTCCTTGCACATGAAATTAGGGCATGTGAGATTGGAACTTAGTACTATGACTCTAATGATTACCCTAAACAAGTAGACTTCTTGGAATGGGGGTTTCTTGGGCTTGGAAAAGTAAGTGGTTGATGGGGTTCCCTTGTGAAACTCAGTGATTGAAATGAAACCATTAGGTGTTTGCAGTTAGATTGAAAAACCACTTAGTGTTGAGGGACTAAGTCCCCTAGGGTTTTGGGTCAACACCCTAGCAGAGCGAGGGGTTATCTACAGTAAAAGACAAGCATTCCACGCAGACATGATACTTAAATAAGAAAACTATGCAAAGAGATGTGTACCTAGGGGTCCTTCGTTCGAGTAGATCCAACCAGGGTTCAAACCCTCTTGGAGTTCCTCTCGATCCTTGAACCTACAAAACAACCAATTCAAAGAAGCATAGTAATATATGGACAAAGTATCATATAGAAATGAACTTCATAACATATTGAAAGATGGCTAATTATACATTTAAACAATTATTCATATGTAAACCATAACAATAACATTATATGCATAAAGAAGATTGATTTCGGGAACAAGACAAATGTTTCTTTATTGCAAATAACTAAAACAAAGCAAGGAATGATATCACCTGAATCTTCCTCTTGCTGGCTCCAAGCGGAACCATCCTCCGGGTCCGTCCAATCCAAAGCTTCAAAAGGCTCCTTCCATGACTCACACAAGGATATATCAACTAGTGAAATGACATCAAAACTCAAGGAAACAAGGGTTTCCTGTAGTGGGGGAAATGCTGGAAGCACAGGGATCTTCAAACCTGATCAGGGATAATCTCAACAGAGTAATTCTCTCCTCTTTCTCCTCCTCAAGGCCTTCCCATTGAATCCTTTTTATACTTCTCCCAAAGTAGTTTTTTAGTTGGGAATTCGTTGGGAACAGCTGGGGCCACAGCACTAATAGGTAATCAACAGGTAAAACCCATGATCTCCACTTGAAATTAAGGAGATTTAATTTTTTTAAGTGTTTTAAAACATATACGTGGGTTGGGTATACACTGACCCGTGTACACACGTGTTTAGCTCAGGGCAATGTCGCGTACAGGGAGTAGAACACTATTTTTTAAGTCTTTGGACCAAGTCTGGAAGGAGGGGTTGCCCTAGGCCATAAATGCAGCATCACAAATATCAAATGTGAGATTTGGAGCTATAACACTTAGTGCTTGGTAACTAGTTGATGAACCACTTTCACAATGGAATCAATCATGGTGTTAAAACTACTAAGTGCTTTTAGTTAGACTGAAAAATACTTAGTGCTTGCAAACTAGCTAATGAACTACCTTCATAGTGAAATCAATCCATATGTTAAAACCACAAGGTGCTTGTAGTTAGACTGATCAACCAATTAATTCTTGCTAAGTGATTTCTAATTGGACGATGAACCACCTTCATAGTGAGATCTATCCCTTGATACTCAATACACTCCCCTCTATGATCTAGGTGAAGCCCTTGTTCTTAAAATCCAAAGAGCAAGTGAGAAGGAGCTAGACTCATTACCCTAGAATACAGAAGAAGCAAAGAGTAACCATAGATGTCATTTTTTGAACTATCCATGTTGGGTCATTCGTTTTTGGAAAAATACGGTGAACAACAGTTTTGGAAGATAAATATATAAATCTATCAGAAGTAGGTCATCATAATTTTAAACGTGGCATAGACTTAAAACATTGGGACCTACGCAGTTGAAACACAAGGAAGCGTGCCTGCAAGAATAAGAAAGTGGAGTCAATTTTGAAAGGATAAACAGGAAAAAGGGAAATGACTCCAAGATTGTGTGGTGGCGGAGGAGGCCCTATAGGTAGACTAGATGATCCTTGAATCCTGAGCCATGGGCATTCCATAATATGATTCCCTTCAACTTGGTAGTGTGTACACCAGACCTGAGGTCGCATGGGTCAGGTAGGAGAAATATCCTTTAATCTCTTAGTAAGAGTGGAAATTTGATTCTGAAGTCCCATAATAGAAGGTTCAGCAGAAGAAGCACCCAATTTATAATCCTGGGCATATCTCGTCATTACTTCAATCTGCATTGGTTGTTCCAAAGAATCTTGCAGTCTATCAATATTTTGTTGTGACGGCAAAATCGTATTCATTGGTAGCAAAGCCATAATAAATAAGTCCCTCTGATGATGAGGATCAATGGGGTATGACAATTTCCTGATAGCATCTTTAAATCTCTGCATGCACTACCAAGCAAATTCTCCTTCTCTTTAACGAATATCCCTTGGGAATAAATTTGGCATGATTATTAATATGAGGAGAATAAAGAAAATTAATATATTAATAAGATAATGAAAATTCATATGAAGGGGAAAGGGGGAATATAAGGAAAAATAATAATTTGATAAATAATATGATAAACAAATAATAATAATAGGGTAAAAAGGGAGGGAGAAATGGATAATGAAAAGAAAATGATAAACAAATAAAAATAATAATAATGAGCATGAAATAAGGATTAAAAGGGGGAGAGGAGAGAAAAATTTTAGAGAAGGAAGAATAATGAAATAATAATAGAAATTGGGATAAGAGTTTAATTAGAAAGGGGGGGCTAAGAAACAAATCCAGAAGGAGGAGAAGGAGAATGAAGGGGTCAAATAAGGAGGAAAAAGAGGTGTGTGGGGTGTGGGTGTGCATAGAGATTAGTGTTCAAGGTGATGAATGACTAATTGCAAGGATTGGCTAAGTTTTTATCCATCCTTCCAATTAAAGTTGTTTTGGTGTTTTTCAATTTCTGTGGCTTCACGAATGATATGAGATGCATAATGGGGAGTTGAAGCTTGTATTTTGGTTTGGTCAAAGAAAATAAGACAGTATGAATTATAGGATATTCCAATTAAAACATTGGACATTTCAAAACAATGCACACAATTCACTCCAAAAAAAATTCAACAATATGACTAACTATGGAAATATTCACCCATTTACTGCCAATGGGATTTCTTCCATCTAGTAACTCCACTAGTTCCCAAGCCTCATTCTTGTCAAAGGTTTCCATTTCTTTGACCATGGCCTTTTTCCAAGTTTTACATCCTTTGAGTCTACTACCTCCCTAATAGTTATAGGATCATTATGACTAATAGACAAATTAAAATTAGAATGGAAATGATGTGGGGTGTACCTTTCTAATGTCCTTATGTCCTAAACCAATCTCCTCAATACCAAAGTATCTAGTTCTTCTTATTCTAATTCATGTTCTTTTGTAGAGTCTAATTCATCATGCTTCGATTCAAACTCTATATTCTTTGATTATTTCTTCCTTTATAGGACTTCCTATTGGACAACATTGTTGAGTTCTATAAACACCATATCTCAACTATACACATCCTTCTTAATTTCTAGGTTCCAAAGTTTATAACCTTTCAAACCATCTTTATAGCTAATAAAGATTCACTTTAATCTTTATCATCTAGCTTACTCCTATTTTCCTTTGGAATGTGTACATAATCATCACAACCAAATACCCTAAGATGTTTAATAGATGGTTTCCCACTAGTCCATACCATTTGTGGAGTCTTGTCATCCAATGTTGATGAGGGTAATTGATTTACTAGGTAACATGCAATATCCATTACCTATGCCTGGAACTATTTTAGTAATTTGGCACTATTGATCATGCTCCTTTATTTTTCCATCAAAGTCATGTTCATCGTTTCTATAACTACATTTTTCTGAGGTGTGACAATGGAGTATTATTCTACCTTGTTGTACTACACTTTTTATGAAATTCTTCGAATTCATTCTCAAAATATTCTCCACTGTTATCTGTCCTCTACACCGTAATTTCCTTCTCTATCAAATTTTCCATGATAGCCTTAAACTCTCTAAATTTTTCAAATACTTTAGGTTTCTTCCTAAGGAGATATATATATGTACTCCTCAAAAATTCTTCTATAAATGAGACATAGAACATAGATTTACCCAATGATGTAATTAACATGTAAAAACACATCAATGTCACCATTGTAATATTCCCTCTACCTTCATAGCACTAGAGGAGAATATTACCCAATTCCACTTCTCATATAAGAATTTCTCATAGAAATCAAAATGTCCTCCAATTATACCTTTACCATGTTGTACTCAAAGGTCCTTTATCTAATATGTCCTAATATTTGATGCCACAAAATAGTCTTTTCTCTAGAGACCATAGGGGTTTTTCTTTATTCAACTCCACCTTTAAGAATAATGGAATTGTTGCAACCATCACTGATAGTGATTCTAGTGTCTTATGCAAAGTTCCAATCCAAAATCCCCTCAAAAATTCCACTACTCCTAAAACCATCTTACAGGTTTCTTTTTGAAACATTGTATTAACACCTACATCACTCATATTTCTTATAGAAAACAAATTTGTATCCAATCCTAGGATATGAAGAGAAATACAGAATGCTCTAATCCTTCCATCCATGAGCTTCAACTTGGATTTTCCTCATCATATGATTTCATCTATCTTGTCATCTCCCAAGAAAACATTATTGCTATCATACCTTTCATACTCACAAAACTGCTAATTTTTTGTAGCATCAGGAGGTATTTATGCATGCCAAACAAGTCACCCAGTCAGCTTAAAAAATAAATAAATAATAAAAAATGGAGTGCAAGTCAGCCTAGCCAAGTGAAGGGGTGTGCCCTTAGATTATTTTATCCCATTCAACAAGTATAAATACATGATGTAGCATTTCATTTTCATCACCAAAAAAGTGAGGTTGTTTTTCATTTTTTCGAGGTCTCTTGGCGCTCGAATGAAGAGAAATGAAGAGTATTTATGTGTGGAGGAGGGAAGCAAGGAGTTGAGTCTGAAGGAGGCCAATTTATAGGTTGAATTATAGGTTTCGAGCCACAGGGACATAGGCCATAGGTCATGGGTTGTAGGACTATAGGCTACAGGGACATAGGCCACAAGGAGGTAGGGGCTATAGTGATGCAAGGGCCATAGGGCCTATCATGGGAGATTGACCAGTTTGACCGCAGAGTTCAGAAGTGATTTTACTAGGGTTGAGTAATATGAGTTTGATTAGAATTTAACTTGGATTATTGGCACAAATTTATAAACAAATTGTTGATTTGAAACCCTTGTTGAATAATAATCTCCTAAAGAAAAGTTGTTGAGTTTTCTTCCAAGGTTGGGTTTCCCAAGATAAAATATTGTCCCTATTATGCATGGATGTCTTTCTACGATATTTAATGTTAGACTACATTTATTGTTGATATTTTTTATGTATAATTACTCAATGATATCAGTGGCGTGATATAAATTGATTGAATATCATTAGGTAGTAATTATTAGATCATAAAATATTATTCTATTGTGCTCCCGTAGAAAATTTCAACATGGTATTAGAGCTTTGTTGAAATAGCAATCGTTGAAGTCAGCCTAAGAGACAAGTATTCAAGAATCATGTGGAGGTGGATGAGTTTATCATTGTAGAAGTCTATCTGAAGGATAAATATTTCCAAGTTCATCATTGTAGGAGACTTTGTGAAGAAGTAAAGGCGGTTTCATTATTTCTATGTGAACTTGTGAAGGAGATATGATGTCATAGATCTTGTTGTTTGTCCATGCCCATATGGAAAGATAGAAATAGAGAAGGGTAGTGTAAATTACATGATGATTCCAAGGTTGTTGCATATTATTTTTCCAACAGGTTGGTATTTTGTTAATCTTGGTCCCACTATTGAGCTCTTCATAAGACAACTTGGAGCTCTCATTCCTATAATTATTGAGCATGTCTAACCCATTTGAGGTTAAAAATATGGTTCATGCTAGACAAGAGCTTTTTCATCTTCATGAGAAGTTAAAAATTGCTATGTCAAAATATTTACACACTCACTATATCCATGAGACAAGTATAGATGGTCATTTTCATGACCATACTATAACATATATAGATGGTTCTATTCTTAAATAAAATTGAAAATAAGATGGATGATGTCAAACTAGAGACAGAGGGAGTTAAGGAGAAATTCCTTATCTATGCTCTTTCAAAAACAATTACCAATAGCAGTGATGCTTGGTTGTTGGATAGTGGTGTTTCTAGGCACATGACAGGTTTTTTAGACTCTCTTATAGATTTGTCAAAGAGGAAGTTGACAATTCCCTACAATCCTCAGATTAAGAGATAAATACTTTATATTTTTCCTTCTTTGATTATTATTATTACTTTTATTTTTTAGTCAACTTCTTGCTCTTGTATTTTTTCCTTGGTTATGAGTTTTCTTTCTTCCATGACCTCCTGAATCGAGTTCGTAAAAAGGAAGAACAGATCCATTATGGAGACTACAAAAAGGAAGAATATGACAAATGGTTAGATTCTTAGGCTTGGGGATAGACTCAACCAGGAGAGATTTGTTGGAAATACTGAGGGGAGGGTGAATCGGTATTTATTTTCAATTGTTACTTTTACCAGTTAGATCACTTATACTTAGAACACAAAATGAACAATAAGAATAAATGCTTTTATTAATTTCTTCAATAAATCAAGTACAATATATGTAGGGCTCCAACCCTAGATGAAGACACTGATCTTCAATCTCCCAAGATCCAACTTGTATTTTTCAAGCACCAACTTGAACTTCCAAGCTCCAACCTTGTCAATTCTAAGGAACCAACCCTAAGAGCTCCAACCCTATATCTGGTTCAGGATTCAACCTGGTTTCTTAAGGACTCCAATCCGCTAGGGCTCCAACCCTATTTTCCAAGGCACCAACCTTGTATTTTCGAGGCTCCAACCCTCACTTTACTTCGTCAAGATGTATTTGGTTATACTCCACAACTCCTAATGTCTTTTTCAATGAGCCCCGTCAATCTTCAACTATCCCTTCACTACGTCACGTCATCAATGACAACATTGTCTTCTTAGAAGGTGTCATCACTCCTCTTCATCGTACCCAAACAATTTCTCCAATTCATCTCATGATGGCTTCAGAAATGCATCATGGACTCCAACAATGTCTTCAAGATCAGCAAAAGCTTCTCAATACGATGTCTTCAATAATCCCTCAAGGTGTCATCAATAGGCTGCCCCAAGAACTTTCTAATGTGTTCAAATGTTCTTTAAATGTTTCTCTAATATATTTTCACACCACTCTTAGAATTTTCTTCAACGAGTTATTTCACCAACACAAGTTAAGAGTCCTTCAATTATGCTTCAATACAAGATCAACCTTCAATCAGGCCTTAAGTTATGCTTCAAGTGTTTTTCAGAATTTTCTCAACCATGATGTCTTCAAATGTTCTTCAAGTCAACCCAAGTCTTCACTATTCAAGCCTGTCCAACCTTCAAAGCTTCTTCACTACACCTTCAAGGGTTCAATAGATTCTTCCAAAAGGTGTTTTTACAATCTTTAACAAGGCTACTCTAAAGGAAATGTTTCAACAAACTTCGGTATTATTACTCCAAGGAATTATTTCTTTTTTTTTATTTTGTATTAGGTATGTTATTCCTCCTACGTTAAGGTCTTCAATAATATGTTCAAACACTGCTACAAGTTCCTAACTGAGATCTGCAACTAATGACTTTGGGAATGTTCAAAAAACTCTCCAAGGTGTGTCTTCAGAGCAATTCCGGAACTGTACTTAAACTTGGTCTTCTATTCTTCTTTAATCTGCTCAATTTATCCTTAATTTTTTTAATAGTTTGCTTCTTAAAAATGTCCAGATACTTCTCTCAAAATAGTTATCCAAGTGTACAAAGTGTTAGGTACATAGCTGAAGATGCAAGTCCCAATAAACTCGTACAGATCTGCAAAAGGGTCAACAACTCCTTTAGATCTGCTCTGAAGTGTCTTCAAAGGTTATTTCAAAAGATCTTTTGAAGTGCTTCAAGTGAAGCTTAAGAGATAACCAATGTCTCAACAACAAAAAATCTAATCAGTCATAAGTTCGACAAGAGATATACGCCTAGAGGTACATCACATGTCTAAAAAGCTTAAGCCACAGATCCAAATTTCATAGCACGGTTCTAAACTTTTTATACCACAGATCTAAGCCTTAAATGAGCTCCCACGAGTGGCTATCCAAGTAAAAACCGAGTGACTTTCTTCTATAACGCAGGTCTGAGATATCTATCTATGTAATTTTTTCGTAGATGACTTGTCCGAGTTGTAGTGATGAGCCAATCAGAAATTAACCCAACCAGTAATCTCAGCGTCCTCTTTAAAAGAGTTCAAGGTATTATGCCTAAAAGAAATATTCTATTTTCTCCTCGGCCTTCTATTTTCTTCTATACTTCTTCTCCTATATTCATTGACTGAGATATCTATTTTTATAGTGAGGAGCACAAACATGTATATATGTCTTTTTATGAGTCAAATTGTTATGTATGAAGGAGAGCCGACAGTCATATTTTTAGTAACCGACATATATTTAGGATATTATAACAAATTTTTTTATTTGTCTACCATGTGATATTATAAAATTAAAAAATTAAAAATAAATAAATGTCTTCTATGTGATGTATGTATGATCCGAATTGGATACATAAAAAACTATCAAGGAACCATGACTGTATCAGGGCGGGACAAATCTCTAAAGAATCCAAAACAACAATAAAAAAACACCTTGAACCAGTGGCAATGGCAGTCAGTGTCGAACGACGAGGACCTCAGTCAAAGCGCGTTGACCAAGGCCCATGGAGATTGCGCCGGAGGTCAAAGTAGCCCTTGGGAGCATAGGATCGGGAAGCAGAGGTGGAATTTGATGCGCGATTAGCGCTTAGCACTTAGTGCTAATCACGCATCGCTGGGCGAACAGGGCTAAGATGGAGGAAGCCCGAGCACACAGACACGTGGGGAGCCAGAGAACTGCGGGTGAAAAAGCGAAAGGCGCTAAAAGGACAAAGGTGGGACCTGCGCTCTGGAAATCAGTTGTATTGATCGGGGCACCCTCAAACAGTAAGTGGTTTTGGACGAAAGCGGAGCAATTCCACTCAACGATCGATGCATGGCAAGCGGAGGTGAGATAAAACCATCATTGATCACGTGCTAACGGTCAAGCAAGTCAACCGCTTGAAATGTGTGTATGGCGTCGGATCTAGAGGCCCTAGATCGGACGGCTGAGATTGTGCCCGATGGGAGAAGCGGAATCGACAAGGGATTAAGCCGCATTTTAAAAGGATTTGAAGTCTGTTTGACTGCCACGGTGGAGGAAAGACTTCATCCACGATGTAGCTGAAGAAACGAACCGACGAAGCTGGCTGGCACTATTTAGAGGAGGACATGTGGCCACTCCCTGAGTGCTAATGATGACACCAAACAGGAAACTCTAAGCGTAGCTGCAGAAGGTGAATCGACAGAGGTAGAAGAGGAACCGAACAGTCTTGGAACGGATGGCCTAAAAGCCATGAACAGAGATAGAATACACAGTGAGTCTGAGAGACGAAGAGAGGGACAGAGAACCCCGAGAGACAGAGAAAGACACCAAAACCCTGAGAGGAGGAAAGGAAACACAGAGAAAGAAGGCAGTAAAGCAAAAAGCAGAAGAAGACAGAGGACCGAGCTGACCAAAGGCAACATCGAGCACTAGAGAGCTTGAGAGCTTCAAGCCATCCCAGAGAGGATCTGTCCAGACTGAGAACCACATTGGGCTCTTTCCACTGTAGACCAGGAGGTCACAAAGCTGGTAGGCAAACAAGTCTGTGCACTCCAGTGGCTTGGGGAATCCAAGAACCACCCTGCCAAGCAAACCTGCTTTAGGAGAACTCACATTGATTCCCTGCATTGTAATTCTCTGGTTAAAGACACAATAAAAGAAGGCCACCATTGAAAGCTGGACCGGAGATGTAACCCTAGAGAATAGGGTGAACTCCTTATTAATTCTTTATGTTCTTCTATTTGCTTACTGTATTTCTCTGTTGTCTTTACATTTAATTGTTTGTGTACTGGCAATCTGATCGATCCGTTGCTTCAATAACACAGAACACACACCAGCACATGAGTCTGTAATACCTTTGTTCATTAAATCTTTAACTGAGGTCACTCATAGGGTGATTATCAGATCAAGTGGTATCAGAGCTCTAGGCTATAAGGTTAGACAAGCTTGTGTTGGTTAGTTGTGAATGCTCACTAGATCAAAGCTCAAATTAGGAGAAGTAGATTTGGTGGAAACTAATCCTAAAATTGGGAGAGTCTATCCTCGGAAGACAATGTCAGAGGAAGGTTCTGTGGGGCTAGACCCTCAATTCATATTCCTAGCTATAAAGTATATGGTAGAAGAAATGTACAGAGACTTTAGAAAGCATAAGGTTGAAGATTCATCAGGCTCTAAACAAGATAAAGAAGAAGATGAGTCTCACTACCAAGACCACTCCAAAGGAAAGGGGAAAGAGGAAAACTTTCTCACACCTCCTAATAACCCTGTGCACAATAAGAAAGCATCTTTGATCAAGCTAGATGTTAAATTTTATTTTCCTATATATGATGGAGAGCTAAATGTTGAAAAGTTGGACAATTGGATTAGACAAATTGATGTGTATTGCAGGGTACATAACATAGACTCAGACCAAAGCAAGATTCAGCTGGCAAGCCTACGCCTAGGAGGCACTGCCTTGGTTTGGTGGGATGGCAGAACCCAAGCTGATATGAAAAGACATTGTAAGACCATCTTTGTCTGGAGTGAATTTGTTGCTGCAATCAAGAAGTAGTTCTATCCATTGGCCTACATGCAACAAGCCATGATGAGTTGGCAAACTCTTCGGCAGTTGAAAGGGCAAAGTGTGCAAGGGTATACTCAAGAATTTAGAAAGAGAGCATTAATGTTGGGTATTTCATTAGACTCACCAAAGACTCTTTTGAAGTACATTGGTGGTCTACACAGCTACATGAGGCATACCATCCTCATGTTTAATCCCACTAGTATAGATGAGGTATCTGTACAAGCTACTCATCTATAAGCTAGAGGAAAAAATGGAAATCCAGAAGTTAAGGGACCATCCCAACCCACTACAAGAAAGAGCAAGGAGAAAAGAAAGCAGAAGTGGAAAGCAAGGAAGGCTAACACTGCACAAAAAAGCAAAGCTTCATGCACTCACTGTAAAAAGGATGGGCATGATGATGAGCATTGTTGGATTCTGCATCTAGAGCTGAGACCTAAGAAGTCCGAGGGCAAGAAGAAGAAAATTGTTGCAGCTATTCAGAAGGATTTGGGGTCAAACTCAGGAGATGAAACAACTATAGTAGCCACAGGTATAAAAGGTAAGAATTTTGAAGCATCTACTAGTAATTATGCTCAATCTGTTATTGATGAAGAAAATGAGAGAAAAAGACATGAGCTTTTCCATATTCGAGTTATTTCCAAAAATCAAAATATTGATACTTTGTTTGATAGTGGCTCACAAGTAAATCTAATTTCTAAAGAAATTGTAAAGAAATTGGGATTAGCAACTACACCTCACAAGAAACCATACCCATTAGGATGGTTGAATGATAAAGCACAACTACAAGTGACTAGACAGTGCAAACTCAAGTTTTCTTTTGGGTTACCATTTGTAGATGAGGTTGAGTTAGACATAATTCCTTTGGATATATGTGGAATTATTTTAGGAAGTCCTTACTTGTATGATAGAAATGCTATTTTCTATAGAGCTGAGAACAAGTATCTACTTGTTAAATATGGAATCGAATACTTTGTAAGAGCTCATAAGCTCAAGAATAATTATACTCTCATAAACTCAGGGCAGATGAAAAGAATGATAAATTCATGCAAGTAATTCTTACTGATGGTTGTAAAGGAAAGGAAAACTGATAAAACCAATGTATTTGAGGGTTTTAATGCTGAACAGTAAGCTAATATAGAAAAGGTTGTTTTAGAGTATGATGTCTTATTTCAAGAACCTAAAGGTTTGCCACCCAAAAAGGGAAAAGTACATGATATTATTTTGTAGCAAGATGTTCCATTTCCTAACATTGGGATGTACAGGTTGTCTGCTTTAGAGAATGCTGAAATCAAGAAGCAGGTGCAGGAGTTGCTCAAGAAAGGGTTCATCAGGCCTAGCACATCACCATGTGGGTCACCAATAATTTTGGTGGGAAAGAAAGATGGCTCGTGGAGAATGTGCATTGATTACTGAGCATTGAATAAGATAACAATCAAAAATCGTTATCCACTTCCTCGCATAGATGATCTTTTAGATCAATTGAAGGAAGTTGTTTATTTCACCAAGCTGGATTTGCATAGTGGATACCATCAAGTCAGAGTTATAGAGCAAGGTGCATGGAAGACTGCTTTCAAAACAAAGCAGGGATTGTGTGAATGGCTGGTTATGCCTTTTGGCTTAACTAATGCTCCTACTAATTTCGTGAGATTAATGAATGATGTACTCACACATTTTCTTGATGATTTTGTTATTGTGTATCTGGATGACATTCTGATTTTTAGTAAAACGTGGGAAGAACATTTAAAGCATGTTAAGCAGACATTAGATGTTTTGAAAAGAGAAAAACTTTATGTTAAACTCTCAAAATGTGAATTTGGCAAAACATCTCTAAACTACTTGGGTCATATAGTAGGGGGAGGTGAATTGAAAATAGATCCATCTAAAGTGGCAGTCATTGTGAACTGGCCTAAACCTAGGTCTGCTACAGAAGTGAGAAGCTTCTTAGGAGCAGCACAATATTGGAGGAAGTTCATTTCTAACTTTTCCTCAATTGCATCTCCCTTACATGCTTTAACAGGATTGAATAAGGTGTTTTAGTGGGGAGGCAAACATCAGAAAGCCTTTGACACCTTGAAAGAAAAGATTAGTACAGCACTTGTACTAGCACTTCCAGATCTACAAAGACCATTTGAGATCCAAACTGATGCCAGTGACTATGCCATGGGAGCAGTGTTGACACAGCATGGTAAACCCATATGTTATCATTCTGAGACTTTTAGTCCTACAATAGTTAACTATCCTACATATGATAAAGAATTGTATGCATTAGTTCAGAGTGTGAAAAAGTCGAAACATTACTTAATGGGAAAAGAGACAGTAATACATATTGATCATCAACCACTTCAATATCTACACTCCCAAACTAAGTTGCAGCAATCAAGACATTGCAGATGGATGGGTTTTCTACAACAGTTTCATCTAGCCATCAGATATAAAAAGGGCATACATAACAAGGTTGCAGACATGTTATCTAGACCCATTATAAATGCATCTACCATACTTAAGCATAATTATGTGCTACATGAAAGCTACATAGAACAAGATGCTCAGGATATGGACTTTAAAGATGTATTTGCAACTTTGAGTCAAGGCAAAAGAGTAGAAGAATTGGATTATCATGTGAAGAACCGACTCTTATATCATTGTGGGAAACTCTGCATTCCACAAACTGAGAGAGTAAAGATAATTAGGGAAGCACACACTTCTCTGATATCAGGTCACGTAAGTAAAACAGTTGCACAGCTGCAAAGGTTCTACTATTGGCTGAAAATGAAAGAGACAGTTTCTAGATATGTAAGAGGGTGTACCATGTGTGCTAAAAGCACGCCCAGCAACAGAAAACTAGGCTTGTACACTCCATTGCCAGCTCCTTCTCACCCTTGGGAAAGTATTTCCATGGATTTTGTTGGAGGACTGCCTAAATCTAGGAAAGGTCATGATTATCTGTATGTTGTTGTGGATAGGTTCAGAAAAATGTGTATTTTGATACCTTGTAATAAACAGATTACAGCTGAACAGACTGCAAAATTGTTCTTTGAACATGTATGGGTTCATTTTGGATTACCCACTTCCATTGTATCTGATCGAGACACCTGATTTGTGGGGAAGTTTTGGTCGAGTCTATGGGAACTGATGGACACCAAACTGAAGAAAAGCACAGCTTTTCATCCACAAACAGATGGCCAGACAGAAGTAGTAAACAGGACAGTGATCCAGTTACTGAGAGGTTATTGCAGCAAACATCCTAAGCTTTGGGATGAACACTTGTGTTATGTGCAGCATGCTTATGATAGAGAAAAGCATTCTTCTACACAGAGATTTCCTTTTGAGACATGTTTTGGTTTCACACCAAGGTCTCCTTTGGATTTTGTCTTTGGTAAAGATACCATGGTTGATGGACACAGTGATGTGGACAAGGCAACTAGGTTCATTGAACAAATCCAGGAGATCCACCAGGCAATACAGGAACAGCTGGAAAAGAGCCAAGCAAAGTACAAGGTTAGGCATGATAAGCATCGGATGGAGCATAGTTTTCAAGTTGGAGACCAAGTCTAGCTGTATATCAGCAAGGACAGGATGCAAGGTGAAGGTAAAAAGCTAAAGTCTATCAGGTATGGACCTTTTATGATACTTGAGAAGATTGGTGAAAATTATTTTCGCCTTGATCTACGAGCTTACATGCACATCTACTCAGTCGTAAATGCAGATTGCTTGAGATTGTTTGAACCTTCAATGATTAAGGACCCTAAAGAGTAGAGTCAATTGCCATCTATTGATGACCTACTACCTGAATATCTTAATGAATTGCAGGAAGACACAATGCTGGACAGGAAGGTGAGGACAATGCGCAGGGGAGATGTGGAGTACCTCAGAATTGGGCTCAAAGGTTCAAAGCCAAGCAGTGCAAAGTGCATTGAGATTGGACAAGTGAGAAAGCAGTACCCTCACTTAGTCGATGCTTGAAAACCAACTTTTAGTGGTCCAAAAGCTTTTCCAATGGGAATTTCATGATCCGAATTGGATCCATAAAGAAATATCAAGGAACCATGACTATATCAGGTCAGTACAAATCTCTAAAGAATCCAAAACATCAATCAAAAACACATTGTACCAGTGGCAATAGCAGCCAGCGTGGAACGACGAGGACCTCGGTCAAAGCGTGCTGACCGAGGCCCATGGAGACTGCGCCAGAGGTCAAAGTAGCCCCTGGGAGCTCCGGATCGGGAAACAAAGGTGGAATTTGATGGAGGAAGCCCGAGCACACGGACGCATGGGGAGCTAGAGAACTGCAGGCGAAAAAGCGAAAAGTGCTAAAAGGACAAAGGTGGGACCCGTGCTCTGGAAACTGGTTGTATTGATCGGGGTGCCCTCAAACAGTAAGTGGTTTTGGACGAAACTGGAGCAATTCCACTCAATGATCGATGCGTGGCAAGCATAGGTGAGAGAAAATTGTCGTTGATCGCGCGCTAACGGTCGAGCAAGTCAACCGCACGAAATGTGCGTATGGCATCTGATCTAGAGGCCCCAGATCGGACGGTTGAGATTGCGCCCAATGGGAGAAGCGAAATCGACAAGGGATTAAGCTGCATTTTAAAAGGATTTGAGGTATGTTTGACCGCCACGGTGGAGGAGAGACTTCATCCACGACGTAAATGAAGAAACGAACCGACGAAGCTGGCTGACGCTATTTAGAGGAGGACATGTGGCCACTCCCTGAGCGTTGATGATGATGCCGAATAGGGAACTCCAAGCGTAGCTACAAAAGGTGAATTGACAGAGGCCAAAGAGGAACCGAACAGTATTGGAACGGATGGCCTAAAATCCATGAATAGAGACAAAATACGCAGTGAGTCCAAGAGACGAAGAGAGGGACAAAGAACCCCGAGAGATAGAGAAAGACACCAAAACCCTGAGAGGAGGACGAGAAACACGGAGAAAGAAGACAGTAAAGCAAAAAGCAGAAGAAGACAGAGGGTCGAGCTGACAAAAGGTAGCATCGAGCACCAGAGAGCTTGAGAGCTTCAAGCCATCCCAGAGAGGATCTGTCCAAACTGAGCACCACATTAGACTCTTTCCACTGTACACCAAAAGGTCACAGAGCTGGTAGGCAAACAATTCTGTGCACTCCAGTGGCTTGGGGAATCCAAGAACCACCCTGCCAAGCAAACCTGCTTCAAGAGAACTCACATTGAGTCCCTGCATTGTAATTCTCTGCTTAAAGACACAATAAAAGAAGACCACCACTGAAAGCTGGACTCGAGATGTAGAATTGGAGAATAGGGTGAACTCCTTATTAATTTCTTGTGTTCTTCTATTTGCTTACTGTATTTATCCATTGTCTTTCCATTTAATTGTCTGTGTATTGGCAATCTAATTGATTTGTTGCTTCAATAACACAGAACACACACCAGCACATGAGTCTGTAATACCTTTGTTCATTAAATATTTAACTGAGGTCACTCATAGGGTGATTATTAGATCAATGCATTACATCTATCTATCATGTGATGTAAAATATAGGACCTTGTCTGCCATGTGAAACATGGATATATAAGACCTTGTCTACCATGTGAAAGATGAATCATATAAGAACTATGGAAAAGGCCTTGTCTGCCATGTGAGTGATGTCTAACACCATGTTGTTGCATTATACTGTTATATACCTAGGGGGGATAATATGGGGTACCAAGGGAGGTACCCAAGGTAATAATGTAATAATGGGATGGGCCATAGTAATAAATAAGGTGGTTAATCCATATCATGTAAGGGACCACAAGTAGTTAGTAATAATGTAATGGGCCCATGGTATTAGTTTGATGGTATGAGGGAACCATGGTAATGACCCATGGTATTGTATGTATGAGGCCTATATAGAGGCTAGAGACTCCACATCAAGAGTTTCAAGAAATAATGTCAAGGATTATTGTATGAACAGGCATATGGCTTGTGGAGCGTTCTCCTTCCTTAAGGAGTGAATGTATGGTGTTGCCCTACCTTAAGGGTTTGATCAATAAAGAATCATTTCATATTATTTCTGGGTTTATTTGCATTGTCTTATATTTTCATATCAGATCTATAATATTTCCGGGTTAGATCTATAACAAGTGGTATCAGAGCACTTTCTTGGGCAAAAGTGGAGAAATTTTTTTTTTATTTTTTGCAGGATTTCGGGGGCGGCGAGTTTGCAGATCAGATCTGTATGTTTTGGTGCAAGATCTGAAAAATATAATTGCATATCTGGATTCTATGTGAAAAAATACCCGATTTCAAAAAAAAAATCAGCTGAATCGGAGTCCGGATGAAGGAGATATCGCTGATTTAAAAATCAGTGGGGTTGCAGACAATTTTTCGGGGCAGAGAATTTGTGGCACAGATCTGGATGTCTTGGTGCAATATATGAAAAATCTAATTGTAGATCTAGGTTCTATGTGAAAAACACTCAATTTTAAAAAAAAAAAATCAGTCAAATCGGAGTCGAGATGAGGGAGATATCGCTGATTTAAAATCAGCTCTTTTTTGCAGAAATTTTGGTGACGGCAGGAGAGTTGCAGCACAGATCTGAAATTCTAGTGCCTGTATCAAGATTTCTATCACATGGGCAGATGCAGAATGATTGTTCCATTTCTGAAAACAGGTCATAATAGGGATTCTGAGCAATATTGACGGAATTGTGACAAATTCAAATTTTCACCATTTTTTTTCAAAACCCTCTTCATGGCTTCTAGCAAGGTTCTATTATTTACAGGAAAAGATAATGGTCCTACTATTGAAGAATACATACAAAAACACAAGTTATTATGGACACATCATTGGAGAACTTTTGTAGTGTGTAATTTTGAAGACGAGGCAGCCACATGGTGGGGATTACTTAACCAAAAGAAGTGTTCCAACTTGCCCGATGAAGAATTTGAAAAATTACTTTTAGACAGATGGTCTCATGCCAGAAAACAAGATAAGGAGAAACATGTGGGGCTATTTCCTACTGGTATATCCTTATTGCAGGTTCATGGATTGATTCAGAAAGAGAAGATCATTGTTTCTATAAATCCTAGTTGCAAGCATAATTTTATCAATGTTAATTTGGTAAAAAAATTGCAAGTTCCAGAAAAACACATTGAAAACACACAGGTGGATGATGAGGATGCTCAATTGTATAAGGATTTGAAGATTTCTATGGATAAGTATGTGTTGCATGGCGATTTTTATGCTTCAGATATGGATAACATGGATGTTGTTTTGGGATACCCTTGGATGGAATTAATGGGTACTATCAATATTAATGTGCAGAAGAAATTCTTGAAGCTCTGGTATAAAAAGAAGAAAATTACATTACAGGATATTTCCATCAATAAACAGGTAGAGTCCACGAACATTGAAGCAGAAGATGTCCCAGGGTCAGATGATGAGCCTTTGTTGATCGACAATCAAACACAAACAGAGGCTGAAGCAGAAAAGGTTACAGGTACATCAAATGAGGGCTCAGTGGTTGAAGTCATATTGGAAAAGAAGACACCACAACAGGCACCACAGCAGGGTGAATTAAAGAAAAAGACACCATGGGTTAAAACTTCAACATATCATCACCCACATCACCCCACAAGAAAACAACCAACAAGATGGAAACCAATTAGCCACAAGCACAACAACCCCCGTATGACGGATAGTGAGGAGCGAAGATCCACCTACTACACATCAGCACAGAAGAGCTGCCACGGTCAACTTCCATCTCAAGCGAGCAAGGCACTAGCGAGATCAAGGGTTCACCTTTCTCTTGAATGGCTATATGCACGTGCATGGTACCAGTGGACTACTCTTTTGAGTAGATCTTATTATTTGTGTTCTTCCCATGTTTCGAGGACGAAACATGCTAAGGGGGGTGGAATGTTATATACCTAGGGGGGATAATATGGGGTACCAAGGGAGGTACCCAAGGTAATAATGTAATAATGGGATGGGCCATAGTAATAAATAAGGTGGTTAACCGATATCATGTAAGGGACCACAAGTAGTTAGTAATAATGTAATGGGCCCATGGTATTAATTTGATGGTATGAGGGAACCATGGTAATGACCCATGGTATTGTATGTATGAGGCCTATATAGAGGCTAGAGACTCCACATCAAGAGTGTCAAGAAATAATGTCAAGGATTATTGTATGAACAGGCATATGGCTTGTGGAGTGTTCTCCTTCCTTAAGGAGTGAATGTATGGTGCTGCCCTACCTTAAGGGTTTGATCAATAAAGAATCATTTCATATTATTTTTGGGTTCATTTGCATTGTCTTATATCTTTATATCAGATCTATAATATTTCCGGGTTAGACCTATAACATATACATTATGTCTACCATGTATGGTCATAGGGAACCATGTTGCCTACATTATATATTATGTCGACCATGAATGGTCATATGTATGCCATGTTTGTCTGCCATTAAAAAAAGCCATTTGTTAATAAGAAATTTTTTATATTGTTTCAAAACATATTCGTTGCCAAGGATTGTGTTTGTTTTAATAATGTTTGGGATTTATAAAAACAAGTAGACATTAGTATTTAGGGTCATAATTTCATCATGATATGCTTCATCCATGTCCTCTTGACATGTCATAGTGTCATCATGTACTAGTGTAGTGATATGACATAGGAAGCTTTATCATTAGGAAAGTTCCAAGATAGTAAGATAGTCTTCCAACCATCAAATAAGATCTTCCATGTCATCATCTAATCTTCCAACCTTCATTAAGTACCATCATTAAGTGTGGTCATTCAAGAGTATGACATCATCAAAAGTATGGCTTCATCAAGTATAATCCTTCACATCACGAGGTTGTATATTGGCACTTAGGATCTAGATCATCAATCAAGGCACATGATTGGCACTTGGAAACATCATAGTTAATTCAAGTACTTCTTAGGGCTTCCTTCATTAGTGGTTTGACTTCTTCGTGACTTGACATCTTCATTGATGGTATCCTATTCAACCAACCACCATGAGTCATGGCATCATTATCTGGAACCAGGCATCTCAAAAATATTGACATCATAGTCAATGCCATATTGACATCAATGACAACCTTGATTAACAATCTAACCCCTTGCCATTGATGGAAATATTCTTTCCCTTCCAACATTCTCTCCCCCTTTGACATCAATGGCAAACAGGGTGGCTAAGTACTCCCTCTGTCAAGCTACTTCTTTTCTTCATGAGTAGTAGTTCTTCATAGGTATGTTACTCCCCCTAACATGCACAACCTCCTCTAGCTCATGAAATATTACCTACTTATTGATTAAGTGGAAGAGATCTTAAACAATAATTCATTGGATGAATAAGTATTATGTTCTTCAATGGATTGTTCCCGAGATATGATCTATCAAATAATGATTGTCCATATGGCTCATCAAGAATTTCATAGGGTCCATCCACGAATAGCTTCTGCAAGAATTATTAATCATCATAAGCTCCCCCTAACTGTATGCATTGTATTCTTTTTGGCAGAGTCTCCCCATAAAATACTTGGATTGTCCAAGATCAGGTCAACAACATGTGTTGTTGGCTAGAGAGTTCAGGAGATTTTCGAATTGTATTTGCTTCCTTCTCCATACTTGTGTAACTCTATTCTCTTACATGGTTCTAGCTTGTGTAGGGGCCGAAGTCAAGTTACAATCACGTGCCATATGTCCAATGTTATGACACTCGAAGCACTCTATATTGTTCATGTATAAACGTTCATGACTTCTTCTTGTAAAATTGCTTCTCGGAGATTGATAGGGACCATTATAATTATCTTTGTGATATGCCCTATAATCTTTTTCCATGTGCCCAAAGTTTGTACAAGAATAGAAATAACCAAGAAATATACTTTGGTACCTGGGAGAAGAAGGTTTCCTTGATGTACTTGTGAATTATTTTTTCCTTGGGATCCTTTGATGATAACCATTGCTTCTTGCATCATTGACACCATCTGCATTTCTTCTTGGAGGAGGATTTCTTCCATAGTTGTCTTGACTCTTCTCCTTGCCTTTGCTAGAATTGGTAGCATCAACATTTCTTCCAGGCTTCCTCACATCCCTGTTGTTTGAAGCATTAGGCTTTGCGTCATTATTGCTTGAGGATTCACCTGCATATCCAAGCCCTGATTTATCGAGGGGAGACCTTTGATGACTTAGGATGTCATTTAGGGTTTGAGAACTTTTCAAGTTCTTATTCAGCAAGTAACCTTCCTTTTTAAGAAAGACAATTTCTTCCTTCATTTTCTTGCATTCTTCATCCTTCCTTGATAGAATGGTATCCATTTCTTCCTTCATCTTGTTTTCTTAACAAGATTGGGACTTAAGAGAAGTGATTTATGATTTTAACTTGGTGATGTCATCATCCTTTTCTTCTAGTTGGAATGTCATGGTGTTTCTCTCCTTTTTGCTTCATCAACTTGTCCTTCTATGAATGTCAAAGCTTCCATCACCTTCTCAACTCCTTGGCTTGTTTCCTTGCTTATTCTAGTTCATATCTAACAGAGGAGACCTCTTCCTTGTATTTACCAATCTCTTCTTCAAGTTTTTTCAAGCTCTTGTGCCTTTATTCAAGGTGTCTTGACAAGGTATCTTCCCATTTCTTTGCCTTATCCAATTGATTTGTCATGGATATGATTTCTTCATGATGCTTTCTCTTGTTTTGATGAAATTCTTCCTTAATCTTGGCGAGCTCCTCATCTCTTTCTTGTACTTGAAGCCTTACAAGGTCAACTTCCTTCCTTGTCTTGTCCTAGTCACCAGCTTGCGCTTTCTTCTTAAGTTCCTCATTTTCCTTTTTCAAATTTTTAATCTCTTCCATGGCAGCCATAAGTTTAGTGAGGAGATCTTCTTCAAAATATTTTTCATTCTCTTCGTGTTCTAGGTCTTCTTTAGCCTTGATGTCATCACTCTTATCTTCAACTTCCTTGATGGGCTCTGGATTTCCTTCTTTTTCTCCATAATTTTCCTGACTAGAGATCATTGTCAATGCTCCTTTTTAGTGAAGATCATGAAGTTTATCCCATATGCCTTTTGTTGACGAACATTTTTCAAAATTGGCCTTCATAGAAACAGGTAGCCCATTCAAGGTTTCTTTCATTGATCTTGTATTATGTTCCTTGGATTCTCCATCCATCATGTTATCAGCGATCAATGATTTCCAGGCTTCAATGCCTTGAGTCTTTAAGAAATTCCTCATTATTGCCTCCCATATATCAAAGTTTCCATTGAACAATGGATCTTTCACAAATTGAATGACTTCAATTTCGGTGGTTGAGGGAGAAACATGATGAGCCCCATAAATGGGTAATTACATGGGCTCATTTTTCCTCCTAACATAGTTAAATCAACCATTCTCTTAGCTTATTACATGTTTTTTAATTATATTTATGCTTATGGAGTGAGTTGAGTTAGTTATGGTGCCATGAGGTCTAATATGTGTTTAATGCAGACTTTTGTTGAATTTTGAGGACAAAGTCAAAGATTCAATGGACAATTGGCAGCAATAATTCAAAGTGGACAAAGGAGAGGATTTATAGGAGGGAATCCCCCTCATTTATTACTCCCCACTTCAAATTCCCCTTCATGCATCTCGAAGTCAAATAGCCAAATCAATGCACTAGGAGGCAGTCGAGCAAGTGGAGGATAACTTATGTTTATCTTGAGTTTTGGGAGCCAAGCCTCCCTGATTTTAAGGAAAATATTGGGAGCTTTAGTTGTATAAGTAGAGAGGCCTAGGGCCTCACTAAGGTCAAATTTTTGTTGGGGTTTTTTTGTACTTTTGCTATTGTAAAACTCTGCTCAACTTCGAGCTTACTTTTGGTGACAGATTCATGTAATCCTATTACTATTTTGATAATAAAGATGAGATCCTTTTTGAGCTAGCACTGAGTTACCTTATAGGGCTGAAGCTCTTGGGTTATGGCCCAATCCAAGTAGCCAAGCTCCTCTTGTTTGTATTTATATGCTTTGTTTCAGTTTATGGATTAGTTGTTGTTTGATGAATTTCTTTCTTGGTTAAGAATAGGTTGCTTTTGGTGATTTAGAAGGTTGTTTCCACTTGTGTTTTCCATAGAAAGTTAAGTAGTGATAGAAAGAAGATTCAAAAGGCTAGCAACAGTGCCTTGGCCTCTTTTCCTCCCTTTGGGACCATGAACTGAGGCAAAGACCCTCTTGCTCCCCCAAAAACACAGATTTTCCTTCTCCATAGGATTTCTAGTGTTTGCAGTTTATTAGAAGGTTAATGCTTTTCTTTAGATCTCTTCCACCATGCTCATTTTTGTCTTTGCACTAAGTCTTCTTCCATGCTTTCTCTCCTTGTAGAATTTTTCAGCATTTACTTCCATAGCTCATATTTTAGACTAGCTTGATGAAATTTCTATTTTTTTAATGTACTCATTGCCTTGCTTGCTTGATCTCATTGGTTGACTATCAATTCTTTTGCAGCAGATGTTTTCTCACAGAAATTCATCCTATCAGCCATCACATTCTCTCCCTGATCCATGCCCCATGGGTCACCCAAAGTTCACCTCAAATCTGCCTTAGTTTTCTGCATTTTTCCATAGGATTTTTTCCTCTCGCCCAATCATCTTTCCCTCTCCTAGTGATCCTTGGTGGACCCTAGGTTCCCTAACACATCATCCCAACCTTAATTTACCTTTTCCACCCACTCTCACACCTTTAAAACCTTCAAAACTACTCTCGGCATCCTCCTGTAGACCTCCTATAGATCCCCTATGTCCTCCTGTAGATTTTCCTATAGGCTTTCTTTTGAAGGCCGAGTGTGGGAAAAGCCTCCAGAAGGCCACTCGAGACCTCCTAGGACCCATCTACACCATCCTACATCTCCTCAAACCCTAAAGTCACCCTTCAACACCACCTATTCGCTTCCACCTTCACACACAATAAAATACATGCATGTCAATTTCACATAAAAATACATAAAAATCCAAAAAGATGTTTTTTGCTCATTTACTTCTAGAAATAGCTTGAGTAGATGTTGTTTACTTCCTTGAGTAGGTAATGGCATTCATTTCATGGTTTTCATAGTGCTTTCTGCAAAAGTAGGATTAGTTGGTTAAGTAGGGTTTGCTAGGTTTACTTTACATTTCAGTCTTTTTCCTTTCTGCAATTAGAGTAGCCTCTATAGAGTAAGCTTTCCTTTCTTTCATCACATATAAAGCTTCTTTTGGAATCCATAGAAGTTGGCTTGAGCTCCTAGTGATCTTGTGCCAGCTGACCAAGTGACAGCCTGCAGTAAGAACTAGTACTTGTGCATACAGCATCGTCGCTTCCAAGTTTGTTACGAACTACCGGGTTGATAAGAGTAAAGTAGGCAGCCCAGGAGTTGTAGCATTATTGCTACAATACTGGTGCTCACCACTTTTTGGCGTCGTTGCCGGGGAAGCGTTAGAGTATTTTGTGATTACTGCTTTCTTCTATTTTTTATCGCAACATTCTGCTAAGTAGTTTATTTCAGCAAAAGTAGAATACTTGTTTCTTTCGATTTCTACATTTCCTTGCATTCCTTTTCAATTCTGAAAAAATCATTTTAGCAAGATTAGACTAGTCATTTCTTTCCGTTTCTGCATTTCCTTGCTTTCCTTTTCAATTCTGCAAATTTCATTTCAACAAGTTCATTTCAGTTAGTTGCAATTTGTGTTGTTCAATCCATTTTAGTTTTGTAGGTACAATCAGTGAAAAAAAAACAAAAACCAACCAAAAAGATTTCCTTTCATGCCTCGTAGGAATAGAGATAATTCAGGAAAATTCTTGCCCAACACCGCCACTACATCACACAGCCAACCTTATCTCTTCTTTGGTGGTAGTGATCAAGAAGAACCTTTAGGTGAACAACCATAGATATTTGAAGAACCTATAGGAGAAGAAGAAGAAGAAAACATCTCGCCTGAGCCAATGGCTGAAAACAGAAATGTTAGGGGAATGGAGAGAGAATAGAGGGTACCTTTCCCATTAGGGAGACCAATGGGGACACCAAAATGAAGAATATAAACCCTTCAACCCTACCTCACTTCCATGGTTTGATTACAGAAGATCTTGACACCTTCTTGTTTGAGTTTGATGTCATCTGTCGAACCTATGTCTATGCAGAAAATGAGAAAAAGTTGAAGCTATTCCCTTCTACTATCAAGGATGAAGCATTGCGCTAGTTCATGGGGTTACCTGGAAATAGCATCACAACTTGGGCTCAGATTCAGTAGGCCTTTAATGACAAGTATCGAGACTAATGTAGGTCAAAAGATACCAAAGAAGAAATCTTCTGAATGACCATGGGAAGTGATGAATCCCCTGAAGATTATGAAGAGAGGTTCCAACTCAGTTACAAAAAGGTCAGGTGCACACTTGACCCTAAATCTCTAAATTTGGTCCTACTCGGGGAATTCCGGAAGACCTTATAGACACCCTCCATCTACTAGCCGTGGGAGAGATCTACCAACTATCTTATTAGGACATAAAGACTGATTTTAGAAACCATTCTAGAGCAGCCAGAAAGAAAGGTAGGGGGAGTCAACCCATAGCCAGTACCTCCTCTTCCAATTCATCTATTAAAGGTGAAATTGGAAACATGCTGGAAGACTTCAAAAGTGACATGTTGCAGACTCTTGCCATGCAAATGGATACCTTGCATATCAAAAGAAAACAAGAGGAAGCAGAGAGGGCTTTGGCCATATTTTGTCCTAGATGCACTAGGAGGCATCCTAGGAACAAATGTCCATTGAACTCTATAGAGGTTGTTTAGTCTGTGAAGAAGATCATTCTACAGATAAGTGCCCTTCCTTGCTCGGACTTAAAGCTATATACCAAGGGGCCGAAGGAGCCACTGAACCACTCTATTTCATGAACCAAAGGAGACCGCATGGACCTAGACCATACCAGTAGGGGATGCAAGGGACATCTCAGGCATACTACAACCCCAACCAAGTCACTTCCATACCTTCTTGGGGCCCTCCTGCTCATCCTTCCTGGTCCACGCCTCCTCCTTCAATATCATGCCCAACCAGCCGCTCATTCATTTCAATCCTATGTTCAGCCACAACCTCAGTGGAATGCATCTCATCAGGGGTGGAGGCCCTAGTACAACTCTCCTCCCGCTCTTTTGCCTCCACCACCTGCTCAACCACAACCATTGCCTCTTGCTCCACCAAGGCAACCCCAAATGCCTGCCCAGTCAAACCCGAACCCGAACAACAGACAAGCTCAGCAAGTATATAGTGGGGAACCATCATGCCCAACTTATGTTGTAGAGATTTAGGAGATTAACCTATGATCTGGGAAGGTTCTCCCAGATAGCCAGCCTCCACCTAGGGAGGTTGAGGAAGATAAAGAGGAAAGTGAACCTAAAGCAATTCCACCCTTTCCTGAGAGACTATCCGGGACAACACAGCCTACCCCAGAAGAAACTGAACTTCTGGGAGAATTGAAACAGTTATGTGTGAAGATACCACTTCTCCAAGCCATAAAAGATGTGCCTATCTACAATAGGTTGATCAAAGAGAAGTGCTTTAGGCATCTAGGAAGGTGCAAGAGAGATGCCCCAACCATCAATGTCATAGGACAACTGTCCGACCTGATGTTGGGGCAGGTAATCTATCCGAAATATCTGGACCCTAGAAGCCCAGTAGTTGATGTCCACATCAATGGCACCATGATCCCACATACCTTGATTGATTTGGGATTTTCCATTAATTTGATGACAAAGGACACAATGCTCAAACTTAACCTCTAGGGCTCCTTGAGGAATACCACGACAGTACTGCAGCTAGCAAACCACTCCACCATGACCCCTAAAGGGATTGTAGAAGATGTGATGGTCTCCATTGATTCTTGGGAGTACCCTACTAATTTTTTAGTTCTCCAACCCAAGGCAAAGCTCACTAGGTATCCTCTCATCCTAGGAAAACCCTGGTTGGCTACTGTCGATGCCTACATTAGTTGTCGAAGTAGGAACATGACCATAAGGAATAGGAATATGTCCAAGCAGTTAATCCTATACCCTCCCGCCCAACCCTTGCTAGAACATGATCTACCTCTCTGGTTGGAGGAGGAGGATGAGGATGAGGTCTATTTTGCACCAATTTGTGCATTAGAAACTGCCATGGGGGGAAACTGCAAGATGAGGATGATATGATTGAAAATTTTATTCAAAATCCACCCCTCAGTGTCTTACCATTAGAGGACATAGTGAGAGAAACCCAAAACAATCCCTCAACCAATCTCCGTGTTGCTGACCCAACCTCTCTTCGTGTAAAGAATATAGAGTTCGACCCAGAAATAACCTTGAAAATCAATCCATCCCTATCCACTTCGCAGGAGAAGGAGCTGTGCAGCTTATTGCGAAAAAATTCAGATGCCTTCGCCTGGAGTTATAAGGAGATGACGGGAGTGCACCCTTCAGTATGTACTCATCATACATACATTAAGGAATATTGCAAACCAGTTAGGCAGCCTCAAAGGAGGATGACTCCAGCACTTAAAGACATTGTTAAGGAAGAATTGCAAAAATTACTTGATGCAGGATTCATCTACCCCGTCTTTGATAGTGAATGGGTCTCTCCTTTGGTGCTAGTGCCAAAGAAAAATGGCAAGTGGAGAATCTGTGTCGACTATCGGAAAGTGAACAAAGCCACTACAAAGGACCATTTTCCTTTGCCTTTCATAGATCAAGTGTTAGATGGTCTGGCAGGGAAAAATATTTTCTCCTTCCTAGATGGGTTTAGCGAGTACAATCAGATTCAAATCAAGCCGGAAGACCACGATAGGACCACTTTCACTTGTCCTTGGGGTACCTTTTCATACCGGGTCCTTCCTTTTGGTTTGTACAATGCTCCAGCCACTTTCCAGAGAACGGTTTTGAGTATATTTTCTAAACTGGTTCATGATGCAGTGGAAATATATATGGGTGATTTTACTCCTTATGGTTCTGACTTTCAGGAAGATTTATCTAACCTAGGAAAAGTTCTAGACAAGTGTATTGAGATGAACCTATCCCTCAGTGTGGAAAAATGTGAATTTTTTATGACCGAAGGGACCGTGTTCAGGGAAAATTTTAAGAACCCCCCCCAAATTTACATGTATAATAAATGGGAAAATCTCCATGGTATATAGGAAAAATGGAAGGTGATTTTATAAATAATATGATATGTATATATGATTTTTTGGCGAATCTCTCACCAGGCATGGCGAATATTTTACTCAATTATAAAATCTTGTGTTTATTGAATACACAAATGAAATCATTGCATTTCTTTAAAATATCTTTTGAAATCAAAATTACCGAAATTACATATTGATAACCTAGTGGGTGTAGGATAAAATTCACTTGTGCCATTCACAAAAAGTATGAGAAAAAACCTAATACTATATATAAAACCAAGAAAAATTCAAATTCATCACTTCTAGGGACCTCATAACCACCCTGCCAATACACAAGTATGTTCCTATTTGCAATTAGAAAAATTACCTAAATTACAATCTGTTTACTCCAGCATATGTTGGAAAGTTATAGAAGGATGACTAGTGCAATCAATCTATTCCTTTTAGCCCTGGATTTGTTTCATTTTAAAACAAAAGTATACAAATATACTTGTCCAATGTCTATGCTATAACCATTCACCTTAAGATGTTTTTACAATATAATTTCCTAAGTCTATTTAATGTCTTCATTATCATAAAAACCAACCTATATCCATCTTAACTCCACATCTACCACTCTTAGGGGGATGAAATCTATTTATCCCTCTGAGCACTTGGTAGACCCAGAATTAAGATGGATCTAAGATGATAGAATTTCCCCTTTAAATAGTCTATGCTCACATGAATACCATGGTATTACCATGGGTCAATACCATGGGTTATCATAAACCTGGAGCTTAAAAATTACTATTAGTAATTTATAAAAATTAATAAAATTAATAGTTGATTTTTATTTTATTTTTTATTTTATTTTTTATTTTAACCAAGCTAAAATGTTTAACATACATTAAATTACAACATCCATTTTTACTCTTGATCGGATTTTCTAGCATATCACGATATTTGATACCTCTCGGGGGTTAGTAGATCCAGAGTAAAGATGGATCTATGCTGGTTTAATTCCCCCATTTAAATAGGCTAAATTCCAGGTGAATACCATGGGTCAATACCATGTGCCATTTTTATTTTTATTAATACTAATATTAGGGTTAATAATGTTTTTTTTGCATGGTATTAATAACAATCTAGTCCATGGTATTTGTCCCATATCTATGCTGGTTTAATTCCCCCATTTAAATAGGCTACATTCCAGGTGAATACCATGGGTCAATACCATGTGCCATTTTGGCGAATACCATGGGTCAATACCATGTGCCATTTTTATTTTTATTAATACTAATATTAGGGTTAATAATGTTTTTTTTGCATGGTATTAATAACAATCTAGTCCATGGTATTTGTCCCATAGTATTTTTCCCATAGGTTTCACCTAAATATAACGCATTTTTTGAGTGTTCATAAATATAAGGTGACTTATGGAGTAAATATAAAAAAATGTTTTATTTTTTTACCATACCTCTCGTTTATTTATGTTTTTATTAATTTACCATGCCTCTTTTACAAATATGGTATTTGGCCCATAGGATTCACTAATAAAACCTCTTTCTTGAGCCTTCATAAATAGAACAAGGGTTATGGACTAAATATAAAAAGAGGTTTTATTTATTTACCATGCATCTATTTTATTTTTATTTTTATTTATTTACCATACCTTTTGAGTAAGTATAAAAAGACGTTTTATTTATTTACCATACCTCCACTTTACTTATATTTTTATTTATTATTTACCATACCTTTTGAGTATGTATAAAAAGACGTTTTATTTATTTACCATACCTCCACTTTACTTATATTTTTATTTGTTTACACCCTTGCATGTATATAAGGTGACTTATGGAGTATATATAAAAAATGTTTTTATTTATTTACCATACCTCTCATTTATTTATATTTTTATTAATTTACCATACCTCTTTTATAAATATGGTATTTGGGCCTTTGGCCCATAGGATTCACTTAAATAGAACCTATTCTTGAAAATGGGCAAATGGATTCACTTAAATAAAACATATTCTTGAAAATGGGCGAATGGAAGGTTGTAACTCCTAATTTCAAGGGCTAAATTTACCTTTTTTACCCTCTCCCTTAAAATAAGGTGGGCTATTTGAGGTGATTTGTAAAAATGTACTATGATACAAAATATTCGCCCACTAAAAATTTAAAACCCCTTAATTTTGCCAAAGGGCGAACATTCGCCCCTAAAATTTTCTATGACCGTGTTAGGTCATGCAATATCTCAACAAGGACTGCAGGTGGACCCCAACAAGATTGCCATCATCCAAATGGTACCACCTCCTCAAAAGGTGAGAGATGTCAAAAGTTTCCTAGGCTTAGCAGGATATTACCGAAGATTCATTAAAGATTTCAATAAGCTAGCCTCTCCTTTGTTTGGCCTTTTACATAAAGATGTTGAGTTCATATGGTCCGAAAACTGTCAAGAAGCCCTAAATACTCTAAAGAGTAAGTCAGTAACTACCCCAATTCTCAGAGGCCCAAACTAGGCCCTACCCTTTCACATTCACACAGATGCCTCGAACAAAGCAATGGGAGCAGCCTTAGGACAAATTGATGAAAAGTTGCCTTATGCCATATACTTTATAAGCAAAAATTTGTCAAAGGCAGAGTTAAATTACACAGTGACCGAGAAGGAACTCCTAGCTGTTGTGCATTCTTTAAACAAATTCAGGCATTATATCACAGGCTATCAAACCTTCGTGCACATTGATCATGTTGCAATTAGATATTTAATGAAAAAACCAGATGTAAATGCTCGCATTATTAGATGGTTGCTTCTATTATAGCAGTTTGATCTGACCATTATTGATAAGCCTGGTAAAGAAAATTTTGTTGCTGACTTTTTTTCTAGAGTAAATTTTCCTACAGGTGAAGAAGGAATGGTGGATGACCAAATGCTAGATGAACATCTGTTTTCTATCTCAGTACTCTCTCCATGGTTTGCTGATAGAGCAAACTACTTGGTTTCAGCACAATTTCCACCACATCTATCCTCAAAAGCGAAGAGCAAGATAGTAAGGAAAAGTGCCCCTTTCACTTGGATTGGGGGTAATCTCTTCAAACTTGGCCCAAATTAGATCTAGAGAAGATGTGTCAGGGACGAGGAAGTCTTTGACATTCTCCTGACCTATCATGATAGGCCTCGTGGAGGTCATTTTGCAGAAAAGAGAACTACATTCAAAATATTTGAAGCAGGCTACTATTGGCCCACTCTTCATCAAGATGTGAGGAGATACACTAGCCAATGTGATCGGTGTCAAAGAATGGGGAAACCTACTCCAAAGTATGAGATGCCCATGCAACCTCAAGTGACCTTTGAGCCATTTGAGAAGTGGGGCATGGACTTTGTGGGTCCTATCAACCCTCCTTCAAAACAGAAGCAATACATCATTGTGTGCACCGATTACTAACAAAGTGGGCAGAAACAAAGGCAATCAAAGCAAAAACAGAGGAAAAAGTAGCTGAGTTTTTGAGAGAAAAATATATTCTACAAGTTCGGGTATCCAAGAGAATTGGTCACAGATCAAGGTAGTCAGTTCACTTCCAATTTGATTGAAGACCTGCTTACACATCATAAAATCAAGCACAGACTTCCACCCCTTACCATCCACAAGCCAATGGGAAAGTGGAAGTCACTAATAGAGCTTTGGAAGGAATTCTGACCAAGGTAGTGAGCAGCAGCAGAAAAGACTGGGTGGACAGATTAGTTGAGGCCACCTGGGCCTACAACACAACATGGAAGACCACTACAGGGTTCACACCCTATGAACTGGTCTATGGGAAGAAGGCTTTGTTGTCAATAGAATTTGAATTCAATACAATAAGGATGGCAGCTCAGCTGGACCTAGACCTCAACCATGCATAGAAGGAAAGATTACTCCAACTCAATGGATTGGATGAACAAAGATTGCAGGCCCTTCTCCACACAGAGGTAGTTCAGCTTCAGAGGAAGATATGGCATGACAAAAATATCAAGGAGAAGCAATTCCAAGAGGGAGATTGGGCACTACTCTATGATTCAAGGTATAAAGACTTCAAAGGCAAGCTGAGGACAAGATGGCTGGGACCCTACATTGTGGAAAAATGCAATGACAATGGTTCAGTTCTGATCAGAACCATTGATGAGGAAGCCATCCCCATGCTTTTCAATGGACATAGGTTGAAAATTTACAAGAAGCCCCTCTCCAAGCGAGAGTTCATTGAAGATCTGAATAAGACAGTGATGGTAGTGGAGCATGTCTTAGCCTCCACTTCACCCACTCACTGAAGAAACAGAAAAGAGAAATAAAAAAATAAGGATTAAAGTGAAAACCTCCATGGGGCGCTTGAGTCCCATCATTGGGTTGAAAACCTCTTCTGAGGCGGCCCAGTGATTCCAAAAAAAAAAAACAAAAAAATAAATAAATAAATAAAAAGAGAATAAGATCCCTAGGTGAAAACTTCCCTTGGAGGCGCCCAGGGCAGGAAATTAGGGTGAAAACCTCCTTGAGGCGCCCTAGTTGTTTTCAAAAAAAAAAAAGAGAAAAAAAGAAGAAAAAAAATGAATTTTAATGTGCATTGCAGGTTTGCAGGAGGACCATAGGGAGCAAGAGAAGATGCCACAGAGCCCTGACACTCACACCAGCACCTATTTCATCTCCTCCACACTCTTCTCCCTCATTTCTGACCTTTCTTCCACCCCACTGTGCTCTTTTTTCAGAAACTGTGTGTTCTACAGGAGGCCCTGTGTTTTCTACAGGAGGCTCCTGTAGGGATTACAAAGAGCCAGAAATGGTTCCAAAAAGCAGTTTGAGGGGCAGGGAAGCTTTATAAAGGACATGTAAACCCTCCTACAGCTATCAACCCTCCTTGCCATCCATTCCACACCTGCATCACATCATCATCATCATTTTTTTCCTTCCTGTCACAAAAAACCAGTTTTTAGTAAAAAGAAAAAAAAACAAAAATAAGAGAGGAAGCAGCACCTCAAATCTCACCTGCAGCTTACCTAGTATCTCTCCATCTCCATCTACATCTCTGGCATCATCCTCATAGCTCCCAACACAGAAATAAGCTGAAATTTCAAAGGGAGAAGCAGCGATAGGAGCTCCTGCAGGAATTCCTGTAGCAACTGATCCCATTAAAATCATGCTACAGCAGCAAAAGAAGTGCAACCATGAGGATTGAAGGAGACATCTGAAGCTCACATCTAGCTAGAGGATACCTGCACAATACAAACAACCACACATCAAAAAGTAGAGAACATGTAGCAAGGGAAACACGGGCATACAGTAGTAGAAGGAGCCAAAATACCTCACAGCACATACATTCGACTCACAGGTAAGTGACTAACCCGCTCCTCTATTTGCATCTGTGTAATTGAAATATATGCATGAGAAAATGATATGGTTGAGGTTGAATGAGGAAAAGGTGGCCAGTAAGTTGGCCACTTTCATCCGAAGATGTCACCCACATGTGCGCGTAGTTAACTCAGAGAAAGATACCAAGGACAGGTAGTGGAGGTTATGCAAACTTCGATGCAATAATGAGAGGTGATTGCAGGAAGAAACCATGATGACAAGGTAGGTGGGGACCAACGGTCCAAATATGGCCAACGTACATTTTTTCCAGCTCACCCCCATCACCAAAAATATCTAAAAGAAGTAATAAGTACTCCTCCTCGAGCACTCTCACCACCTTTTCCCTCATTCTCTCCTCATAAACTTAGCTGCAGCAAACTCCTTGTCACCCCACAGCCTTGAAACCATCATTTTTCATCGATCTCACCCATCCTCCTGCTCTCGGCGTTGTCTACAAGAGCACTTACAGGTTCTACAGGAGCACCTATAGGCAATTCTACAGGAGGGGAAATGAGTTGTTTTTAAGAAGAAAACACGGGTTTTTTGCTCGATTTCTGGCTTGAGGAGGTAGGTTCCATGCATACCCACCTTGATTATCGATATGTGCAAGGAATGATATCATTTTAAGGAGGAATTAAGTCCATAGAAGAAGAGAAATTATATTAAAAAAAATTGCATGTTTTAAAAAAAAACACAGTTTTCCTCTGTTTTCCTGTTTTCTTCAAAATTATTGTCTCCATCGCCACATTTGGTGTTCAAAAGGGGTATAATCACAATGAAAGGAGGATTCATGAGGAAGGAGCCCACTAATTCAGCTAGGCTCCATGAACATCCCCAAGTAGTAGCCATATTCACAAGGGCAAATTGGATGACCTTTTTTGAGAAATTTTGAGGGGTTGATGAGGAAATTGCTCAAGAATTTGCCCTTTCTTTAGTCCCTCACTCAAGAACCCATGCCACTGTCACTTTTAGAGGTCTTTCCATGGAAATAACCCCAAAATTTATCAGTAGGGTTACTACCTTTCCTCTTGGATTACCTTGGAGCAAAGATGAAAAACCAATTGGACAGGCTGCCAAGAAAAACTTCTTCCATAACAATGAACATCCTATAGAAGATAAAAATGGCATTAGAAGTACAAGCATACCCTACCCTTAGGGTGAGGTTAGTTACCAAATCATCAAATATATTTCTTGTGAGGGGAAGTATAGCATAGTCTATGGCTACCATTTTAGAATCCTTCATGAGCTGAGATATGGCATGGACACTCCAACACCCCAAAAACTCAGCATCCCCTATTTCCTCCTGCAGTCCCTCATATACTCCAGCATTAAGTTTAGGGAGGGAGTCCAGATCAGCTAGCTCACCATGGGTTAATCAAGATTTTAGTGGAAGAAGCCCTCCATACATTCACACTCCCTATAACATGGGAAGTCTTCAGGAACATGATAGCAGAAGATGACATAAAGGCCCTCACCTATGATATCAGTCCTTCTGACAGTGAGGAAGAAGAGCAGAAAGGGGGAGAAGGGGAAGCAACTGATGACTCAGCAGGACAAGAAAAGGAGGAGGAAGAAACTAAGATAGAAGAGGAGAAGGGGGGAGAAACAGAACAAGAAGAAACAGAGAAAACAGAGATAGAAAAGGACGAAAAAGGAGGATAAAAAGAGGCAGCAGAGGAAAAACAAAGAGAAGGGTCCCCTGAGACCCTGGAAAGGGAGTCAGCATCTGCCCTCACTGCCCTGAGCACACCAATTAAACCAAAAGAAAAGAGAAAAAGGCAGGCCTCCATGTATTTCAAAGCCAGGAAAATCACAAGAACAAAAACAGGAAAACCCCATCCATCTTCAATAGTGCCCATTACAATTGAAGATTCACCCACTGTCAAAGAGGAAGAATATCCCTCGAAAACCCCTATCACATATGAAATAGGGACTCCTCGATCTTCCACCTAGAAGGAAAAAGTGCAATTACAGGACCCAAAAACAGTCCCACAAGAGGCACAAACAGTCCTACAGGAGACACTGTCAAGGCTACAGGAGACCCAACAGCTTGAGAAAACAATGGAAGAGCAGCCAAAGGGGAAGGAGGAAGCTACAGAGCCACAAGAACCTGATCCCCAGCCCAACCTTGCCTCCTATTACCATCTCCTTGAAGGAGGAAGGATAATTCCACAAACATTTGCAATCCCACTATTCTTTGAATTAGAAAGGGAAAGAATAAGAACACATAGGTCGATGCAAATAGCCAAATCCAAAGGATTTGAGGATGTTGGCCACATGGAGAACAAGCTTAGAGTGTTGTGTGTGGAGCATGATTGTTCAGAGGTCTTTGTTTCAGCCGGATGTATACCCCAGGAAGTTTGTACACCCCTCCATGTGGGGGGGTACGGGGGGGACTTGTCCCCCCCGCGGGGGTCCGGGGGGGCTGATCCCCCCCAGCTGGGGGATCCGGGGGCCAGCGGTCCCCCGGCAGGGGCTCGGGGGCAGTGCCCCCGAAGCTCAAAACAGCTGCAAAATTGCCTTGTAAAAGTATAGTAATTTCTAGTCAATCTGGGCCGTTCATTAGGCGGATGATCTAACGGTAGAACTTATGTTTAGTTTAGGGTTTTTTGCCCTAGAAGGCAACCCCTCTCTTTGTATGAGGGTATTGTATCTGAGGCTGTGAAATAGATGTGTATTCTGTGAGCGAGAAAGAGAGAGGTGAGACTGTGAGAGAAAACAGAGGATATTACAGCGGATTTGTTGTAGGTTGTGTCTCTTCATTTTGCTGGATAATAGAAAGGAAGGACTGGCTGTTCAGGGTGGACGTAGCCCAAACTGGGTGAACCACGTATATCTGTGTCTCTCTTGTTTTGTGTGTTTTCTGTGTTTATATTTCTGCAATATTTTCTGTGTTCCATTGCTCTGTAATATATAATTTTATGACAACTGGTATCAGAGTCGAAGGTCTATTTGGCTGATAAACTCGCAGGAAAGAAGGGTTCCTGGTTCGAGTGGGAGCAATGGCGGAATATGGTAAGTTTAGGGTCGAGAAATTTAACGGCCAAAACTTCTCGTTGTGGAAGATGCAGATGGAATATTATCTGTATCAGAAAGATATATAACTACCATTGGGCGGAAAAACAAAGATGCCGACGGGTATGAAAGACGAAGAATGGAACCTTCTCGATAGAAAGGCACTCAGAACAATACGGTTGTGCCTTGCTGCGTTAGTCGCCTTCAAAATTTTGAAGGAAACCACAACAGAGGGTTTGATGCTGACGTTGTCGAAACTATATGAAAAACCCTCAGCCTCAAACAAGGTATTTCTTATGAAACGGTTATTTAATATGAATATGTCGGAAGGTGGATCTGTTGCAAACCATTTAAATGATTTAATACAGTTACAAGTCACTTAAGTTCTGTAGGGGTAAACTTTGATGATGAAGTTAGAGCTCTGTTATTCTTGTGCTCATTACCAGAAAGTTGGAATGGTTTGGTAATGGCCATTAGTAACTCCGTTTCTGGATCTAGTACTTTAAAGTTTGATGATGTTGTCGATGCTATCCTTAGTGAGGAAATGCGACGGAAAAGCTCCGGTGAGACATCGGGAAATGTTTTGAGTGCAGAGTCTAGAGGAAGAAAAATGGAAAGAGGAAAGAGCTCAGGATATCACAGTAAATCAAGGAAAGGCAGATCCAAGTCCAGATCGGGGATAGTGTGCTGGAAATGTGGAAAGAAAGGACACCTAAAGAAAGACTGTAGATCTCGGAAGGGAAAAGAAGGAGATGCACAGCAAGAAAACAATCATGAAGCAAATGTGACAGGTGAGGTGTTACAAGATGCTTTGATTCTTTCTTTTGAAAATATTACTGATTCCTGGGTGGTAGATTCAGGGGCTTCATTCCATGCCACACCTGATAAGAAATACTTTCATGACTATGTTCAAGGAGATTTTGGACAAATTCGTCTGGGTGATGATAAACCCTGTAAAATCATTGGAATGGGTAAGGTTCTTGTAAAACAGCAGAATGGAAACCAATGGCTATTAAAGGAGGTAAGGCATGTTCCAGATCTAAAGAAAAATCTGATTTCAATAGGGCAGTTAGGCGGTGAAGGTTGTGTGACAACTTTCACAGATAAAGCTTGGAAGGTCACCAAAGGAGCCCTGGTAATAGTAAAAGGCAAAAAGTTTGGTACATTGCATTTATGCAATGGTATTTCTAACTCTGTTAATGCTTTAACCTCCAAAGGAGCAGATGCAGCATTATGGCATCATAGGCTCGGACACATGAGTGAAAAGGGGATGAAGATTCTTCACTCAAGGAATTTGTTGCCAGGTTTGAAGAATGTTGATTTGGACTTCTGTGAGAATTGCATTTATGGAAAACAGAAGAGAGTCAGATTTCTCAGAGTTGGGAAAGAGCAGAAGAATGAAAAATTAGAGCTTGTGCATACAGATGTATGGGGACCTGCTCAGGTATCATCTCTCGGTGGCTCTCGTTATTATGTTACTTTTATTGATGATGCAACTAGAAAAACTTGGATTTATTGTATTAAGAATAAATCTGATGTATTTGATACTTTCAAGAAATGGAAAGCTTTGGTTGAGATTGAGACAGGAAAGAAATTGAAGTGTCTTAGATCAGACAATGGAGGTGAATATTGCAGCAAAGAGTTTGATAGGTACTGTTCAGAGCATGGAATTCACAGAGAGAAGACAGTTCCAAGAACACCACAAGAAAATGGTGTGTCAGAAAGGATGAACAAAACAATCATGGAGCGTGCAAGGTGCATGAGATTGCATGCAGGATTGCCTTTACAGTTTTGGGCAGATGCTGTAGATACTGTTGTTTTTCTAATAAATAGAGGGCCTTCAAGTTCCTTGGATGGTGGTGTTCCAGAGGAAGCATGGATAGGTAAAAAGGTAAACTACTCTTTTTAAAGCCTTTTGGTTATGAGGCCTTTGTCCATATTGATAAAGAAAATAGAACAAAGCTTGAGGCAAAGTCAAAGAAATGTACCTTTATTGGATATGGTGTTAATGATTTTGGTTATCGCTTATATGATTACGAAAATCACAAAATCATTAGGAGCAAAGATGTAATATTCAATGAAAAGCTCTTGTATAAGAATCAGTTGCAGGAAAAGAAACAGGAAAAAGAAAACAAGGAATACGCAATTCTTGATGAAATCAGTGAAAAGGTAAAGGTGCCTGAAAATAATAATAATCAACAACAGTAACCACCACAATAGCAACAGGCACCCCAAACACCTGAAAGTGGTGTTAGAAGATCTACCAGGATAAGTAGACCCCCTGAACGATACTCTCCTTCATTATATTATTTATTGTTGATTGATTCTGGTGAACCCGAATGTTATGAAGAAGCAATGTAGGTTGAAAGCAGGAAGAAGTGGGAGGTAGCCATGGAAGAAGAGATGGACTCCTTAATGCATAACCAGACTTGGGATTTAGTCAAGTTTCCTGCAGGAAAAACTACATTGAAGAATAAATGGGTTTACAGGCTGAAGGAAGAAGATGGAGGAAAAAAGAGGTATAAAGCTAGACTTGTGGTGAAGGGGTTTACACAGAAGAAAGGTATTGATTTTGATGAAATATTTTCTCCTGTTGTTAAAATGACTTCAATCAGAACCATTTTAAGTCTTGTAGCAGCTGAAGATTTGCATCTTGAGCAGTTAGATGTAAAGACAGCCTTTCTCCATGGGGATTTGGAGGAAGAGATATATATGCAGCAGCCACAAGGATATGAGGTGAAAGGGAAGGAGAAACTAGTGTGCAGGTTGAAGAAGAGCTTGTATGGCTTAAAATAGGCTCCAAGGCAATGGTATCTAAAATTTGACAAGTTTATGTCTGAACAAGGTTATACTAGATGTCACTCTGATCATTATGTTTATTTGAAAAAGCAAAATGATGGTAGCTATATTATATTGTTATTGTATGTAGATGACATGCTTGTTGCAGGATCTAACATGCAGGAAATAAATGTGCTCAAAAGAAAATTGGCAAATTCATTTGCAATGAAGGATTTGGGAGCTGCAAAACAAATCCTTGGTATGAGAATAACTAGAGACAGGAAAAATCGTAAATTAACGTTGTCTCAGAATGAGTACATACAAAAGGTGTTGAAAAGATTTAACATGCACAATGCAAAACCAGTTAGTACACCTTTTGCTAGCCATTTCAAACTTAGCAAGGAAATGTGCCCAAAGACCCAAGAAGACATGGATTATATGTCTAAAGTTCCATATGCATCAGCAGTTGGAAGCTTAATGTATGCAATGGTCTGCACAAGGCCTAATATTGCACATGCAGTGGGAGTTGTAAGCAGGTACATGAACAATCCAGGAAAGGAACATTGGATGGCAGTGAAATGGATTCTCAGATATTTGAAAGGTACCACAAATCAAGCATTATGCTTTGGTGGTTCAAACATCTCCCTACAAGGATCTGTTGATGCAGATATGGCAGGTGACAGAGATAACAGGATGAGCACTACAAGATATGTATTTACTGTTGGAGGAACAGCTGTCATTTGGGTTTCAAAAATCCAAAGTGTTGTTGCACTTTCAACAACAGAAGCAGAGTATGTTGCTGCTACAGAGGCTAGTAAAGAAATGATTTGGTTACAAAGGTTTATGGGTGAATTGGGTAAGGAGCATGATATGGGCGCGTTATACAGTGATAGCCAAAGTGCCATTCATCTTGCAAAGAACTCAGCATTTCATTCTAGGACTAAACACATATAGCTCAAGTACCATTTCATACGATCAGTATTGGAAGATGGAGAGTTGAAGCTGGAAAAGATACACACTAGCCAGAATCCTGCAGATATGCTAACAAAAGTTGTAACCAGGGAGAAACTGAGAATATGCTCAGTTTCAATTGGTCTTCAAGGATGACGATGAAGATGAGAAATATCCAGGTCCAAAGAGGAGTCATTTTCCATCAAATGAAGCAGCGGTGGAGTTTCTACAATCATTCTCCAAGTGGGAGATTGTTGTGTGTGGAGCATGATTGTTCAGAGGTCTTTGTTTCAGCCGATGTATACCCCAGGAAGTTTGTACACCCCTCCACGCGGGGGGTGCGGGGGGGACTTGTCCCCCCCGTGGGGGTCTGGGGGGGCCAATCCCCCCCGCTGGGGGGTCCGGGGGCCAGCGGTCCCCCGGCGGGGGCTCAGGGGCAGCGCCCCCGAAGCTAAAAACAGCTGTAAAATTGCCTTGTAAAAGTATAGTAATTTCTAGTCAATCTGGTCCGTTCATTAGGCGGATGATTTGACGGTAGAACTTATGTTTAGTTTAGGGTTTTTTTCCCTAGAAGGCAACCCCTCTCTTTGTATGAGGGTATTGTATTTGAGGCTGTGAAATAGATGTGTATTCTGTGAGCGAGAAAGAGAGAGGTGAGACTGTGAGAGAAAACAGAGGATATTACAGCGGATTTGCTGTAGGTTGTGTCTCTTCATTTTGCTGGATAATAGAAAGGAAGGACTGGCTGTTCGGGGTGGACGTAGCCCAAACTGGGTGAACCACGTATATCTGTGTCTCTCTTGTTTTGTGTCTTTTCTGTGTTTATTTTTTAGCAATATTTTATGTGTTCCATTGCTCCGTAATATATAATTTTCTAACATAGAGAAATGGGCAGGGAGTTAAGTGCTGTCAGGCATAGGGAGGCAATTTCAAGAAGCCAACTCCAAACTAAAAATGAATTGCTGAGAAGGCAGCTAAAGTAGAAAGAAACCCAGCTGGCATGTATGACCGGCTTATCCATGGAGGCACTGCAATGTAGAACACCAGCAAAATCCTATGGATTATACCTCAAGGACCAATGGCTATAGTTTCAGATAAAGACTTTGCCACAAAGAGGCACAATGCCTTTTCAATATTACAGACAATTTATGGACCTGTGTGACCAAAGCACAACAGGATATAAGGCAAAAATGGCAGAATTTTACCTGCATAATATGGCCCTCACATACATGGATGTGTGGGACCCCAATGATAGGCTAGGGGACCTACAACTAATGGCCATGGCTTCATGGATGAACAATGAGGAGTTAAGGGCAACTAAGGTAAAAAGGTTGATGATCAAAGAGCAGAATGAGCCACTAATGATCAAAGTTGAGCCATCAAATCCCATGGCTCTCATCAACACACACCAGCTGCTTGCAAATAATCCTCAAATTTCCCCTAGATATATAAGTGATCAAGCACAGGCCATTGCACATTTTGAGGACATGGAAAGGTTACTTATGGATGACTGTGTGCATCCATGTATGAGGAGATGGAACACCTTGCCACACAATCTAAGGATCAAGGAATATCATTTCCCAATGAGGATGAAGGAGGCACTAAGGAGAGTGCCAATGTACAAGCACTCAATGCAAAGGCTACAGGTCAATTGGATTGGCCTCAAATTAAGTCCACCACTGCTGTTAGGCATGCTAGAAGGGAGAACTGAAGAAGAAGAGCAGAGGCAATGGGAAGATATAGACAGAAAAGAACGCTTCTATTACAAGAAAGAGGAAACAACATCAAAATCTTGGGATGCTAGAGAGGCCACCAGGGCCATCAAAGATGAAGAGATGGACTAAGTTGCTCAGAGGATGAGAAACACCTTCAATAGGGGGTGATGATGAGCCCCATAAATGGTTAATTATATGGGCTCATTTTGCCTCCTAACATAGTTAAATCAACCATTCTCTTAGCTTATTACATGTTTTTTAATTATATTTATGCTTATGGAGTGAGTTGAGTTAGTTATTATGCCATGAGGTCTAATATGTGTTTAATGCAGATTTTTGTTGAATTTTGAGGACAAAGTCAAAGATTCAATGGACAATTGGCAGCAATAATTCAAAGTGGACAAAGGAGAGGATTTATAGAATGGAATCCCCCTGATTTATTACTCCCCACTTCGAATTCCCCTTCATGTAGCTCGGAGTACAAACAGCCAAATCAATGCACTAGGAGGTAGGCGAGCAAGTGGAGTATAACTTATGTTTATCTCGAGTTTTGGGAGCCAAGCCACCCTGATTTTAAGGAAGTTGTTGGGAGCTTCAGTTGTATAAGTAGAGAGGCCTAGGGCCTCACTAGGGTCAAATTTTTGTTGTACTTTTTCTATTGTAAAACTCTGCTCAACTTCGAGCTTACTTTTGGTGATAATTTCATGTAATCCTATTACTATTTTGATAATAAAGATGAGATCCTTTTTGAGCTAGCACTGAGTTATCTTAGAGGACTGAAGCTCTTAGGTTAGGGCCCAATCCAAGCATCCAAGCTCCTCTTGTTTCTATTTATATGCTTTGTTTCAGTTTATGGATTAGTTGTTGTTAGATGAATTTCTTTCTTAGTTAAGAATAGGTTGATTTTGGTGATTTAGAAGGTTGTTTCCACTTGTGTTTTCCATAGTAGGTTAAGCATTGATAGAAAGAAGATTCAAAAGCTAGCAACAGTGTCTGGCCTCTTTTCCTCCCTTTGGGACCATGAACTGAGGCAAAGACCCTCTTGTTGCCCCAAAAACACAGATTATACTTCTCCATAGGATTTCCAGTGTTTGCAATTTGTTAGAAGGTTAATTCTTTGCTTTATATCTCTTCCACCATGTTCATTTCTATCTTTGCAATAAGTCTTCTTCCATGCTTTTTCTCCTTGTAGAATTTTTCAGCATTTACTTCCATAGCTCATAATTTAGACTAGCTTGATGAAAATTTTGTTTTTTTGATGTACTCATTTCCTTGCTTGCTTGATCTCATTGGTTGACTATTAGTTCTTTTGTAGCAGATATCTTCTCATAGTAGGTCAGCCTATCAGCCATCACATTTCTCCCTAATCGATTCCCCACAGATCGCCCAAAGTTCACCTCAAATCTGCCTTAGTTTTCTGCATTTTTCCATAGGATTTCTTCCTCTCGCCCAATCATCTTTCCCTCTCCTAGTGATCTTTGGTGGACCCTAGGCACCCCAAAACATCATCCCAACCTTAATTTACCTTTTCCACTAACTCTCACACCTTTAAAACCTTCAAAACTACTCTCGACATCCTCCTGTAGACCTCTTGTAGATCCCCTGTGTCCTCCTGTAGATTTTCCTGTAGGCTTTCTTTTGAAGGCCAAGTGTGGGAAAAGCCTCCAGAAGGCCACCCAAGACCTCCTAGGACCCATCTACACCATCCTACATCTCCTCAAATCCCAAAGTCACCCTTCAACACCACCTATTCGCTTCCACCTTCACACACAATAAAATACATGCATGTCAATTTCACATAAAAATACATAAAAATCCAAAAAGATGTTTTTTGCTCATTTACTTCTAGAAATAGCTTGAGTAGATGTTGTTTACTTCCTTGAGTAGGTAATGGCATTCATTTCATGGTTTTCATAGTGTTTTATGCAAAAGTAGGATTAGTTGGTTAAGTAGGGTTGTCTAGGTTTACTTTACATTTCAGTCTTTCTCCTTTCTGCAATTAGAGTAGCCTCTATAGAGTAAGATTTCCTTTCTTTCATCACATATAGAGCTTCTTCTAGAATCCATAGAAGTTGGCTTGAGCTCCTAGTGATCTTGCGCCAGCTGACCAAGTGACAGCCTACAGTAAGAACTAGTACTTGTGCATACAGCACCGTCGCTTCCAAGTTTGTTACGAACTACCGGGTTGATAAGAGTAAAGTGGGCAGCCCAGGAGTTGCAGCATTATTTCTGCAATACTGGTGCTCACCAATACATCTTTAGGAGAATTGGAAACTTTCTTCTTTGGCTTTGTCATTTGTGTTCTAATGATCAACCTTTGAGCTATTAGTCTTTGAGTGAAGGTACTGGCTCTGATACCAATTGTTGGAAATATTGAGAGGGGGGGTGAATTAGTATTTATTTTCAATTGTTACTTTTAAAAGTTAGATTACTTATATTTACAACAGAAAATGAACAATAAGAATAAATGTTTTTATTAATTTCTTCAATAAATTAAGTACAATATATGTAGGGCTCCAACCCTAGATGAAGACATCGATCTTCAATCTCCCATGCTCCAACCTGTATTTTCCAAGCACCAACTTGGACTTCCAAGGCTCCAACCTTGTCAATTTTGAGGCACCAACCCCAAGGGCTCCAACCCTATATCTGGTTCAGGCTCCGACCTGGTTTCTTGAGGACTCCAATCCTCTAGGGCTACAACCCTATTTTCCAAGGCACCAGCCTTGTCTTTTCGAGGCTCCAACCTCTTGGGCTCTAACCCTCACTTTACTTCGTCAAGATGTATTTGGTTATACTCCACGGCTCCTAATGTATTTTTAAACGAGCCCTGTCAATCTTCAGTTATCCCTTCACTATGTCATGTCATCAATGACAACCTTGTCTTCTTAGAAGATGTCATCACTGCTCTTCATCGTACCCAAACAATTTCTCCCTTTCAACTCATGATGGCTTTAGCAATGCATCATGGACTCTAACAATGTCTTCAAGATCAGCAAAAGCTTCTCAACGAGATGTCTTCAGTAATCCCTCAAGGTGTCATCAATAGGTTTCCCCAAGAACTTTCCAATGTGTTCAAATGTTCTTTAAATGTTTCTCCAATATATTTGCACACCACTCTTAGAATGTTCTTCAACAGGTTATTTCACTAACACAAGTTAATAGTACTTCAATTATGCTTCAATACAAGATCAACCTTCAATCAAGCCTTAAGTTATGCTTCAAGTGTTTTTCATAATTTTCTCAACAATGATGTCTTCAAATGTTCTTCAAGTCAACCCAAGTCTTCGTTGTTCAAGCCTATCCAACCTTCAAAGCTTCTTCACTACACCAAGGAATTCTTTCTATTTTTTATTTTGTATTAGGTATGTTATTCCTCCTACGTTAAGGTCTTCAAAAATATGTTCAAACACAGCTACAAGTTCCCAACTGAGATCTACAACTAATGACTTTGGGAATGTTCAAAAAACTCTCCAAGGTGTGTCTTCAAAGCAATTCTGGAACTGTACTTCAACTTGGTCTTCTATTCTACTTTAATTTGCTCCAATGTGTCCTTAATTTTGTTACCAATTTTCTTCTAAAAAATTCCCAGATACTTATCTCAAAACAGTTATCCAAGTGTACAAAGTGCTAGGTATAGATATGAAGATGCAGGTCCAAATAAACTTGTACAGGTCTGCAAAAGGGTCAACAACTCCTTTAGATTTGCTCCAAATGTCTTCAAAGGTTGTTTCAAAAGATCTTTTGAAGTGATTCAAGTGAAGCTTAAGAGATAAAAAATGTCTCAACAACAAAAAATATGATCAATCACAAGTTCTACAAGAGATATACGCCCAGAGGTAAATCACATGTCTGAAATGCTTAAGCCACAGATCCAAATTTCATAGCACAATTCTAAACTTTTTATACCACAGATCTGAGCTTTAAATGAGCTCCCACAGGTGGTTGTCCAAGTAAAAACTGAGTGACTATATTCTATAATGTAGGTTCGAGATATCTATCTCTATAATTCTTCCATAGATGACTTGTCTGAGTTGTAGTGATGAGACAATCAGAAATTAACCCTACCAGTAATCTCAACATCCTCTTTAAAACAGTCTGAGTTGTTATGCCTAAAAGAAATATTCTTTTTCTCCTCGGCCTTCTATTTTCTTCTATACTTCTTCTCCTATATTCATTGACCGAGATATCTATTTTTAGAGTGAGGAGCACAAACGTGTATATATACCTTTTTATGAGTCAAATTGTTATGTATGAAGGAGGACCGACAGTCATATTTTTAGTAGACGACATATATTTAGGATATTATAAATATATATATATATATATATATATATATATATATATATAGCTATGTCTTCCATGTGATATTATAAAAAAAAAAAAAAAAAATTTCTTCCATGTGATGTATGCATTACATGTATCTGTCATGTGATGGATAATATAGGACCTTGTCTGCCATGTGAAACATGGATATATAAGACCTTGTCTGCCATGTGAAAGATGAATCATATAAGAACAATCGAAAAGGCCTTGTCTGTCATGTGAGTGATGTCTAACACCATGTTTCTGCATTACACATTATGTCTACCATGTATGGTCATAGGGAACCATGTTGCCTACATTATATATTATGTCTGCCATGAATGGTCATATGTATGCCATGTTTGTCTACCATTAAACAAAGCCATTTGTTAATAAGGAATTTTCATTGCCAAGGATTGTGTTTGTTTTAATAATGTTTGGGATTTATAAAAACAAGTAGACATTATTATTTAGGGTGATAATGTCATCTTGATATGTCATAGTGTCATCATGTACTAGTGTAGTGATATGACATAGGAAGCTTTATCATTAGGAAAGTTCCAAGATATTAAGATAGTCTTCCAACCATCAAATGATATCTTCCATGTCATCATCTAATCTTCCAACCTTCATTAAGTACCATCATTAAGTGTGATCATTCAATAGTATGACATCATCAAAAGTATGGCTTCATCAAGTACAATCCTTCACATCACGAGGTTGTATTTTTGCACTTAGGATCTAGATCATCAATCAAGGCACATGATTGGCACTTGGCCACATCATAGTTAATTCAAGTACTTCTTAGGGCTTCCTTCATTAGTGGTTTGACTACTTTGTGACTTGACATCTTCATTGATGTTATCCTAGTCAACCAACCACCAAGAGTCATGGCACCATCATCTAGAACTAGGCATCTCAAAATTATTGACATCTCAATCAATGCCATATTAACATCAATGACAACCTTGATTAACAAGATTAATGTTTGAGAGGAAAGATTGTATATATTTTTAGGACATCTAGGACCATTCCAGATGACTAGAAAATATTCAAGTTCTAAGGAAGAAAACATTCAAGAAGAATGGAAGGAGAAACCCTCCAGTAGGATGTCATGGGTTAATATTATCAAACAAGATGCTCAGAGACGAGAGGTCTTTATGAGTTGTATGAATTCTATTAGGGGATCATGTCAAACAGAATAGTATGTTTCAATGATAGAGTGAGAAATAGTGGTAGAGGGACTTGCTTAAATGACAAAGTGAGAAACCTATATTACCATAGATGGATCTACTTCAATGTGAGAGGGAGTTGGCCTCAGATTTTGAAGATTAAGGATCTTGGATTGATACATTATTTCTTGGGATTAGAAGTGTGGAAAAGACCTGATGAGATCTTCCTTCGAAAAAGGAAGTACATTATCCATATTTTAAGGAGACTAGGTATAATGGACTGCAAGTCCATGACTACACCTACAGTGACTAATCTAAAGAAGTTGAGTGATTCCACTTCAGATTCATATTTGGTGGATCCCACAATGTATAGGAAGTTGATTGGGTCCTTGATGTTTTCTTTCTAATGAGAACCCTAAGCCAGTCTAAGGTTGAGCCGAGGCATGTAGATTGGGTTGTAGTGAAGCATGTGTTGAGGTACCTACGTGGTACAATTGGACAATGTTTGAGATATGTCTCAAGTGGTGAAGTGAGGCTGTAGGGATATGCTGATTTAGATTGGATAGGAGTGCAAAGGATAGAAAGAGCACCTCAAGGTGTAATATGCAAACTTCTATCACACCCATTACAATAAAGGTAGATTATATTGCAGCTAGTGTCGCAATTCAAGAAGCATTGTGGATTTGAAAGCTACTTGTAGGGATATTTGACAAGGCCAAAGCACATTGAGATCAAATACCACTTCATCTAATACATGGTGCATAAGGGAGCGAGTTAGATCTAGTACATATCCACCGATGAGAAGATTATGGAAATTCTCACCAAGCCTTTGTCTAGAGAAAAGTTTATATACTTCATAGACAAGCTTGGTGTGATGCAGAATGTCTCCCTCATTGAGAGGGACTATTGATGTCTTTTTAGGATCGGTCGAAACATCTCCTGAGATACTAGAAGGACTTGGTTGGGTCATGTTGATTTGACTAGGGGAGATGGATACATTCACCTGAAAATATAGAAGGACTTGGTTGAGTCATGCTAATTTGACTAAGGGTGAATCGCCCAAGGAAACTACAAGATTGGACAGATCTTCTCCTAGGAAGCCAGAAGGAATTAGTTGGGTCATGCTAATTTGACCAGAGGAGATAGATGAAATTCATTTCTTGAGAAGCCATAAAGGAATTTTGTTGGGCCATGCATATTTGAGTAAGGATGATTCGTCCGAGGGCATATCCTCTCATAAGAAGCCAGACGGACTTGGTTGGGTCATGTTGATTTGGCCAGTGGAGATTGATATATTTACCCAAGAAGCCATGAAGGACTTTGGTTGCGACATTTTGATTTGACTAGGGGTAAATGGCCGAGGATACTCACATTAACAACTCTAAGATAGAGTGATCTATTAACATGTGTAAGTCAACGTAACAAGTTCATTAACATTTCTTAAGGAAGGAGAAATTTCAGCTAAGGAGAATATCTCCCTATCTAAGAGGGAGTGTTGATTTTTTGTAGCATTTGAAGGTATTCTTGCATGCCAAAGAGGTCACCAAGTTGGCCTAATAAAATTAAAATTAAAATTTTACTTTTGGAGTGCAATACGGCCTAGGAAATCAAGTCAGACCAATCAAGTGAATGTGTGTGTCCCTTGGCTTATTTTATCCCATTTGACAAGTATAAATAAATTATGTGACATTTCATTTTCATCACCAACCAAGTAAGGTACCTTTTCATTTTTTCTGAGGTCTCTTGGACAGTCAAACAAAGAGCAAGGAGGATTATTTCCATGTGGAATAAGGAAGTAAGGATTTGAGTAGAAGGAGGTCGAGTTACAAGTCATAGGGCCATAGGCTACAGGGGTGGAGGGGCCATAGTTCCTATTGCAATAGTTTGACCACTTTTACCACAAAGTTCAAAAATTATTTGACCAAGTTTGAATAGTATGAGTTTGACTGGTTTTGACTAGAAATTAACTTGGATTATTGGAACAAATTTCTAGAAAATTTTTTGATTTATAAATCTTGTTGAAGAATAATTTCTCCTAACAAAAATTTGTTGGGTTTTCTCCTAAGATTAGGTTTCCCAGGTTAAAAATATTGTCTTTATTGTGCATGGTTGCCTTTCTATGATCTATAACGTTTTCGCTACATTTACTTTTGATATGTTTTGTGTATAATTGCTCAATTATATCAGTGGCATGAGATAAATTGATTGAATGTCATTAGGTATTAATTATTATATCAGAAAATAGTATTCTACTATTCTATAATAGAAAAAATCAACAAAAACCACTCCTTATGAGGATTCATGTGAAAATATGCACTTGCTTTGACTAGCCATGCCTCATGATCTACATATGGTCTTAACGAATCCAAGTAGGCATCCACTCCCTAGTTTGAGGAGATTTTTTCTTATGTATAAGGAGCATCATTACATCCCTTCCCTTTCTCAACACTTTTACATCTACAATGTTTCTTGTAATTCCCTTCTTTTCCACATCTCCAACATACCTTTAGAAACTTTCTAGGAGATTTAGATCTCTCACTTTAGGACTTATTTTTTCTATCCTGAGAGTGTCCTCTTGCAAATAAGGCATCCACATTTTTAGTTTCCATATTTTTCCATATCATCTCTTTCAATAACAAGAATGAGACTATTTCATCAAAACTTAAAGAAGTTTCATTGCTACTGATGGAAATAACTAACTAGCCCATGAGTCTAGTAAACAACACAAAAAAGTATTACCATATTATTGAAGGCATTCAAATGCTTTATCACCAAGTCTCCATCCTTCATCCTAAGATTATATAGCTTCTTTCACATGAACAATTTTCTCACAATGGACATATATTAATACAATGCCCCTAATTTTTTCCATAATGCCTTTGCTATAGCTTCTTCTGAAACATTCAATAATAATGAATCTAAGAGACACAACCATATTTTGCACTTTTCCTTCTAATCCAACTTCATCGATTCTTTTATCGACATCCCTGTTGATGCAATATCCAAATCCACAATGACCCACTAATGTTTGTCCACCAAAATATCTTCCATTTTGAGCTTCCACAACCCAAAAGTCTACCCATTGAATTTCTTGATCCCTATCTTTGAACTACTTGCCATTTCCTTTCACCACAATAATTGATACTACAAATCTCTTATTGTAACAAGGTTTTTCATAGGCTCAATCCAAAACCATTAGCCCAAAAGCATCCCCTTGAAGCCAAATTGTTGATACCAAATTTTTTTCTTAACCTATATAGTAAATTGTTACAAAAATATTCTTAACTATGTGTGTGTGTGTGTCATTGCAACTTTTCTGGTTTTATTGAGAAATTGTTTGCAGCAATTAACTATACAGGGTTAACACCAAGAATACATCCATGATAACATTTATTTATACCTTGGTTTATTTGGAAGGTAGTTACAATAGTTCTTAACTACCTTTGGTTGATTGACCTAACCCAATAGTTGACAGTGTCAATTACCTAGTCGACGCATTCCCATAGCCAACTAGAAATTACAATGGTTGATTACCTAGCCTAGATGACTAGTTGAACAGGCCGTCAAACATAAGGTGTCGTTTAGATGACCTCATAATTATCTTTACTCTTGGAATTCATATTCTCATTTTCAATTCTTGGATCCTTTTAGAATTGTTCTTATAACACCATCCTCTCACATCTACCCAAGTAACCAGCCAAACGGGGTAAACATGTGATGAGAGGCTAATATGATTAGATTCAACCTCCTATGTGACCTTAAGGAAGTGGAATCTATGGAAACACAACATACATACCTCCTACATCAGCTACAGGACTCCAAAGAACCATCCCAACCACTCAGGTAGCTAACCCATGGGTCCCACTGAGGTTTTAGACCACTTGACCCTTGGACGCTCCCATGATATGGACTTTACAACGTCAAGGAGGCTCTGGAAACTCTCATGCTAAGGCATAATAGCATCCAGGGAGTATTTTTCCCAATGTTGTGCCAGAATCCTCGGGATTTGAGCCACTTTTTTAGGCCCAAAGCCCAAGTCACTGCCCAGAATTGAATGACACCTTCATAACATAAATATAGCACAGAAAAAATGATGAAAATGTAACTACTTGAACAAGACCTTAACCAAGCCCCTACTAGCCATGACAGGCATTTCATCAAACATATCACGAATATGTAATCTACAGGTGTAAACAACATATTTAAGCATAGGGGTCTCATACTTATCTGAGAATCGCTATGAAGCATTGTTCCCTTATATCATTTGTTGCATTATCATCTATTAGGTCATAGATACATTGTTCATTCATTTACAAGTAAAAACATGATGAGAGCCATACATAGCCACTATCATAAAACATATACATAACCAACATAATAGCAACAAAAATACCATGTAAATCACAGCCATATGATCCACATATAAACCAGTATAATACTCATAGAAATACAAGGAGAAATAACCTCATATTGATGATTCAAAATCAAAACCCGGTATGGGACTACCACGTTCCACCCGACCATAGAATGGCTGAGACAAATCTCTCTTCAACCATTCACCCTCATGCCATATTCCAAGCATGAATGTGGGACTCAAACCAAAAGAACCAACCAGGGAATCTCGAGGCTAAACCACCTCACCCTCATCAATAGAAACCAATCTTTATCGTAATCCATCCCAGATCACTAGGCCAACACAATAAACATGTAATAATAGGATTTACCATGATCTCTACCAGATCATTAGGCCAAACAAGGATGGATGCCACTGGATTTCTCCACCTACACTGTGAATAATTTTCTTTTCTCCTAGTCTCTCAGGCTTTACCACAATCCACACCGGATCTCTAGGCCCTAAACTGATACCCACTCGCTAGGATTTACCACATATCCCAACCCGAGATACTAGGCCCAATAGAGAGCAATCCACCTCTTGGCTTTACCGTATATCCTGCCATTCACCAGTAAGGATTCCTAGGCCCCCTGAGGAAACACAATCTTGGCTTTACCGCAACCCACAATCTAGCTCAAGGATTATTAGGCCAGTAGCTTTACCGTGATCCACACTCCATTTCAAGGACCATTAGGCCATGTGCTCTATCATTCGGAGATCCACCTCACTCAGCTTCAAATCCATCCAGTAATCTAGCTCAACCAAAACATGAGAACCCATCACACCATGGCTATCTGGAAATGGCAAGGCTAGGCGGAAAACATTGTCACACCTGGAAAAACCCATTCCATAATAGAAAAAGAACCACATGCAATGCCATTCATGCCAAATATAGAAAGGAAAATACACATGAAAATCGATACCTGCAAAGAATACTATTGTAGCTTCTTGATCCTGCTTTTCCTTGCTTACTCCTTCCCTTTTCTTACCTTCTTTACCTTTATTGATCCAATGCCAAAGTGCTCCAAGAAAAATCTAAGTGTCCAAGAGTGAGAGAGAGAGAGAGAATAATGAGAGAGCTCCAAAAATGAACAAGAAAAAGGTTACAAACTGATCCTCATAAGACTTTTTATCAATTAGGCCTCTCTTTTCTTCATTTTCCATTATTTTCCTTCATTTTCCTCCTCACATGAAACCTCCGACCTTTCACCTTTCATTTCTCCTAATTTCCATTATTTTCATAAAGAAATGTGCCAAAATTTCCATTTTTCCTTTCCAAATCCTTAGCCATTTCCTTAGCTATAATAAACCAAATGAACACCCACTAGGATGTTTTGCCCAACATTCAGCTTGGAATAAGTGTCCCATCAATCATGGTTATTATTTTTCCTTTATTAAATTTTATTACATGGAATTTTCACCATGGTTGTTACAGAACCCTCCCCCTTGAGGGACATTGTCCTTGGTGTTCAACCACACCTATACCTCAGCAAAACCATTAAAGAGAAAACACACTACCCATGGAGCTTTATAACATAGCTCGATGCATTATTTACAATGATCACCTTATTGAAAATCAAACCAACGTGAGAACATAACAACACGACAAATATAATAACATGACACCCATACTTCTTATTGGAGCTATATAACATAGATCATGGCGGTATTTACATCCATATACATATGTACATATACCAAAACATGACCAAACATATACCAAAACTCCTTTGCCTCAACCAATAAACAATGAAGGATACATAGTCTGCATCTAATCTTCCATCTCCCATGTAGCTTCATCGAACCCAAAGTGCTTCCACTACACATTAACCTAATTGATTGCCTGGTTCTGAAGCATGAGCACGTTTTTCTGCAATATACATTAAGGCTCTGGCTAGAATTCTCCATCTGGCTCTACCTGCAATACAGACTAGTCAATCACATGATTAGCATTTTTAACATACTTCTTAAGCAATGACACATGGAAAACATCATGGAATTTCATTGTCGGAGGTATTGCAAGTCGATAGGCTACTAGCCCAATCCTCTCAATAATGCTAAAGGGTCCACAAAATCATGGTGCCATCTTGGCACATGATCCAATCCGTAAGGATCTCTTCTTTGGTTTGATGTGAAAGTACACCTGTTCCCCAACCTGGAACTCCTTGAATAACCTGTTCCAATCTGCATAGCTCTTCTGCCTATCCTATGTTGCCTTTAGATTCTTCTTTATAACTTGCATTTCTTGTTCCATTTCTGCCAACATGTCCGGTCCAATCAACACCCTGTTAACTGGATCACTCCAACTGATGGGAGTATTGCAACTCTGCCCATACAATGCCTCAAACAGACTCATCTTCAAAGATTCCTGATACCTGTTGTTGTAAGCGATCTCTACCGGTGGAATATACTCTTCCCACATTCATTGTTGATGCATCATGTACATCCTCAACATCTCCTCCAATATCCTATTGACCCTTTCAATTTATCCATTTGTCTGTATATGATAAGTTGTACTGAAAGCCAACTTTGTGCCCAAACCTGCAAACAACTCCTTCCAAAACCTGGAAGTGAAATTTGCATCCCTGTCTGACACAATATTCTTTGGAACACCATGAAATCTGACCACATCTATGATGAATACCTGTGCTACATCACTAACTGAAAATGTAAACTTCACTGGAATGAATTGCGCAACCTTTTTCAACCTATCCACAACAACCATGATGGAATCATGTTGTCTCACTGTCCTCGGAAAACCTATGATAAATTCCATGGAAATGACCTCCCATTTCCATTCTGGAATTGTAATTGGTTATAGCATTCCACCTGGATACTTACACTCTTCCTTCACACACTAACAATCGAAACACCTAGCTACAAATTCTGCTACATCCTTCTTCAGTTTCAGTGCGGTCAATGTCTTCTAGTAGTCTAGGTGACCTGAATATGGTTTCACATGAAACTCCCTCAAGACCACCTTCTTGATCTCACTACTGTTTAGCACATATATCATGTCCCTAAAGATAACCAATCCATCTATTGTAAGACAATATTCCATGTCCTATACACCTACACATGTACCTATTATACTACCTATACCTATACCTATACTTGTACTTGTACTACTAGTTGTACTCGTACTTGTACCTGTACTTATGCATGTACCTGTACTCTGCTACAACCTGTGCACAATCTCCATATACCTGACATCCTGTTGACCTACTTGCAAGATCCTATCTTGTAAGTCTGTCCCATAGGAGCTCATAGCTGCTAAGTGATTTACTTGTACCTGCCTGCTAAGAGCATATGTGACCTTGTTCTCCTTTCCTTTGAGATACCTAATCTTGAAGTCAAATTCACCGATCGTGGCCAACCATCTAGCTTATTAGGCATTTAGATTCGGTTGGTCAAACAAATACCTCAACCCAATGTGATCACTCATCAGTACAAACCTCCTGCCAAGAATATAGTGCCTCCACATCTTCAATGCATGTATGATCGATGCTAACTCAAGATCATGTTTCGGGTAGTTATACTCGTGCTCATTTAGTTTTCATGACTCATAGAATACCACTTCTCCTTCCTGCATAAGGACTCCACAAATTCCTCTCTTCCAAGCATCTATACATACTACAAACTCCTTATCCGGATCTGCAATCTTTAAAATTGGTGCATGTGTCAACAACTGCTTAAGATGCTCAAAACTGGCCTCACACTCCTCTGTCCATTCAAACTTCTTACATTTCCTCTACAATGATGTAATAAAATAAGCAATCTGCGAGAAGTTCCTGATGAACCTCCTGTAATATCCTGCCAACCCCATGAAATATCTCACATCATCCATATTCTTGGGAGCTACCCACTCCATTATGGCCCTTATCTTTTCTAGATCCACTGTTATGCCCTCCTTGGAAACAACAGGTCCCAAGTAGTGTACCTCAGTTTGAAACAAACTGCACTTGTTGAGCTTAGTGTACAACCGATTCTCTATCAACAACCTCAACGTTGTTGCTAAATTCTCGACATGCTCTTCCTCATTTTTAGAATATGCAAATATGTCATCAATGAACACAATAACAAACTTATCTAAATGTGGACGAAGCACATTATTCATCAAGCACATAAATGTAGCTGGAGCATTATTCAAACCGAATGGAACTACAAGAAATTCATAATGTCTATACCTCGTCCAAAAAGATGTCTTGTAAATGTCCTCCCCTTTGATGTGTACCTAGTGGTATCTAGATCTCAGACCAATCTTCAAGAACACTGCCCCCTTCAACTGATCAAACAAGTCATCAATCCTCGGCAATAGATACTTGTTCTTGATAGTCACTTTTTTCAGCTGCCTATAGTCAATGCATAATTTGAGAGTACCATCCTTCTTCTTCATAAACAATATTGGTGCACCCAAAGGTGATACACTTGGCCTAATGTATCCCTTGTCCAACATTTCCTTTAACTGCAACTTCAACTCTACCAATTTAGGTGGCTCATCCAATAAGGTGCTTTTGATGATGGAGTCGCCCCTGGCACTAATTCAATAGAAAATTCTACTTCCCTGTGGGGTGGAAACTCTGAAATGTCCTCAGGAAATACATCTTGAAACTGTTGTAGAAGTGGGTACTTGCTTAAAACATCTACATCCTCAAGTTCCTTAGCTTTTTCACTAGAAATGTGTACTGCAAATAACATACACCATTTTCTGTGACTACGTTTTTCCTGTAGAATTGTCACCATCTTAACTAATGTAGCATTCTTCTTTCCCTCCAAGACTCTTGGTTCCCATTGTCATCCAAGCACTCAATGGATTTGTCATAACAATCCACCTTGTTCCTATGAAGGTACAACCAATCCATGCCCAACAACATATTTTATGATCCCAACGGTAATACATTCAAATGTGTTGTGGTAGGCATACCATTCAAATCAAATGCACAAGCTCTTACCAAATTAAGAACTCGCTTCTTTATACATGTACCCAATTGCACTAACCAAGATTCTATATGCAATTCCTTACTCAAACCACACTTAACCACCAAGTCATGACTAACATAGCTATAATTAGATCCAGGGTCAATCAAAATAGAAGTAACTTGATCACAAAGCTTACCATCTATCTCAATGATAGATTCCTGATGGTCTACCTGTTTGTTATCCAATGCTGCATAGATACGAGGAACGCTCTGACCAACATCCCCAATAGTTTGTGCCTCCTGTGCACTATATATCTAAGGCCTACCACCCTGATTCTATGGACAATATCTCTTAAGGTGTTCCTTACCACATGTCCAACACTCCAACCGACCAGTGCCCTCACCTCTATGTTGTTGTTGTGACCCATGTCCTTGTTTAGTTGTATTGAACCTCTTTTGTGGTGCCACATTTTCTTTGTTGTTTGTATTCTGAGGCCTTGCTCTTTTCGGTTGCCATTTACCTTTACCTTTGTCTTTTCCTTTCCATCCTTGCTAAGATTCATTCTTACGCTTTGATTGTTCATAGAAATGCTTCAATTTCCCAATAACTTCCTCAAGTGACCAAGGCTCATCATACTCAATCTAATCTCTAAATGATAATGGAAATCCACTGACAAATCGTTGAACTTTAGCCTTCTCATCCTTAAGATACAATACATACCTCAATAGCTCCAGAAACTTAGTCATGTACTCTTAATTTGTCATTGATCCCATCTTTAGCTCATAGAATTCTTTGGCCTTATCGTCGTAGTACCTTTCTGACAAGTAATTATTCCTGAAAAGCCTCTGGAACTCGTACCAACTCAATTCATTTGTCTTGATGTCTCTAACCCGCTTCACATCTTCCCACCAAATGTCTACTTTACCTCTCAAGCTAAAGATAGCTATTCTAGCCTTCATATTATCTGTGTACTCATGCAACTCAAAGAAATTCTTCATCCCAAGTATCCAAGCCTCTGCATCTTCTAGCTTCTTCACATCTCCATCAAAAGCAGGTTCCTTTGATTTCTTAGATTCATCTGGCAAGTATCTTCTATCACTCCTCCTATAAGGATCATAACGATGATGATCATGATGCCTATTAGAACCGGAACTAGAATAGTGTATGTATCCATCACCTCTCCTATCTGGAGTATCCAACAATCTTCCATCTCTATATGACCTGTAACCACCATGATACCTACTTCCATATTCCCCATTAGTTATTTCCTCTTGTCCATGGCTAATCCGAAGGGACCCTTGACGCTACAATTCTGACAAACTTTGAAGAATTATTGCATTAACCTATGTTTGTTTCTCTTGTGTCTGTATGATTTTGTCATTGTTTGCCTTACAACTCCTTATTTCTTCCTTCAATCTTCTCAATGTGTCTACCAAATCATAAGAGTTCCCAACACTACGTTACTCATCTAATTCATAGGGAGAGTCTTTGTAGTCTACCATCTTGCTAGTCATTTTAATCCCTTTCCTATAAGGCATACTATGTCAGCTAAACCAAATCACAAAAAACCAACTTACCTTAGCATAATTCGAGGAGGATATCTCATCTGCAAGAAAAACCAATACATGTACTACAATCATGACAACATATATACATATAATACATAATCACATAACCATGTAACCATCAGTATAGCTAGAGTCCAATCATCAATGCATGACCATATCAACTACACATACCATGACCTCATGCAGGAAAACAACAACCATACCAATGTACAATGGCAATATGCAAGCATAAACAACATGTAACCAATCATACACTCACGACGAAACACTTCACAACAACTGTTGGGTTGTGTATTTTAAATTAATTGGTGACCGTGTTATTTATCTGGTCCTGTATGTGGATGATATGTTGCTGGTTGGAAATGACAAAGAAGTTATCCAGGATTTGAAGACCCAATTGTCCTCCAAATTTGACATGAAAGATCTTGGTGCTGCAAACTATATTTTGGGCATGGAAATTAAAAGAGATCGGGCAAAGAGGAAGCTTTGGTTAAACCAGAGGAAGTATGTCGAGACAATACTGCAGAGGTTTAATATGCAGGATAGTAAACCGGTGAAGGTTCCTATTCCTGTAGGTGTGAGGTTATTTGCTGAACAGTGTCCCAAGACACAAGAAGAGGAAGAGGACATGTCCCGTGTTCCATATGCAAGTGCAGTCGGTAGCCTGATGTATGCAATGGTCTGTACTAGACCAGACATTGCACATGCAGTGGGAGTATTGAGCAGGTTTATGTCAAAACCTGGGAAGGAGCACTGGACAGCAGTGAAGCGGGTTTTCAAGTATTTGCGTGGCACTAGTGATTATGGTTTGTGCTACCAAGGAAGACCAGGATTGGACAGAGTGTTGGATATTCATGGTTTTGTTGATGCAGACTGGGCTGGAGATCTGGATCAGAGAAGATCTACAAGTGGGTATGTGTTTAACCTATTTGGAGGTGCAGTCAGTTGGATGAGTAAGAAACAATCTGTAGTGGCATTATCAACTACAGAGACAGAATACATGGCAACCACTCATGCAAGCAAGGAAGCAGTTTGGTTGCAGAGATTGTGTTCAAGTATGGGGTTAGTACAGGGAGCTATAAGAATAGACTGTGATAGCCAAAGTGCAATTTTCTTGGCAAAGAACCCTGCTTATCATTCAAAGACAAAGCACATTGATGTTCAGTATCACTTTGTAAGGGATATGATAGAAGACAAAAAGGTGTTGCTGGTAAAGGTGGACACTTTGAAGAATACTACAGATGCATTGACAAAATCTGTGAGCTCTGAGAAGTTCTCTTGGTGTAGAGAAACAATGGGTGTTTCAGGGCTGGAAAAATGACTAAGCTCTCCTGTGGCCCCCTGTGGAAAGAAAACAACAAGTGGGAGATTGTTGGGTTGTGTTATATTCTTTCCACGACTAACCTGCGTAGTGAAACGGGGGGTTAGAGGGGGGAGGTAGCCCCCCTTCGTTGCGGTGATTGCGTAGCGGGGGGGTCACAGGGGGGGCGGGTAGCCCCCCTCTACGGGGTCCAGGGTAGCGCCCCGGGAAAAAAAATTTTGGACCCTATATTAGGTTGGGCGAACCTACCTATGGTTTTGTGCATGTTTTTCGCACATGGTATTGGACGCGATGGTTTTTCGGTCCATGGTATTGAATGCTTCGGCATGTATAAATATGTATTGTAACATTGAAAGGAACATAATGAAAAATCAAGCTGGTAGTCCCGGTTTTGGTATCCAGGGAAAAAAAATCTTTGTGCATATGTGTTTTATGGGTTATGCTCTCGCATTGTTTATTTTCTTTGTTTAAGAATTCGTATGCAGGTAATTTCTGTATAGGGTTAAAACCTACAACAACAAAATTCTCTTTCACATGGCGACATCACTACAACCATGACTGACACCATGCATATGAAACAAGCACATAGATCACAAGAATTACTAACACATGTGAAAACGTCATGAATGCATGACAAACACACCGCCCATCCAGTCTCAGGGGTGAACTTGGATCTGATACCACTCTGTAACACCCTCTTCCCACATCTGCCTGGCCAACTAGGTTAAACATGTGACAAGAGGATACTATGATTATATTCAACCTCCTATGTGACCTTAAGGAAGTGGAATTGATGGAAACAAGACATACAGACCTTCCACAACAATTACAGGACTCCTAAGAACCATCCCAACCACTCAGGTAGCTAGCCCTTGGGTCCCACTGAGGTTTTAGACCACTTTACCCTAGGACGCTCCCATGATATGAACCTGACAGCGTCTAGGAGGCTCTAGACGCTCTCATGCCAAGGCATGTCAGCATCTAGGGACTATTTTTCTCAATGTTGTGCCAACATCCTCGGGATTTGAGCCACTTTTTCAGGCCCAAAGCCTAGGTCGCTGCCCAGGATTGAATGATACCTTCATAACAGAAAGATGACAGGGAAACAATGATGCAAATGTAAATACTTGAACAAGCCCTTAGCCAAGCCCCTACTAGCCAATACAAGCATTTTATCTAACATATCACGAATATGTAATCTACATGTGTAAACAACAGATTTAAGCATAGGGGTCTCATACTTATCTAAGAATCGCTATGGAGCATTGCTCCCTTATATTTGTTGTATTATCATCTATTAGGTCATAGATACACTGTTCATTCATTTACAAGTAAAAACATGATGAGAGCCATATATATCCACTATCATAAAATATATACATAACTAGCATAATAGCAATAGAAGTACCAAGGAAATCATAGCCATATGATCCACATATAAACTAGTATAATACTCATATAAATACAAGGAGAAATAACCTCATATTGATGATGCAAAATCCAAACTCGGGATGGGACTGTTAGGTTCCTATACCAATAGGAGTCATAATTTTTTAATGACTGAAATTAAACCTGTAATATGTACATACCTTTGCTTTCTGCAAATTTTTTCCATATTATAAAAATTAAAAAATGTAAAGAGGGTATGTCCTAAAAGAAAAATCAAAGGACAAAAAGAATAAGAGAAGGTAAAAAAATGAAAGACAATTAACCCGAAGAAAAAGACCATGAAAGTGAGCAAGTCCAAATGCCACTTTCACTTTTTACATATCTAGCTAAGATTGAGATATAAAAGCGTATCATTGGACCCTAAGTTTACAGAATTTTTGGGGCAAAATGCACAAAGGAAGGAGGCAGTTAGTGACTTGGAAGCCTCATCATCACTTAAGAGTTGCTATCAAATTCGAATTTCTATTATTTGTCACCATAAATCCATAAAAATAGTGTCAAGTAGATTCATTAGTTTTGAGCGTTCTTTATTTAAGTTCTATTAATGTAAAACATTTTCAGATATTTGTAAAACCAATCTTGATATTTCTTCAAGATATTTCAGTTTAGAATTAGTATAAATACTTCTTCATTTGAAGTATTTTGGGGTGGATTAAAATACATTTCTGTAGACATTTTATTTTGAGCTAAGGAGCTATTGTACTCAAGACTGGACTGGTTTTGCTAGATATGAAATAAAGTTGAGGACATTTCACTGGATTCTTGTGCATAGTTGGAACAAATAAGTATTATCTCTTCGTGTTTAAATATTGTTTTCTCTTCATGTTATAAATATTCATATGTGTCTCTTACAAAATATTAAAAGCAAACAAGGAATGGTATCATCAGAATTAGCTTAAGTGCTCTCTGTTTTAATTGCTTGCTTTCTTTATGTTTTCTATTAAACTGTCTTGGTCTGGGAATTCTTAATTGCTCCCTTACTTCCATAGTTTACCCCCCCTTTGGTCCATAGTAAAGGATTCTTCATTGCCCTTTGCTGCTAATCATCCTTCTTTTCTTCATCCTAATCCCGGTTAAGGATCCTTTATTGTCCTTTGCCCTAGTTAGGACTACTTCATCCATTTAAACCTGCAGATTTGCTTTTGCTTTGCTAGCCTGCCCTGTGGACTTTTAACTTCGTGATAGATCAGATCTAGTTAAGCCTTTCTTGATTGACTCCATAGCCCAATGGCCTGAATACTTGCTCTGACCATCTGTTTACTTAATTCCAGCACCCAATCAAAACAAAACAATCATGAACACTAAGAACTAGCCTAAAATCTTATTCAAAACAAAGTTAAATTATAAAGAGAGAGCCCTCTCTGGACTTAGGTGGGCTAGAACCTGAATCCAAAAAATTAGATTTTTGGTTACCTCAGACTATTCCTTCTTTGATAACTTCTAAGGAAAAATCTGAGTGATAACAGGGACTACCACATTCCACCCAACCATAGAATGGCTGAACCAAATCTCTCTTCATCCATACACCCCCGTGCCATATTCCAAGCATGAATGTGAGACTCAAACCAAAAGAACCAACCACAGCATCCCAAGGCTAAACCACCTCACCCTCATCAATAGAAACCAAGATTTATCGTAATCCATCCTCGATCATTAGCCCAACACAATAAACATGTAATAACAGGCTTTACCATGATCTCCACCAGATCACTAGGCCAAACAAGCATGGATGCCACCAAATTTCTCCACCTACACCGTGAGGAATTTTCATGTCTCTTAGTCTCTTAGGCTTTACCGCAATCCACTCCGGATCACTAGGACCTAAATTTAGACCCACTCTCCAGGATTTACCTCATTTCCCAACCTGGAATTACTAGGCCCAATGAAGAGCAATACACCTCTTGGCTTTACCGCATATCCTGTCATTCAACGGAAAGGATTCCTAGGCCCACCGAGGCAACATAATCATGGATTTAACGTAACCCATAGTTTGGATCAGGGGTTACTAGGCCAGTGGCTTTACCGTGATCCACAGTCTGGTTTAGGGACCACTATGCCAGGTGCTTTATCATTCGAAGATCCACATCACTCAACTTCGAATCCATCGGGGAATCTAGCTCGACCAAAACATGAGAATCCCATCACACCATGGTTATCCGAAAATGGCAAGGGTTGGCTGAAAACATTGTCACATTTGGAAAAACCCATTCCATATCAGCGAAAGAACCACATGCAATACCATGCATGTCAAATCTAGCAAGGAAAATAGACATGCAAATCGATACCTGCAAAGAATAATGTTGTAGTTTCTCGATCCTTCTCTTCCTTGCTTGCTCCTTCCTTCCTCTTGCCTTCTTTGCCTTTCTTGATCCAATGTCAAAGTGCTCCAAGAAAACTTTAAGTTCACAAGAGTGACAGAGAGAGAGAGAGAGAGAGAGAGAATAATGAGAGAGCTCTAAAACTGAGCCGACAAAAGGTTACAAACTGATCTTCATAAGCCTTTTTATCAATTAGGCCTCTATTTTCTTCATTTTCCATTATTTTCCTTCATTTTCCTCCTCACATGCAACCTATGACCTTTCACCTTCCTTTTCTCCTAATTTCCATTATTTTCATAAATAAATGTGCTAAAAAAACTCATTTTGCCTTTCCAAAGCCTTACCTATTGCCTTTGCCAATTTCCTTAGCCATAATAAACCAAATGAACACCCACTAGGATGTTTTTCCCAACATTCAACTTGGAATAAGTGTCCCATCAACCATGGTTATTATTTTGCCTTTATTAACTTTTATTACATGGAATTTTCACCAAGGTTGTTACAATTCAACTTTATAAACGCCTACTTTGGAAGAGCTTGATTAATTACAGCATAAGTAATTATTCCCTTTTTACCTAGCCTATACCAAACTTTATAAATTTACCAATAAAATATTTATTTCCCTCTAGAATTGTCATCATTTACATGAACATAGGGAGATTTGTTGGTCTTGTCCAAATTATCATTGTTAAAATAAAAAATTTAGCTAGGTTGATAACATGGAAGAATAATTTGAAGAAAAGAATAACTTTTCTCCATAACCACATTGCTTCTTTGATCCATAAATGAGGGAATTATAGCCTACTTGCTTCACCAACATTTAGAAATTCTGATTGTAAATTAACCTGATAATGCAATATAGCTAAAGCAAAATACTTTAATCTACTTCTACAAGCAATTAGCGGAAGCTTAAAAGATTTGAGCAAGATCAAGCGGAACACATATAACAAGTGAAGAATCAATGCACATGAAACACAGAAGAATACTCAGGGGAAAGCCTCAGCTAAAAACCCCATTATCTGTATTATCATTACAAGTTGGAAATATATCAGAATTACACACAAAAGCCTTCTCCTTTGCCCTCCTGATCTCCTATTTCCTTGCGTAGTTTCTCCTGGGTGATCCTCCTATTACCAAGTGTAACATGATCACTCACACTAATGTCACACCCTGTAAAATTGCGCAATACTCAAGGAATGGATTCCTTCTGCATGCATGAGTTTTGTTTATAGGAAAACACATGCAACTGATAGTACATTGTCCCTGTCTTTAATCTCAACTGGCTCTTTCTCAGGATATACATGCATGAGTTACTGATGAGAGAATCTTCAGTTATCAGGAGTACACTAGTTGGATGCATGCATGCATTAACTGACTGAACTCACAATCAATTCCTCAAATAGTTTGGAACTAATTTAACTGGCCTTAACTCAGTAAACTGAGCTAACTAATTACAACTCAATCTTATCTCCTTAATTAATGGATAATCTCCTTAATTTAAGGGATAATTGTTGCATGACTTCACAAAGACTTCTAGCTTGAATTTCTCCAACTAATTAACTCAAGATGAATTAATTAATTATTTTTCAAGTAGCTGGTGAGACTAAATTCGAATTTTAATTCTCAATTTTAATTCAAGGACAAATTAAAATTGGAATATTCTTGTTTCCACATTTCAACAGTCCCTCTTAACAAGAAAGAGATTATCTGCCACCCCGATCCTGTCTCTATGGAACTCGAATTTACACTTTGACAATGCCTTTTTCAAAATGTCAACATCTTGCTCCTCTATCGAAATATAATGCAGTAACATGATCCTCCTCGCTACATAGTCTCTGAGATGATGATATCGGATATCAATGTGCTTGGACCTATCATGAAATATTGGATTCTCAGAGAATTTGATACAACTCTGATTATCACAATAGATCATAGTTGGATCCATCCTCTGATCAAACAAACCAACTAAGGTTTTCTGCATCTAGATGGCCTCACATGCTGCCTGACTTGCAGCCATGTATTCAGCCTCTGCTGAGCTGAGTGCAACCAACCTTTTTCTCTTGCTATACCAAGAAACTACAGCTGACCCAAGGTTTAAAATCCCTCCTGATGTGCTCTTTCGATCTGATGGACTCCCTGCCCAATCTACATCAGTGAAGCCCTATAGCTTCACTCCCTATGTCCATATGTACCATAATCCATACTGAGATGTGCCTCTGAGGTATCTCAATACATGATTTTTCGCCTTCTAAAACATCTTGGTAAGCTGAACCATCGCTTGATTTAGCTGGTTCACCGCATAGCACAAATCTGGTCGTGTGTTCACTAAGTACATCAGTGAACCCATAAGTTTCCTGTACACAATAGCCTCTACTACTTCTCCTGAAGTAGCATCCTCCTTCCTCCAGTTACCTGCTAGAGGAGTTTGCATGGGCTTGCACTTCTCCATGTGGAATCTCTTGAGTATCTCGTTAGCATACTTGCCCTGAGACATAAACAACTCCCCATCCTTCTGCCACACTTCCATGCCAAGGAAGTAATGCATGAGACCCATGTCTTTCATCTCGAATTCTCTTGCAAGGTCCTCCTTGCAAGACATGATCAACTAATCACCACCTGTCAATATGAGATCATCAACATAAAGTATAATGATCAACTACTTACCTTTCACCATGATGTGGTACAATTTCGCATTTGCTTCACTCTTTGTGAAGCCCAACCTGGTGAAGTAGTTGTCTATCCTGGTGTACCAAGCACAAGGTGCTTGCTTCAGCCCGTACAAAGCTCTCTTGAGTCAGCACACATGTGACTAGCGATCGAAGGTCTCAAAACCTTCCAGCTGCTCTATGTACACCTCTTCCTCAATATTTCCATTTAGGAATGCAGTCTTCACATCCATATGATGGATCTTCCAACCCATCTATGCTGATAGTGCCAACATCGATCTGATAGATGAGTACCTTGCTACGGGAGCAATAGTCTCATCATAGTCAATCCCCTCGACCTGTGAGAAACCATGGGCAACAAATCTTACCTTATGCTTCTCCACACTACCATCAACAGCTTTCTTTACCTTGTAAAGCCAACGGGAACTCACAACTGACTTGTTCTCTAGTCTCGGAACCACATCCCAAACACTGTTACGAATAATGGAGTCATACTCCTCCACCATAGCATTAACCCAAATCGACTGTTGCACTGCTTCCTCAAAAGGAAGATGGCTCGGTCTCAACACATTCCCCAACAAGGGCCATCTATCCAGTGTACCTCTCAGGTGACCTCCTTTGTCTGTGTTGAGAAGATGGTTCTCCCACATTCTCTCTCGCATGCGACAACAATCTGTCAGCTTCTCTTTTGCGCTTCCATCCATCTCTGGAAAACTCTGCTTGAGTGGATGTCTCCACTCCCGGAACCTCTGCATGTGGCTACTCTGCATCAGTCTGAGGCTCCTCCTCCTTAAGAACCAACAATTCCTCCACAGCCTGTAGTTGGAGCTCCCTCTCAAGGGAAACTCGCATGGCCTTCTACTCATCAAACTTGAGATCTCTGCGAACCACTGTCCTCCGACTGGTAGGCAAGTACACCTGATAGTTGTGGGGTGTATCAGTGTACCCCATAAGTATCCCTAACTCGGTTGTTAGCTTAAGCTTCTTCCGTGCATCCTTTGTCACAAGGAAATATACCGATGAGCCAAAGATCTTGAAGTGACCCACATCTGGTCTCTTACAGAGAAGGCTTCCTCTAATGTCTTCATCCCAAGTATGCGATGCAGGCTTCTATTCTGCAAATAGACTATTGTGTTGCATGCCTCAACCCACAAATGAAGTGGTAGGCCTTGGTCATGCAACATCGCCTGTGTTTCCCCCACAATCATTATGTTCTTCCTCTCGTCCACCCCATTTTGTTGTGGGTTATGAGGTGTCATCAACTCTCATTTAATTCCTTCTACTGCACAGAAGTCTTTAAACTCTCGAGAGGCATATTCTCCATAGTTATCCCCTCTTAAAGCCCTGATATTCTTTCCTGACTCTTTCTCGATCAAAGCTTTGAACTCACAAAACTTTGAGAAGGTTTGGTCTTTCTTCTGCATGAAATAAATCTAGCATTTATGAGAATAATCATCAATGAAAATCACATAATACCTTTGCTTTGTTGTGGATGCCATCAAGAATGGTCCACACAAATCAGTATGAACTCGCTCTAAGATCACTTCTGCTCGACTATCTCGATCATGAAAGGAATACTTGGCGTACTTTCCCAAGGTACAACCTTTGCATGTGTCAACTTGCTCAATTTTACCTTTGGGAAGTCCTATAGATATCTGTTGCATTATCTTCAAGGCCTCATGATGCAAATGGACCAACCGCCTGTGCCACAACTCGCCAATGTCTTGGCTTTGCAACAATTCTTCTTTCAAACTCAATGTTGCATAATCATCTACCTCTAGTTTATAGAGATTCTTCACTCGAATCCCAATCCTCTTGGTCTGACCCGTGGCTATGTGTCTTAGGAACGCCTTTCCTTTACTAAAGACAACATCGTAGCCTTTGTCCTCCAACATCGCGATCGATACTAAGTTCTTCTTCAGTCCAAGCACATACTTCACATCTATCAAGGTGAGAGGAGCTCCATGCTCCCTTTGAAAAGCAACCGTGCCCACTCCTGAAACACTATACTTTCCATCGTCACCCATCTCTATGTGCATCTTGAGGTCTTTCTCCTCCAAGGTACTAAATAAACTTTTATCGCCGGTCATGTGGAATGAGGCTCCACTGTCAAGATACCAAACACAACCCACCATCGATGACACCATGCACGCGATGAGGGTAAAGTCTATTTCGAACTAAGAGGCTAATGCCTCACCTTCCAATCCTTTCGAGGATCCCTTCTTGGAATTCTTCGATGGGCAATTAGTCGCATAATGTCCCATCTTGTGATAATTAAAGCATCTCACTTTAGACTTATCAACCTTCTTCCCTCCATGAGAAGAATTCGATTCAGAATGAGAAGCCTCCCCCTTCCCTTTCCTTGCCTTACTTGCTAAGGCTAGATTTTCTTCATCATCATTCTTTGATGAAGAATTATCTCATGTGCTCCTCCCGATCTCCTCCTGCATCAAATCCAACCACAGTCGTTCCCAATCCGGAAGTTTCTCCCTTCCATTCACAGAGTCGTAGTAGTTATTCCAACTCTTTGGAAGGCCGAGGAGAGTGAGGCTCACCATATCATCATCGGCAGTAGTTATTCCCACACTACTAAGATCATCTTTGCAGGTGGTGAGCTTGTTCAGATATTTGGAAATAGTATCGCCCTTCTCCATCTTGACTCTTCGAAGCTTATCCTTGAGCGCCAATTTCCTCTGGTCGCTACTATTTTGGTAGAGGTCCTTCAATGTCTTCCACATTGAAAATGGAGTATCCTTCCCATGGAGACTTGAGACAATATGGTCTCAAACTCCCTCAAGGATAATCTGTCTCACCTTCGCCACACACTTCTTCCATTCAGTTAACTCTTGTGCATTAGTTGAAGCTAGCTTTTGGATTTCTTGATCAATGAATTCCTTCGAGTTGTTGTCTTCAAATACAACCTCCATGCCATCTTCCCATACTACATAATTCTAGCTATCATCCAAGGCATACTCAAGTCTCAATCCATTCAACGCCATTGGCCAACCTTGAAGTATGATAAGAATTCGATTTTGCACTAGCAACCTAGAACTTCAAACTTCGAATTCTCTTCTCAGTATATTATTCACAGCTCTGATAACCTTTGCTCTGATAGTATGTAGAAATTCTGACTATAGATTAACCTGATAATGCAATATAGCTAAAGAAAAATACTTTAATCTACTTCTACAAGCAATTAGCGGAAGCTTAAAATATTTGAGCAAGATCAAGCGGAACACATATAACAAGAGAAGAATCAATGCACATGAAACATAGAAGAATACTCAGAGGAAAGCCTCAGCTAAAAACCCCACTATCTATATTATCATTACAAGTTGGAAATAGATCAAAATTACACACAAAATCCTTCTCCTTTGCCCTCCTGATCTCCTATTTCCTAGTGCAGTTTATCTTGGGTGATCCTCTTGTTACCAAGTGTAACACTGATCTCACACCCGGTAAAACTGCGCAATCCTTAAGGAATGAATTCCTTCAGCATGCATGAGTTTTTTTTATAGGAAAACACATGAAACTAATACTACATTGTCCTTGTCTTTAATCTCAACTAGATCTTTCTCAGGATAAACATGCATGAGTTACTAATGAGAAAATTTTCAATTTTCTGGAGTACACTAGTTGGATGCATGCATGCATTAACTGACTGAACTCACGATTATCTCCTCAAACAGTTTGGAACTAATTTAACTGGACTTAACTCAATATACTGAGCTAGCTAATTACAACTCAATCTTATCTCCTTAATTAAGGGATAATCTCCTTAATTTAAGGGATAATTGTTGCATGACTTCACAAAGACTTCTAGCTTGAATTTCTCCAACTAATTAACTCAAGATGAATTAATTAATTATTTTTCAAGCAGCTAGTGAGACTAAATTGGAATTTTAATTCAAGGACAAATTAAAATTGGAATATTCTTGTTGCCACATTTCAACACAACATGAAGTTTTTACGGAAATGAAAAATGACTTTTGTTCTCTGATCTTGTAGAGAGATTTTATCTTCATAGTGACTTGTTCTTGGGTGTAACCTATATGCAAACAACCAACTACAAACATATATGTTCACTATAATTCAATGGGCATGTGTGGATGGTGCGTTGGTTGGCTTCAAGGCTTAACTATTTTGTTTTCTTATGCAATGACCTCCATCCTCTAAATGGCTATAAGGCCGATGTTTTCAATGTAGCCTACACACAACAACCAATTTCAAATTAATAATAAGTTAAGTTTTGAGTGAAAATCTCTATGTATAGGATTTAATCATTTTAATTATTCCCATCTATAGATTTCCCATTCACCAAGACTACTTATAAATCTAGGGTGTAAACTTCTCTCTTGCCACTTATCTTGAGGCATGGAAGGATGGTTTGAATAACCAGATAGGTTACGCTATGTATTTTGTTCAATTAGATGGCAACATCATGATAAGCATTCTCACTAATAGAGATGTTTGTCTTTAGGGTCCCTTGGATAAAATAAATGTAATGGGAAGGCGGATATTTTGTATTTCTCAATTGTAAAAGCCCAATTATGAATCTAGTTTGTCTATTCATATTCTTAGTCTTCCCATAGTGAATATATAGCAATAAGGCTTCACAAAAACATATATTAACCCACCAATGTCAAAGCATAATTAATTACGCCGAGAGGCGCTTTGTAGCCCAATATGGTAGAGATTTTGTAATGTAATGTTTAACATTTTGACTAAGTCAAATTACATAAAAATAAAAATATTAATGTAATGTAATGCAATAATTTTAACTTCGTCAAAATAAAATAAAGATCTTAAAAAAAAAAATTAAATAAAATAAACCTCTATAAAAATAAAATAAAAGTAAAAATGGCCCATGATGTTGAGAACCCATGGTATTCATGTGGAATATAGCATATTTAAAGGGGCAAATCAAACCAGTTGAGATCCATCTTGACTCCATATCTACCAAGCCTCGAGAGAGATCAAATCTCTTTAGATGTAAACAATGAAAAGAGGTTTGCATCTCAAGAGATTTGATCCCTCTTGGTGCTTGGTAGATCTGATGTTAAGATGGATCCAGACTAGTGTAATTAGTTTTAAAAATATATGGTGATATTATTTCATAAAATGGGACCAACCCTCATGCTTGGGGAGTGCATACTATCAAATTACCCTTGTTTAATGCACACTTTTTCCAACTATCTTAGTGTATTAGTTGTAGCACACGAAGATGACAACACTTTACAACAATATTTAGATTGGCATATCAAATAGAGATCTCAAACATGCACAAAACCTTTTCATTTGTTTTCAAGAAACAAACATATATCCCTAAAGTCAAACTAATCCCACATATAATTTCATTAAATTATTCAACCAACAAAATGCTAACGCTTATGAAATTTGGAGCCATTCAATAAAATTCCAAAACATATGGAATTTGGAGCCACTTAGTTCTCTTCCCAAATTGCCAAGCAATCACCCAAGTATGCTCACATGTCTAGGTAGTGAGCCATGAATTCTCAAGCAACAGGAAGTATCCTAAACAAGGTTGTTATGTCCTAACAACCAATACACAACCTTTAACTTAGCGACAATAGATGCATATTACCTTTCGGATGAAGTAGGTACTTTGTTTGGCTTAATGTGGCTACAATGAATGTGCAGTCTTTAAGGAAATAAGAAATGTCTTCTTGCATCCATGGGAAAGAAAGAAAAACATTACACTTTCTTTGACATTTAATGACTTTGAAAAAACAAAATAAAAATCATTTGCAATAGTGCAACAATGCTATAATAACAGCCATAGATATATTTTACTCATAAGCAAATGAGCTAAGAAGAATAAAGAATTTTCCCATAGTTCTTTTGCTCATAGAGATTGTAACTTTTGTTGAAATTTTTCTAAACTAAAGTTACTAAACAAATTTCAATGTGGACAGTGATTAAAATACATAACAACTTCATTAAAACTCATAGATAAAAAAATAACATAACATTTAACAACACAAAGAAATCCATTCATAAAAGCATTGTGTTTACACTAGAACCCAAAATAAGAAAGCATGTTTCGAATAAATGATCAATCTATTTCAACAATCTCAAATTACAAAGCTATTCATGGCTCTCTATTCATCCTCATCTCCTAGGTGGAAAAATGCCATTTGAGAACAAAAATTCAAAAATATATATAAAGAGTTGAAATAAAAAAAAAACCAACACCAAAACCCCTTCTTTTATCCATCACTCTCTCTCATTTTTTGTATCCATCACTCTCTCTCTTTCTTTTTTTCCATTCTTAAATTATCTCTTCTTCTTTCTTATTTAAGCTGCAACTACTTAACATATGTAATGTTAAATTGTCTTCCACTCAACTTAAATTAACATTATTTATAAAAGCTTAATAATTATCTTTAAAAATGAAAATACGAGTGTATTAAAAATTGTTCCCTCAGAGATTATTGATGTTTTAATAAAATGTATATGTACCAGGAGGTCATATCTAATGTCTCTTTTTTATATTTTCAATGAATTCCTTTTACATTTCCAATGACTCAAATTTAAGGAAAGGAAACATCATTTAGTAATGTCAATTGTTTATTTGTTTGTGTGGAATTTTTCTTTAAAAGTGAGTCAAACTTTAGATAAGCGAACCATTATTTTCTAATCGAGATGTCCTTTTCATGCAATTGAGTGTCACAGCTCAACATTGACGTAAAGTCATTGCCATTAATTTCTCGAATATAGTTGTTTATGACATTAAGTCGGTGTGTTTATAATGATATATCAGTAAAAGACGTGTATTAAATAAATTTAAATTTGAGTCAGAGAGTATCGTGGTGTGAGATAAAAAAATATTTATTTTTTTATAGAGCAAAAAATAATTTGGTAAAAAATTTAGAGAGGGTTAGAATTCTATTTTATTGTTGGAAATTTTAATATTTATTTTTATTTTTAAAAATTTCGTTTTATTTTAAAATAATTTAAATTATTAAATTAAAAAATAAAATAAAATAAGTATCTTATAAAAGTGAATAATTAAGTCATTGAGGTAGTTTAATTGGTGATGGTTGTGAAATAAGTATTATGTGTAAGAAGGTTTGAGCTAGGGAAAATTTCAAGGATAGAAATTTTTCTTAAGATTAGAAACTTTGGCAGATCTTACTAATCCATAATATGCAAACTATAAAATGCTTGGTGATATTTTAGTAGAATTATTCAAAATTCTAATGATTTTATATAGTCTCTATAAAATTTTGGTGATTTTTAAGATAAAATATTTTTTTCTTATAAAATTTTGGCGAATCATTTTTAGGAAAAAATGGGCAATGGCGAATCTTTTTTTGGAATAAGCATGGAAAATTAGCCTATCTACGAATATTAGCCCCTAAAATTTTCCCTCGTTTGAGCTTCAAATCCTCTTAATTCAAATGTGTCTATGAAAGGGGTATATGTAGACAGCTAGAAATTATAGTGGTAGCAGTTGGAATTAACCCTATATCACACAAGTATAAGTCTAACCTAGTTGCCAATTTCAAAATATATATATTATTAATTAAATGTTTTTTTATTGGAATCAATCCTATACCACACAAGTATAAGACCAACCTAGTTGTCAATTTCACTAAATCATATATATATATATATATATATATATAATTTATTAATTAAATGTTTTTTTAATAATAAAAAATATAAACTAAAATTATATATGAATGACACTATAATAATGAGAGATGCCAACCAAACCCAACATTGTCCCAGTACCTTAATTGGATACTCATACCAACTACTCTCATCTCAAATCTAGTCTTTACAAAAGTACTTAAAAGGATATGTGTGTGTTATATTCTTTCCATGAATACCTCACATGTGGGGGGGTCACAAGGGGGGCGAAAGCCCCCCTGTACGTTGCACCGGGTCTAGCAGAGAGGTCACAGGGGGGGCAGCAACCCCCCTATCGAGGGAATTACAGGTGGGCAATAGCCCCCCTACCTGGGGTCCGGGGAAACGCCCTGGGAAAAAAAAATTGGACCCTATATTAGGTGGGTGGACCTACGTATGGTTTTGTGCATGGATTTCGCACATGGTCTTCGGCATGATGGTTTTTTGACCATGGTATTTTATAGATCCGGTCAAGGGAACTACGATTATGTTCTAATCCAAGGTTAATGGATGCTTGGGCATGTATATATGTGTATTATAACATTGAAAGAAATATAATGAAAAATCAATCTGGTAGTCTCGGTTTTGGGATCCAGGGAAAATCTCTGTGTATATTTGTTTTTTGTTTTATGCTCTTTCCATTGTTTATTTTCTATTCTTTTAGAATTCATATGCGGGTAATTTCTGTGCAGAGTTAAAACCTACATTTGGTATCATAGTTGTTTTGGCTTCAAGGGGGTGTCTTTGCTGCTGAGGGGTTTTGTTCGAGCTTGTGGTAGACCCTGTTCAGTGGGAGAACCGCGGGATCAACTCTTGTGATGAAAGAAGATGGTGAGCGCTAGAAAGATAGAGATCGAGAAATTTAATGGTCAGAGTTTTGAGTTGTGGAAACTCAAGATAGAGGATCTCATAGTGGATAAAGATTAGTGGATCGCGGTAGATCCGGGTACTAAACCAACGGCAATGTCAGCTGAAGACTGAGCGAAGTTGGATCGGAAGGAAAAGAGCACAATATGATTGTGTCTCAGATTTAGTATTGCTGAATGTATCAGGGGAAGCTTTGGCGAAGGCTTTCTGGGACAAGTTAGGGACTTTGTACCAATCTAGTCTCTGGTGAATAATTTATTCCTATGGAAAAAGTTGTATAACCTGAGGAAGAAAGATGGAGACTCAGTGACAGAGCATCTCAACGCCTTTAATATTTTGGTAAATCAGTTATTATCTGTGGATATTAAAATTTCAAATGAAGATAAGTGCATCAATTTGTTGTGTTCTCTACCAGATTCTTGGGACAATCTAGTTGTTGCAATAGGTAGCAATGCAACTGCCTTGCAGTTTGATAAAATAGTCTCATCCTTGTCGTCGGAGGAGATGACACAGAAAAATATGGAGGGCCAGAATGGTGATGCCTTGTTTATATGAGGACAGCCCCAGAACAAAAACAAAAATAAGTCCTTGAGTGGGAGATCCAAATCTCCAGGAAAACCCGTAAAGTTGTGCTGGAAATGCGGAAAGGAAGGGCACTTCAAAATGGACTGTAAATCTAAATCTCCTGAGAAAGGAAAGGGATTTGATGATGCTCCTTCTGCAGATGCGAAAACCACCTCAGATGAAGGTTGGGATGTGTACTTGGATTCTTCTTCAAGTACACATGTAGATCATGAGGCATGGTTGATTGACTCGCGTGCATCATTTCACTTCACTCCTCATAGAGAGTGGTTATGCGAGTATCAGAAAAATGATGGTGGTGATGTCTTCTTAGGGGATGATAGGAATGCTAGAATCGTCGGTCGTGGAAAAGTCAAGTTGAAGTTGCAAAGTGGAAGGATTAGAACACTTCTGGGTGTTCTGCATATTCCTGCATTGGCCAGAAATCTGATTTTTGTAAGCAAGTTGGATGATTCAGGTGTAAAAACAGTGTTCGAGAAAGATACTTGCAAGATGGTTTGGGGAGCACTGGTATTGATGTGGGGAGTTCGGATTGGAACTTTGTACAAGCTTCAGGATCGTACTCTTATTTATGGGTGCAACAGTTTTGTGGTTCCTGAAAGTGGAGCAGAAATCTAGTGGTATCTGGATAAAATACCATGTTGTGGCATCAAAGACTTGGACATATTGGAGAGAAGTGCCTTTGAATACTTTATGTTAATGGTATGGTAGAAGCTATGTCTAATTTCTCTCTGGATTTTGATTTCTGTGAAAATTGTGTATATGGGAAGCAGAATCGGGTGAGTTTCCCCTCTAGTGCTAAGAGGGTAAAACAGATATTAGAGCTTGTGCACAGTGATGTGTTTGGACCTGTGTCGGTTCCATCACTGGGTAAGTATGTGTACTATGTATCATTTATAGATGGCTTCTCAATGAATACATGGATATATTTTCTCAGGAAGAAATCTAAAGTCTTTGACAGGTTTAAATAATTTAAGGCTCTGGTGGAAAACCAGACAGAGAAGAAGATAAAGGTGTTGAGGACAGATAACGGTGGATAGTTTTACAAGAAGGAACTTGAAGAGTTCTGTAAGAAGTGTGGTATAGCATGGAAAAAGACTACTCCATACACACCTCAACAAAATGGAGTTGTAGAAAGAATGAACAGGACATTGATGGAAAAGGCAAGAAGCATGCTCAGTGGCATCGGGTTAGGACAGGAATCTGGGCAGAGGCAGTGGAGACTACATGTTACCTAGTCAACATGTCATCTTCATCAGCGTTGGAGGATAAGACTCCACAAGAGGTATGGACTGGTAAGAAACCTTCTCTTTCACATCTGAGGGTATTTGGATGTGATGCATATGTACATGTTTCAAAGGAGAGAAGAACAAAGTTGGATAGTAAAGCTGAAAGTGGCATCTTTATTGGGTATAAGGATGGTTTAAAAGGTTATAAGCTTTGGAACCCAGAAACAAGGAAGGTTGTGTACAACCAAGATGTGGTGTTTAGAGAGGTGAAAGATGTTATTAAACATGAAGTCCTACCAAAGGAACCTGAGAAGATAGTCTTTAAGCTAAAAGAGGAATAATCAGACTCTACAGCAGAAGAGGAATCAGAAGATGAAAAGCCATAAACTCCAGTTGTGAGAAGATCGGTTCGAGAAAGAAGGCAGCCAAAAAGGTATAGCCCATCTTCTTTCTATTCAAATTTTCCTTTATCTATTATTGATGATGATCCCAGAACTGTGAGGAAATCAGTAGATTCATAAGATGGAAAACTCTGGAAAGAGGCCATGGTCGATGAAATGGAATCTTTGCACAAAAATGAGGCTTGGGATCTGGTGGAGTTGTCGGCTAAAAGGAAACCCATTGGCAGCAAATGGGTGTTTAAGAAGAAGATGAATGCATAAGGAAAGGTGGAGAAATACAAAGCTATCTTGGTAGAAAAAGGTTATTCCCAAGTGTCAGGAAATGATTTTGGTGATATTTTTTCTCTTGTTTCCAAGGTAGCTTCTATTAGATTACTTTTATCTGTTGTTGTTTCTTTTGATTTTGAGGTAGAACAAATGGATGTGAAGACAACATTTCTTCACGGGGATTTGGAAGAAGAGATCTACATGAAGCAACCTGAAGGCTTTGCGATGAAGGGTAAGAAAGAATTGGTATGCAAGTTAAAAAAATCTCTATGTGGGTTAAAATAGACACCAAGGATGTGGTATCATAAATTTGATACATTTATACGAGGACTTGGCTTCATCGGAAGCAAAGAAAATCATTATGTGTATTTTAAATTAATTGGTGACCGTGTTATTTATCTGGTCTTGTATGTAGATGATATGTTGCTAGTTGGAAATGACAAAGAAATTATCCAATATTTGAAGACCCAATTGTCCTCCAAATTCGACATGAAAGATCTTGGTGCTGCAAACTATATTTTGGGCATGGAAATTAAACAAGATCAGGAAAAGAGGAAGCTCTGGTTAAACCAGAAGAAGTATGTCGAGACAATACTGCAGAGATTTAATATGTAGGATAGTAAACTTGAGAAGGTTCCTATTCCTGTAGGTGTAAAGTTATCTGCAGGTCATTGTCCCAAGACACAAGAAGAGGAATAGGACATGTCCCATGTTCCATATGCAAGTGCAGTCAGTAGCCTGATGTATGCAATGGTCTGTAATAGACCAGAAATTGCACATGCAATGGGAGTATTGAGCAAGTTTATGTCAAAACCAAGGAAGGAGCATTGGATAGCAATGAAACGATTTTTCAGGTATTTATGAGGCACTAGTGATTATGGTTTGTGCTATCAAGGAAGACCAGGATTGGACATAGTTTTAGATATTCATGGGTTTGTTGATGCAAACTGGGCTAGAGATATGGATCAGAGAAGATCTACAACTGGGTATGTGTTTAACCTATTTGGAGGTGCAGTCAATTGGATGAGTAAGAGACAGTTTGTAATTGCACTTTCAACTACAAAGGCAGAATACATGACAACCACTCATGCAAGCAAGGAAGCAACTTAGTTGCAGAGATTGTGTTCAAGTATGGGGTTAGTACAGTGAGCTATAAGGATAGACTGTGACATCCAAAGTGCAATTTTCTTGGCAAAGAACCCCACTTGTCATTCAAAGACAAATCACATTGATGTTCAGTATCACTTTGTGAGGGATGTGGTTGAGGATAAAAATGTGTTGATGGTAAAGGTGGACAATATGAAGAATATTGCAGATGCATTGACAAAGTCTATGAGCACTGAGAAGTTCTCTTGGTGTAGAGAAACAATGAGCGTTGCAGGGATGGACCAATGACTAAGCTCTCTTGTGGCTCCCTGTGGAAATAAAACAACAAGTGGGAGAATGTTTGGTGTGTGTTATATTCTTTCCACGACTACCCCACACGTGGGGGGATCATGGGGGGGCGTTAGCCCCCCTTGTACATTGTGTCGGGCGCAACAGGGGGGTCACAGGGGGGGTGGAAGCCCCCCCTGTCGGGGGGTTTGCAAGGGGGCGGTAGCCCCCTTGCACAAGGTCTGAGGCAGCATCCCGGGAAAAACATTTTGGACGCTATATTAGGTGGGTGGACCTACCTATGGTTTTGTGCATGGATTTTGCACATGGTTTTGGGCATGATGGTTTTTTTCCATGGTATTTTATAGATCCAATCAAGGGAACTACGATTATGTTCTAATCCAGGGTTAATGGATTGGAGTTTATGGATGCTTCAGCATGTATATATATGTATTGTAACATTGAAATGAATATAAGGAAAAATCAATCTGATAGTCCCAGTTTTGAGATCCAGGAGAAAATATTTGTGTATATATGTTTTATGTTTCATGCTATCGCCATTGTTTATTTTCAATTCTTTTAAAATTCATATATAAATAATTTATGTGCGAGATTAAAACATATATATATGATTTATTAATTAAATATTTTTTTAATAATAATAAAAATATAAACTAAAAATTATGTGTGAATGACACTTTAATAATGAGAGATGCCAACCAAACCTAACATTGTCCTAGTACCTTAATTAATACTCATACCAACTATTCTCATCTCAAACTTAGTCTTTACAAAAGTACTTAAAAGGATATATATATATATATAAAACATATTTTTTTAATAATAGAAAATATAAACAACACTCTATAATGAGATATGCCCACCAAACCCAACTTTATCCTATTACCTTAATTGGATACTCACACCCACTACTCCCTTCTCAAACCTAGTCCTTACAAAAGTAGGTGAAGGGCCATATGGTTAGCTGCCATTTCAATCTCAATAATATTGCTGAAATAGTGTGTGGGGATAGCCTAACCAACTTTGGTTTCAATATCAAAATTAACCTCTAGTTCAATTAAAACAACTATAAGGTAAATCCTACATCTAAATTACAATATGGGATGGATTTTACATTTTAAATTGTGTGATTTGGCATATGTTTAAATAAATAAAAATGTCTCAAGTTCAAACATGTTAATAACCTACATTGTGGGCCAACTCTCTCACATGTATAATCTATTTTAACAATGGAAATGGTGTGAACTCTCTAACGGATAGATGACTTTAAGAAAGGTCATTGTGTTTTCAGTGTCAAAACAGGGCATTGTGTGTCATTGTCACAAGAGGGCATTGAAGTAGTTCACAGTCAAAGGAAGCTTCAATGCACCATATACAAGGTACTAAATTTTCAATTTCTTGTTAGTAGTTTGTGTAAAGTTTAATGAATGTTGTTATATTGTCGGGAAAAGCAATGATGGGTTATTTTTCCTGGTTGGTTTAAGAATGACTTTTTAATTCAGAATTCATTTAATACATTATATATGTTATTTAATTTATTTAACACATTTATATTTAATATTTTAAAAGGGTTATTTATTAATTAATTATTAAAAGGGTTATTTATTAATTAATTATTAGTAAAGAATATGATAAGGGAGGTTATGAGATATTTGTTTATTATCAAATCAACTTCTATTTTATCATATTTAGGCTTTTTAATGGAGTTTTCAAAAAGTTTTATTGAAAATTTGGATGGTTAACTAAAATGAGAGAAATGATAAGAACATGTAATTATCGATATAGTATTATTATTATTATATTTTGAGACATTTTTATTAATTACTAATACAATTCAATACGGTACTTAAAATCAACAATTTAAATGATATTAATAGTCTACATTGCGTGAGAGGATCATCACATTAACAATTTCTCAATAGGGATGATCATTATAATTACAAGGTGCTTAAGTGGATTCTACATCATCCCTATATATGGAATAAAATCATTTTCCTTGAGAGATGTGAATTAGAGAGAAATGTGTTTCTTCGTGACAGGCTTTTTAATGAAATCTAATTTAAAAATCATTTAATTATTTCTACTTGCAATATGTGGAGTTTGAAATTGAAATTAGATAAATATTGAAGAAATGAAAGAGATTTATGAAAAAAAGAAGGATTTCCTGAGTGAATTAATGTACGAAGGCATTATAGTAGAGAAACAAATTCACTAGATAGTATTTTCATTTACTCTTACCCATCTTGTCCCACTCACAATTTTTCCAAATAAGAGTAAGAAGGAAGATGATGTGAAGGCATGGGAATCATATATGATTTGTACACATAGTGTGATATAAGCTATAGCTAGAACTTTCCATAGTAATGTTATGTAATTGCTTTCACCTAAACTATTTAAATGTTATAATTTTCATGGTTGTTAACATAATCTTGTTGGATCAAGTATAAACTTAAGCACACTAAGCATTATTGAAGATGTATGGTCTTGTTGTAGCGGCTACAACCACCCTCCAAAATTTTTCCTTCACTTAGTTTTGGAGCCTTCCTCCTTAAATCACAGCAACTTGTATTGCACTGCTCAGGTACTTCTACTTTCATTTGAATTTATCTTTTGCTTTACAGCTTGTGTTCTCTTACTTGCTTTGTTGTCTAACCACAAGATGATTCCCCGTGACTTGGTTGCATTCGGTTCTTGCACTGCCTTGGAAAACTGTGCAGTCCTAGAGGGCAACCAGCCTTGCTCTCAGGAATTGCGCAGTGCAGCCTAGTAGTGAGCCTTGCTCTCAAGATTTGTGCAAATCAGCCCAACAGTGAGCTTCAGCTCCAGAACTGCGCAAACCCAGCTGACAGCTTGTCTTCAGCTAGGAAACTACATAGAGCATGAGAGACAGCCAAAGCCACTCAACCCAGGAATTGCGTAGAAGAATTCCCTCAGCTACTTCCTGATGCATGTGCTGGAAGGTTGCATGATTCCGTCAAGAATTGTGCAATTTCTCCATGCATGCATGCATCCTTTCCTGAAAAAGAAAAGAAGAAAAAAGCAAATAAGATCCCTAAAAAATAGGAATCTATTTTTAGCACTCGGAGTTACATTTGAGTTAATTTTAGAAACTTTTGCCACTTGTCACTTTTTCCTAGAATTTTAGCATGCGCGTCATAAACCCTAAATCTATCAAATCTATTTAATGGATGTCGCCATAGCTCATTTTCATATTCGAGCTCTGGCATTCCTGAGGCATCTAGGAACCTTCGGCACGATCGGCACAACTTTTCTGGGTAAGTTTTTCTTTTTAAATCTTTTGCTGATTTTTCTGTCGCTTTTGTTTCCTTGGCTTGTGTGAGTGTTATTTTGCATGTTTTATTGAACGATCGTTGGTGTTTTAGTTTTTTTTAACTTTTATAAGTGATGTTTCAAGTTTTTCATTGCCTTTCTTAAGCATCGCATGCATAACCCAGTTTTTGCACTAACGGTCGTCATTGTGGTGACTCTCCCCAAGAGCTTCATCATTCGTCCATTTGACCAATTTATGCACTTTCTTTGATTGCATGCATGACCATTCACTCATATTTGTACCATCCTTCACTCATGCATTCAGATCCACTCGTTTTCAAGTTTCCCTTAAGCAGATTTGGGCTGCCTTGGCTCGGATCTGGATCTTCCCAGCATGCATTGTGCATTTCTGGAACTCGAGTCTCTGCATTGGCGCCGAGAATTACACAGAGGCTATTAGTGATTGGCTCCAGCTGCACTCTACACAGTTCCAGGAGACATTCCCCAAGTCTTTCCCACTTGGATTACGCAATGGGCAGTCCCATCTAGCCTCAAGTCAGACTGAACTGCTTATTGCGTAGTTCCAGTCCTCAACAACCCACATTGGGCTGCGCTCTGCACAATTCCAGTCATCAGTACCTCTCATTGGTAGCTGGGGTTGTGAAATGTGCAGATTCAGCTGAAAGTCCCTCACCTCTGAGAGTCACAACTGTGCAATCTTGCTCAGCATTTGGCCAGTTTGTTGTATGACCAATCCTTGAAGTACTTTGTGTTTTTAAGCTGACATTTTCCTATCGTGAGTGTCTGCTCTGTCTCCATGTACATCAATTTTTTAGCAGCTTCTTAGCAGTACAAGAAACATGGTTTCCATGAGAGCTATATCAAAGGATATTGTAGAGAGCAGCATTGGATATGTAGTTGAACATATGCCAATGAACTTGCCAATCTATGTAGACACGCAATTGTTCATAGAGAAGGACATGAAGATTAAATGGCAAGAAATAAAGGACATATTTGCAGGTAGCTTCAAGGAAGATCTGGAAGATCGACAAGTCTATGTCAACATCCACACGTTAGGCTTGTACAGGGTTGCATGCAGGTACCCCACCTTCCTGTGTGTGGATATCATTCACTGGATTGTCTCACATATTGATCCCAAGACAATGACACTAAGCAATACAAGTGGAACACAGCTTGCCACCTTCAGGTCGGAAAACTACCATCAGATGTATCACTTTCCCCAGTTGGTGAACCATATGGATGCACTGTTCTACACCCCCAACAGCAACGTGAACACTAGAGACATCACGAAGCGTTGGGTAAAAGAGCCATTGAAATTTAGAGCGACACCCAACCAGGTCTACAAGATGAAGTCGCTTAGAAAGGCCTACCAATTCTTGGTCATCTTTGCATGTCATATGTATGGTCAAGAGAGAATGGAGACCTTTCCACAGAGTTGGGTGGTTATGTTGGATTAGTTTGAAAATGAAGGAAGGTCATTGAAATGGTCTGACATGTTGGCTCTTTAGATGAAAGTGCATGTGTCTAATGCTCAGAGTCTACATAAGGATGAGCAAGCAAGATTTTTTATGTCCGCGTACCTTCTTGATGGAATATGTGCCCAGCAGTAGTTCCCTGGCATGGGTTGGAAATGGACACCATTAGAGGATGTTATGAACATCTATTGCAAGTTGCTCATTGAGTGCAGCTACCGCGGAGTCATGGAAAGATTGTCTGACCACTTCATCACCCCACTATACAGGATGATATTCGAACAGGATCCACCTTGCATGTCCCAAGAAGCGATGTAGGCATTTCTTAACATTACATATTGGTATGCCTCACTTGGTAGAACCTTCATTAGGATGTTTGGCGGAGATAATCCTCCACATGTGCTACCAAGGTTTTCCACAGATAAGTTGGTCATGCAAGAGCTTTAGTATCACATCTCCACAGGGTTATCAGTAGGACTACACAGGAGGAACAAGGCAACATGGCCTACTCTTCCTTTGTGGATTGGATTGTACAAGATTCATACCTTGAAGGATGCAGATTCCGCTGTTGAGGACTTGAAGAAGTTTGAGTTTGGCACCAAAAGTTTCAATCTGTATGATCCCCACTACATATGCAAGAACCATTGTGCGAAGGTGTATTACCCATGGATCCACAAGGCATGTCATTGGCCAGAGGAAGATCCTTGGATTTATTTCTACAACTCCTCTAGGCTTAATGAATCGGTCAGCATAGTTGTAGAATGGAAAGCAGCACTGCAAGTAGCAACACCACAAGAAGAAAAAACAACTGCAGTAGTGAGCAATAAACTGGTGAAAGGAAAAGGCAAGAGGAATATTTCTAAGAGTGCAAAGGTTGAGCAAAGCTACAAGTTAAGAGAAGATCCTCTTGTTGAGAAGGTAGCTTTGGAGATAGAGGTGAAGAGGCAACAACACGAAAAGGAGATTAGAATGGAGGAAGAGATAGAAGCAAAGTTTGGAAGATACAGAGAGGAAGTTGTAGGAAACAGAAAAGAAGTTGAAAGCGGAGCATGAGCTCAGGAGGAGAGAAAGGGAAGAGAAGCAGAAATAAGAACAAGAGGAAAGGAAAATTGCCCTAACAGATAAAAATGTGCCCATACAAGTTAAAGAACCAGCGAAGCCAACAGATGAAGAAGAGGGTGAGAAGGTGCAGGTGCGGGAACTCACTCTGCGGGTTGAGAAGATGGTTGAAGAAACAGACATGGAGACGGAATAGGAGCCATGGGACCAAGACACCAATCTCATGCCAAAATAATCTGAGGTCACACCACAGTCTCTGCCACCTCCAAAATCAGAATTGGTCCTGAGCGAGAAAGGAGAGGTTGTTCTCCTTGATGATGATCTGGAGATGGATGTGTACAATCTGTCATTTGACAAGTCACAACATAGGATTGTACAGGAATGAAGAAAGCAGCTCCCGGATGATCACACATCACCTGTACACATAGAGGAAAGGGTGATTGTGTCAGATGTTAGAAGACATCCAACTGACATGGTCGAGGCTTCTAAGACTTATGCAGAAGCCACGAGTTCAATGGTAAAGTTCTTAATAGCAAAAAATGATCGGATGGCAAAGGACTTGCAAGAGGTCGGGAAGAGAAAAAAGTAGTCTGCAGGATTCGCTATGGCAGAAATGAAGAAAGCAATACTTGCATAGATATCAACTTTGGAGACCAACATGCGGATGTTGTATAGCATATTTGTCACCGTGCACAAAGTGGTTGTCCATCTATATAGTTTTCAGCAAGCAGTGCGCAAAGACAACCCAAACTCTCAAAGACATCCACACTTCTATTGCGCACATACATGAATGGATAATGAAGTACAAGGGGGCCTCGCTTTACTTGCACAAGATGATGAAGCTGCATGCAAAGCTATATGGATAATGAAGTACAAGGGGACCTTGCTTTACTTGCACAAGATGATGAAGCCGCATGAAAAGCTAGACAAAGCATGGATTTGGACGTTTATCCAGAACTATGAGCAGCTCCCTCCGCTCATCACCAGCATTGAGGCTTCCTATGCACAGTTGTACAGAAGTCTAGATGTCATAGTGAGGAGACACAAGATCCCTTCGATAAAAACCCTCACTCAAGCCATGAGGAAAAACCAAGTCATGCTAGAGGTCGACAGGTACATATAGAAGTTGATGCATGAAGCCACCAGTGATGACTTGTAGCTGAGTGTAGAAAACATCCAGAAGTAAATCAGTGGTCTAGCCACACTCAAGATAGTGTTGTGCCTACTTCAGGATGAGTTGGATAGAGGTTTCAGAACCATATACCCAGAAGCTATGGAGGCAAGAGTCTGCTTTGATGAATAAATCATGAAACAGTATGGGGACACAATAGCGCGGTACCAAGCTTGGAATCAGTTCATCACCGAAGACCACCATGATGAGGTTACCGATTTGGTCTTTCCCCAAGACCCCGAGTGATGTTGTTTGTCTTGTTAGGCTAACTCAAGCTTATTTTATCCCACATGGGTATATGTGGAAATTGTAAACATGTTGTAAGTGAAATTCCAAGTGTCACTAGTGGAATGTGAAAAGTCACTATGCAATGTGAAGAGTCATGAGGGTAGTCCAAGAGTCAAAGGGGAATTTCAAGGGTCACCCCACCCTTTGCTATACATAGAACCTCATAACTCATAGTACAGGCTTTTGGGAGCCAATATTTTGGCTAGGCATTGCTTAGAGAAGGCTTGGAGAGTATTGTGATGAGCCTTGGCTTCTCCACAACGTAGAGCGAGTACATCTCTTTGGAGAAGCAGGCGGTGTTAAATGTAATGTTCCACTATTGGGGCTAGTGCTTGTCAATGGTGTGTGTATGGATGGAACTTTCACTTAATATATATAACAGAGCCAGCACGTTTTCATGCATATATTGTTATTGTAGTTTGAATATTCTAGTTACTTTAGAAATTTATGTTATTTAACTTACGTATTTCTGTATGAATTATTTTGTATGCAATTGTATGAATCTTGTTGCATACGTGTTGTTGGTTTAACCCATCACTTTGGTTTGTGGACTATTCTGATTTCCAACTTGTGATGTCATTCCTCTCATGTGTTCCTTTCAGACTATGTACTATTACAGGCTTCTAAGGGACACACTTCCTTTTCCTTTCTGTTTGTTAGAACCCCCATGCATCTCACTTGACTCGTTGCAAGGTCACACACTTGCTTCTGACAAAGTTATCACACTTACCTCTGTGTGCTACCATAGTTAAGGCATTACTTTACTACCCACTGTTGGGACTCCTAATCCAAACAGCTGAGGTATAGTTGGGACTTCTTACTAGGGATATCCCCTAACATGTTGGCGAGTCCAGCACCATCAACATTTTTGGCACTAGAAGGAGGGCCAGATGACAAGTTGAGCCCTCAAAGTCTGTTTTGAATCTCTGCACACCATCCATGACTTACATTACAATCTCAACTCCGGCATGTTTTTCTCATGCACATGACTTCGAAGTTCCGGAGGATGTTATAGATGACTTGTCTCATATCATATATGACGGTGAAGGTGGAGAATCCTTGTTAAGACATGGAGTTTCCTTCTTAGGCTTCTGTGAAAGGAATGAAGTCCCTTCGGACGAAATTGCCTGTGGGTTATTCGCTTACACATTCGATGGGCATGTTGACCAATGGTGTTGCACACTACCCGCAACCTCTATTCACTCTTATGATCACATGATTGGAGAGTTAATATGTGCTTTCTATCACTATGACCACAAAGCACACAATAAAAAAAATATGGAATTATGGAAAGCACCCAATGTATCCATTGCGCAATTTTGGGATTGCTTCTCTAATATTTCTTTTCAAATCCATGAAGATGAAATTGATTGGAAATTTCTCAAACAAATATTTTAGTATCTTCTTCACATATCTAAAAATACACATGAATTGAAATAATTTGAACCTCTCCCAGCATACCTCGGTGTTAGAGCTTCCAAATTTAAGATGGAAAAGGTTGTTGTCACATGTGACCCTTTGTCCTCTTCCCATCAAATAACTCTAGCTCCACAAGAAGAGGTGGGAGAAGTTGCAAACCCATATTTTGAACTATCACATCCTCCCACCCCACCTTCTTTGAACATCTATATATATTTGGACTGCAACATTGATGGTTGTCACGTTGTCTTGTCTTCTCAACCTCCATCCTCTAATTCCTTTGATCCTCTAGATTGTACTGTGATGTGTTCACCCGTTCCGGACTCCACTTGTATTGTTCACGAGGATCAAGTTGTTGACGGAGTTGGTGTTGAGCAGCCAACCTGCCCTGTCATTTTTTATGAGTATGTGTGGAAATCTGAAGAAGAAACAATGGTGAAGGATGACCTCCTTCTATCTGCACCATCTGCTTGTCCCTGGCATCTTTTGTGATTCTACCATTTACGGTTTTTCTTGTGAAAATCCATTCCTAGATGTTTCTACTTCTGATCCTTAATAGGACACACCAGATGTCAGTCCATCATTTGATTGCGGAGAGGACACATCATTCTTTCTGAATCCACCCAATCTATCATTTTTTTTCTTTCTGGAAATTTGGAGGGTGAAAAACTTTCTTTCTCATCAACACCTCTGTATGATTCGTTATACCATGAGGATGTCGATGCTCATCTCGAATTTTCTGATCGTGGTTGTCGTGAACTTTTCACTCATTCATTCGATCACGATGTTGATTCACTTGCTATTGATATTTCTAATCCATTGGTCTTTGGTGATTCACCTTCTGATGAGGTGGAAACCCCTCAAGATGTCGATGCACTTCAACCCGAGCTGATGGTATGTCAAGTTCTCACTGTCTTGAGGTCAATTCCGCTACTAATCATAAATTTGTTAAAACAACCTAGGCTCCTCATCACTCTCTTGTTTGCATTGAAGATCAATCTGATCTACAGATTGCACATCCTCCACCAAAATAACATGATCATATCGCTCATGCATTGGAAGAGGAGTATGTAGCAAGTCATGTTGCTAAGCGGAATTTTTCTTCTTTCTGCATGTTTTCTCGTCTATCCAGATCAAAAGAGTGTGCAAAATTTGTCATCTGCGGATAGTGTGATGCTTCACCATGCAACATTCGTAGAGTGTTTGTATTGCACTTTACTCTTTTCTTTTCTGTGGACGCATTTAAACATCCAGCATGTTGGTCTTAATTTTTTTATCTTTCTTGTGCGTTGATCTACTTGAATACCTTTCTTATCAACCATGCCTTCACCAACATGGGTCAACCAATGTGATGGTGGATACATTGGAAGTATCACTTTACGTGAATAGGCCCATGCACTGTTTAGCTTAGGAGTAGGAGTAGTGTTTGCTTTCTTGTTTTCTTTGCTTTTGTGTTTTGCTTTGCTTACTCGCTTTGCTTTATTTTTACTTATGTCCTTTGCTTACTTGTTTTTTGCTTGTTATGCACCCATAGGATTAGTTTCACATGAAACTGTGTTTGTCTCTTGAGACAAGCAGGGTGAAGTACAAGAGGATTTGTACAGTTATCAACATTTATTTATCTATTATCCCCTCTCTTTATGAAGAGTTTTCATTCTTCAGTCGATGATACCCTGATGGAAAATACATTCTGTTCAGAGTGAGTCTTGGTGAAAACACAATGCTTGCACTTTTAACTAGTACCACCTACTCTAATCGGTTTTTCTATATTTGGTTAACCCTTGTCAGCTTAGTCAAGTAGAGTAAGGTGAGGTGGAAAACCTTAACAAGTATGTCAGAGGTATATATAACATACTTCTCTGAAGGGACAACCTATTCTGCTCTCAATAAGTTGGGATCCCTCTTCCACCTCATGAAATAAATAAGTGCCTATGCACAGTTATTTGATATATATATATATATATATATATATATATATATATATATATATATATATATATATATATATATATATATATATATATATATATATATATATATATATATATATATAAGGCGAAAGAAGAGAAAGGATTCCTACGCAGAGGGTGAAGCAAGAAACTCCGCCAGGGTGCTGTCCAAGCTCGCTGGTAGCTGAGTGATGCTTATGTTCCTGAAGTGACTCTGTTAGGGTAATTTCCAAGCTCACTAGTAGCGGAACGATGCTTGTGTTCCTGAAGTGACTCCATAAGGGTACTATCCAAGCCTACTAATAGCAGAGCAACACTAGAGATGAAACTAAAACTTTGACAATCTATATTACTTGTGCATCAATATACACCTCTTCCCCAATCGAAATAACTTAGTTGACTTGGCTTGGCATGTGTGTTGACTGATCAAGAGGATAGCAGGGACTATATCTTTAACTCAAGCTAGTGAGGAAGCCACGATGATCAAAGAATCGAACAATACTTCCGAAGGAGTTAGACTCGCTTTACATGAGACAAGGTCCATACAGACAGTTGGAGTTCTACTAGTCTGTCACCAATGTTGTAGCAGCTACAACCACCCTCCAAAACTTTTCCTTTGCTTCATTTTGGAGCATCTCTCCCTAAATCTCAGCAGATTGAGTTCGGTTACTTGCTTTGTTGTCTAGCCACAAGCTGACCCCCTGTGACTTGGTTGCATCTGGTTCTTCCACTGCCTTAGCAAATTGTGCAGTCCTATAGGGCAACCATCCTTTCTCTTAGGAATTGCGTAGTGCAGCCCAGTAGTGATCCTTGCTCTCAAGAATTGCATAGATTAGCCTAGCAGTGAGCTTTGGCTCTAGAACTGCGCAAATCTATCTGATAACTTGTCTTCATCTAGGAAACTACAGAGAGCATGAGAGGTAGCCAAATCCACTCAACCCAGGAATTGCGCAGAAGCATTCCCTCAGTTGTTGCCCGATGCATGTGACGATAAGTTGCACGGTTCCTACCAGAACTGCACAATTTCTCCATGCATTCATGGTAGCCTTTCCCGAAAAATCAAAGAAGCAAAAAGCAAAAATAATCCCTAAAAAGTAGGGATCTATTTTTAGCAATCATAGTTACAATTGAGTTAATTTTAGAAACTATCGCCACTTGTTGCTTTTTCCTAGATTTTTAGCATGCGCGTCATAAACCCTAAATCGATCAAATCTATTTAATGGATGCCACGAGAGATAATTTGAACATTGGACCTTGGAGCTCTAGAATTCCTGAGGCATCTAGGAACCTTTGGCACCATCATCACATATTTTCTGGATAAGTTTTTCTTTTCAAGTCTTTTCTTGTTTTTTCTATCGCTTTTGTTTCCTTGGCTTGTGTGAGTGTTGTTTTTTCTTGTATTATTGAACAACCTTTGGCATTTTAGTTTCTTTTAACTTGTAGAAGTGTTGTTTCAAGTTTTTCATTGCCTTTCTTAAGCGTCGCATGCATAACTAAGTTTTTTCACTAACATTCATCGTTGCGGCGACTCTCCCCATGAGCTTTGTCGTTCGTCCATTTGACATATTTATGCACTTGCTTTGATTTCATGCATGACCATTCACTTATATCTACACCATCCTTTTCTCGTGCATTCAGATCAACTCATTTTCAAGTTTCCCTTGCGTAGATATGGGCTGCCTTGGCTCAGATCTAGCTCTTCCAGCATGCATTGCGCATTTCTGGAACTCAAGTCTCTGCCTAGGCTCCAGGAATTGCACATAGGTTGTTAGTGACTGGCTCCATCTAAGCTCTGCATAGTTCTGGGAGACAGTCCCCGAGTCTTGCCCAATGGGATTGCGTAGTCCCGGCCAGCATCAAGCCAAACTAAACTGTGCATTGCGCAATTCCAATCCTTAGCAAGATGCATTGGACTACGCTTTGTGCAGTTCCAGTCATCAATACCTCTCACTGGAATCTAGGACTATGCAATACGCAGATCCAGCTGACAAACCCTCACCTCTGAGAGTCACAACTACACAATATTTCCCAACAGTTGCCCATTTTGTTGCATGATCGATCCTTGAAGTACTTTGTGGTTTTAAGCTGACATTTACTTGCCGTGAGTGTTCACTCTATCTCCAGGTACATCAGTTGTTGAGCAACTTCTCAGCATTACAGGAAACATGGTTTCCAAGAGAGATGGATCAAAGGATATTGGAGAGAGCAACACTAGATATGTAGTTGAACAAGTGCCAATGAACTTTCCCATCTATGAAACCATGCAATTGTTCATAGAGAAGGACATGAAGATTACATGGCAAGAAATAAAGGACATTTTTGTAGGTAGCTTCAAGGAAGATCTCGAAGATTGACAAGTCTATGTCAACATCCACAAGTCAGGCTTGTACAGGGTTGCATGCAGGTACATCGCATTCTCGTGCGCGGATATCATTCACTAGATTGTCTCACATACCGATCTCGAGACAATGGCACTGAGTAGTTCCAACAGAACACAGCTTTCCACCTTCAGGTTGAAAAACTACCATCAGATGTATCACTTTCCGCACTTGGTGAACCACATGGATGCACCTTTCTACACCCCCAATAGCATCATGAACACTAGAGACATCATGAAGTGTTGGGTAAGATCCATCGAAGTTCAGAACGACACCCAACCAGATCTACCAGACAAATTCAATCAGGAAGGCCTACCAACTCTTGGTCATATTTTCATGCCGCTTGTATGGTCAAGAGAGCATAGATACCTTTCCACAGAGTTGGGTGGTTATGTTGGATCAGTTGGAAAATGAAGGAAGGTCATTCAACTGGTCTGGCATGTTGGCTTTTTAGCTGAAATTTTATGTGTCTAATGCTCGGAGTCTGTCTAAGGATGAGAAAGAAATATTATTTATGTTTGCATACCTGCTTGATGTAATTTGTGCTCAGCAGTAGTTCCCTGGCATGGGTTGGACATGGACACCATCAGGGGAAGTTGCTCGCTGAGTGCAGCTACCAAGGATTCATGGTGAGGTTGTCTGACCACTTCATCACCCCGTTGTATAGGATTATATTCGAACAGGATCCACCTTGAATGTCCCAAGAAGTGATGCAACCATTTCTTAACATTGCATATTGGTATGCCTCACCTGGTTTCACCTTCATCAGGATGTTTGGCGAAGAGAAGCCTCTGCATGTGTTACCAAGGTTTTCCATGGATAAGTTGGTCATCAAAGAGGTTGTGTATCACATCTCCATAGGGTTATCAGCAAGACTACACAGGAGGAAGAAGGCACAATGGCCTACTATTCCTTTGCGGATTGATTTGTACGAGATATGTACCCTAAAGGATGCGGATGTCGAGGCCGAGGACTTGAGGAAGTTTGAGTTCGGCACCAAGGGTTTCAATCAGTATGATTCCCAACCAATGTGCAAAGGTGTATTACCCATGGATCCACGGGGCATTTCATTGGCTAGAGGATGATCCTTAGAGGTATTGCTACAACTCCTCTAGGATTAATGAACCGATCAGCATATTTGTAGAACGGAAATCAGCACTGCAGGCAACAGAAACACAGGAAGCAACAACAACAGTAGCAGGGAGCAGCAAACCGGCGCAAGACAAAGGTAAGAGGAAGATTTTCCAGAGCATAGAGGCTGAGAAAAGTTATAAGTTTAGATAAGACCCTCTTGTTGAGAAGGTAGCTTTTGATATAGTGGTGAAGAGACGACAACATGAAAAGGAGAGTAGAACAAAGGAAGAGAGAGAAGAAAAGGTTGGAAAATATAGATAGGAAATTGCAGGATATAGAAAAGAAGTTGAAAGTAGAGCAAGAGCTCAAGAGGAGAGAAAGGGAAGAGAAGCATAAATAGGAACATGAGGAAAGGCAAGGCGCACTGACAGAGAAAAATGTGCCTATACAGGTTGAAGAATCAGAGCAGCCAGCAAATGAAGAAGAGGGTGAGCAGATGCAGGTGCGGGAACTCGCTCAGCCTGTTGAGAATATGATTGAACAGAGAACAGAGCAGTCCACAGGATCCGCTATGGTAGAAATGAAGAAAGAAATACATGCAGAGATATCAACTTTGGAGACCACCATGGAGACGTTTTATAGTAGATTTGTCACCATGCACACAGTGGTTGTCCATATAACAGTTTTCAACAGCAGTGCGCGAAGACAACCCAAACTCTCAAAGACATCCACGTTGCTATTGCGCAAGTACAGGAATGGAAAATGAGGTACAAGGGGGGCCCACTTTACTTGCACAAGATGATGATGTCGCAAGCAGATCTAGACAAAGCATGGGTTTGGATGTTGATCCGGAACTATGAGCAGCTTCCTCCACTCATCACCAGCATTGAGGCTTCCTATGCACAGTTGTACAGAAGTCTGGATGTCATAGTGAGGACACACAAGATCCCTTCAATTGGAACCCTCACTCAAGCCATGAGGAAGAACCAAGTCATGTTGGAGGTCGACAAGTACATAGAGAAGTTGATGCACGAAGCCACTAGTAATGACTTGTAGTTGAGTGCAGAAAACATGGAGAAGCACATCAATGGTCCAGCCACACTCAGGAGAGTGTTGCACCTGCTTCAGGATGAGCTGGACAAAGGTTTCAAAAGCATATACCCAGAAGCCATGGAGGAAATAGTCTGCTTCGATAAATACATCACCAAACAATACGGGGACACAATAGCGCAATACCAAAATTGGTATCAGTTCATCACCGAAGACCACCACGGGGAGGTTACCAAGTTGGTTTTTCCCCAAGACCCCAAGTGATGTTCTTTGTCTTGTTATGCTGACTCAATCCTATTTTGTCCCACATGGGTATATCTAGAAATTGTATTATTGTAAATATGTTATAAGTGAAATTCCAAGTGTCATTAGTGGAATGTGAATAGTCATTATGTAATGTGAAGACTCATGAGGGTAGTTCAATAGTCAAAGGGGAATTTCAAGGTTCAACCCACCCTTTGCTATATATAAAACCTCATAACTCATAATACAGGCTTTTTAAAGCCAAGATTTTTCCTAAGCATTGCTTAGAGAAGGCTTGGAGAGTATTGTGATGAGGCTTGGCTTCTCCACAACGTAGAGTGAGTACATCTATTTGGAGGAGCAGCCAGTGTTGACTGTAATGTTCCATTATTGGGGCTAGTGGTTTTCAATGGTGTATGTATGGATGGAACTTTCACTAAATATATATAACAGAACCAGCAAGTTTTCATGCATATGTTGTTATTGCAGTTCAACTATTATGGTTACTTTAGAAATTTATGTTATTTAACTTACACATTTGTCTATGAACTATTTTGTATGCAATTGTATGAATCTTGTTGCATACATGTTGTTGGTTGAACCCGTCACTTTGGTTTGTGGACTGTTCCGCTTGTGATCTCATTATGCTCATGTGTTCCTTTTAGGATACATAATATTACGGGTTTCTAAGGGACACGCTTCCTTTTCCCCTCCGTGTTAGAACCCCCATGCATCTCACTTGACTTGATGTAAGGTCGCACACTTGATGCAAGGTCTTTGAACTACTTGCCATTTCCTTTCACCACAATAATTGATACTACAAATCTCTCATTGTAACAAGGTTTTTCACAGGCTCAAGCCAAAACCATTAGCCCAATAGCATCCCCTTGAAGCCAAATTGCTCATACCAAATGTTTTTTTTAAACTATATAGTAAATTGTTACAAAAATATTCTTAACTATGTGTGTGTGTGTGTCATTGCATCTTTTCTGTTTTTATTGAGAAATTGTTTGCAGCAATTAACTATACAGGGTCAACACCAAGAATGCATCCGTGATAACATTTATTTATACCTTGGTTTATTTGGAAGGTAGTTACAATAATTCTTAACTGCCTTTGGTTGATTGACCTAACCCAATAGTTGACAGTGTCAATTACCTAGTCGACGCATTCCCATAGCCAACTAGAAATTAAAATGGTTGATTACCTAGCCTAAATGACTAGTTGAATAGGCCCTCAAACATAAGGTATCTTTTAGATGACCTCATAATTATCTTTACTCTTGGAAGTCATATTCTCATTTTCAATTCTTGGATCCTTTTAGAATTGTTCATGTAACACCATCCTCCCACATCTACCCAAGTAACTGGCCAAATGGGGTAATCATGTGACGAGAGGCTAATATGATTAGATTCAACCTTCTATGTGACCTTAAGGAAGTGGAATCGATGGAAACACAACATACATACCTCCCACATCAGCTACAGGACTCCAAAGAACCATTCCAACCACTCAGGTAGCTAACCCATGGGTCACACTGAGGTTTTAGACCACTTGACCCTTGGACGCTCCCATGATATGGACTTTACAACGTCGAGGAGGCTCTAGACACTCTCATGCTAAGGCATTCAAGCGTCCAGGGAGTATTTTTCCCAATGTTGTGCCAGCATCCCTGGGATTTGAGCCACTTTTTCAGGCCCAAAGCCCAAGTCACTTCCCAGAATTGAATGACACCTTCATAACATAAATATAACATGGAAAAAAAATGATGAAAATGTAAATACTTGAACAAGACCTTAACCAGGCCCCTACTAGCCATGACAAGGATTTCATCAAACATATCGCAAATATGTAATCTACAGGTGTAAACAACACATTTAAGCATAGGGGTCTCATACTTATCTCAGAATCACTATGAAGCATTGTTCCCTTATATGATTTGTTGCATTATCATCTATTAGGTCATAGATACATTGTTCATTCATTTACAAGTAAAAACATGATGAGAGCCATACATAGCCACTATCATAAAACATATACATAACCATCATAATAGCAACAAAAATACCATGTAAATCACAACCATATGATCCACATATAAACCAGTATAATACTCATAGAAATACAAGGAGAAATAACCTCATATTAATGATTCAAAATCAAAACCCAGGATAGGACTACCACTTTCCACCCGACCATAGAATGGCTGAGCCAAATTTATCTTCAACCATTCACCCTCATGCCATATTCCAAGCATGAAAGTGGAACTCAAACCAAAAGAACCAACCAGGAAATCTCGAGGCTAAACCACCTCACCCTCATCAATAGAAACCAATCTTTATCGTAATACATCCCAGATCACTAGGCCAACACAATAAACATGTAATAATAGGATTTACCATGATCTCTACCAGATCACTAGGCCAAACAAGGATGGATGCCACTAGATTTCTCCACCTACACTGTGAATAATTTTCTTTTCTCCTAGTCTCTCAGGCTTTACCGCAATCCACACCGGATCTTTAGGCCCTAAATTGGTACCCACTCTCCAGGTTTTACCACATATCCCAACCCGAGATTACTAGGCCTAATATAGAGCAATCCACCTCTTGGCTTTACCATATATCCCGCCATTCACCAGTAAGGATTCCTAGGCCCCCCAAGGAAACACAATCCTGGCTTTACCGCAACCCATAATCTGGCTCAGGGATTACTAGGACAGTGGCTTTACCATGATCCACACTCCATTTCAGGAACCACTGGGCCATTTTCTCTATCATTTGGAGATCCACCTCACTCAGCTTCAAATCCATCCAACAATCTAGCTCAACCAAAACATTAGAACCCCATCACACCATGGCTATCTGGAAATGGCAAGGCTAGGCGGAAAACATTGTCACACCTGGAAAAACCCATTCCATAATAGAAAATAACCACATGCAATGTCATTCATGCCAAATATAGAAAGGAAAATACACATGAAAATCGATACTTGCAAAGAATACTATTGTTTCTTGATCCTGCTTTTCCTTGCTTACTCCTTCCCTCCTCTTACCTTCTTTGCCTTTATTGATCCAATGCCAAAGTGCTCCAAGAAAAATCTAAGTGTCCAAGAGTGAGAGTGAGAGAGAGAGAATAATGAGAGAGCTCTAAAACTAAACAGGCAAAAGGTTACATACTGATCCTCATAAGACTTTGTATCAATTAGGCCTCTATTTTCTTCATTTTCCATTATTTTCCTTCATTTTCCTCCTCACATGAAACCTCTAAACTTTCACCTTTCGTTTCTCCTAATTTCCATTATTTTCATAAAGAAATGTGCCAAAAATGCCATTTTTCCTTTCGAAATCCTTAGCCATTTCCTTTTCCAATTTCTTTAGCCGTAATAAACCAAATGAACACCCACTAGGATGTTTTTCCCAACATTCAGCTTGGAATGAGTGTCCCATCAATCATGGTTATTATTTTTCCTTTATTAAATTTTATTACATGGAATTTTCACCACGGTTGTTACAGAACCCTCCCCCTTGAGGGACATTGTCCTTGGTGTTCAACCACACCTATACCTCAGCAAAACCATTGAAGAGAAAACATACTACCCATGGAGTTTTATAACATAGCTCGATGCATTATTTACAATGATCACCCTGTTGAAAAGCAAACCAACATGAGAACATAACAACACTACAAATATAATAACATGATGCCCATACTTCTTATTGGAGCTATATAACATAGATCATGGCAGTATTTACATCCATGTACATATGTACATCTACCAAAACTTCACCAAACATGTACCAAAACATATACCAAAACTGCTTTGCCTCAACCAGTAAACAATGAAGGATACATAATCTGCATCTAATCTTCCATCTCCCATGTAGCTTCATCGAGCCCAAAGTGCTTCCACTACACATTAACCTAATTGATTGCCCGGTTCTGGAGCATGAGCACATTTTTCTGCAATATACATTAAGGCTCTGGCTGGAATTCTCCATCTGGTTCTACCTGCAATACAGACTAGTCAATCACATGATTATCATTTTTAACATACTTCTTAAGCAATGACACATGGAAAACATCATGGAATTTCATTGTCGGAGGTACTGCAAGTCCATAGGCTACTGGCTCATTCCTCTCAATAATGCTAAAGGGTCCACAAAATCATGGTGCCATCTTGGCACATGATCCAATCCGTAAGGATCTCTTCTTTGGTTTGATGTAAAAGTACACCAGTTCCCCAACCTGGAACTCCTTGAATAACCTGTTCCGATCTGCATAGCTCTTTTTCCTATCCTATGTTGCCTTTAGATTCTTCTTTATAACTTGCATTTCTTGTTCCATTTCCGCCAACATGTCTAGTCCAATCAACACCCTATTAACTGGATCGCTCCAACTGATGGGAGTATTACAACTCCGCCCATACAATGCCTCAAATAGACTCATCTTCAAACATTCCTGATACCTGTTGTTGTAAGCGAGCTCTACCGGTGGAATATACTCTTCCCACTTTCATTGTTGATGCATCACGTACATCCTCAACATCTCCTCCAATATCCTATTGGCCCTTTCAATTTATCCATTTTTCTGCATATGATAAGTTGTACTGAAAGCCAACTTTGTGCCCAAACCTGCAAACAACTCCTTCCAAAACCTGGAAGTGAAATTTGCATCCCTGTCTGACACAATATTCTTTGGAACACCATGAAATCTAACCACATATATGATGAATACCTGTGCTACATCACTAACTGAAAATGTAAACTTCACTAGAATGAATTGCAAAACCTTTTTCAACCTGTCCACAACAACCATGATGGAATCATGTTGTCTCACTGTCCTCGAAAAACCTATGATAAATTCCATGGAAATGACCTCCCATTTCCATTATAGAATTGCAATTGGTTATAGCATTCCACCTGGATACTTACACTCTGCCTTCACACACTGACAATCGAAACACCTAGCTACAAATTCTGCTACAACCTTCTTCAGTTTCAGTGCGGTTAATTTCTTTTGGTAGGCTAGGTGACCTGAATATGGTTTCGCATGAAACTCCCTCAATACCACCTTCTTGATCTCACTATTGTCTGGCACATATATCATGTCCTTAAAGATAACCAATCCATCTATTGTAAGACAATATTCCATGTCCTGTGCACCTGCACCTGTACCTATTATACTACCTATACCTATACTTGTACTTGTACTACTAGTTGTACTTGTACTTGTACCTATACTTATACCTGTACCTGTACTCTACTACAACCTATGCACAATCTCCATATACCTGACATCCTGTTGACCTACCTACAAGATCCTATCCTGTAAGTCTGTCCCATAGGAGCTCATAGTTGCTAAGTGATTTACTTGTACCTGCCTGCTAAGAGCATATGCGACCATGTTCTCCTTTCCTTTGATATACCGAATCTTGAAGTCAAATTCACCGATCGTGGCCAACCATCTAGCTTATTGGGCATTCAGATTCAGTTGGTCAAACAAATACCTCAACCCAATGTGATCACTTATCAGTACAAACCTCCTACCAAGAATATAGTGCCTCCACATCTTCAATGCATGTATGATCGATGCTAACTCAAGATCATGTTTCGGGTAGTTCTACTTGTGCTCGTTTACTTTTCATGACTCATAGCATACCACCTGTCCTTCCTGCATAAGGACTCCACAAATTCCTCTCTTCCAAGCATCTGTACATACTACAAACTCCTTATTTGGATCTGCAATCTTTAAGACTGGTGCATGTGTCAACAACTGCTTAAGATGCTCAAAATTGGCCTCACACTCCTCTGTCCATTCAAACTTCTTACCTTTCCTCTGCAATGATGTAATAAAATAAGCAATCTGCGAGAAGTTCCTGATGAACCTCCTGTAATACCCTGCCAACCCCATGAAATATCTCACATCATCCACATTCTTGGGAGCTACCCACTCCATTATGGCCCTTATCTTTTCTAGATCCACTGTTATGCCCTCCTTGGAAACAACAAGTCCCAAGTAGTGTACCTCAATCTGAAACAAACTGCACTTGTTGAGCTTAGTGTACAACTAATTCTCTATCAACAACCTCAGCGTTGTTGCTAAATTCTCGGCATGCTCTTCCTCATTTTTAGAATATTCAAATATGTCATCAATGAACACAATAACAAACTTATCCAAATACAGATGCAACACATTTTTCATCAAGCACATAAATGTAGCTGGAGCATTAGTCAAACCGAATGGAACTACAAGAAACTCATAATGTCCATACCTCATCCAAAAAGTTGTCTTGTAAATGTCCTCCCCTTTAATGTGTACCTAGTGGTATCTGGATCTCATACCAATCTTCGAGAACATTGCCCCCTTCAACTGATCGAACAAGTCATCAATCCTCGGAAATAGATACTTGTTCTTGATAGTCACTTTTTTCAGCTACCTATAGTCAATGCATAATCTGAGAGTACCATCCTTCTTCTTCATAAACAACATTAGTGCACCCCAAGGTGATACACTTGGCCTAATGTATCCCTTGTCCAACATTTTCTTCAACTGCATCTTCAACTCTACCAATTTAGGTGGCTCATCCTATAAGGTGCTTTTGATACTAGAGTCGCCCCTGGCACTAATTCAATAGAAAATTCTACTTCCCTGTGGGGTGGAAACTCTGAAATGTCCTCAGGAAATACATCTCGAAACTATTGTAGAAGTGGGTACCTGCTTAAAACATCTACATCCTCAAGTTCCTTATCTTTTTCACTAGAAATGTGTATTGCAAATAACATACACCATTTTCTGCGACTATGTTTTGCCTGTAGAATTGTCACCATCCTAACTAATGTAGCTTTCTTCTTTCCCTGCAAGACTCTTGGTTCCCATTGTCATCCAAGCACTCAATGGATTTGTCATAACAATCCACCTTGTTCCTATGAAGGTACAGCCAATCCATGCCCAACAACATATTGTATGATCCCAACGGTAATACATTCAAATGTGTTGTGGTAGGCATACCATTCAAATCAAATGCACAAGCTCTTACCCAATGAAGAACTCACTTCTTTATACATGTACCCAATTGCACTAACCAAGATTCTGTATGCAATTCCTTACTCAAACCATACTTATCCACCAAGTCATGACTAACATAGCTATAATTAGATCCAGGGTCAATCAAAATAGAAGTAACTTGATCACAAAGCTTACCATCCATCTCAATGATAGATTCCTGATGGTCTACCTATTTGTTATCCAATGATGCATAGATACGAGGAACGCTCTGACCAACATCCCCAACAGTTTGTGCCTCTTGTGCACTATATATCTAAGGCCTACCACCCTGATTCAATGGACAATATCTCTTAAGGTGTTCCTTACCACATGTCCAACACTCCAAATGACCAGTGCCCTCACCTCTATGTCGTTGTTGTGACCCATGTCCCTGTTTAGTTGTATTGAACCTCTTTCATGGTGCCACATTTTCTTTGTTGTCTGCATTCTGAGGCCTTGCTCTTTTCGGCTGCCATTTACCTTTACCTTTGTCTTTTCCTTTCCATCCTTGCTGAGATTCATTCTTATGCTTTGATTGTTCATAGAAATGCTTCAATTTCCCAATAACTTCCTCAAGTGACCGAGGCTCATCATACTCAATCTGATCTCTAAATGATAATGGAAATCCACTGACAATTCGTTGAACTTTAGCCTTCTCATCCTTAAGATACAATACATACCTCAATAGCTCCAGAAACTTAGTCGTGTACTCTTAATTTGTCATTGATCCCATCTTTAGCTCATAGAATTCTTTGGCCTTATCGTCGTAGTACCTTTCTGACAAGTAATTATTCCTGAAAAGCCTCTAGAACTCATACCAACTCAATTCATTTGTATTGATGTCTCTAACCTGCTTCACATCTTCCCACCAAATGTCTACTTTACCTCTCAAGCTGAAGATAGCTATTCCAGCCTTCATATTATCTGTGTACTCATGCAACTCAAAGAAATTCTTCATCCCAAGTATCCAAGCCTCTGCATCTTCTGGCTTCTTCACATCTCCATCAAAAGTAGGTTCCTTTGATTTCTTAAATTCATCTGGCAAGTATCTTCTATCACTCCTCCTCTAAGGATCATAACGATGATGATCATGATGCCTATTAGAACCGGAACTAGAATAGTGTGTGCATCCATCACCTCTCCTATCTGGAGTATCCAACAATCTACCATCTTTATCTGACCTATAACCACCATGATACCTACTTCCATATTCCCCATTAGTTATTTCCTCTTGTCCATGGCTAATCCGAAGGGGCCCTTGACGCTGCAATTCTCACAAACTTTGAAGAAGTATTGCATTAACCTATGTTTGTTTCTCTTGTGCCTGTATGATTTTGTCATTGTTTGCCTTACAACTCCTTATTTCTTCCTTCAATCTTCTCAATGTGTCTACCAAATCATAAGAGTTCCCAACACCACGTTACTCATCTAATTCATAGGGAGAGTCTTTGTAGTCTACCATGTTGCTAGTCATTTTAATCCCTTTACTGTAAGGCATACTATGTCAGCTAAACTAAATCACAAAAAACCAACTTACCTTAGCATAATTCGAGGAGGATATCTCATCTGCAAGAAAAACCAATCCATGTACTACATGTATAAAATAATCATGACAGCATATATACATATAATACATAAGCACATAACCATGTAACCATCAGTATAGCTATAGTCCAATCATCAATGCATGACCATATCAACTACACATACCATGACCTCATGCAGGAAAACAACAACCATACCAACGTACAATGGCAATATGCAAGCATAAACAACATGTAACCAATCATACACTCATGATGACACACTTTACAACAACAAAATTCTCTTTCACATGGCGACATCACTACAACCATGACTGACACCATGCATATGAAACAAGCACATAGATCACAATAATTACTAACACATGTGAAAACGTCATGAATGCATGACCAACACACCACCCATCCAGTCTGAGGGGTGAACCTGGATCTAATACCACTCTGTAACACCCTCTTCCTACATCTACCTAGCCAACTAGGTTAAACATGTGACAAGAGGCTACTATGATTATATTCAACCTCCTATGTGACCTTAAGGAAGTGGAATCGATGGAAACAAAACATACATACCTTCCACATCAATTACAGGACTCCTAAGAACCATCCCAACCACTCAGGTAGCTAGCCCCTGGGTCCCACTAAGGTTTTAGACCACTTTACCCTAGGACACTCCCATGATATGAACCTGACAGCGTCTAGGAGGCTCTAGACGCTCTCATGCTAAGGCATGTCAGCATCCAGGGACTATTTTTCCCAATGTTGTGCCAAAGTCCCCAGGATTTAAGCCACTTTTTCAGGCCCAGAGCCTAGGTCGCTGCCCAGGATTGAATGACACCTTCATAACAGAAAGATAACAGGGAAACAATGATGCAAATGTAAATACTTGAACAAGCCCTTAACCGAGCCCCTACTAGCCAATACAGGAATTTCGTCAAACATATCACGAATATGTAATCTACATGTGTAAACAACAGATTTAAGCATAGGGGTCTCATACTTATCTAAGAATCGCTATGAAGCATTGTTCCCTTATATCATTTGTTATATTATCATCTATTAGGTCATAGATACATTGTTCATTCATTTACAAGTAAAAACATGATGAGAGCCATACATATCCATTGTCATAAAATATAGACATAACTAGCATAATAGCAATAGAAGTACCAAAGAAATCATAGCCATATGATCCACATATAAACTAGTATAAAACTCATATAAATACAAAGAGAAATAACCTCATATTGATGATGCAAAATCCAAACTCGAGATGGGACTGTTAGGTTCCTATACCAATAGGAGTCATCATTTCTGAATGACTGAGATTAAACCTGTAATATGTACATACTTTTTCTTTCTGCAAATGTTTTCCATATTATAAAAATTAAAAAATGTAAAGAGGGTATGTCCTAAAAGAAAAATCAAAGGACAAAAAGAATAAGAGAAGGTCAAAAAATGAAAAAAAATGAACCCCAAGAAAAAGACCATGAAAGTGAGCAAGTCCAATTGCCACTTTCACTTTTTACATATCTAGCTCAGATTTTGAGATATAAAAGCGTATCATTGGACCCTAAGTTTGCAGAATTTCTGGGGCAGAATGCACAAAGGAAGGAGGCAGTTAGTGACTTGGAAGCCTCATCATCACTTAAGAGTTGCTATCAAATTCGAATTTCTCTTATTTGTCACCATAAATCCATAAAAATAGTGTCAAGTAGATTCATTAGTTTTGAGTGTTCTTTATTTAAGTTCTATTAATGTAAAATAGTTTGAGATATTTGTAAAACCAATCTTGATATTTCTTCAAGATATTTCAATTTAGAATTAGTATAAATACTTCTTCATTTGAAGTATTTTGGGGTGGATTAAAATACATTTCTGTAGACATTTTATTTTGAGCTAAGGAGCCATTGTACTCAAGACTGGACTGGTTTTGCTAGATATGAAATAAAGCTGAGGACATTTCACTGGATTCTTGTGCATAGTTGGAACAAATAAGTATTATCTCTTCGTGTTTAAATATTGTTTTCTCTTCATGTTATAAATATTCATATGTGTCTCTTACGAAATCTTAAAAGCAAACAAGGAATGATATCATCAGAATTAGCTTAAATGCTCTCTGTTTTAACTGCTTGCTTTCTTTATGTTTTCTATTAAACTGTCTTGGTCTGGGGATTCTTAATTGCTCCCTTACTTCCATAGTTTACCCCCCCTTTGGTCCATAGTAAAGGATTCTTCATTGCCCTTTGCTGCTAATCATCCTTCTTTTATTCATCCTAATCCCGGTTAAGGATCCTTTATTGCCCTTTGCCCTGGTTAGGACTACTTCATCTATTTAAACCTGCAGATTTGCGTTTGTTGTGCTAGCCTGCCCTATGGACTTTTACCATTGTGATAGATTAGATCCAGTTAAGCCTTTCTTGATTGACTCCATAGCCAAATGGCCTGAATACTTGCTCTGGCCATCTGTTTAATTAATTCCACCACCTAATCAAAACAAAACAATCGTGAACACTAAGAACTAGCCTGAAATCTTATTCAAAACAAAGTTAAATTATAAAGAGAGAGCCCTCTCTGGACTTAGGTGGGTTAGAACCTGAGTCTAAAAGATTAGGTTTGTGGTTACCTTGGACTATTCCTTCTTTGATAACTTCTAAGGAAAAAATCTGAGTGATAACAGGGACTACCACATTCCACCCAACCATAGAATGGCTGAGCCAAATCTCTCTTCATCCATACACCCCCGTGCCATATTCCAAGCATGAATGTGGGACTCAAACCAAAAGAACCAACCACAGCATCCCAAGGCTAAACGACCTCACCCTCATCAATAGAAACCAGGCTTTATCGTAATCCATCCTAGATCATTAGCCCAACACAATAAACAAGTAATAACACGCTTTACCATGATCTCCACCAGATCACTAGGCCAAACAAGCATGGATGCCACCAGATTTCTCCACCTACACCGTGAGGAATTTTCATGTCTCTTAGTCTCTTAGGCTTTACCGCAATCCACACCAGATCACTAGGACCTAAACTGAGACCCACTCTCCAGGATTTACCTCATATCCCAACCTGGAATTACTAGGCCCAACGGAGAGCAATACACCTCTTGGCTTTACCATATATCCTGTCATTCGACGGCAAGGATTCCTAGGCCCACCGAGACAACATAATCATGGCTTTACCATAACCCATAGTCTGGATCAGGGGTTACTAGGCCAGTGGCTTTATCATGATCCACAGTCTGGTTCAGGGACCACTATGCCAGGTGCTTTATCATTCGGAGATCCACATCACTCAACTTCGAATCCATCGGGAAATCTAGCTCAACCAAAACATGAGAATCCCATCACACCATGGCTATCTGAAAATGGAAAGGGTAGGCTGAAAACATTGTCACATTTGGAAAAACCCATTCCATATCAGTGAAAGAACCACATGCAATACCATGCATGCCAAATCTACCAAGGAAAATACACATGCAAATCGATACCTACAAAGAATAATGTTGTAGTTTCTTGATCCTGCTCTTCCTTGCTTGCTCCTTCCTTCCTCTTGCCTTCTTTGCCTTTCTTGATCCAATGTCAAAGTGCTCCCAGGAAACTTTAAGTGTACAAGAGTGAGAGAGAGAGAGAATAGTGAGAGAGATCTAAAACTGAGCTAACAAAAGGTTACAAACTGATCCTCATAAGCCTTTTTATCGATTAGGCCTCTATTTTCTTCATTTTCCATTATTTTCCTTCATTTTCTTCCTCACATGCAACCTATGACCTTTCACCTTCCTTTTCTCCTAATTTCCATTATTTTCATAAATAAATGTGCCAAAAAACTCATTTTGCCTTTCCAAAGCCTTACCCATTGCCTTTGCCAATTTCCTTAGCCATAATAAACCAAATGAACACCCACTAGGATGTTTTTCCCAACATTCAACTTGGAATAAGTGTCCCATCAACCATAGTTATTATTTTGCCTTTATTAACTTTTATTACATGGAATTTTCACCAAGGTTGTTACAATTCAACTTTATAAACCCTTACTTTGGAAGAGCTTGATTAATTATGGCATAAGTAATTATTCCCTTTTCACCTAGCCTATATCAAACTTTATAAATTTACCAATAAAATATTTAGTTCCCTCTAGAATTGTCATCATTTACATGAACATAGGGAGATTTGTTGGTATTGTCCAAATTATCATTGTTAAAATAGAAATTTTAGCTAGGTTGATAACATGGAAGAATAATTTGAAGAAGAGAATAACTTTTCTCCAAAACCACATTGCTTCTTTGATCCATAAATGAGGGAATTATAGCCTACTTGCTTCACCAACATTTAGAAATTCTGAGTGTAGATTAACCTGATAATGCAATATAGCTAAATCAAAATACTTTAATCTGCTTCTGCAAGAAATTAGCGGAAGCTTAAAAGATTTGAGCAAGATCAAGCGGAACACATATAACAAGTGAAGAATCAATGCACATGAAACACATAAGAATACTCAGGGGAAAGCCTCAGCTAAAAACCCCATTATCTGTATTATCATTACAAGTTGGAAATAGATCAGAATTACACACAAAATCCTTCTCCTTTGCCCTCCTGATCTCCTATTTCCTTGCACGGTTTCTCCTGGGCGATCCTCCTATTACCAAGTGTAACATGATCACTCACACTGATCTCACACCCTATAAAACTACGCAATACTCAAGGAATGAATTCCTTCTGCATGCATGAGTTTTGTTTATGGGAAAACACATGCAACTGATAGTACATTGTCCCTGTCTTTAATCTCAACTGGGTCTTTCTCAGGATAGACATGCATGAGTTACTGATGAGAGAATCTTCAGTTATCAGGAGTACACTGGTTGGATGCATGCATGCATTAACAGACTGAACTCATAATCAATTCCTCAAACAGTTTGGAACTAATTTAGCTGGGCTTAACTCAGTAAATTGAGCTAACTAATTACAACTCAATCTTATCTCCTTAATTAATGGATAATCTCCTTAATTTAAGGGATAATTGTTGCATGACTTCACAAAGACTTCTAGCTTGAATTTCTCCAACTAATTAGCTCAAGATGAATTAATTAATTATTTTTCAAGTAGCTGGTGAGACTAAATTCGAATTTTAATTCAAGGACAAATTAAAATTGGAATATTCTTGTTTCCACATTTCAACACTCCCTCTCAACAAGAAATGGATTATCTGCCACCCCGATCCTGCCTCTATGGAACTCGAATTTACACTTTGACAATGCCTTTGTCAAAATGTCAGCATCTTGTTCCTCTGTCGAAATATACTGCAGTAACATGATCCTCCTCGCTACACAGTCTTTGAGATGATGATATCGGATATCGATGTGCTTGAACCTATTATGAAATATTGGATTCTCAGAGAATTTCATACAACTCTAATTATCACAATAGATCACAATTGGATCCATCCTCTGATCAAACAAACCAACTAAGATTTTTTGCATCCAGATGGCCTCACATGCTGCCTGACTTGCAGCCATGTATTTAGCCTCTGTCGAGCTGAGTGCAACCGACCTTTTTCTCTTGCTATACCAAGAAACTATAGCTGACCCAAGGTTTAAAATCCCTCCTAATGTGCTCATTCGATCTGATGAACTCCCTTTCCAATCTGCATCAGTGAAGCCCTATAGCTTCACTCCCTCTGTCCATCTGTACCATAATCCATACTAAAATGTGCCTCTGAGGTATCTCAATACATGATTTTTCACCTTCCAAAACATCTTGGTAGGTTGAACCATCGCTTGACTCAGTTGGTTCACCGCATAGCACAAATTTGGTCATGTCTTCACTAAGTACATCAGTGAACCCACAAGCTTCTTGTACACAGTAGCCTCTACTACTTCTCCTGAAGTAGCATCCTCCTTCCTCCAGTTACCTGCTAGAGGAGTATGCATGGGCTTGCACTTCTCCATGTGGAATCTCTTGAGTATCTCGTTGGCATACTTGCCCTGAGACACAAACAACTCCCCATCCTTCTGCCACACTTCCATGCCAAGGAAGTAATGCATGAGACCCATGTCTTTCATCTCAAATTCTCTTGCAAGGTCCTCCTTGCAAGACATGATCAACTGATCATCACCTGTCAATATGAGATCATCAACATAAAGTACAATGATCAACTACTTACCTTTCACCATGATGTGGTACAGGTTCGCATCTGCTTCACTCTTTGTGAAGCCCAACCCGGTGAAGTAGTTGTCTATCCCGGTGTACCAAGCACGAGGTGCTTGATTCAGCCCGTACAAATCTCTCTTGAGTTAGCACACATGTGACTCGCGATCGAAGGTCTCAAAACCTTCCAGCTGCTCTATGTACACCTCTTCCTCAATCTTGCCATTTAGGAATGAAATCTTCACATCCATATGATGGATCTTCCAACCCATCTATGATGATAGTGCCAACATCGATCTGATAGATGAGTACCTTGCTACAGGAGCAAAAGTCTCATCATAGTCAATCCCCTCGACCTGTGAGAAACCACGGGCAACAAATCTTGCCTTATGCTTCTCCACACTACCATCAGCAGCTTGCTTTACCTTGTAAAGCCAACGGGAACTCACAACTGACTTGTTCTCTGGTCTCAGAACCACATCCCAAACACTGTTACAAACAATGGAGTCATACTCCTCCACCATAGCATCAACCCAAATCGGCTGCTACACTGCTTCCTCAAAGGAATATGGCTCGGTCTCAACACATTCCCCAACAAGGGCCATGTATCCAATGTACCTCTCAGGTGACCTCCTCTATCTACGTTGAGAAGATGGTTCTCCCACATTCTCTCTCGCATCTGACAACAATCTGTCAGCTTCTCTTGTGCGCTTCCGTCCATCTCTGGAAAACTCTGCTTGAGTGGATGTCTCCACTCCTGGAAGCTCTGCATGTGGTTGTTCTGCATCAGTCTGAGGCTCCTCCTCCTTAGGAACCAACAGTTCCTCCACAGCCTATAGTTGGAGCTCCCTCTCAAGGGAAACTCGCATGGCCTTCTACTCATCAAACTTGAGATCTCTACGAACCACTATCCTTCGACTGGTAGGCAAGTACACCTAATAGTTGTGGGGTGTATCAATGTACCCCATAAGTATCCCCATCTCGATTATCGGCTCAAGCTTCTTCCATGTATCCTTTGTCATATGGAAATATACCGATGAGCCAAATATCCTGAAGTGACCCACATCTGGTCTCTTACCGGAGAAGGCTTCCACTAGTGTCTTCGTCCCAAGTATGCGATGCGGGCTTCTATTCTGCAAATAGACCGCTGTGTTGCATGCCTCAGCCCACAAATGAAGTGGTAGGACTTGGTCATGCAGCATCACCCGTGTTTCCCCCATAATCGTTATGTTCTTTCTCTCGGCCACCCCATTCTACTGTGGGTTATGAGGTGTCATCAACTCTCGTTTAATTCCTTCCACTGCACAAAAGTCTTTGAACTCTTGAGAGACATATTCTCCACCGTTTTCCCCTCTCAAGGCCCTGATCTTATTTCCTGACTCTTTCTCAACCAAAGCTTTGAACTCACAAAACTTTGAGAAGGTTTGGTCCTTCTTCTGCAGGAAATAAATCCAGCATTTAAGAGAATAATCATAAATGAAAATCACATAATACCTTTGCTTCATTTTGGATGTCGTCGAGAATGGTCCACACAAATCAGTATGAACTCACTCTAAGATCACTTCTGGTCGACTATCTCGATCATGAAAGGAAGACTTGGCATACTTTCCCAAGGTACAACCTTTGCATGTGTCAACTTGCTCAAGTTTACCTTTCCTTTACTGAATACAACATCGTAGCCTTTGTCCTCCGACATCACGACCGATACTAAGTTCTTCTTCAGTCCAGGCACATACTTCACATCTGTCAAGGTGAGAGGAGCTCCATGCTTCCTCTGAAAAGAAACCGTGCCCACTCCTGAAACACTATACTTTCCATCGTCACCCATCTCTATGTGCATCTTGAGGTCTTTCTCCTCCAAGGTACTAAATAAACTTTTATCGGCGGTCATGTGGAATGAGGCTCCACTGTCAAGATACCAAACACAACCCACCCTCAATGACACCATGCATGCGATAAGGGTAAAGTCTATTTCGAACTGAGAGGCTAATGCCTCACCTTCCGATCCTTTCGAGGATCCCTTCTTGGAATTCTTCAACGGGAAATTAGTTGCATAATGTCCCATCCCGTGATAATTAAAGCATCTCACTTTAGACTTGTCAACCTTCTTCCCTCCATGAGAAGAATTCGATTCGGAATGGGAAGCCTTCCCCTTCCCTTTCCTTGCCTTACCTGCTAAGGCCAAATTTTCTTCATCATCATTCTTTGATGAAGAATTATCTCGTGTGCTCCTCCTGATCTCCTCATGCATCGGATCCGACCACAGTCATTCCCAATCCGGCAGTTTCTCCCTTCCATTCACAGAGTCCTGGTAGCTATTCCAACTCTTTGGAAGGTCGAGGAGAGCGAGGATCACCATATCATCATCGCAGTAGTTATTCCCACACTACTAAGCTCATCTCTGCAGGTGGTGAGCTTGTTTAGATATGTGGAAATAGTATCGCCCTTCTCCATCTTGATTCTTCGAAGCTTATCCTTGAGCGCCAATTTCCTCTGATCGCTATTGTTTTGGTAGAGGTCCTTCAATGTCTTCGACATTGAAAATGGAGTATCCTTCCCATGGAGACTTGAGACAATATGGTCTCGAACTCCCTCAAGGATAATCTGTCTCGCCTTCGCCACACACTTCTTCCATTTAGCTAACTCTTGTGCATTAGTTGAAGCTAGCTTTTGGATTTCTTGATCAATGAATTCCTTCAAACCGTTGTCTTCTAATACAACCTCCATGCAATCTTTCCATACTATGTAATTCCAGCTACCATCCAAGGCATACTCGAGTCTCAAGCCATTCAACGCCATTGGCCAACCTTGAAGTATGATAAGAATTAGATTTTGCACGAGCAACCTGGAACTTCAAACTTCGAATTCTCTTCTCAGTATACTATTCACAGCTCTGATAACCTTTGCTCTGATACCATGTAGAAATTATGACTATAGATTAACCTAATAATGCAATATAGCTAAAGAAAAATACTTTAATCTACTTCTACAAGCAATTAGCAGAAGCTTAAAATATTTGAGCAAGATCAAGCAGAACACATATAACAAGAGAAGAATCAATGCACATGAAACACAGAAGAATACTCAGGGGAAAGTCTCAGCTAAAAACCCCACTATCTGTATTATCATTACAAGTTGGAAATAGATCAGAATTACACACAAAATCCTTCTCCTTTGCCCTCCTGATCTCCTATTTCCTTGCGCAGTTTATCTTGGGTGATCCTCCTGTTACCAAGTGTAACACTGATCACTCACACTGATCTCACACCCAGTAAAACTGCGCAATCCTTAAGGAATGAATTCCTTCCACATGCATGAGTTTTTTTTATAGGAAAACACATGCAACTAATAGTACATTGTCCCTGTCTTTAATCTCAACTGGGTCTTTCTCAAGATAAACATGCATGAGTTACTGATGAGAGAATCTTCAGTTATCTGGAGTACACTAGTTGGATGCATGCATGCATTAACTGACTAAACTCACAATTAGCTCCTCAAACAATTTGTAACTAATTTAACTGGACTTAATTCAGTAAACTGAGCTAACTAATTACAACTCAATCTTATCTCCTTAATTAAGGGATAATATCCTTAATTTAAGGGATAACTGTTGCATGAATTCACAAAGACTTCTAGCTTTAATTTCTCCAACTAATTAACTCAAGATGAATTAATTAATTATTTTTCAAACAACTGGTGAGACTAAATTGGAATTTTAATTCAAGGATAAATTAAAATTGGAATATTCTTGTTGCCACATTTCAACACAACATGGAGTTTTTACGGAAATGAAAAATGACTTTTATTCTCTGATCTTGTAAAGAGATTTTATCTTCATAGTGACTTGTTCTTGGGTGTAACCTATATGCAAACAGCCAACTACAAACATATATGTTCACTATAATTCAACGGGCATGTGTGGATGGTGCGTTGGTTGGCTTCAAGGCTTAACTCTTTGGTTTTCTTATGCAATGACCTCCATCCTCTAAATGGCTATAAGGCCGATGTTGTCAATGTAGCCTACACACAACAACCAATTTCAAATTAATAATAAGTTAAGTTTTGAGTGAAAATATCAATGTATAGGATTTAATCATTTTAATTATTCCCATCTATAGATTTCCCATTCACCAAGACTACTTATAAATCTAGGGTGTAAACTTCTCTTCTTGCTCCTTATCTTGAGGCATGGAAGGATGGTTTGAATAACCAGATAGGTTATGCTATGTATTTTGTTCAATTGGATGGCAACATCATGATAAGCATTCTCATTGATAGAGATGTTTGTCTTTAGGGTCCCTTGGATAAAAGAAATGTAATGGGAAGGGGAATATTTTGTATTTCTCAATCGTAAATTCCCAATTATGAATCTAGATTGTCTATTCATATTCTTAGTCTTCCCATAGTGAATATATAGCAATAAGGCTTCACAAAAACATATATTAACCCACCAATGTCAAAGCACAATTAATTACGCCGAGAGGCGCCCTCCAGCCCAATATGGTAGAGATGTTGTAATGTAATGTTTAACATTTTGACTAAGTCAAATTACATAAAAATAAAAATATTAATGTAATGTAATGCAAGAATTTTAACTTCGTCAAAATAAAATAAAAATCTTAAAAAAAAAAAAAACCTCTATAAAAATAAAATAAAAGTAAAAATGGTCCATGGTGTTGAGAACCCATGGTATTCATGTGGAATATAGCATATTTAAAGGGGCAAATCAAACCAGTTGAGATCCATCTTAACTCCAGATCTACCAAGCCTCGAGAGGGATCAAATCTCTTTAGATATAAACAATGAAAAGAGGTTTGCATCTCAAGAGATTTGATCCCTCTCGGTGCTTGGTAGATCTGATGTTAAGATGGATCCAAACTGGTGTAATTAGTTTTAAAAATATATGGTGATATTATTTAATAAGATGGGACCAACCCTCATGCTTGGGGAGTGCATACTATCACATTACCCTTGTTTAATGCACACTATGCACCGTGTTTCCAACTATCTTAGTGTATTAGTTGTAGCACACAAAGATGACAGCACTTTACAACAATATTTAGATTGGCATATCAAATAGAGATCTCAAACATGCACAAAACTTTGTCATTTGTTTTCAAGAAACAAACATATATCCATAAAGTCAAACTAATCCCACATAGAATTTCATTGAATTATTCAACCAATAAAATACTAACACTTATGAAATTTGGAGCCATTTAATAAAATTGCAAAACATATGGAGTTTGGATCCACTTAGTTCTCTTCCCAAATTGCCAAGCAATCGCCCAAGTATGCTCACATGTCTAGGTAGTGAGCCATGAATTCTCGAGCAACAAGAAGTATCCTAAACAAGGTTGTTATGTCCTAACAACCAATACACGACCTTTAACTTAGCGACAATAGATGCATATTACCTTTCGGATGAAGTAGGTACTTTGTTTGGCTTAATGTGGCTATAATAAATGTGCAATCTTTAAGGAAATAAGAAATGTCTTCTCGCATCCATGGGAAAGAAAGAAAAACATTACACTTTCTTTGACATTTAATGAGTTTGAAAAAACAAAGTAAAAATCATCTACAATAATGCAACAATGCTATAATAACAGCGATAAATATATTTTACTCAGAAGCAAATGAACTGAGAAGAATAAAAAATTTTCCCATAATTCTTTTGCTCATAGAGATTGTAACTTTTGTTGAAATTTTTCTAAACTAAAGTTACTAAACAAACCTCAATTATTAAATGTGGACAGTCATTAAAATACATAACAACTTCATTAAAACTCATAGATTAAAAGATGACATAACATTTAACAACCCAAAGAAATCCATGCATAAAAACATTGTGTTTACGCTAGAAACCCAAATAGCAAAACATGTTTCGAATAGATGGTCAATCTATTTCAACAATCTCAAATTACAAAGCTATTCAGGGCTCTCCATTCATCCTCATCTCCTTGGTGGAAAAATGGTACCATTTGAGAACAAAAATTCAAAAATATATAAAAGGAGTTGAAATAAAAAAACCAACAACAATAACCTTTTTTTTTTTAATCCATCACTCTCTTTCTTTCTTTTTTCTTTTCTAAATTATCTCTTCTTTCTTATTTAAGCTGCAACTACTTGACATATGTAATGTTAAATTGTCTTCCACTCAACTTAAATTAATATTATTTATAAAAGTTTAATAATTATCTTTAAAAGTGAAAATACAATGTATATGTACAAGGAGGTCATACCTAATGTCTCTTTTTTATATTTTCAATGAATTCCTTTTACGTTTCCAATGACTCAAATTTAAGGAAAGGAAACATCATTTAGTAATGTAAATTCTTTGTTTGTTTGTGTGGAATTTTTCTTTAAAAGTGAGTCAAAATTTAGATGAGCGAACCATTATTTTCTAATCGAGATGTCCTTTTCATGCAATTGAGTGTCCCTAACTCAACATTGACGTAAAGTCATTGCCATTAATTTCTCGAATATAGTTGATTATGACATTAAGTCGGTGTGTTTATAATGATATATCAGTAAAAGACATGTATTAAATAAATTTAAATTTGAGTCAGAGAGTATCGTGGTGTGAGATAAAAAATAATTTGGTAAAAAAATTTAGACAGGGTTAGAATTCTATTTTATTATTGGAAATTTTAATATTAATTTTATTTTTTTTAATTTCGTTTTATTTTAAAATAATTTAAATTATTAAATTAAAAAATAAAATAAAATAAATAAGTATTTTATAAAAGTAAATAATTAAGTCATTGAGGTAGTTTAATTGGTGATGGTTGTGAAATAAGTGTTATGTGTAAGGAAGTTTGAGTTAGGGAATATTTCAAGGATAGAATTTTTTCTTAAGATTAGAAACTTTGGCAAATCTTACTAATCCATAATATGCAAACTATAAAATGCTTGGTGATATTTTAGTAAAATTATTCAAACTTCTAATGATTTTATATAGTCTCTATAAAATTTTGGTGAATTTTAAGGTAAAAAAAAATTCTTATAAAATTTTGGCGAATCATTTTTAGGAAAAAATGGGCAATGGCGAATCTTTTTTTGGAAAAAGCATGGAAAATTATCCCATCTACGAATATTAGCCCCTAAAATTTTCCCTTGTTTGAGTTTCAAATCCTCTTAATTCAAATGTGTCTATGAAAGGAGTATATGTAGACAGCTAGAAATTATAGTGGTAGCGGTTGGAATCAACCCTATATCACACAAGTATAAGTCTAACCTAGTTGCCAATTTCAAAATATATATATATATATTATTAATTAAACGTTTTTTCCTTGGAATCAATCCTATACCACACAAGTATAAGACCAACCTAGTTGTCAATTTCACTAAATCAGATATATATATATATATATATATATATATATATATATATATATATAATTTATTAATTAAATATTTTTTAATAATAAAAAATATAAACTAAAATTATATATGAATGACACTATAATAATGAGAGATGCCAACCAAACCCAACATTGTCCTAGTACCTTAATTGGATACTCATACCAACTACTCTCATCTCAAACCTAGTCTTTACAAAAGTACTTAAAAGGATATATGTGTGTGTGTGTGTGTGTTATATTCTTTCCATGAATACCCCACACATGGGGGGGGTCACAGGGGGGGCGAAGGCCCCCCTGTACGTTGACCGGGTCTAGCAGAGAGGTCACAGGGGGGGCAGCGACACCCCTGTCGGGGAATTTGTATGTGGACAATAGCCCCCTTGCCTGGGGTCCGGGGAAATGCCTCGGGAAAAACAATTTGGACCCTATATTAGGTGGGTGGACCTACGTATGGTTTTGTGCATGGATTTCACACATGGTTTTGGGCATGATGGTTTTCTGACCATGGTATTTTGTAGATTCGGTCAAGGGAACTACGATTATGTTCTAATCCAGGGTTAATGGATGCTTCAACATGTATATATATGTATTGTAACATTGAAAGGAATATAATGAAAAATCAATTTGGTAGTCTCAATTTTGGGATCCAGGGGAAAATCTTTGTGTGTATTTGTTTTATGTTTTATGCTCTCGCCATTGTTTATTTTCTATTCTTTTAGAATTTGTATGCGGATAATTTATGTGCAGAGTTAAAACCTACATTTGGTATCAGAGTTGTTTTGGCTTCAAGGGGGCGTCTTTGTTGCTGAGGGGTTTTGTTCGAGCCTGTGGTAGACCCTGTTCACTGGGAGATTCGTGGGATCGACTCTTGTGATGAAGGAAGATGGTGAGTGCTAGAAAGATAGAGATCGAGAAATTTAATGGTCAGAGTTTTGAGTTGTGGAAACTCAAGATAGAGAATCTCATAGTGGATAAAGATTAGTGGATCGCGGTAGATCTGAGTACTAAACCAATAGCAATGTCAGCTGAAGACTGGCTGAAGTTGGATCGGAAGGAAAAGAGCACAATATGATTGTGTGTCTCAGATTCAGTATTGTTGAATGTATTAAGGTAAGCTTCAGCAAAGGCTTTCTGGGACAAGTTAGGGACTTTGTACCAATCTAGTCTCTGGTGAATAATTTGTTCCTACGGGAAAAGTTGTATAACCTGAGGAAGAAATATGGAGACTCGGTGACAGAGCATCTCAACGCCTTTAATATTGTGGTAAGTCAGTTATTATCTGTTGATATTAAAATTTCAAATGAAGACAAGTGCATCAGTTTGTTGTGTTCTCTACCAAATTCTTGGGATAGTCTAGTTGTTGCAATAGGTAGCAATGCAACTGCCTTGTAGTTTGATAAAATAGTCTCATCCTTGTTGTTGGAGGAGATGAGACAGAAAAATATGGAGGGCCAGAATGGTGATGCCTTGTCTGTATGAGGATGGTCCCAGAACAGAAACAAAAATAAATCCTCAAGTGGGAGATCTAAATCTCCAAGAAAACCTGTAAAGGTGTGCTGGAAATGCGGAAAGGAAGGGCACTTCAAAAGGGACTGTAAATCTAAATCTCCTGAGAAAGGAAAGGGTTTTGATGATGCTCCTTCTGCAGAAGTGAAAACCACATCAGATGAAGGTGGGGATGTGTACTTGGATTCTTCTTCAAATACACATGTAGATCATGAGGCATGGTTGATTAACTCACGTGCATCCTTTCACTTCACTCCCCATAGAGAGTGGTTCTGCGAGTATCAGAAAAATGATGGTGGTGATGTCTTCTTAAAGGATGACAAGAATTCTAGAATCATCGGTCGTGGAAAAGTCAAGTTGAAGTTACAAAATGGAAGGATTAGAACACCTCTGGGTGTTCTGCATATTCCTGCATTGGCCAGAAATCTGATTTCTGTAAGCAAGTTGGATGATTCAGGTGTAAAAACAGTGTTCGAGAAGTATACTTGCAAGATGGTTTGGGGAGCACTGGTATTGATGTGGGGAGTTCGGATTAGAACTTTGTACAAGCTTCAAGATCACACTCTTATCTATGGGTACAACAGTTTTGTGGTTCTTGAAAGTGGAGCAAAAAATATACTGGTATCTGGATAAAATACCATGCTATGGCATCAAAGGCTTGGACATATTGGAGAGAAGTGCCTTTGAATACTTTATGGTAATGTTATGGCAGAAGCTATGTCTAATTTCTCTCTGGATTTTGATTTCCGTGAAAATTGTGTATATGGGAAGCAGAATCAGGTGAGTTTCCCCTCTAGTGCTAAGAGGGTGAAACAGATATTAGAGTTTGTGAACAGTGATGTGTTTGGACCTGTGTCGGTTCCATCACTGGTAAGTATGTGTGCTATGTATCATTTATTGATGACTTCTTAAGGAATACATAGATATATTTCCTCGGGAAGAAATCTAAAGTCTTTGACAGGTTTAAATAATTTAAGGCTCTAGTGGAAAACCAGACAGAGAATAAGATAAAGTTGTTGAGGACAGATAACGGTGGAGAGTTTTGCAAGAAGGAATTTGAAGAGTTCTATAAGAAGTGTGGTATAGCACGGAAAAAGACTACTCCATACACACCTTAGCAATCTTGTTAGGACAGGAATATGGGCAGAGGCGGTGGAGACTGCATGTTACCTAGTCAACATGTCACCTTCATCAGCGTTGGAGGATAAGACTTCACAAGAGGTATGGACCAGTAAGAAACCTTCTCTTTCACATTTGAGGGTATTTGGATGTGATGCATATGTACATGTTTCAAAGGAGAAAAGAACAAAGTTGGATAGTAAATCTGAAAGGTGCATCTTTATTGGGTATAAGGATGGTTTAAAAGGTTATAAGCTTTGGAACCCAGAAACAAGGAAGGTTGTGTACAACCGAGATATGGTGTTTAGAGAGGTGAAAGATGTTTTTAAACATGAAGTCCTACGAAAGGAACCTGAGAAGATAGAGTTTAAGCTAAAAGAGAAATAATCAGACTCTACAGCAGAAGAGGAATCAGAAGATGAAGAACCATAAACTCCGGTTGTGAGAAGATCAGTTCGAGAAAGAAAGCAACCAAAAAGGTATAGCCCATCTTATTTCTGTTCAAATTTTGCTTTATCTATTATTGATGATGATCCCAGAACTTTGGGGGAAGCAGTAGATTCATAGGATGGAAAACTCTGGAAAGAGGCCATGGTTGATGAAATAGAATCTTTGCACAAAAATGAGGCTTGGGATCTGGTGGAGTTGTCGGCTAGAAGGAAACCCATTGGTAGCAAATGGGTGTTTAAGAAGAAGATGAATGCATAAGGAAAGGTGAAGAAATACAAATCTATGTTGGTAGAAAAAGGTTATTCCAAAGTGTCAGGAAATGATTTTGGTGCTATTTTTTCTCTTGTTTCTAAGGTAGCTTCTATTAGATTACTTTTATCTGTTGTTTATTTTGATTTTGAGGTAGAACAGATGGATGTGAAGACAACATTTCTTCACGGGGATTTGGAAGAAAAGATCTACATGAAGCAACCTGAAGGCTTTGTGGTGAAGGGTAAGAAAGAATTGGTATGCAAGTTAAAAAAATATATGTGTGGGTTAAAACAGACACCAAGGAGTGGTATCATAAATTTGATACATTTATACGAGGACTTGGCTTCACCAGAAGCAAAGAAGATCATTATGTGTATTTTAAATTAATTGGTGACCGTGTTATTTATCTGGTCTTGTATGTAGATGATATGTTGCTGGTTGGAAATGACAAAGAAATTATCCAATATTTGAAGACCCAATTGTCCTCCAAATTCGACATGAAAGATCTTGGTGCTACAAACTATATTTTGGGCATGGAAATTAAACAAGATCAGGCAAAGACGAAGCTCTGGTTAAACCAGAAGAAGTATGTCGAGACAATACTGCAGAGGTTTAATATGTAGGATAGTAAACTTATGAAGGTTCCTATTCTTGTAGGTGTAAAGTTATCTGTGGGTCATTGTCCCAAGACACAAGAAGAGGAATAGGACATGTCCCATGTTCCATATGCAAGTGCAGTTAGTAGCCTGATGTATGCAATCATCTATACTAGACCAGACATTGCACATGCAGTTGGAGTATTGAGCAGGTTTATGTCAAAACCAGGGAAGAAGCATTGGATAGCAATGAAACGGTTTTTCAGGTATTTGTGTGGCACTAGTGATTATGGTTTGTGCTACCAAGGAAGACCAGGATTGGACATAGTTTTGGATATCCATGGCTTTGTTGATGCAGACTGGGCTGGAGATATGGATCAGAGAAGATCTACAAGTGGCTATGTGTTTAACCTATTTGGAGGTGCAGTCAGTTGGATGAGTAAGAGACAGTTTGTAATCGCACTTTCAACTACAGAGGTAGAATACATGACAATCACTCATGCAAGCAAGGAAGCAGCTTGGTTGCAGAGATTGTGTTCAAGTATGGGGTTAGTACAGCGAGCTATAAGGATAGACTATGACATCCAAAGTGCAATTTTCTTGGCAAAGAACCCCACTTGTCATTCAAAGACAAATCACATTGATGTTTAGTATCACTTTGTGAGGGATATGGTTGAGGATAAAAAGGTGTTGATGGTAAAGGTGGACAATATGAATAATATTGTAGATGAATTGACAAAGTCTATGAGCATTGAGAAGTTCTCTTGATGTAGAGAAACAATGGGAGTTACAGGGATGGACCAATGACTAAGCTCTCTTTTGGCCCCATGTGGAAATAAAACAACAAGTGGGAGAATGTTGGGTGTGTCTTATATTCTTTCCATGACTACCCCACACGCGGGGGGATCATAGGGGGGGCGTTAGCCCCCCTTGTACGTTGTGTCAGGCGCAACAGCAGGGTCACAGGGGGGGTGGAAGACCCCCTGTCAGGGGGTTTGCAAGGGGGCAGTAGCCCCCTTGCATAGGGTCCAAGGCAGCATCCCAGGAAAAACATTTTCGACCCTATATTAGGTGGGTGGACCTACCTATGGTTTTGTGCATGGATTTCGCAAATGGTTTTGGGCATGATGGTTTTTTTTCCATGGTATTTTGTAGATCTGATCAAGGGAACTACGACTATGTTCTAATCTAAGGTTTATGGATTGGATTTTATGGATGTTTTAGCATGTATATATATGTATTGTAACATTGAAAGGAATATAATGAAAAATCAATCTGATAGTCCCATTTTGGAATCTAGAGGAAAATATCTCTATATATGTTTTATGTTTTATCACCATTGTTTATTTTCTATTGTTTTAAAATTCATATATAAGTAATTTATATACGAGATTAAAACCTATATATATATATATATATATATATATAATTTATTAATTAAATATTTTTTTAATAATAATAAAAATATAAACTAAAATTAAGTATAAATGACACTTTAATAATGAGAGATGCCAACCAAACCTAACATTGTCCTAGCACCTTAATTAGATATTCATACCAACTACTCTCATCTCAAACTTAGTCTTTACAAAAGTACTTAAAATATATATATATAGATATATATATTTTTTACCTAATTTTTTTAATAATAGAAAATATAAATACCTTACCTTAATTGGATACTCACACCCACTACTCCCTTCTCAAACCTAGTCCTTACAAAAGTAGGTGAAGGGCCATATGGTTAGCTGCCATTTCAATCTCAATAATATTGCTGAAATAGTGTGTGGGGATAGCCTAACCAACTTTGGTTTCAATATCAAAATTAACCTCTAGTTCAAGTAAAACAACTATAAGGTGAATCCTACATCTAAATTACAATATGGGATGGATTGCATACATTTTAAATTGAGTGATTTGGCATATGTTTAAATAAATAAAAATGTCTCAAGTTCAAACATGTTAATAACCTACATTGTGGGCCAACTCTCTCACATGTATAATCTATTTTAACAATGGAAAGGGTGTGAACTCTCTAACGGATAGATGACTTTAAGAAAGGTCGTTGTGTTTTCAGTGTCAGAACAGGGCATTGTGTGTCATTATCACAAGAGGGCATTGAAGTAGTTCACAGTGAAAGGAAGCTTCCATGCACCATATACAAGGTACTAAATTTTGAATTTCTTGCTAGTAGTTTGTGTAAAGTTTAATGAATGTTGTTATATTGTCGGGAAAAGCAATGATGGGTTATTTTTCTTGGTCGGTTTATGAATGATTTTTTAATTGAGAATTCATTTAATACATTATATATGTTATTCAATTTATTTAACACATTTATATTTAATATTTTAAAAGGGTTATTTATTAATTAATTATTAGTAAAGAATATGATAAGGGAGGTTATGAGATATTTGTTTTTTATCCCATCAACTTCTATTTTATCATATTTAGGCTTTTTAATGGAGTTGTCAAAAGGTTTTATTGAAAATTTGGATGGTTAACTAAAAGGAGAGAAATAATAAGAACATGTAATTATCGAAATAAGATTATTATTATTATATTTTGAGATATTTTTATTAGTTACTGATACAATTCAATACGGCACTTAAAACCAATAATCTAAATGATGTTAATAGTCTATATTGCGTGAGAGGATGATCACATTAACAATTTCTCAATAGGGATGATCATTATAATTACAAGGTGCTTAAGTGGATTCTACATCATCCCTTGTATGGAATAAAATCATTTTCCTTGAGAGATGTGAATTAGAGAGAAATGTGTTTCTTCCTGACATGCTCTTTAATGAAATCTAGTTTAAAAATCATTTAATTATTTCTACTTGCAACATGTTGAGTTTGAAATTGAAATTAGATAAATATTGAGGAAATGAAAAAGATTTATGAAAAAAAGAAGGATTTCCTAAGAGAATTAATGTACGAAGGCATTATAGTGGAGAAACAAATTCACTAGATAGTATTTTCATTTACTCTTTACCCATCTTGTCCCACTCACAATTTTTCCAAATAAGAGTAAGAAGGAAGATGATGCGAAGGCATGGGAATCATATATGATTTGTACACATAGTGTGATATAAGCTATAGCTAGAACTTTCCATAATAATGTTATGTAATTGCTTTCACCTAAACTATTTAAATGTTATAATTTTCACGGTTTCTAACATAATCTTGTTGGATCAAGTATAAACTTAAGCACACTAAGCATTGTTGAAGATGTATGGGCTTGTTGTAGCAGCTACAACCACCCTCCAAAATTTTTCCTTCACTTAGTTTTGGAGCCTCCGTCCTTAAATCGCAGCAACGTGTCTTGCACTACTCAGGTACTTCTGCTTTCATTTGAATTTATCTTTTGCTTTACAGCTTGTGCTCTCTTACTTGCTTTGTTTTCTAACCACAAGATGACCCCTCGTGACTTGGTTGCATTCAGTTCTTGCACTGCCTTGGAAAACTATGTAGTCCTATAGGGCAACCAGCGTTGCTCTCAGGAATTACACAGTGCACCCTAGTAGTGAACCTTGCTCTCAAGATTTGCGCAGATCAGCCCAACAGTGAGCTTCAGCTCCAGAACTACACAAACCCAGCTGACAGCTTGTCTTCAGCTGGGAAACTACATAGAGCATGAGAGACAGCCAAAGCCACTCAACCCAAGAATTGCATAGAATAATTCCCTCAACTACTGCCCGATGCATGTGCCGGAAGGTTGCATGATTCCATCAAGAACTGTGCAATTTCTCCATGCATGCATGGCAGCATTTCCCGAAAATTAAAATAAGAAAAAAGCAAATAAGCTCCCTAAAAAATAGGAATCTATTTTTAGCACTCAGAGTTACATTTGAGTTAATTTTAGAAACTGTTGCCACTTGTCACTTTTTCCTAGAATTTTAGCATGCGCGTCATAACCCCTAAGTCGATCAAATCTATTTAATGGACGTCGCCATAGTTCATTTCAATATTCGAGCTATGGCATTCCCGAGGCATCTAGGAACCTTCGGCATAATCGGCGCAACTTTTCCGGGTAAGTTTTTCTTTTTAAATCTTTTGCTGCTTTTTCTGTCGCTTTTGTTTCCTTGGCTTGTGTGAGTGTTATTTTGCATGTTTTATTGAACGATCGTTGGTGATTTAGTTTGTTTTAACTTGTAGAAGTGATGTTTCAAGTTTTTCATTTCCTTTCTTAAGCATTGCATGCATAACCCAATTTTTGCACTAACGGTCGTCATTGTGGCGACTCTCCCCACGAGCTTCATTGTTCATCCATTTGATCAATTTATGCACTTTCTTTGATTGCATGCGTGACCATTCACTCATATTTGTACCATCCTTCGCTCATGCATTCAGATCTACTCATTTTCAAGTTTCCCTCGGGCAGATTTGGGCTACCTTGGCTCAAATCTAGATCTTCCCGGCATGCATTGCACATTTCTGGAACTTGAGTCTCTGCCTTAGCGCCAGGAATTTCACAGAGGCTATTAGTGACTGGCTCCAGCTGCGCTCTACACAGTTCCAGGAGACATTCCCCGAGTCTTTCCCACTTGGATTATGCAATGCGCAGTCCCATCCAGCCTCAAGTCAGACTGAACTACGCATTACGTAGTTCTAGTCCTTAGCAACCCACGCTGGGCTGTGCTCTACACAGTTCTAGTCATCAGTACCTCTCATTGGCAACTGGTTTTGTGAAATGCACAGATTCAGCTGATAGTCCCTCACCTCTAAGAGTCACAACTGTGCAATCTTGCTCGGCATTTGGCCAGTTTTTTGCATGACCAATCCTTGAAGTACTTTGTATTTTTAAGCTGACATTTTCCTGTCGTGAGTGTCTACTCCGTCTCCATGTACATTAGTTTTTTAGCAGCTTCTTAGCAGTACAAGCAACATGGTTTCCAAGAGAGCTATATTAAAGGATACTGTAGAGAGAAGCATTGGATATGTAGTTGAACAGATGCCAATGAACTTGCCCATCTATGCGGACATGCAATTGTTCATAGAGAAGGACATGAAGATTACATGGAAAGAAATAAAGGGCATATTTGCAGGTAGCTTCAAGGAAGATTTGGAAGATCGACAAGTCTATGTCAACATCCACAAGTCAAGCTTCTACAGGGTTGCATGCAGGTACCCCACCTTCCCATGTGTGGATATCATTCACTGGATTGTCTCACATATTGATCCCAAGACAATGACACTGAGCAGTACAAGTGGAACATAGCTTGCCACCTTCAGGTCGAAAAACTACCATCAGATGTATCACTTTCCCCAGTTGGTGAACCATATGGATGCACTATTCTACACCCCCAAGAGCAACGTGAACACTAGAGACATCATGAAGCGTTGGGTAAGAGAGCCATTGAAATTCAGAGCGACACCCAACCAGGTCTACAAGACGAAGTCACTTAGGAAGGCCTACCAATGCTTGGTCATCTTTGCATGTCGCATGTATGGTCAAGAGAGAATGGAGACCTTTCCACAGAGTTGGATGGTTATGTTGGATTAGTTTGAAAATGAAGGAAGGCCATTGAAATGGTCTAACATGTTGGCTCTTCATATGAAAGTGCATGTGTCTAATGCTCGAAGTCTACATAAGGATGAGCAAGCAAGATTTTTTATGTCGGTGTACCTTCTTGATGCAATATGTGCCCAGCAGCAATTCTCTGGCATGGGTTGGACATGGACACCATCAGAGGATGTTATGAACATCTATTGCAAGTTACTCATTGAGTGCAGCTACCGCGGAGTCATGGAAATATTGTTTGACCACTTCATCACCCCACTATACAGGATGATATTCGAACATGATCCACCTTGCATGTCCCAAGAAGCGATGTAGGCATTTTTTAACATTACAGATTAGTATGCCTCACCTGGTGGCACCTTCATTAGGTTGTTTGGCGAAGATAATCCTCCACATGTGCTACCAAGGTTTTCCACGGCTAAGTTGGTCATGCAAGAGTTTGAGTATCACATCTCCACAGGGTTATCAGCAAGACTACACAGGAGGAACAAGGAAACATGGCCTACTCTTCCTTTGTGGATTGGATTGTACAAGATTCATACATTGAAGGAAGCAGATTCCGATGTTGAGGACTTGAAGAAGTTTGAGTTTGGCACCAAAAGTTTCAATCTGTATGATCCCCACTGCATATGCAAGAACTACTGTGCGAAGGTGTATTACCCATGGATCCACGAGGCATGTCATTGGCCAGAGGAAGATCTTTGGATTTATTTCTACAAATCCTCTAGGCTTAATGAATCAGTTAGAATAGTTGTAGAATGGAAAGAAGCACTGCAAGTAGCAACACCACAGGAAGAGAAAAAAATAGTAATAGTGAGCAGTAAACTGGTGAAAGGAAAAGGCAAGAGGAAGATTTCTAAGAGTGCAAAGGTTGAGCAAAGCTACAAGCTAAGAGAAGGTCCTCTTGTTGAGAATGTAGCTTTGGAGATAGAGGCGAAGAGGCAACAACACGAAAAGGAGATTAGAACGGAGGAAGAGAGAGAAGTAAACTTTGGAATATACAGAGAGGAAGTTGTAGGAAACAGAAAAGAAGTTGAAATCGAAGCAAGAGCTCAGGAGGAGAGAAAGGGAAGAGAAGCAGAAATAGGAACAGGAGGAAAGGCAAAGTGCCCTAACAGATAAAAATGTGCCCATACAAGTTGAAGAACCAGAGAAGCCAACAGATGAAGAAGAGGGTGAGAAGGTGCAGTTGAGGGAACTCACTCTGCAGATTGAGAAGATGGTTGAAGAAACATACATGGAGATGGAATAGGAGCCACAGGACCAAGACACCGATCTCATGCAAAAATAATCTGAGGTCACACCACAGTCTCTGCCACCTCCAGAATCAAAATTGGTCCCAAGCGAGAAAGGATAGGTTGTTCTCCTTGACAATGATCTGGAGACGGATGTGTACAATCTGTCATTCGACAAGTCACAACATAGGATTGTACAGGAACGAAGAAAGAAGATCCCGGATGATCACACATCACCTGTACACATAGAGGAAAGGGTGATTGTGTTAGATGTTAGAATACATCCAACTGACATGGTCGACGCTTCTAAGGCTTATGCATAAGCCACGAGTTTGACGGTCAAGTTCTTAATAGAAAAAATGATCAAATGACGAAGGACTTGCAAGAGGTCAGGAAGAGAACAGAGCAGTCTGCAGGATCCGCTATGGCAGAAATGAAGAAAGAAATACTTGCATAGATATCAACTTTGGAGACCAACATGCGGATGTTGTATAGCATATTTGTCACCATGCACAAAGTGGTTGTTCATCTATACGGTTTTCAAAAAGCAGTGCGCAAAGACAACCCAAACTCTCAAAGACATCCAAACTTCTATTGTGCACATACATGAATGGATAATGAAGTATAAGGGGGCCTCGCTTTACTTGCACAAGATGATGAAGCCGCATGCAAAGCTAGACAAAGCATGGATTTGGACGTTGATCCAGAACTATGAGCAGCTCCCTCCGCTCATCACCAGCATTGAAGCTTCCTATTCACAACACTCAAAACTTTGATCAAAACACTCACTCAAGCCATGAGGAAAAACCAAGTCATGCTGGAGGTCTACAAGTACATACAGAAGTTGATGTGTGAAGCCACCAGTGATGACTTGTAGCTAAGCGTAGAAAACATGCAGAAGTAAATCAGTGGTCCAACCACACTCAAGATAGTGTTGTGCCTGCTTCAGGATGAGTTGGACAAAGGTTTCAAAACCATATACCCGGAAGCTATGGAGGTAAGAGTCTGCTTTGATGAATAAATCACGAAATAGTATGGGGACATAATAGCGCAGTACCAAGCTTGGTATCAGTTCATCATCGAAGACCACCACGATGAGGTTACCGATTTGGTCTTTCCCCAAGACCCCGAGTGATGTTGTTTGTCTTGTTAGGCTAACTCAAACCTATTTTATCCCACATGGGTATATGTGGAAATTGTAAACATGTTGTAAGTGAAATTCCAAGTGTCACTAGTGGAATGTGAAAAGTCACTATGTAATGTGAAGAGTCATGAGGGTAGTTCAAGAGTCAAAGGGGAATGTCAAGGGTCACCCCACCCTTTGCTATATATAGAACCTCATAACTCATAGTACAGGTTTTTGGGAGCCAATATTTTGGCTAGGCATTGCTTAGAGAAGGCTTGGAGAGTATTGTGACGAGCCTTGGCTTCTCCACAGCGTAGAGCGAGTACATCTCTTTGGAGGAGCAGGCGGTGTTGACTGTAATGTTCCACTATTGGGGCTAGTGGTTGTCAATGGTGTATGTATGGATGGAAATTTCACTTAATATATATAACAAAGCCAGCATGTTTTCATGCATATGTTGTTATTGTAGTTTGAATATTCTAGTTACTTTAGAAATGTATGTTATTTAACTTACGTATTTCTGTATGAATTATTTTGTATGCAATTGTATGAATCTTGTTGCAGACGTGTTGTTGGTTTAACCGTCACTTTGGTTTGTGGACTATTCCGATTTCCAACTTGTGATGTCATTCCTCTCATGTGTTCCTTTCAGGCTATGTACTATTACAGGCTTCTAAGGGACACACTTCCTTTTCCTCTCTGTTTGTTAGAACCCCCATGCATCTCACTTGACTCATTGCAAGGTCACACACTTGCTTCCGACAAAGTTATCACACTTACCTCTGTGTGCTACCACAGTCAAGGCATTACTTTACTACCCACTATTGGGACTGTTAATCCAAATGGCTAAGGTCTAGTTGGGACTTCTTACTAGGGAGATCCCCTGACGTTTTGGCGGGTCCAGCACCATCAAAATTTTTGGCGCTAGAAGGATGGCAGGATGACAAGTTGAGCCCTCAAAGTCTGTTTTGTATCTCTACACATCATCCATGACTTACATTACAATCTCAACTCCGGCATGTTTTTCTCATGCATATGACTTCAAAGTTTCGGAGGATGTTATAGATCACTTGTCATGTATCAACTATGACGATGAAGGTGGAGAAGCCTTGTTAAGACATGGAGTTTCCTTCTTAGGCTTCTGTGAAAGGAATGAAGTCCTTTCGGACGAAATTGCCTGTGGGTTGTTCGCTTACACGTTCGATGGGTATGTTGACCAATGGTGTCGCACACTACCCATAACCTCTATTCACTCTTATGATCACATGATTGGAGCGTTACTATGTGCTTTCTATCACTATGACCGCAAAGCACACAATAAAAAAATATGGAATTATGGAAAGCACTCGATGAATCCATTGCGCAATTTTGGGATTGCTTCTCTAATATTTCTTTTCAAATCCATGAAGATAAAATTGATTGGAAATTTCTCAAATAAATTTTTCAATATCTTCTTCACATATCTAAAAATACACATGAATTGGAATCATTCGAACCTCTTCCAGCATACCTCGGTGTTACAAATTTAAGATAGAAAAGGTTGTTGTCACATGTGACCCTTTTTCCTCTTCCCATCAAATAACTCTATCTCCACAAGACGAGGTGGGAGAAGTTGCAAACCCATTTTTTGAACTATCACATCCTCCCACCCCACCTACTTTGAACATCCGTATATATTTGGACTGCAACACTGATGGTTGTCACGTGGTCTTGTCTTCTCAACCTCCATCCTCTGATTCCTTTGATCCTCCAGATTGTATTGTGTTGTGTTCACCCGTTCCAGACTCCACTTGTATTGTTCACGAGGATCAAGTTGTTGATGGATTTGGTGTTGAGCAACCAACCTGCCCTGTCATTTTTTATGAGTATGTGTGGAAATCTAAAGAAAAACCTATGGTGAGAGATGACCTCCTTCTATCTACACCATCTGCTTGTCCCTGACATCTTTTGTGATTCTACCATTTACGGTTTTTCTTGTGAAAATCCATTCCTGGATGTTTCTACTTCCGATCCTTAATAGGACACACCAGATGTCAATCCATCATTTGATTGTGGAGAGGATATATATTTATTTCTAAATCCACCCAATCTGTCATTTTTTCTTTCTGGAGATTTAGAGGGTGAAAAAATTTCTTTCTCATCAACCCCTCTGTATGATTCGTTAGACCATGAGGATGTCGATGCTCATCTCAAATTTTCCGATCGTGGTTGTCGTGAAATTTTCACTAATTCATTCAATCATGATGTTGATTCACTTGCTATTGATCTTTCTAAGCCACCGGTCTTTGGTGATCTACCTTCTGATGAGGTGGAAACCCCTCAAGATTTCGATGCACTTTAGCCTGAGCTGATGGTATGTCAAGTTCTCACTGTCTTGAGGTCAATTCTGCTACTAATCAGAAATTTGTTAAAACACCCTAGGCTCCTCATCATTCTCTTGTTTGCATTGAAGATCAATCTGATCCACAGATTGCACATCCTCCACCAGAATCACATGATCATATCGCTCATGCATTGGAGGAGGAGTATGTAGCAAGTGATGTTGCTAAGCGAAATTTTTCTTCTTTTTTCATGTTTTCTCATCTGTCCAGATCAAAAGAGTGCAAAATTTGTCATCTGCGCATAGTGTGATGCTTCACCATGGAACATTCGCAGAGTGTTTGTATTACACTTTTACTCTTTTCTTTTCTGTGGACGCATTTAAACATCCAGCATGTTGGTCTTAATTTTTTTATCCTTCTTGTGCGTTGATCTACTTGAATACCTTTCTTATCAACCATGCCTTCACCAACATGGGTCAACCAATGTGATGGTGGATACATTGGAAGTATCACTTTACATGAATAGGCCCATGCATTGTTTAGCTTAGGAGTAGGAGTATTGTTTGCTTTGCTTTTGTGTTTTTCTTTGCTTACTCGCTTTGCTTTATTTTTACTTATGTCCTTTGCTTACTTGTTGTTTGCTTGTTATGCACCCGTAGGATTAGTTTCACATGAAACTGTGTTTATCTCTTGAGACAAGTAGGGTGAAGTACAAGAGGAATTGTACAGTTATCAACATTTATTTATCTGTTATCCCCTCTCTTTATGAAGATTTTTCATTCTTCAGTCGATGATACCCTGATGGAAAATACATTCTGTTCAGAGTGAGTCTTGGTGAAAACACAATGCTTGCACTTTTAACTAGTACCACCTACTCTAATCGGTTTTTCTATATCCGGTTAACCCTTGTCAGCTTAGTCAAGTAGAGTAAGGTGAGGTGCAGAACCTTAACAAGCATGTTAGAGATACATATAACATACTTCTCTAAAGGGATAACCTCTTCTGCTCTCAATAAGTTGGGATCCCTCTTCCACCTCATGAAATAAATAAGTGCCTATGCACAGTTATTTGATATATATATATATATATATATATATAAGGCGAAAGAAGAGAAAGGCTTCCTACACAAAGAGATGAAGCAAGAAACTCCACCAGGGTATTGTCCAGGCTCGCTGGTAGTTGAGCGATGCTTGTGTTCCTGAAGTGACTTCGTCGGGGTAATTTCCAAGCTCGCTAGTAGCGAAACAATGCTTGTGTTCCTGAAGTGACTCTGTAGGGGTACTATCCAAGGCTGCTGATAACAGAGCAACACTAGAGATGAAACTAAAACTTTGACAGTCTATATTACTTGTGCATCAATATACCCCTCTTCCCCAATCGAAATAACTTAGTTGACTTGGCTTGGTATGTGTTTTGACCGATCAAGAGAATAGCAGGGACTATATCTTTAACTCAAGCTAGTGAGGAAGCCATGACGATCAAAGAATCGAACAATACTTCCGGAGGAGTTAGACTCGCTTTACACAAGACAAGGTCCATACAGAGAGTTGGAGTTCTACCAGTGTGTCGCCAATGTTGTAGCAGCTACAACCACCCTCCAAAATTTTTCCTTTGCTTCGTTTTGGAGCCTCCCTCCTTAAATCTCAGCAGCTTGTCTTGCACTTCTCAGGTACTTGTGCTTTCATTTGAATTATCTTTCGCTTTACAGCTTGTGTTCGGTTACTTGCTTTGTTGTCTATCCACAAGCTGACCCCCCGTGACTTGGTTGCGTCTGGTTCTTCCACTGCCTTAGAAAATTGCGTAGTCTTATAGGGCAACCAGCCTTTCTCTTAGGAATTGCGTAGGGCAGCCCAGCAGTGAGCCTTTCTCCCAAGAATTGCGTAGATTAGCCTAGCAGTGAGATTTGGCTCTAGAACTGTGCAAATCCATCTGATAACTTGTCTTCATCTGGGAAACTACAGAGAGCATGAGAGTCAGCTAGATCTACTCATCCCAGGAATTGCACAGAAGCATTCCCTCAGTTGTTGCCCAATGCATGTGATGACAGGTTGCACGGTTCCTACTAGAATTGCGCAATTTATCCATGCATGCATGGTAGCCTTTCCCGAAAAATCAAAGAAGAAAAAATCAGAAATAATCCCTAAAAAATAGGGATATATTTTTAGCAATCATAGTTACAGTTGAGTTAATTTTAGAAACTAATGCCACTTGTTGCTTTTTCCTAGATTTTAAGCATGCACGTCATAAACCCTAAATCGATCAAATCTATTTAATGGACACCACTAGAGATAATTTGAACATTAGACCTTGGAGCTCTAGAATTCCTGAGGCATCTAGGAACCTTTGGCACCATCATCACATATTTTCCAAGCAAGTTTTTCTTTTCAAGTCTTTTCTTGTTTTTTCTATTGTTTTTGTTTCCTTGGCTTGTGTGAGTGTTGTTTTTTCTTGTTTTATTGAACAACCTTTGGCATTTTAGTCTGTTTTAACTTGTATAAGTGTTGTTTCAAGTTTTTCATTGCCTTTCTTAAGCATCGCATGCATAACCAAGTTTTTTCACTAACATTCGTCGTTGCGGCGACTCTCCCCATGAGCTTCGTCATTTGTCCGTTTGACATATTTATGCACTTTCTTTGATTGCACGCATGACCATTCACTCATATCTACACCATCCTTTTCTCGTGAATTCAGATCAACTCATTTTCAAGTTTTCCTTGCACAGATATGGGCTACCTTGGCTCGGATATAGCTCTTCCCGACATGTATTGCATATTTCTGGAACTCAAGTCTTTGCCTAGGCTCCAAGAATTGCACATAGGTTGTTAGTGACTAGCTCCATCTACGCTCTACACAGTTCTGGAAGGCAATCCCCGAGTCTTGCCTAATGGGATTGCGTAGTCCCAACCAGCATCAAGCCAAACTAAACTGTGCATTACGTAGTTCCAATCCTTAGCAAGACACATTGGACTGCGCTTTGTGCAGTTCCAGTCATCAGTACCTCTCACTGGAATCTAGGTCTATGTAATACGCGGATCCAGCTGATAGTCCCTCACCTATGAGAGTCCCAACTGCACAATATTTCCCAACAGTTGCCCATTTTGTTGCATGATCGATCCGTGAAGTACTTTGTGGTTTTAAGCTGACATTTACTTGCTGTGAGTGTTCACTCTATCTCCAGGTACATCATTTGTTGAGCATCTTCTCAGCATTACAAGAAACATGGTTTCCAAGAGAGATGGATCAAAGGATATTGTAGAGAGCAACACTAGATATGTAGTTGAACAGGTGCCAATGAACTTGCCCATCTATGCAACCATGTAATTGTTCGTAGAGAAGGACATGAAGATTACATGGCAAGAAATAAAGGACATTTTTACAGGTAGCTTCAAGGAAGATCTAGAAGATTGACAAGTCTATGTCAACATCCACAAGTCAGGCTTGTACAGGGTTGCATGCAGGTACATCGCCTTCTCGTGCACCGATATCATTCACTAGATTGTCTCACATACCGATCTCGAGACAATGACACTGAGTAGTTCCATTGGAACACAGCTTTCCACCTTCAGGTCGAAAAACTATCATCAGATGTATCACTTTCCGCAGTTGGTGAACCACATGGATGCATCGTTCTACACCCCCAACAACAACGTGAACACTAGAGACATCATGAAGTGTTGGGTAAGATCCATTGAAGTTCAGAGTGACACCCAACCAGATCTACCAAACAAAGTCAATCAGGAAGGCCTACCAACTCTTGGTCATATTTTCATGTCGCTTGTATGGTCAATAGAGCACAAAGACCTTTCCGCAGAGTTGGGTGGTTATGTTGGATCAGTTGGCAAATGTAGGAAGGTCATTCAACTGGTTTGGCATGTTGGCTCTTTAGCTGAAATTTCATGTGTCTAATGCTTAGAGTCTGTCTAAGGATGAGAAAGAAACACTATTTATGTCTGCGTACCTGCTTGATGCAATTTGTGCTCAGCAGTAGTTCCCTGGCATGGGTTGGACATGGACACCATCAGGGGATGTTTTGAACATCTATTGCAAGTTGCTCGTTGAGTGCAACTACCAAGGAGTCATGATGAGGTTGTCTGACCACTTCATCACCCTGTTGTATAGGATGATATTCGAACAAGATCCACCTTGAATGTCCCATGAAGCGATGCAGGCGTTGCTTAACAATGCATATTGGTATGCCTCACCTAGTTTCACCTTCATCGGGATGTTTGGCAGAGAGAAGCATCTGCATGTGTTACCAAGGTTTTCCATGGATAAGGTGGTAATCAAAGAGGTTGTGTATCACATCTCCATAGGGTTATCAGCAAGAATACACAGGAGGAAGAAGGCATAATGGCCTATTATTCCTTTTCGGATTGATTTGTACAAGATATGTACCTTGAAGGATGCGGATGTCGAGGCCAAGGACTTGAAGAAGTTTGAGTTTGGCACCAAGGGTTTCAATCAGTATGATTCCCATTGCATATGAAAGAACTAATGTGCAAAGGTGTATTACCCATGGATCCACGGGGCATTTCATTGGCTAGAGGATGATCCTTAGAGGTATTGCTACAACTCCTTTAGGATTAATGAACCGGTCAGCATAGTTGTAGAATGGAAAGTAGCACTGCAGGCAGCAGAAACACGGGAAGCAACAACAACAGCAACAGTGAGCAGAAAACGGACGCAAGACAAAGGCAAGAGGAAGATTTTCGAGAGCACAGAGGCTGAGAAAAGTTATAAGTTTAGAGAAGACCCTCTTGTTGAGAAGGTAGCTTTGGAGATAGTGGTGAAGAGACAACAGCGTGAAAAGGAGAGTAGAACAAAGGAAGAGAGAGAAGAAAAGGTTGGAAGATATAGACAGGAAGTTGCAGGAAATAGAAAAGAAGTTGAAAGTAGAGCAAGAGCTCAGGAGGAGAGAAAGGGAAGAGAAGCATAAACAGGAACATGAGGAAATGCAAGGTGCACTGACAGAGAAAAATGTGCCTATACAGGTTGAAGAACCAGAGCAACCAGCAAATGAGGAAGAGGGTGAGCAGACGCAGGTGTGGGAACTCACTCAATGTGTTGAGAATATGATTGAACAGAGAACAGAGCAGTCCACAGGATCCGCTATGGCAAAATTGAAGAAAGAAATACTTGTGGAGATATCAACTTTGGAGACCACCATGCGGACGTTGTATAGTAGATTTGTCACCGTGCACAAAGTGGTTGTCCATATATACAGTTTTCAACAGCAGTGTGTGAAGACAACCCAAACTCTCAAAGACATCCACGTTACTATTGCACATGTACAGGAATGGAAAATGAGGTACAAGGGGGCCCCACTTTACTTGCACAAGATGATGAAGTCGTAGGCAGAGCTAGAAAAAGCATGGATTTGGATGTTGATCCAGAACTATGAGCAGCTTCGTCCACTCATCACCAGCATTGGCTTCCTATGCACAGTTGTACAAAATTTTGGATGTCATAGTGAGGACACACAAAATCCCTTCGATCGGAACCCTCACTCAAGCCATGAGGAAGAACCAAGTCATGTTGGAGGTCGACAAGTACGTAGAGAAGTTGATGCGCGAAGCCACTAATGATGACTTGTAGTTGAGTGCAGAAAACATGGAGAAGTACATCAATGGTCCAAACCCACTCAGGACAGTGTTGCACCTACTTTAGGATGAGTTGGACAAAGTTTTCAAAAGCATATACCCGGAAGCTATGGAGGAAAGAGTCTGCTTCAATAAATACATCACCAAATAGTACGAGGACACAATAGTGTAGTACCAAGCTTGGTATCAGTACATCACCGAAGACCCCTATGAGGAGGTTACCAAGTTGGTTTTTCCCCAAGACCCTGAGTGATGTTGTTTGTCTTGTTATGTTGACTCAATCCTATTTTTTCCCACATGGGTATATTTGGAAATTGTATTGTTGTAAGCGAAATTCCAAGTGTCACTAGTGGAATGTGAATAGTCATTATGTAATGTGAACATTCATGAGGGTAGTTCAATAGTCAAAGGGGAATGTCAAGGGTCACCCTGCCCTTTGCTATATATAAAACCTCATAACTCATAATACAGGCTTTTGGGAGCCAAGATTTTTCCTAGGCATTGCTTAGAGAAGGCTTGGAGAGTATTGTGACGAGGCTTGGCTTCTCCACAACGTAGAGTGAGTACATCTATTTGGAGGAGCAAGCAGTGTTGACTGTAATGTTCCATTATTGGGGTTAGTGGTTTTCAATGGTGTATGTATGGATGGAATTTTCACTAAATATATATAATAGAGCCAGCAAGTTTTCATGCATATGTTGTTATTGTAATTCAACTATTATGGTTACTTTAGAAATGTATGTTATTTAACTTACACATTTGTCTATGAACTATTTTGTATGCAATTGTATGAATGTTGTTGCATACGTGTTGTTGGTTTAACCCATCACTTTGGTTTGTGGACTATTCCGCTTGTGATCTCATTATGCTCATGTGTTCTTTTCAGGCTACATACTATTACGGGTTTCTAAGGGACACACTTCCTTTTCTCCTCCGTGTGTTAGAACCCCCATGCATCTCACTTGACTTGATGCAAGGTCACACACTTGCTTCCGACAAAGTTATCACACTTACCTCTGCATGCTACCACAGTCAAGGCATTACTTTACTACCCATTGTTGGGACTCCTACTCGTTACGTTTTGAGTTCTAGTTGGGACTTCTTACCGGGGAGATCCCCTGACATGTTGGTAGGTCCAGCGTCGTCAACAAGGCTATAGGTGTGTAATGTAATTAGAGGGTTGTTGGTGTGCTATAAAACAAATAATTCACACTATGCCACAATAGATGTTCTATTAAGGGTCACTTGAAGAAAAACACCAAAGGATACTCTTAAAGGAATAGCTAATAATTATGGTCCCATTATGTTATAATGCTTTGACTTTGTCTATGCTATTGTTATTTAATATTAAAATATAACCAAATCATTTTCGAAAATCATGATTTGTTATTTTCTCTTTAACTTGCAATGACTTGGAAATAGTTAGCTTGTGATTTCAAGGATACAATATTGGTTATATATGGATATTACTAGAGACAACTAATATTGCAAGGGTCATCGGAGGGAGGGACAAGAATCTAAATCTGAAGCCTAAATTAAATCATATTAATGAAATATTGCAAGGTGTAGAAGGTAATGGAGCATCAACTTCGGGAAGTTTTCAAAACAAACTGAATAGGATCAAAAAGTGAAAGGTCGTGAGGAAAATTTCATTTAATGGTTGGGAAATGGAGAAAATTAGTTGGAAGTAGTTATGGTGGTGCATGAAATATCCATTTTTTTTCAAAATATTAAATTGATTCATAATAGGTTAAAGTATTAGGATATTAGTTGTAAATAAAATCATTTTATTTTAAACTAAAAACTTTATCAACTTTATTATAACTAAAAATGGTATGGTGATTGAAAATAAAATTATATATAATTGTTTTAATAGTGGTTAGGTCTTATATATACATTAGCAAATAAAAGTTTTTAGATTGTATTAATACAATTTAAATTGATAACTTGTGGTGAAGTAAAATTATAGGTGTGGACACGAACGAATTCCTCTAGCCCGATAATGGGTCTAGCCACAACAGATACATTCTATGGAATATTTCCTTAGGTTAGAATCAATCAAGAGGGCCTACCTCTTGGTCACTTATCCTTCTTGATGATGTCCTCGCTTGTTCGCTCCAACAATCTATCGCTTCCTTCTTAAAACTCCTGAAACAAGTAAACAACAACAACACACAAACATAATAATAGACAAATTGCAATTCAAACTACTTAAAAAGTCAAGAAACATTAAGACATGGATATTTAATATTAAAAAACATGTAGGAAATCAATCGATAGTTGCATATATTAATATCAAAGAGAGATTACAACCATTCGTCTTAACGTCGCAATCTTCCTCTGACAATATCGGGTTCCCACACACTTCTTCTAGCACTCCATGATGGCTTCAAACAACAATAGTTTAAAGGCTCTTTCCTTTAGACTTCACTCCAAACCAAACACATTTCTCCCTCACACAACTAGATGGCTACAACTAGTAATAGCTTTCTTATCCAATCAAAATAGTATACTCGCACTCAGCCAACACTCTAACTAGCTTGTGCTTGGGAAGAAGGAAGGTTTATATAGGGAATATGGATGGAGGATGGATCCTCTTCTAATTGGAGAAGGGCTTATCCCTTGAGGTAGTTCCATCATTATAGGGGAAAGGAGACCAAACTGTCATCCTCGATCCCATCTAGCCAAACCATTTACCAGACTTTCATTACGAATCTTTTAGAGCTAGAAGCTTTGGCTCTAATTTAAAAAACTTTCCATAACAGGTTCGGCGTGACGAAACACGGCTTAGTCGCACCGGTTAGTGTGGGGAATAGTGCTAATATTTGCACGTCGGTGCAGGGAAGAAAAATGTCATTAGCGTCGGCCTTATAAACTGGGCAAAACAGAAGTTTCAGGGGAAATGGTGCAAAAGGGAGATTATCTACTCATGAAGAGAGACATAATGGGAGTTTCTCCATGAGGGCAAAGCATGCAGGGTTCACTGTAGAGGTCCTCCAGGATCAAGGAACTAGGAGTACAGGGACAATGACAAAATGTTGTATAACATAAATTGTAAGTATTATAAATTTTTCTCTTTCTCTTTCTCATTCTCTCTCTCTCACACACATATAAATACACACACATAAATTAAGAGTGGAAAAAAATTAATCAAGAAAAATGATAGGTAACTAAATTTTAACCAAAAAAATTATAAATATGAATAGTAAGAGTAACTAATTAAGTATTTAATTTAGGTAATCATAATTTCTATTCATAGAAATAATTAACATATAATAAGCGAAAGGAGGACTTAATATCAAATATCCTCTTCCAATGAATAAAGCCTTGGCCACTAAACTGTGATGATAGATTAAAAGCAAAGGGGAGCTCTAGGTGGACATGTGGAGAGTGAAGTATGCCCCCAACATCTTTGAAAATTCACTACTATGGATGGATGGTGATTGTCTAGGATCTCTTATCTAGAACAACACTTAAACTTAAATTTGGTACAAAACCACTACTTCTGGGAGGTGTGTAATAGGGTTCCAATTCTCCTCTAGGATGACATGTGGCATCGAGAACATGTCCTAACCTGAAAAGAGAAATTGACTCCAAGTTAACTTGTGACCTTGGAAGTGAGATGGTCTAAGGTCAACCAATATTTGAATATTGTAGGGAAGATAAATCAAGTAGGGATACATAAATGGCTTCCTAGTAAGTATTATCATATTCAGTGGAGGAATGAAGATCACCAAAAGATTGATGAGCTTCTCCAATCTCGACTCACCAACATCAGTGTAGAAGAAATTCAAAGGCAAAGAAGCTTATTATTTAGCAAAGGGATGGGCCAAAGCCATATCCTCTCCTCAATGGGATTCAATCTGGAATCTTGAATTTTACCTGAAAATATCAACCTTTCTATGGTTGCTCAAGCTTAAGAAGACCTTGACCTAGGATAAGCTCATCAAGCAAGGTTTTATAGGACCATCGCAATGCATTGTTTTTGGTCATGGAGGAACCCCAAAACCATCTCTTTATAACATGCAAGGTCTTAGGATACCTATGGGATAGAGGGGCAATGTTTTTCCATCAATCAAACATATCCTTCATGGAGATCCACAACACCATGAATCAGTGGAGGAATGTCTTTTCTCCAATAATATCCTCAAACTATAATGGAACACTTTTATGTGATTGGTGTTATGGAATGTTTCAAAGGAAAGAAATAGGAGGATTTTCAAATTTAAATCTCTCAAGGAGGAGAAATTCTAGGAGTTATTCCTTAGAAACATTAGGAAAACAATTTCAACAAGATCCTAGAATCCAAAATCTCGAAAAACATCTAATTCAAAGATGTTTATTCTAAAGAAGTTCAATATTATGGGATCCATACAATGGATTCCTCCCTAGTCCAAAACTAAAGACATATCCTCTCCAGAAAAATGACTCCCTCCTCTGAATGGTCTAATAAATTTGAATTTTGATGAGCCCTCTAAAGGGAATCTCGAATTCACTCGGTCGAGAAGACTTTTTTGCAATCATGAAGGCCAAGGTCTTTGTCTTTCCTTGAACAGTTGGGATACAATACAAATAATGGAGCGAAGCTCACATGTCTCGTTAGAGGATTACGTCTAGAAATCAACAGGGAATTCACTTCTCTCATAGTGGAAAGAAACTCATACTTGATAATCCAAGCAGTATTCAAGATCTAAAATGGCACCAACCCACTTAAGATCTCAACTAATTGGAAACTTACAATAAGATACTTTGAAGTGGCCAAACTGTTAGACAGTTTTCAGGTTGTCATTCCCCAACATATTTCATGATATGTGATGCACTCACAGATAGATTATCTAATGAAGGGGTTTCTCAATCCAATCAACTACATACATGAAATTTTTTGGAAGAATGTTTGAACCTAGTTCGGGTTAACATTCTCACTACCACAATTTGTAACCACCCCTCCCACATTTACCCTCTTTGACCATCCTTCCTGGGTAAACATGAGCTCAGGTCTACTATGACATGAATCAAACTCCTAAGTATAGTTAAGGAAGTGGAATCAAGCAACCAAAATTTTATTGACCTTCCTCAGGAGCTACAAGACCCATAGGAGTTAAACAACCACTCTAGGTGCCCAACCCTAATCCAACTTGTTTTTTATTTGATCTAGACTCCCATTCACTTGCATAACAAAGAAATACATCATGTGTAACCCTTCATCCACATGGATAAACCCTGCCTCCGAGCGACTGCAGTCTAAAATTCCCATTTTTGTGCATGCAACCCAGGAATCTAAGCCAATTTTTCAGGGCTAGGATCCAAACCTTTGCCCATAACTTGATAGAACTTTCCAAAATGGTAAATTAAACTAAGACAAATCCTTAACATAAAACCTAGACAAGAACTTGACCTAAACAAGCCTAACCATGACAGACATTCTGTCAAACACATGGCAAGCATGAAATCTACAGATCATGAATGCATATTTGAACATAGAAATCTGAAACTTACTTGAGAATCATCAAGAAGGTCTAATGCCATCTCACAATAGCTGCAATAACATATATTAGGTCATGCATTCAATAACCATTCATTTACCAATCAATTCATGTTAAGAGCCATAACTAGATTCTATCACGAAACATGCGTATAACCAGCATATAACCAAAATAATAACCATGATAGAATAACCATCAAATCCACATCATAACATGTACATTTACTCATAAAATACAATAGGAAATAAGCTCTTATTAACATATGCAAAATTCAACCATGTAAAGGACTTCCACGTACCACCCGACCATAGATTGGGCTGAACCAAATATTTCTTCCAGTCAATCACCCTTGTGCCATATTCCAAGCATGAATGTGGGATCTCAGGGGATAAACCAATCCATAACCAACCAATGGAATTCAAAGGTTAAACCACATCCACCCTCACACTACCTTGATCTCACCTAAACCGGTCCCGAAATCACAAAACCAAACCGAGCTTGGATGTCTCAGAATTTCTTCACCATCCCTTGAGGAATTTTCCTGTCTCCACCCACATGCTGTGGGCTTCTTGGAGAAAACCATATCCACCCCCAACCTTCGGGATTTTCCTGAGACCACATCACTTGAATCCAAAACCTTCCAACAATCCAAAGCTCAACCAAGAATAAATCTTATCACACCATGGTTATCCAGAAATGGAAAGGCAAGGTTGAAACCATTGTCAAATCAGGTAAAACCCATGCCAATGACAGCAAATGAACCAAATACACACATGAATGTAACATGCATGCCAAAACCAACTAGGAAATCATACATGCAACATGTTACCTACAAGTATTCTCGTTGAAGTTGTTTGATCCAACTCTTCCTTGTTTGGACCTTGCTTTCCTTTGATTTCATGTCCTTCCTTTGCTTGCTTAATTTCTCCTCTTGGTGCTCTTCTCCTCTCTAAAGACAATTCCAAAACCCAACTGATGAAAATTTAACTAAAAAAACTTGTGAATTGATCCTTAGTAACCTGTTTATTATTGATGCCTCTAATTTCTTCATTTTTCCTCTATTTTCCTTCAATTTCCTCCTTACATGCAAACTCTAACCTTTCACCTTCCTTTTCTCCTATTTTCCTTTATTTTCATAAATAAAATGTCAATTAGTGTCTCTTTTCCTTTCCAAAGCCTTTTCCAATGCCTTTGTTAATTTCCTTAGCCATAATAAACATTAGTGATACCCACTAAGATATTTTTCCCAACATTCAGCTTGGAATACGTGTCCCATGACCTTGGCCTTATTTTGACTTATCATCTTTATTACATGAAATTTTAACCCAGGGTTGTTACAGACCCCTTCCCCTTAGGGGAACACCATCATCGATGTCCTATGACACCTATAGCCAGCAAGACCATTGAAACCAAAACATAATTCCCATGGAGCTTTATAACATAGCTAGATGCAATATTTACAATGAACAACTTGCTCAAACAAAAACCATCATGAAAAACATGATTACATGATAATCATACCACTTATTTGAGCTTTATAACACATATCATTGCAGTATTAACAATAACAACCATACATAAATAAATACATATATCAAAAATTCATTTGCCTCCACCCAAAAATAATGAAAGATACATATCCTGCATCTGATAAGCCATCTCCCATGTAGCTTCATCGGTCCCAAAGTGCTTCCACTACACTTTAACTTGCTTAATTGCTCAATTCTAGAGCATGAGTTGTTTTTCATTGCAATATGCACTGATATTCCATTTGGAATTCTCCTTCTAGCTCCACATGCAATAAAGACCAATCAATAACATGATCAACGTCTTTCACATATATAAGCAATGAAACATGGAAAACATCATGGAATTTCACTATCAGAGGCAGTGCAAGTCCATAGGCCACTAGTCCAATCCTTTCAAAGATCTCAAAAGGCCCAGAATTCTGAGGTGCCAACTTCGCACATGACCCAATCCTCAATGAGATCCTATTGGGCTTGATTTGCAAGTACACATGCTCCCCAAGACTTCCTATAGATTAGTATATCATCAAAAAATACTAACACTAAGAAGCATTTGAAAATGAAATTCATCAAACCTTGAAATGTAGAAGCTGCATTGGTAAGGCCAAAAGGCATGACCAAAGATTCATAATGACCCTCATGAGTTCTAATTGTTGTTTTTGGAATGTCTTCAGTCTTCATTCTGATTTGATGATATCCTGAACGAAGATACAACTTGGTGAAGTAAATTGCTCCATGTAATTCATCCAATAATTCATCAATGACAAGAATGGGAAATTTATATTTAATAGTAATCTTGTTGAGATCCCTATAATCCAAACATATGTGCCATGATTCATCCTTCTTGTGTACCAATACAACTGAGGCAAAGAAAGAACTTTGACTAGGTTGAATTATACCAACCTCTAGCATTTCTGCAACCATATGTTCAATTTCACTCTTTTGGGAATATGGATATCTTTAAGGCCTGATGTTTGGGGGAACACTTCCTGGAATCAAATGAATAGTATGATCATGATCAAGAATAGGTGGGAGGCCTTTAGGAGTCTCAAATACCTTGGAATGATTGTCCAAAACGTTTTGGAGATATGGAGAAATAGATGATTTCGATGTGGGAACCTCTAGTGAACATAATTGTGCAATTACACCCAATTTTTATTTCTTTAGAAGCTTTGTCATGCTGTTAGAGATGATTATATTTACCAGTTTCCTTGCGATACCCCTTAATTCAACTTCCTTTCCTTCCCAAAAAAATAAAAGTTATTGAAAATTAAAAGCTATTGTACCCAAAGATTGTAGTCATTGGACTCCTAGTACAACATTTGAACCACCCATTAGAATGGAAAGCATTGGACTATTAAATACATATTCTCCCATGGATAGCTTGATATTATGGCACTTTCCAGAGCAATTTATGGTTCCTCCATTTGCAACCGTTACTTGACACTCTGGTGCTAGATATAGGAAGAAATTCAATTCCTTGTCTATCTTACAATGAATAAAATTATTGGTACTACCTGAATTAATCAACATTATTACCTTTTTCTTTTCGATATTCCCTTCTATATTAAGAGTTTGAGTGGTAATTCCTGTCAATGCATTACAATATATGGTCATATTCATTTCTTCTTTCTCTGGGATTGGTTCCTGGTGTATATCCTATTCTTTTGACGTTTCTTGTTCCTTTTCTTGCTCCTCTTCCCCATCAATGTAAATTAATTTCTTCTCAGCGCACTTATGACCTTTAGTGTATTTTCTATCACAATTGTAACAAAGCTCTTTTGCTCTTTTTTCTTCCAATTGTTGTGGTGTCAACCTTGTAGGTGGTGAAAGGCTAGGAGAAACAACACTTCCATATTTATAGTTATGAGTGGTAGGATTCCTTGTTGCCATAATTTTTCTTTCAATTTTTCTTGCCAACCTATATGCCTTCTCTAATGAATCAGGTTCCCAAAGGCGAACCTCATGTTGGATGTTATCATTTAAAGTTCCTATGAATACTTCAATCCTATGCTTCTATAGAATATCATTTACCCTTATATTCAATTTTTGGAAGTCCTCAATGTGCTCTGCCATTGAACCCTTTTTTTGAGATTTATCAATTGGCTAAAGAAGGTGTTTCTACTTGTATCCTCATAATGTGCAATCATTTCCTCCATGAAAATTGACCAGGTGACAAGTTGGTTACGAGAAAAAATCCCTCTATACCATACAAATTGATTCAGTCCTACATATAAAGATGCAATATGTACCTTTTGTGGCGGTTACACATCATGTAGATCAAAATATTGCTCGATCTATAGTATCCAAGTTACGGGATCCTTGCCATCAAATTTCCTCATATCTATATTTGGAATATGTTGGGTCTTCAATCCAATGTTAGAGTCTATGAAATCATGATTAACATTTCTTTTGTTCTCATCATGAGTTTCCTCTACCACCTTTTCGGAATTAGGAAGCCTTTCTTGTAGTGAATTTGTCCCAACTTCCTTAAAACCTTCCATGTCTTTCTTCAAATCTTCTAGGTTTTCATTCATTTTTTCTTCTATACCATTTATTTTATTGATCATATCTTTGATCACATTCTTCAAATCATCCCTCCAATTTTGCTTACTAGGTGTTTCTATTTTCTTGATTTGAGTCATTCTTTTTCTTTCTTTTAAAAACTCAATATTGAATCTGTTGTATCTTTGAAATTTAGGATCTCCAAGTTCTAAAATTGTGACCTGCAGTATCCCTATGCGTCCTCTTTCCAATGCCACCAGTCTTATTGAAATTGGATTCTCCAAGAAAGAGTTATTCCCAATCTCCCAATATAATCTGATTATATACTTTTTCAATAAAGCGAACTTGTACGAAGTTCCATGTGTCATTGTTTCGACCTTCAGACCTGAAGAAAATACATAGAAACGTAAATTCCATTATCTTCCTATAACTTCTTACAAAATTTCAATATGATGCTCAGAGAGAAAGTTATGACGATTTTCCCAAGGTCATCTATTTTGGATGTAATTTGAGAGCCTGCAAAAACCCTAAATTTCTTAGATGATATCTCCGAAAATATAGTGAAAAAAGATATGAAATTTTGGCCTGAGATTCACCAAGATTTTGGATCAAATAGGTTTTAATTTCAGAGTTTGAACCTTCGTAGAAAAAATATTATAGCGAAAATTATACGATGACCTATTTGAGATAGAATTCTACAGCTTGCATAAACCCTAACTTCCTCAGATCATATATCTGGAAATATAGTGATACAAGACCTTAAGTTCGGACCGAATGTTCAGAACGATTTCAGCTCAAATGGGTTTTGTTTAGCTTCTTAAACTTCGTAGAGAAAAATTTATAGCGAAAATTCCACAATGACCTGTTTGGAGCAGCGAAACCCTAGAACCCAAAGCTCTGATACCAAATGTTATGAAACTAGCTCACAAAAAGATAAAAAAATATATATCAATGACTTCAAAATCAGCCTCTTTGAGGGGGAAAACTCCTTTACGTTACAGAAATGAAGAATTCTTGGATGATACAAATGAAAATACCTCATTTATATATATAGAAGTCTAAGGGGTCCCAATACAATCAGAGCCTACATAAGAATAATATTGTAGGGGCACAACAATAACAATAGTGGGCTTCTATGGGGCATAATAATAACAACATGGGGACTATATGGGCACAATAATACAATAAGGGGGTTGCACTAATAACAATAAGGGGTTACACTAGTAATATAGGGACCTAACAGAGTATATCAATATATCATCAATGAATACAATCACAAACTTGTCCATATAATGACACAACATACTATTCACCAAGCACATGAAAGTAGTTGGAGAATTAGTCAAATCAAAAGGAACCACAACAAGCTCATAATTCTCATACCTGGTCTAGAAAGAAGTCTTGTAGATATCCTCTTCTTTGATGCGCACCTGATGGTATCCTAATCTCAGATCAATTTTTGAGAACATTGTTTCTCCCTTCAACTGATCAAATAAGTCATCAATCAGTGGTAATGGATATATGTTCTTGATCGTCACCTTGTTCAGATGCCTTTAATCAATGCCCAATATGAGAGTACCATACTTCCTCTTCACAAAAAACACTGGTGCAGCCCAACGCGATACACTTGGTCTAATGTGGGGATACACTTGGCCTAATGTATCCCTTGTCAAGAATTTCCTTCAAACGCAACTTCAATTCCACTAACTCTGGAGTGTTCATCCTATAGAGTGTCTTTGATGTTGGTAACGCTCCAGGTACCAACTCAATAAAAAATTCCACTTCTCTGTGGGGCGGAAACTTTGGAACCTTAGTTGGAAATACATCTTGAATCTTCTGCAAGATAGGGTACCTCTTAAAGACTTCCGCATCCTCAACATCATTACCCTTGTCGCTGGAAATATGAACTACAAACAATACACACCCCCTCCTGCAATTGTTCTTAGCTTGAATAGTTGTAACCATCATCACCGATGTAGGCTTTTTCTTTCCCTGCAAGATTCTATTTTCCAATTATCATCCAAGAACTCAATATCTTTGTCATACTTTGGTCCTATGAATATACAGTCAATCCATGCCCAAAATCATACTATATGACACCAATGGAAGCACATTTAGATGTGCAAATGTAGGCATACCATTCAGTTCAAATTCACAAGCTCTTACCCAATGATGAACTCTCTTCTTAGTACATGTAGCCAACTGCACCAACTAAGACTCTACATGCACTTATTTTCTCAAACCACACTTATCCATCAGTTTAGGATTAACATAACTATAATTTGATCCAAGTTCAATCAAAATAGAAACAACATGATCACATAGCTTACCTTCCATCTCAATAATGGATGCTTGGTGATTTTCCTGCTTGTTTTTCATGGATGCATAAATCCGATGAATTTTATGGCCAACATCCCTAACTGTCTAAACCTCCTCAACATTGTAGATCTGAGGCTTGCTAATCTAGATTGGATCATTATATTGTTTTTCATCCATTTTGATGCATTCGGAGTGGGAAAAGTGGAGGAATCAGCTCATGGGACTGTTTTTACCAACGAGGCCCAATTTGGTGAAATGGGATCTAGAAACTTCTGGGAGCGTTTTGAGGAATAAAACGACAATTTTTGGGGGTAAAATATTGTTTCTTTAGCACAGCATCTTTCTACATTTTTCTACACACAGATATCTTTCCAACGATGCAAGAAGCATGTCAATTGGTGTCCGTATGAAAACGTTATGCCACTCATAAGTTGACCTTCTTATTTTCACACCTATATTTTGGGAGGATGTCGTTTCAACCCCCTTTATTCCTGAAAAATAGGCTACCCATGTTTTTTTGATATAAAATTCTCTATAAGAGTCTATATTGTAACTCTAGTTAAGAGTTGATGTAATCAAACTTAACCACTAGTAGGATATCGAATTGTGTTATAACCGGGCCACTAGGAGGAAGAGGCATTCAATTCTTTCAAGAGAATTTTGTTCCGCAGTTGAGAAAATATAGCCAGAAGAGATAGGAGGTAGAGCATGCAGATAGAATATGTGCACTGTAATAGCCCACATGCCACAGACATTACTTCTTTGCAACTTTATTTTCCAGACAGAGAAAGAGAGTGAGGCAACCTCACCTTCCAGTTGGGTTTTCTCCCAAAAGGGTTTCCCATAGCATATCTTGTGTGCTATGCGTGTGTGTGAGAGATTATTTTTTCGTTCTCTACTTTTCTACATAATTTTCATTCATATGCATGCACGAATAATAGCCAAATTTACAGATCTAGAAGCTTTAATAAAACTGTAATAGTGTAGAATCTCATATTTTTAAGATAATATTATCAGATTTGTTGTGACGAAATGTCTAATGGAATATCCACGGAAGTTTACGGATCATTTGATATCATAGTGGGTTTCTTTGGGTATTTTGTGGAGATTTCACGAATCTATATTGGCGGGGCTGAAAATCATAAAACCCTAATCATGGCTGATGAATATGTAAATGAACCTTGGGATCATGCAGAGACGAGGTTTACGCGACTGGAACAACAAGTCGCAAATATCAACCGCAATGTAAACTTCCTCATGGCGACCCTAAATAGCAAGTTGGGGATATTTGGAAAATTTGGAGGTTTGAATGCAGAGGACGAATTAGAATGAGGATCAGAAGATCGAGGAGAAATAAAGAACCATTAGAAGAAAGAACCCGAAAAATAGCAACCCAGTTCAAGTATCATGAATTGCCCTGTTTAAAATGGAAGCAAAAGTCGATATCAAGTTGTACCATGGCAAGATCGATGCTCTGAAACTGAATCATTGGTTGCAGAATCTGGAATTTTATTTCATCATCCATCAGAGTGAGGAAGGAGAGAAGATCTCATTCACGTGGTCGAAATTAGAGGGCCATGCTCTAAGTTTTTGGGAGAGCCACACGGAAACCCTGAGGGGTGAGGGAGAGCCACATGGAAACCCTAAGGTTGGAGTGAGAACCTCCAGTGACTAAGTGGGAGGATTTCAAAAACCTCTTTAATTCACAGTTTTATCCCATTGGCTACATGGAGGATTAGTAGATTCGGTGGCATTACTTCAAGAAAAATTCAAACCAAAGCGTTCAAGGGTACACCACAGAATTCAATTAGATGGGTATTGTGTTGGGTATCTCTCCAAAGAAGCCATATGTACTCCTCAAGTATTTGGGGGCTCTGCATCGTCATTTGTGTGAGCAAGTGATGTTGTTCAAGCCCAAATTGGTGGACGAGACTTGTGTATAGGCATAGTACCTAAAGAACATAGGCTTGAAGAGAGCCCAATCAAGTGGATCAAATCAGAAGGAGAAACAACACGATTTTAAGGAGGGGAAGAAGAAGAAAAAAGGGGGAAAATATAAAAATACGGTAGCCACAGCACACCATTGAAAATATCCTAGCAACCATTGCAACATTGATTTCCATAAAAAGGAAAGATGTTGGAAGTTGCATCCAGAGCTAAACCTGAAGAACAAGAAGAAGAATCCCATGGCCACAAATTCAAGAAACCAAGTTGAAAGAAGCTCAGACATGGATGAGAATATCATTTGTACATCAATGCAGAAGGAGGTAAATCTGAGTAGCCTTCAGCAACGAGGAGAAAGAAATGACCAAACTCTTCCATATAAAGATATAGGTCAAGAAGACAAAATTTGATGCTTTTCTTGACTCAGGATCGTAGGTGAATCTCATTACAGCAGCGTTGGTCAAAAATTTTGGACTAGAAGTTCATGATCATCCAAACCCATATCCACTGGGATGGGTAAATAAGGATGCAAAGCTAAAGGTAACAAAATAGTGTAAAATTAGATTTACTATCAGTGTTGATTTTATTGATGAAGTAGATCTAGATGTGGTTCCCCTTGATGTATGTGGAGTCGTGTTTGGGAGTCCATACATGTACATGTGTGATGCAATATTCATGAGGAGATCCAATCAGTATCGGCTCATAAAGGATGGAAAATCACTCATCTTCAACGCGCATGAAGACAAGTCAAAAATTTCACTAGTAAGTGCCAACCAAGCCAAGAAATTGATTAGTTTTAGCAAGAAGTATGGTTTATTGTTTTTAAGAGAAAGGCAGTTTGAAGAGGAGTCAATAAGAAGCAAGGCATCCCTTGGTGGGTGTACTAATAAACATAAAAAACAATTGGAGGATTTGTTACAGGTATACAGGGATGTATTCTGAGAACCTAAAGGGTTACCACCTAAGGGAGAAGTGGAGCACGTGATCTAGTTATTTCCAGACTCCCCATTGCCAAATATTGGGTTGTACAGGGAGTCCGTTATAGAAGCAAATGAAGTGAATAAATAGTTTCAACAACTACTGGAATAGGATTTCATTTGCCTGAGTGCATCACCATGCGGGTCACCCATCATTATTGTGCCAAAGAAGTATGGGACTTAGCGGATGGGTATAGATTACAAGGTGTTGAACAAAATCACGCTCAAGAACAGATACCCCCTGCCCAGGATAGATGATTTGTTGGATCAGTTGTAGCAAGAAAAATACTTAACCAAGATGGGCTTGAAGTGTGGATATCACCAAGTTCGAGTCAAACAATAAGATACATGGAAGACCGCCTTCAAAACCAGACAAGGTTTGTATGAGTGGTTAGTCATGCCATATGGCCTATGTAATGCACTAGCTACATTTATGAGATTAATGAATGATGTATTGCGCTCTTTTATAGATTCATTTGTTGTTTTATATTTCAATGATATACTGGTATATAGTGCTACCTGGGAGGAGCATATTTCACATTTGATACAGGTGTTGGAAACATTGAAGAAGCACCAGTTGCTACCAATCTCAAGAATTGTTCTGAGAGCCTAAAGGGTTACCATCTAAGAGAGAAGTGGAGCATGAAATCTAGTTATTTCCGGACTCCCCATTGCCGAATATTGGGTTATAAAGGGAGTCTGTTATAGAAGCAAATGAAGTGAATAAATAGTTGCAGCAACTACTGGAACAAAATTTCATTTGACTGAGTGCATCACCATGTGGGTCACCCATCATTATTGTGTCAAAGAAGGATGGGACTTAGCAGATGTGTATAGATTACAAGGCGTTGAACAAAATCACGCTTAACAACAGATACCCCCTGCCCAGGATAGATGATTTGTTGGATCAGTTGTAGCAAGCAAAATACTTCACCAAGCTAGGCTTGAAGTCTAGATATCACCAAGTTCAAGTTAAATAATAAGATACATGGAAGACCACCTTCAAAACCAGGCAAGGTTTGTATGAGTGGTTAGTCATGCCATTTGGCCCATGTAATGCACTAGCTACATTTATGAGATTAATGAATAATGTATTGTGCTCTTTTATAGATTCATTTGTTGCTTTCTATTTCGATGATATATTGGTATATAGTGCTAATTGGGAGTAGCATATTTCACATTTGATGTAGATGTTGGAAACATTGAAGAAGCACCAGCTACTAGCAAATCTCAATAAGTGTGACTTTGCGCAGCATTCCTTGGTGTATTTGGGGTATGTGATCAGTGGAGGAGAGTTAAAGATAGATCCTTCTAATATGGAGGTCATCATGAAATGGTCAGTGCCTATTAATGTTTTTTAGGTTGGGAGTTTCTTTGGGGCATCACAGTACTAGTGGAAATGCATATTGTCATTTTTAGTAGTAGCAGCACCGCTCCACACCAAAACAACAAGTGGAAAGAATTTCCAATGGGTAAAAGGTCAACAGAGGGATTTCGAGGAGTCAAAGAAGAAGATCAGACAAGCACTAGTTATGGCATTACCAAACTTGCAACATCCCTTTGAAGTGGAGACAGATATGAGTGGGTATGTTACGGGAGTTGTCTTGATGCAGGGAGGAAGGCTTGTATGCTACCATTCTGAAGTATTTCATGGGTCAGTCCTTAACTAACCTACCTACGAGAAGGAGCTTTATGTCATGGTGAAAGTGGTGAAGAAGTGGAAGAACTATCTGATGGGAAAGGATACAATAATCCACACATATCATTAGCCATTACAGTACTTGTAGGCCCAGAGTAAGCTACAACAAACCAAGAATTACAAGTGGATGGAGTTTTTACAGTAGTTTCATTTGGTGATCATTTATAAGAAGGGAAGAACAAAAAAGTTGGATGACATGCTTTCAAGGCCACCCACATCAAGATTACAACGTTGGAGACTCTTATGGACATGAAGCCATTCACCCATGATGCATATAGGGAAGCGTATTCAAAGGATCAGGGCTTCAAGGAGGTGTATCAATAGTTGTAGAGTTAAATTCATGTACATGATGGCGACAACACCGTTGACTAGAATATTTAGGATGGATTACTCTATAGGTTGGATAAGTTATGTGTTCCTAAAGGTAAGCAACTGCAAATGATTAGAGAGCCTCACACCTCCAAGATTGCGCGACACTTTTGCATAGGGAAGATTGTGGCTAACTTGCAGAGGTATGTGTATTGGCCCAAGATACAAGAGAAGGTAGATAGGTTCATAAGAGGATGCATGATTTTTTGTACCAACAAGCCTAGCAATAGGAAATAGGGTCTATATCATCCCTTACATGTACCTACTCATCCTTGGAAAAGCATTTCCATGGACTTTTTTGAAGGTTTACCAACAACCAGGAAGAGAAACGACTACATGTTTGTGGTAGTTGATAGGTTTAGCAAGATGTGTGTTATGATTCCCTATAAAAAGATCATCAGTAGAAAAGAATTAGCAAAATTGTTCTTTGGACAGGTCTAGGTGCCATTTGGGATACCAAGGAGCATCATTTCAAATAGGGATACAAGATTTCTTAATGCATTTTGGACTACATTGTGGGAGAATATGGACACGAAGTTGAATATATCTACAGCATTCCATCCACAGACAGATGGGAAGATAGAAGTAGTCAATAGGACTTTGTTGCAGTTTATAAGGGGATACAACCAGAAGCATCTGAACACCTCGGATGAAAAATCGGTTTATATACAACATTATTAAATAGAGCAGTCCACACTTCTACAGGAAAGTCCTAATTTGAAACTTTTTTTGGATATTTTCTACCTTCACCATTGGACATTGCATATGGGAAGCAAGGAGGAGTGAGGGAAGATCTTACATGAGATTCTTTGAGGATTGAAAATTTTATAGAGAAGATAAGGCAGATCCATCTACATGTACAATAAATACTACAAAAGTCACAAGAGAAGTATAAGGCAAGGCATGATCAGCACAGAACAGATAAATCCGTTCAAGGTGGGAGACAAAATATGGTTATAGTTGAACAAGGAGAGGATGTAGGGGTCTGGTAAGAAAATCAAGGCTCTGAGATATGGTTCCTTTGAGATACTAGAAAAGGTGGGTGATAATTCCTATCGACTCATTTTACCACCATATATGCACATTTACTCAGTTGTGAATGTAGAGAATTTGAAACTCGAAATCTTCCATTTTAGATCAGGAAGAGGAATAGTCCTACCTTTTGTGGAATATTTGGCACCAGATGCTCAAGCAGAGTTGAAAGAAGATATAGTTTTGCAGAAGAGGTTCAGAACTACAAGACAGGGACATCATGACCTTTGGCAGATTGGCTTGTAGGGACAACTTCCAAGCAAAGTTAAATGGTACACCAAAGAGAAGGTTATCAAAAAATTTCCTCACCTCATTTAGTAAAATCTTTTGGGGACCAAAATCCTCCCAAAATGGGGAGGTGTGAAATGTATTGGATCATTATATTGTTTGTCAATCATCTCTATGCATTTGGAGTGGGAAAAGTGGAGGAATCAGCTCATGGGATTGTTTTTACCGGCAGGGCCCAGTTTGGCGAAATGGGGTATGAAAACCTTCGAGAGCATTTTGAGACATCAATCAACATTTTTTTGGGATAAAAATTTACCACTTTAGCACAACATCTTTTCACGTTGTTCTACATAGATATTTTCCAATGGCACAAGAAGTGCGTCAATCGGGGTTTATATGCAAAAGTTATGCCACTCAAAAGTTGACCTTCATGTTTTCAGACCTATAATTCGAGAGGATGCCATGTCAACCCCCATTGTTCATGAAAAATGGGCTATCCATGTGATTGTGATGTAAAATACTCTAGAAGAGTCTATATTGTAACTCTAGTTAAGAGTTGATGCATTCAAACTCAACCACTAATAGGATATTGGGTTATGTTATAACCAGGCCATTAGGAAGAAGAGGCATTCCATTTTTTAGAGATAATTTTGGTCCATAGTTGAGAAAATATACTCAAAGAGATAAATGGTAGAGCACACAGGTAGGATATGTGCATTGTAGCAACCCACGGGCCACAAGCATTACTTCTTTGTACCTACAGCCTTATTTTCCAGACAGAGAAAAAGAGTGAGGCGGCCTCACCTTCCAGCTGGGTTTTCTCCCGAAAGGGTTTCCCAAAGCATATCTTGTGTCTTATGTGTGTGCGTGAGCTTATTTTGTTGTTTTCTACTTTTTTGCATGATTTTCATTCTCATGCACACACTAATTACAGTTAAATTTACACATCTAGAAGTTTTAATAAAACTTTAATAATGTATAATCTCATACAGCGATTGCCACGCATCCTGGCGGAAGAGAGAGAGAACCGCTCACATTGGACAGGGAAACATCATGCTACTCAGCTGCCCAATATGAACAATAACCGTAGGATCTGGGGTACCCAGATCAACGGCGAAGACGCCTTCCGATGGATGACCAGATTTAACAAGATTATAAAGCAATATCACATAGGATTTGAAGTCCGATATGGATGATGCGTTGGCGAAAGGTCGTGTTTCGCGGGCATTCTTGGAGTTAATGGAAAAAACGGTTGTTTCAAATATTTCCAAGAGAACTAACACTCATTCGTTATGAAATAGGTGGCCACCTCCCTATGAGGTGTTATACAGTGACCGATTACGCAGGACAGAGGCAGCGGAACCGGAAAGTTGGAAAGCGGAAATGAACAGTCAGGAAGCAGATTCGCTTTAAAGCCACAAACTGACAGAAAGCAGAGGCAAGAGCAGGAAGCAATAGGTAGTAAGCTGAAAGAAGAGAGAAGAAGTCAAGCTGACCTACAGAAGCAAAGGCAGCATCGAGCCAGAATTAGGACAAAGACAGAGAGGGTCAAAGAGTCTGTGTACTCCAGAGAAGGCTTGAGAGGTTCAAGCGCACTCCTCTGTAATTCCTGTCATGTATGAGTCTCGGATTGGGCTCATACTACTGTGACCAATAGAGGTCAAGAGTCAGTAAGGAGAGTCTATGTACTCCAGAGACTTGGGGGATCCAAGTACAGTCTTGCTGATTTATACCTATTGATCAAGACTCAAATTGAGCTCACCATTGTAAAAACTCTACTTTGAAGACATAATAGAGAGGCCACCACTAGACGCTGGACCAGGAGACATAGCCCAGGAGTATTGGGTGAACTCCTTATTAAACTTGTTGTGTTTATATGTGTTGTCCATTATGTTTTCCTTAACTGCTTCATTGCCTATGTATTTCGCAATCTTATTGATCCGTTGCATAAAATAACATAGGCACGTCCATGCACATGAGTCTATAATACCTTATTGTTTGTTTTATATCAATTTTAGATCAAGTGGTATAAGAGCTTTAGTTTGCTAAGGTTAGACAAGCTTGTGCTAGATTTTTTTTGTTAAATGCTAACTAGGACAAAGCTTAAATTAGGAGAAGGAGAGTTAGTTGAATATAACCCAGAAATTGGAAGAGTCTATCCTGGGAGGAAAATGGCAGAAGAAATTCCCTTGGAATCTGACTCCCATTTCATGGATAGTTTCATGACCATGAGAGCCATGGTAGAAGAAATGTATAGAGAATTTAAGAAAGGTAGAGGTGAAGATTCTTCAACCTCCAAACAAGATAAAAGAGTAGAAGAACCTCTTCTAGTTTCCCACCCAGAAGGTAAAGGAAAAGAAGAAAAAACCTCTCCACCATCTCCCCCATCATCACCTTCATCATCATCTTCTTCACATAAAGAAAGCCCTGAAAATAAAAAGAAGAAATCTTCATTGATTAAATTAGGTGTGAAGTTTGATTTGCCAATTTATGACGGAAAATTGAATGCAGAAAAGCTAGATAACTGGATTAGACAGATTGATGTATATTGTAGAGTGCAGAACATCGATTCGGAAAGGACGAAGATTCAGCTGGCTAGCCTACGCCTTGGTGGAACTGCCCTAGTATGGGGGTAAGGCAGGACACAAGCTGATTTGAAGAAGCATGGTAAATTCTTTCTGCCTGGAATGAATTGTTTCTGCCATTAAAAAACAATTCTATCCACTATCTTATATGAAACAAGCTATGATGAGTTGGCAAACTCTTTGCCAATTAAGAGGGAAAAGTGTACAGAGCTACACCCAAGAATTTAGAAAAATGTCTTTGATTCTAGGCATTTCTTTAGACTCACCTGAAACTCTGTTGAAGTATATAGGTAGTCTACACAGCTATTTAAGGCACACCATTCTCATGTTTAATCCTACTAGCATAAATGAGGTATCTATTCAGGCTACACATCTAGAGGCTAGAGGAAAGAATGTGAACCCAGAAGCTGGGGGATTAGCAAAACCCACTGCAAGTAAGAACAAGGAAAAGAGAAAGCGGAAATGGAAAGAGAGGAATACAAATGTTGTACAAAAGACCAAACCTTCATGCACTCACTGCAAGAAAGATGGGCATGATGATGAACACTGTTGGATTCTGCATTCAGAGCTGAGGCCCAAGAAGTTCAATGGAAAAAACAAGAAGACTTATGCAACTATTCAGAAGGATTTGGGGTCAGACTCAGGGGATGCAACAACAATCAGAACCACAGGTATAAAAGGTAAAAATTCTGAAGCATCTACTAGTATTTCTGCACAATCTACTGATAATGAAGAAAATGAGAGAAAAAGACATGAGCTTTTTCATATTAGAGTTATTTCCAAGCATCAAAAGATTGATACTTTGTTTGATAGTGGCTCACAAGTAAACTTAATTTCTGAAGCAATTGTAAAGAAGTTGGGATTACTAACCACACCTCACAAGAAGCCATATCCATTGGGTTGGGTATGTGATAAAGCAAAGCTACAAGTGACTAGACAATGTAAACTTAGGTTTTCTTTTGGGTCAGCATTTGTAGATGAGGTTGAGTTAGATATTGTTCCCTTGGATATATGTGGAATTGTTTTAGGAAGTCCTTACTTGTATGATATAAAATCCATTTTCTATAGAGTTGAAACAAGTATCAACTCGTTAAATATGGAATCGAATATATTGTAAGAGCTTATAAATTCAAGAATAATTATACTCTCATAAACTCAGGGCAGATGAAAAGAATTGTAAATTCATGCAAACAATTTTTACTGATGGTTGTAAAGGAAAAGAAACCTGATAAAACCAATGTATTTGAAGGTTGTAATGCTAAACAGCAAGTTGATTTAGAAAAAGTTGTCTCAGAATATGATATTCTATTTCAAGAACCTAAAATTCTGCCACCCAAAAAGGAAATATTACATGATATATATTTGCAACAAGATGCTCCATTGCCTAACATCGAAATGTATAGGTTGTCCAATTTAGAGAATGCAAAAATCAAGAAGCAAGTACAGGAGCTGCTCGAGAAAGGGTTCATAAGACCTAGAACATCACCATGTGGGTCTCCAATTGTCTTGGTGAGAAAGAAAGATGGCTCATGGAGAATGTGCATTGATTACCGAGCATTGAATAAGATAACGATCAAAAATCGTTATCCCCTTCCTCGCATAGATGATCTATTAGATCAGTTGAAAGAAGTTGTTTACTTTTCCAAGTTGGACTTGCATAGTGGCTATCATCAGGTCAGAGTTGTAGAGAAAGATGCATGGAAGACTGCTTTCAAAACAAAGCAGGGATTGTATGAGTGGTTAGTTATGCCTTTTGGCTTAACTAATGCTCCTGCTACTTTCATGAGAGTAATGAATGATGTACTCAGGCCTTTTATTGATGATTTTGTCATTGTATATCTAGATGACATTCTTATATTTAGTAAAACATGGGAAGAACATTTGAAGCATGTAAAGCAGACTCTAGATGTTTTAAAAAGATAAAATCTTTATGTTAAGCTATCAAAATGTGAATTTGGAAAAACATCTCTGAATAATTTGGGTCATATTGTAGGGGGTGGTGAATTGAAGATAGATCCCTCTAAGGTTGCAGTCATTGTAAACTAGCATAAACCCAAAACTGTTATAGAAGTTAGAAGCTTCCTAGGAGCAGCACAGTATTGGAGAAATCTTATCGCTAACTTTTCCTTGATTGCAGCTCCCTTACATGCTTTAACAGGATTGAACAAGGTGTTCCAGTGGGGAGGCAAACAGCAGAAAGCCTTCGACACCTTAATAGAAAAGATTAGTACAGCACCAGTACTAGTACTGTCCGATCTTGAAAGTCCCTTTGAGATTGAAACGGATGCCAGTGACTATGCAATGGGAGCAATGTTGATGCAGCACGATAAACCCATATGTTATCATTCTGAGACATTTAATTATGCAGTATTTAATTATCTCACATATGATAAAGATTTGTATGCATTAGTACAGAGTGTGAAAAAGTGGAAACATTATCTAATGGGCAAAGAGACAGTTATACATATTGATCATCAACCACTTCAATATTTACACTCACAAACTAAGTTGCAGCAATCAAGACACTATAGGTGGATGGGTTTTCTACAACAGTTTCATCTTGTCATCAGATATAAAAAGGGAATACACAATAAAGTTGCATATATGTTGTCCAGGCCAATCATAAATGCTTCTACTATACTTAAGCATAACTCAATATTGCATGAAAGCTACATTGAACAGTATGCTCAAGATATAGATTTTAAAGATGTATATGCAACTTTAAGTCATGGAAAACAAGTAGAAGAATTGGACTATCATGTTAAGAACCAACTCTTGTATCATTTTGGAAAGATATGCATTCCTCAAACCGAAAGAGTAAAGATAATTCGAGAAGCACACACTTCTCTAATATCAGGTCACTTTGGGGTAGGTAAAACAGTTGCACAGCTGAAAAGATTTTGTTATTGGCCAAAAATGAATGAAACAGTTTCAAGATATGTAAGAGGGTGTACCATGTGTGCTAAAAGCAAGCCCAGCAGCAATAGGAAACTAGGCTTATACACTCCACTACCAGTTCCTTCTCATCCTTGGGAAAGTGTTTCCATGGAATTTGTTGGGGGACTCCCTAAATCTATAAAAGGTAATGACAATTTATATGTTCTTGTGGATAGGTTCAGCAAAATGTGTATTTTAATACCCTGTAACAAACAGATTACAGCTGAACAAATAGCAAAGTTGTTCTTTCAGCATGTATGGGTTCATTTTGGATTACCCACTTCCATTGTATCTGATCAAGATTCCCGATTTGTTGGGAAGTTTTGGTCAAGTCTGTGGGAATTGATGGACACCATACTGAAGAAGAGCACAGCCTTTCATCCACAAACAGATGGCCAAACAGAGGTGGTCAACAGGACAATAATCCAGTTTCTCAGAGGCTATTGCAGCAAGCATCCCAAGCTTTGGGATGAACATTTATGTTATGCGCAACATGCTTACAACCATGCTAAACATTCTTCTACACAAAGATCTCCTTTTGAGACCTATTTTGGTTTCACACCAAGGTCTCCCTTGGATTTTGTCTTTGGTAAAGCAATAGCGGTTGATGGACACAACGATGTGGACAAAGTAACCAAGTTCATTAAACAAATCCAATAAATTCACCAGGCAGTACAGGAACAGCTGGAAAAGAGCCAAACCAAGTACAAGGTAAGGCATGATAAGCATCAGATTGAGCATAGTTTCCAAGTTGGTGATCAAGTCTGGCCGTATATCAGTAAAGAAAAAATGCAAGGTGAAGGTAAGAAGTTGAAGCCAATAAGGTATGGACCTTTCAAGATACTTGAGAAAATCGGTGAGAATGATTTTCACCTTGATTTCCTAGCTTACATGCACATCTATTCAGTACTTAATGCAGAAATCTTGAGACTGTTTGAACCTTCATTGATTGAAGATCCCAAAGAGCAGAGTCAATTGCCTTCTATTGATGATCTGTTGCCTGAATACCTCAATGAATTCCAGGAAGATACAGTTCTGGACAAGAAGGTGAGAACTACACGTAGAGGGGATGTTGAGTACCTTAGGATTGGACTCAAAGGTTCAAAACCAAGCAATGTAAGATGGATATAGATTTGGCAAGTGAGGAATCTATACCCTCACTTGATTGATGCTTAAAAACCAACTTTTGGTGTTCCAAAAGCCTTTTCAGTAGGAAGGCATGATCCGAATGGATCCTGGAACACTCTCTAAGTTTTCATGAACTCTTTAAAAATCATGCCAAAGATTCAAAGTCTTATAAAGATCAAGCTATCAGATGGAATCCTCAGACACTTGCAATGGCAATCAGCACACATCAACGAGGGTCGTTGATCTAGCGAATAGAGCGGCAAACCATGGTAACGCGTGTTGACACCAACCAGCAAATGCAGGGACAAATTTAAGCAATGGAGGTAGTTTTCGATATAACCTCTTAGTGAAGAGAAGCCCCAAGCACCCGGACCCGAAATAATTATAAAACGCGGAAAATATTATTTCCATTCCATCGGAGCGGGTTTCCACAAAACCGGTAGGATATCGTACAAGCTTCGAGTGGTAAGTGGTTTCAACCGAGTTCTGCCCGATGCCATACAGCGATTGCCACGCGTCCCGGTGGAAGAGAGAGAGAACCGCTCACATCAAATGGGTAAACATCATGCTACTCAGCCGCCCGATATGAACGACAACCATAGGATCTGGGGCCCCCAGATCAACAACAGAGATGTGTTCCGATGGATGACCAGATTTAACAAGATTATAAAGCAAGATCACATAGGATTTGAAGTCCAATACGGATGATGCCTTGGCAAAAGGTCGTGTTTCACGGGTATTCTTGGAGTTAACGGAAAAAACAGTTCTTTCAAATATGTCCAAGAGAACTGACACTCATCCGTTATGAAATAGGTGGCCACCTCCTTGTGAGGCGTTATACAGTGACCAATTACGCAGGATAGAGGAATTCAAAAGGACAGAGGCAGGGGAACCGAAAAGTCAGGAAGCAAAAACGAACAGTCAGGAAGAAGATTGGCTTTAAAGCCACAAACTGACAAAAAGAAGAGGCAAGAGCAGTAAGCAGTAGGCAGTAAGCTGAAAGCAGAGAGAATAAGCCGAGCTGACCTACAGAAGCAAAGAAAGTATCGAGCCAAAATTAGGACAGAGAAAGAGAGGGTCAGAGAGTCTATGTACTCCAGAGAAGGCCTGAGAGGTTCAAGCGCACTCCTTTGTAATTCCTGTCATGTATGAGTCTCAGATTGGGCTCATACTACTGTGAGCAATAGAGGTCAAGAGTTAGTAAGGAGAGTTTATGTACTCCAGAGACTTGGGGGATCCAAGTACTTTCTTACCGATTTATACCTGTTGAGTGAGACTCAAATTGAGCTCACCATTGTAAAAACTCTGCTTTGAAGACATAATAGAGAGGCCGCCACTGGAGGCTGGACCAACAGATGTAGCCCAGGAGCATTGGGTGAACTCCTTATTAAACTTGTTGTGTTTATATATGTTGTCCATTATGTTTTCCTTAACTGCTTCATTGCCTATGTATTTTGCAATCTTATCGATCCGTTGCATAAAATAACATAGGCACATCCATGCACATGAGTCTGTAATACCTTATTGTTTGTATTAGATCAATTTGAGATCATTGAGGGCTACTATTACATGAATCAACCTCCAAAGTACAGTTAAGGAAGTGAAATCGACAGACCAAAACTTTACTGGCCTTCCTCAAGAGCTACAGGACCCACAAGTGCTAAACAACCACTCCAGGTGTCAAAACCTTGATCCAACTTTCTTTCTGAGTGATATGGACTCTCAGTCACTTGCATAACAAGGAAACCTAGTGACTATGACCCTTGAGTAGCATGGATAACCCTACCTCCCAATGGCTGCAGTCTAGAATTCCCAGTTTTGTGCCTACGACCCCAGAATCTAAGCCACTTTTTTCAGGGCTAGGATCCAAACCTCTGCCCAGAACTTGATAGAACTTTCCATAATGATAAATGACACTAGAATAAAGACATTATCACAAAACTTAGATAATAATTTTACCTAACCATGACAGACATTCCGTCAAACACATGGAAAGCATGAAATCTACAGATCATGAATGCATATTTGAACATAGAAATTTGAAACTTATCTGAGAACCATCAAAAAGGTCTAATTCCCCTCTCACAATAGTTTCAATAACATATATTAGGCCATACATTCAATAACCATTCATTTACCAATCAATTCATGTTAAGATCCATAATTAGAGTCTGTCACAAAACCATGCTTATAACCAGCATATAACGAGAATAATAACCATGATAGAAAATACATCAAAGTCAGATCATAACAAGTACATTTACTCATAAAATACAAGAGGAAATTATCTCCTATTAACATATGCAAAAGTCAACCAAGTCAGGGACTTCCACGTACCACTCGACCATAGATTGCGCTGAGCCAAATTTCTCTTTCAGCCAATCACCCACATGACATATTCCAAGCATGAATGTGGGATCCCAGGGGATAAACCAATGCATAACCAACCAAGGGAATTCAAAGGTTAAACCACCTCCACCCTCACACTACCATGATCTCACCTAAACCGGTCCTGAGATCACAAAACCAAACCGATCTTGTATGTCTCAGAATTCCTTCACCATCCCTTGAGGAATTTTCCTGTCTACACCCACCTGTTGAGAGCTTCCCAGATAAAACCATAGCCATCCCGAACCCTTTGTATTTTCCTGAGACCACCTCACCCGAATCCAAAACCTTCCGGCAATCCAAATTTCAACCAAGAATGAGTCTCATCACACCTTGGCTATCAGGAAATGGCAAGGAAAAGTTGAAACAGTTGTCAAACTAGGCAAAACCCATGCCAATGATAGCAAATGAACCAAATCCACACATGCATGTACCATGCATGCCAAAACTAGCTAGGAAAGCATACATGCAACCTGTTATTTGCAATTATTCTTGTTGAACCCACTTTATCCAACTCTTCCTTGCTTTTATTTGCTTTCATGTCCTTCCTTTGCTTGTTTGTTTTCTTTCTCCTCTTGGTGCTCTTCTCCTCTCTGAACCCAATTCCAAAACTCAACTGGCAAAAGCCTAACTAGCAAAAGTTGTGAACTGGTCCTCATAAACCTTTTTATTATTGATGTCTCTAATTTCTTCATTTTTCCTCTATTTTCCTTCAATTTCCTCCTCACATGCCACCTGTGACCTTTCACCTTCCTTTTTTCCTATTTTCTTTTCTTTTCATAAATAAAATGCCAATTAATGTCTCTTTGTCTTTTCAAAGTATTTTCCAATGCCTTTTCTAATTTCCTTAGCCATAATAAACAACAAGTCATGCCCACTATGATGTTCTGCCCAACATTCAGCTTGGAATATGTGTCTCATGACCTTGGTCTTATTTTGTCTTTATTAACTTTATTACATGAACTTTTAACCCAAGGTTGTTACATAATTAAATAAAATCAACTCCTAATTTGGGTGATAGATCATATTCAAACTAGATGGCAAGGGAGAACCTATGTGGTGGCAAAGTAAGGGTGACACGCGTCAAAGTGGTTGGAGGGAGTGGAGGCAAGGTATAACCCTAATGAACATGCCCTATACAAGATTCCTCAACTATCTCTTCCCTTGTGTCCACGGGACAATACCTCCTCCAACCATGAACGTAAGGATGATTTCCATTAACAACATAAGCAAGGGAGTTGGCCCAACCATTAGGTACCTTGAGCAAAGAACTAATGATAGAACATCCCACTGGCTAGAAAATTTTGTTTGGAGCATGGCAAGGACAATTTTTGTGAACATAAGATAATACTCAAGGGAGATGATTGTAGTTTGGCATAATGTCCTAAGGGTATGTGTTAAAATTGGAAACTAGGGCAAAATTCCACTTCGGGAAGCTTCCTTGGGAAATATTATTTTAACATTGAATTCCTCTTTTCGAGAGGACCAAAATCGATATAAATATAGTCAAATTTGGATAAGGAAAAGTGGGTTTTTGAATTTATGTTTTCTCATGTAAATTATCAAGAAAATATTCTCCTTTATGTCGTCTCATCAAGCCCAAGAGTCACGTCTCTTCAACTCCATTGAATTGTGTATATAGAGGAGCCTTCTCCCTCATTTTGTACGCATCAACTTGATAGAAAATATGTTTGGGGCAGTTGTAGTCTTGGAGGAGGTCGAAGGATTGGTTGGGTGTGGGTTATCTTTTGCACTAGAGTTGTGTTTCTCCAACAAGGACAATTTTTGGTCTGTACAATTAAAGGAGGGTTTGCATATGGGTTATTCCTTGCATTAGGGCCGAGTTCCCACAAATAATCAGCTACAGATTTTGATGAGTAAATTCTGTCACTTCTAGACCGAATTCAAGTTCAAAAGGTCTGGCCAGTTTTGGGCATAAACCCTAAGCTTCTTCCTTTATGTATCCTTATGCATGCACCAGGTCAAAACAGAGGGGCCGTGAAGCCCATCTTAGGATCAGATCAACTCTAAGATCCATCTATGGATAGCCTCTTTCTCAACAAGGGAAGCTGCAGTTGAATGGAGAGTTTTTAGGTCAATTGAATGGAACAAGAGTGGGTTGTAATAAACCCTAACTTACCACTATTGACAGAATGATATCATTGCAGATTTGGGCTATTCTCTTATCTAAATTCATTCATATTGGATCCTCAAATTGACAAGGCATTTTGTCTCTAATCATTGCAATCTATCTCTCTGTTGAACATTTGATATTAATAATAATATGAATTGATGAAGGGTTTTCCCCATCTTGGGATGTTTCCCTTGAGCCATATCCATGTGTACTCTTGTCATTGATTGACTTCTCCATCTTTTGTATATGTTCTTTCTTCAGTTACTGTCATGGTAATAATGTATTATGCAATTGATAATGAAAATTGTGTTATATGGATCTCTAAAGTAATTGTCCCATGATAAGAACATGTTAACTCAAAATTAACATGGTTTCAGACCAAGGAGAAGTCAAGCCCGAGCTAGGGATAGATCAATTAATCATAAAATTTTGGATAACAAATTTTTTTAGGCTCGTATGGTATTGTTCTAAAGCAAATGGCATCTTCGCTTATATAGCTCAGAGATTGCATTTGCATAGCTTGGAACAAGGGCTTATCTTCGCATGGCATTGTCACATCATCAAGAGAATCACGTCCTTTGTGAGTTGCTATTATATAGATTGTCAACTCAATGTTTATGCGATATCTTCTACACATATGTATTCAAACACCTCGGCAGATTTTGATTTCAAACTTGACAGTCTAGCTCAAGATTTCAAGTCACTCCCTGAGTTCCTCTTGTTGTCTCCGTAAAAATTGTCTTTCCATTCAGGCATAGCAAGTTCGGTGAAGATAGCAACATCTAGGAACTCATCAAAAAAAAGGTAGGTTTTCCATTTGTTGGCACAGGATCTTACCTTCAGCTACCACACTATGGCACAGGTCTTGTATCCCTGCGTTTGGTCACGTATCTCTGTATTTAGTAAGTCAATGATCATGTTCTGGAATTTCCTCACTATAATAGATATATATGTGAGAATATTACTTTATGGTATTGATTCACTAGTCAGAGTCTCAGCATCACTATAATCACATGTGATCCCACCTATCTCAGTGCTTGTCTTTCCGCATTACTATAATACTTGATGACTTCTACATTTGCACAATAAATTACACAAATTCTTTGATTTGTATGATCTCAATGTGGCTTTTTAAACTCTATTTTGAAATATTGTTGTATAAATGTCATCTTTATGTCTCTTAACAATAATTGATCTCACAACAGTATTCCGGTCCATCTCAAATAAATAATATGGCTTTGGCACTATATTAATCTAATCACAGTTGTATGGATGGCCTTCATTGGCATCGTTGTCATGACTTCACTATCATCACAATAAATGCTTGTTTGGCATCATAGTAGTATGACATTACAATATGGAATGGCATGTCTCAGTTTTGATATTTTCAACTCTCTATCCCTCTGTAATTTTACAAAAAGGCTCAGGGATTCGCATCTCCTTCTGGCTCAAGCACTCACATCTCTTATTTTCTCAGGACTCTCAGATAATTTCTTATTGCCTCAAAATTGTCACCCTATGACATTGCTTAATGGATTTGGTCTTTATTAAATATGGATTCACTTCTAGTTTCTCTATGATTGGATTTGCATCATTTTAATGCTCTCAATCTTCGAATATTTCCATCGCTCCTTGTATACCAATCTCGCATCTCTGAAATAGTAGATGGTCTCATTTTGGAACCATTGTATATGAAACAGGTGTCAATTACATAAGACACAAGTCCCGCATTTCTTGTAATTGGCACAGTTCTCTGTTATAAGCGTCATGGCTCAGAACATTATGAGATCTAAAGGTTGTACACAAATCCGATTATTGGTTCCTCATGTCAAATCTTGACACCTTTTTAAGGCTCGCGTCCGCTCTCTGAAGAATCTCACCATCTCCATGGTTTGGATAAATTATATGACAAGTTGTGTGGGTTTTTGGCTCAATGTTTAATATTCTGGCTCGCACAGTGAATAGTATCTTTCTCACACTAAGTATTTTGATAACTTGTTTCATTTCTCATAGTGTCATCGCTGCCCATTGTGGTTTTATGTACTCTAGGGCACTGCTTTTCTAGAAATCTCGACATCCTATAGTAGCTCACTCATTATATTAAGATGAATGGACAGTAGCATGAGACTGGGATATCTAGTTGATGGAAACCCACTTGTAGCAGAACAACTCACTTGTATATGGTAACTAGATGAATCTACATAACTAGATGAATCTACAGGAGAGATATCAGATGTGACAGAATGCATGGCAGTTGTGTTTACAGATGTGACAAAATGTAGGGCAGTTCAAAGGAATCATTTCAGAAGTAATATGGAAAATTACAGTGTAACAAGTCTATTCAGAGGTAACAGGGCACTGGTACAGAAGAACAGGAAGATGGAACTAAGGTCCACTGATCGTAAAGAACGTAAAGGAAAAGGTTGATGTAAAGCAGTTTAAGAAGTATACGCAGGTCCACTTAGTCAAAACAGCGTATACACGTTGGTCCACAGAACAAAAAGAGCGTATACATATACACGCACTCCCACAGGAGGAAAAGCACATACATGTTGGAAAACCAAGGTTTTGGTCCGAGGTATTTGGTCCAAGGTTTTGGTCCAAGGTATTGACCCTAGGTATTTGGTCCAAGGTATTGGCCCTAAGTGGTTTTGGTCCAAGGTATTGATAAAGGATCTAAGTATATAATGAGGAAAATATCAAAGGGCTAAGGGCACAAGTAATGAATATCTCATGAAGTGTTAGATCAAAATAAAATATGTATGGTATGGGTTTCTGATGCTTTGCTTGATCTAGACTAAATATGCACCTGAGCGTTTGATGATGGATGAGATATAATGATGGATCAGGATCATAATGACTTATCATTATGTGATCTGATAATGGATGGGCTAGATCTGATTACTAACACATGTCTTATCCTTTATATGTGATGATCTGGGTATCTCTGAAGTTGGGAATTGCAGTGAAGTTATAAGTATTTGTAGATCTGTATGTTGGTTCGCTTTAGTGAAGGTGCGTATACACGTTGCTTCGACTCTTCCAAGTAGCGTATATAAAAGAAAAGCTTAATGTTCAAGGATGACTGATCTATCATATCAGTGTTGTTGTTTTATTGTTGTTTTTCAATGAAGTCTTCTTAGATCTGAATGTAAAACTAAATGAACAAGGAGTTTGATATTTGATAGATTGATTGTATAAGTGAGAAGAAGTGATCTTTGTTGCTGCCTGTGTAAAGCACTGTAAATTGACAGTAGATGTTCAGTACATTGTTGGTTGGTACATATTTGATTCAAAAGTTTATGTTTGCAGTATCTTTGGAGGTATACGCAGGTTTGATTAACGGAAGTAGCATATACATGCAGTTTGGGTTTAGCCAAATAGCGTATATAGTCTGATGCATGGTTTCTGAGGTTACAGCTGGTTCTGAATGATGATGTAGTGTTCTAGGTTCAGATCTGTGTACTGGTTATAGTAATCTATCTGTTCCAGTTGATTGGTTGAATTTGATTAAGTTTGAATGAATGGTTGATTCAATTGTGTCAGAGGTTCAATGATTGTTTGATTCAGAGGTTCAGAGGTTTCAGTGATTGATTGTTTCAGTTATATCAGAGATTGATGATTGGGTTTCAGTGATTGGTTGATGCATATGTATTTGATCATTGTATTGCAGTGGTGATCGATTTTGAGCTTCAATGTTACTAAAAGGTCCAGTATGAAAATTGGATGAAACATGGCCTTCAGATTGTGGTTTTGTGATCCAGGAGTATCCAGTCTGAAAATTCATGAAACGTGGTCCCTGGAGGAAGAAAGAAGGTCATATCCTTCTATAGGTCGGCGCATACGTACTAGTAAACAAATTGGCTTGTATAGGAGCTAGGGGGTTGCAGCTCCCTTCCAGTAGACGCTGGAAAATGAGAGAAGGTTGTAGTCTTCTGCAGGTGGGTGTCTATGTACTGGTATGAGTTTGCACCAGTACAAGATTGTAAATAGATTTTCTTATTATTAAAAGAAGACAGAGACGACAGCAGCAGGCGGTTTTCACCCACATTGGGTTTCCACCTTAATCTTGGTGTTCATGTGTGTTGCTTATGTTTGATGCTTTATTCTTCTTTTACTGCACTATCTAATAAGTTATTGATGTACTGATTTAAGATCAACACATGATAAATTGTCTAAATCACAAGTTCTCTAGATATACGTTAGTTTCTCTAATCACAGTTGCATGTACACGCTAGTTCACTTCACTAAAGTAGTGTATATAAATCTGTTTGAGAAATAAAATTATTGATCTGATAATACTAATTCACCCCCCTCTCAGTATTATTTACAACAGTATGATGCAGTGATCTCTACTTCTTGATGTTAGTGACATGATTCTAATATGATTGTGGTGACAATGCTCTTATGACGGAATTGACAGCATCAATATGACAATGGTAACAATTTGAAGTTGTATTTCTTTTATAACTTCAATTTTCAGATTAAGCATAGATTTATGCATCAATGTCTGCAGGACAAACTGTATCCATGTTATGATCTCAGTAAATCTCCAGATTGTCACGTCAAGGCCAGACATTTCCTAAATAGCAATATACATTATCTAAAAGGTATTAATCTAGCTTGACATCTCAACATTCTCAGAGTATCAACAGTAATAAGTGCATGACATATCTAAGTACTTCTATGACTAAATTTTTTGTGCCTCATCTCCATGATTCAATATATCTTATTGATAAGCTAGAACTCTGTTGAGGATGGTTAACAGCGTGTATGCACCTGCATAGTCAATTCTTATACGCCATATCTTTGACTTTGGCATATTGTATAAGGGGAGAAGTACCTTAGGAATATTCTTTCTTGAAAACAAGAACTTGGCATCCCATTACAGCCCCTCATCCATGAAGTACAAAATCAAATGTGATGACAAATATTTTCTTCTGATATTGTTCAAGCCATCACCATTATTTTTACAGGTTTGACCAAGAAAAGGAGATGGTTGCGATGATCTTGTCCTTTGTCTATGATGATGCAATTAAACCTAAGTAGTAGTTGATGATAGCCTTTCTCCACCCCTTTTCGACCATATCTTCTGGAAGGTCAAAAGGAGTAGAATTTCTTCAGAAAACTGGGAAAAGTTATGTGTCATCTCCTCTTCATACAAAAATGGTCGAATGAATTAAAAACTCCCCTTGCCCAATGATTATTGTCCATAAAGACTAACAACCTGTTGCAAATGTCTCAATGGGCAAAGTTTCTTTTAAATATTCAAACGGAGCTATGATTTAGAGGGAGTTGATGTCTTCCTTAGCTTTAAGAAGAAGTTGTTGATCGAAACATCTTGCAGGTGCTCTGAGGTACGTTATTGAAATCGTTGAAGCACAATATGATGAAAATAAAGATGTTATAATTCATCTTATTTCATGAAAGACTAGAGTCTCGAAGCTTGTTTAGGCTGAATGCATAAAGTAGTAAGCATGTCTTACTATGAATTCATTTGAGTTAGCTCTTGAGTGAGCCATTTAGGCACACCTTTGTTGTATATTGCAGAGTAGGATTCAGAGAATACAATATTTCACATATTAACAACATATACCACTTTACATGGTATTATGGCATGGATCTTATGATGAGCAGGCTACTTGATGGACATTGTGCACTTTGGTAAGACAGGCTTAGGCTTGTGGCCTCCCTGAGTAAGAGGGAGTAAGTACAGTTAAATATTTTCTTCATCAAGATATGCAAGAAGCAAAGGATTTATAAGTGCTTCTATGATCTTTGTTGTAAATCAATGTCTGTAAAAATATTTGTATTCATCTATATGTTGCTGGGTAGATCTATGAGGCTCCCATTGATGATTCAATCATCAATATCATCATCAAGATCTAATCTTGATCTTTCATAAACCAGCGTGGCACTATTCCCTATATGAAGGGATCATTAGTTGAATATTGACATCTGGGAGCTCCTAGGGGCTTGGCGTACTTATTGAGATATGAGCGACCATAGGGTGAGTGACTCACCTTCCTCTATTGGTGTGATGTGTATAGGGTGAGTGTTTCACCTTCCCCTATGATACCCCATGATGGTTGACATGTGTAGGGTGAGTGGTTCACCTTCCCCTACGATTGCGGACACATGTATGTAGGGTGAGTGGTTCACCTTCCCCTACCATTGATGACATATTCATAGGATGAGTGGTTCAACTTCTCCTGCAGACGCCCCAATAAAAGATGAATATAGGCATCTGTTGACATGTCAGTGGGACATGGTTCATCCTTTCCCCACATGTAGGATCCTTCCTATGATTGATTGTTGTGACTTGTGTCTGTAGGATGTGGTTTATTCTTTCCCTACATGTGATTGTAACTTGTGTTTGTAGGACGTGGTTCATCCTTTCCCTACTCTCAGTGATTTGCATATGTAAGATGTGGTTCATCCTTTCCCTGCGTGTGGTTGTGATGTGTGACTGTAGGATGTGGTTCATCCTTTCCATATGTGTGGTTGTGAGCAGGATGTGATACATTCTTTCCCTGCTATAGATTTAGTATCATCTTTCCCATGTAGTTTGGGACACATGGGAAGTACCTCTCATATAGCCAATGAGTTGGGAAAAGTGGATAGGGACCATAACTCTATCGATGGATGCATCGTGTACTTTCGTACTCCCTATGTCGAGGATGGATGATTTTTCTTCAACTTGATCACTTGGGATCAAGTCCGATTGGATTTCACCCTTTTTTTATGTGGACTGACTTTTGTCAAAGGAGAGTGGCAAGGTCTTGTGACTCACTCTCAATCAATTCTTCTTCATAATTACATCATGGTTCAGCAAAGAAGAGAAAAGATTTCAGAGATGATACATGACGACAGGATGGCATGATGATTGATTATGGATGGATTGGCAGGTGGAATTATCCCTAGTTGAGAGGGAGTGTTATAATTGGAAACTCTGGCCAAATTCCACTTTGAACAGTGCCCTTGGGATAGATTATTACAGCATTGAATACCTCTTTTCGAGAGGACCAAAATCGATCTAAAAATCATCAAATCTTGATAAGCAAAAGTGGATTTTTGAATTTATGTTTTCTCATGTAAATTATCAAGGTTGACTTCTCCTCTCTGTCGGCGCATAAAGCCCAATAGTCACATCTCTTCACCACTATCGAATTGTATATATAGAGGAGCCTTCTCCCTCATTTTGTACACATCAACTTGCTGCAAAATATGTCTGAGGCAGTCGTAGTATTAGAGGAGGTCGAAGGATTGGTTGGGTGTGGGTTATATTCTGCACTAGTGTCGTGTCTCTCCAACAAGGACAGACATTGGTCTAGACAGTTACAGGAGGGCTTGTTTTTGGGTTATTCCTTGCATTAGGGCTGAGTTCCCACAGATAATCAATCGCAGATTTGATGAGTAAATTATGTCACTTCAGGACCGAATTTAAGTTCAGAAAGTCTTGTTAGTTTTGCGCATAAACTCTTAGCTTCATCCTTTATGTATCCGCAGGCATGCACCAGGTCAGAACAGAGGGGACTTGAAGCCTATCTCAGGATCACATTAACTCTAAGAGCCATCTATGGACAACCTCTTTCTCAACAAGGGAAATCGCAGTTGAATGGATATTTTATAGGTCAATTGAATGGAACAAGAGTGGACTGTAATAAACCCTAACTTACCATTGTTGACAAAATGATATCATTGCAGTTTTGGGTTATTCTCTTGTCCAAAGTCATTCATACTGGATCCTCAAATTGACAAGGCATTTTGTCTCTAGTCATTGTACTCTCTCTCTCTCTGGTGAACGTTTGATATTAATAATTAGATGAATTGATTAAGGGTTTTCCCCGTCTTGGGGTTTTTCCCTGGCTTGAGCCATATCCATGTGCACTCTTCTCTTGGCTTGTCTTCTGCATATTTTCCCTATGTTATTTCTTGATTTACTATCATGATAATAATGTCTTATGTGATTTCTAATGAAAATTGGGTTATATGGATCTCTGAAGTAATTGTCCAATGATAAGAAGGTGTTAACTCAAAATTAAAAATATGCAATCCAATTCTCCAAATGATGAGACATTTACAGTCAAGGGAGGTGAGTAGAGACGTATTAGGAGACCACTATGTGCTCAACATTATTTACATTCCTAGGATTTTCAATAGCAGTTGTGATTCTTGGAAAAAGAGCCTTCAGAGGGTAGAGGATTGGTTTGAGAATTTCTCAAGGGTTGGGTGTTTTAGGGTCATGGCTCCGACTAGGAAACAAAATAACAAAGGAAAGAAATTGATGTCGATTTCTAGGATTGTAGCATGCACCAGAGAGACTAGGTTGAGGCACGTAACATGGATTAACATGAAATGAAATGTGTTCGTGGTTAGTTTCTTTATGGGTGTCTAGCAAAGGGTGAAGCGGTCATGGACAAGATAGATGCGACAATACACCATCTTAGGGAAACCATGGATTCGAAGCAGCTATTGGTTGAGACGCAAGAATGGGTGCATGACCCAATAACTACTCGAACATGAGAGAAGATTCTTTAGGCTCATCAAAATGTGTTGGAACATAAAGACCATGTTAGCACAAGAAATAGCCCCAAAGAGATCAAAAATCATTAATTTTAGGAAGCAACACATTATTTAAGGGCAAGTTGAAGCCTTTGTCAAAGGCATCTTTAGGCTCACCATAACAACCAGAGGTCAAGCAAGAAACAGGTAGTGTGTGGAGGATAGAGATGAATCATGGACTCCAAAGAATCACAGGACAACCCCATTTTCATCACAAAGGACCCTCTCCTGCCTTCCTCCAACTTGGTCAGCACACCCAACTCACAAATACCAAGTTCAGTGAAAAAGGTCACTCCAATCCCTTCCCTAAAGAGCTACCATCTTTGATGTCTTTTAATTATGTCTATGTTCTTGTTTTATGGCTCTTTTATGCAGAGAAATACGAAGTAAGGAAAATCTTTAGCCAACCCAACCATAAATTTTTATGTGATCTCTAGACAACATTAGTTTTTTATGAACTTTGTTAAATCATTTTTCCTGATAATATGGTTAAATGGAAAAGCTTGGTTTGCCAATGTGGCAAGCCTTTTGAACATTTATGGAGAGATTGATTTCCCTAGTGTTAGAAACCCCTATGCTCTATAACTTTGTAAATTTTCCAACATTACTTTGAAATAGAAGTTTGTATGTAAATTAAAAATAAACATAAAAAGCCCACAGGGTGTAGAATAGATGGTGATGGGGTGTATTGTTAATTCACTTTGTGACATGAAGGTCACCAGTTCGAAACTCCATGTGCAACAATTCAATCATCTTAAGTGTTGGTGTGGATTTGGTCAAGTGCAATCCCCAGGTGATTTTGACGACTTAGATGCCCATAGGTCGTGGTTTCTCAAGCAAAAGGTTAACTCTGTTGTCATTTCTAAAGAACACAGACAACTTAAAAAAAAAAACATAAAAAAAGAACAAAATAAAAAACTTTGGCGTGTTATAAGATTGCATGTTGTCAATTGGGGCTATCTCGAGTGGTTGGGCAGAATGGTGTTTTCTATTTCGATGATATATTGGTATATAGTGCTACCTAGGAGAAGCATATTTCACATTTGATACAGGTGTTGGAAACATTAACGAAGCACCAGTTGCTAGCAAATCTCAAGAAGTGTGAGCTTGCGCAACATTCCTTGGTGTATTTAGGGTATGTGATTAGTGGTGGAGAGCTAAAGATAGATCCTTCCAATATGGAGGCCATCATGAAATGGTCAGTGCCTACTAATGTTTTTTGGGTTGGGAGTTTCATTGGTGCAACACAATACTAGTGGAAATGCATATCCTCATTTTTAGCGGTAGCAGCACCACTCCACACCACAACAGCAAGTGGAAAGAGTTTCCTGTGGGTAAAAGGTCAGCAGAGGTATTTCGAGGAGTCAAAGAAGAACATTAGACAAGCACCAGTTATGGCATTACCAAACTTGCAGCAGCCCTTTGAAGTGGAGACAGATATGAGTGGGTATGTTATGGGAGTTGTCTTGATGCAGGGAGGAAGGCTTGTATTCTACCATTATGAAGTATTTCATGGGTTATTCCTTAACTACCCTACCTACGACAAGGATCTTTGTATAAATTCCCAGTGTAGATCAACAGATTATGCAATAGACTAAAGCAAAATACAAGATCTACTTCTACAATAAACTTTGCGGAGGCTTAATCGAATTGAGCAAGACCAATGAGAATACATATGACTGAGAATGAGAAATCAATCACACATAACACATAATAAATAACCCAGGGAAAGCCTCAGCATAAAACCCCAACTCTGTATTATCATACAAGTGGAAATCTTGTTCAAGTTACAAAAAGAATCATCTCTCAAGCTATCCTGCTCTCTCTACAATCAAACAATACAGCTCACACACTGAATAGACACTATATATGTCCTCCTCAAGCCCTCCATGACTCCTATTTCCTTGCATAGTTTTTCTTGGGGTCCAGTGAAGCCACATGTGTGAATTGGCCTCATCACACTCACAAAACTTGAAAAAGTAACTGTGCAATCCTCAAGGAAAGAATTCCTTCTGCATGCAAGCAATATTCACAATGGAATATTCTAGCAACTGATACTACACTGCCCCTCCATCTGATCTCAATTGGGTCTTTGTCTGAACTAACATGCATGAGTTATTTATGAGAGAATATTTAATTATGTAAAGTGCAGCAGTTACATGCATGCATGCATTAACTAACTGAACTCACAATTACTTCAATAAATTGTTTGAATTAATCTGACTAGACTTGACTCAGTTAACTAAGTCAACTAATTACAACTCATCCTTATCTCTTTAACTGATGGATAAATTCCTTAATTGATGGAGAAACGGTTGCATGTCCCCACATAGACTTCATGTTTGATTTTCTACAACTAATTAACTCATAGTGAATTAATTAATTATTTTACAAATAGTTGCTAAGATCAAATTTGAATTTTTACTTCTCTATTTTAGTTCAGGAACTAACTAAAATAGAAAGGTATCCCGAAATACTATTTATAACAGTACTAAATTTAGCACTTTTATATTTATCATTTCTTGTTGCTATTTTCAACAATCTTTATGTTGTGGTGAAAGTTGTGAAGAAGTGGAAGCACTATCTGATGGGAAAGGAGACAATAATCCACACATATCACTAGTCATTACAGTACTTGTAGGCCCAGAGTAAGCTACAACAAACCAAGAATTACAAGTGGATGGGGTTTTTACAGTAGTTTCATTTGGTGATAAATTATAAGAAGGGAAGAACAACCAAGTTGGATGACATGCTTTCAAGACCACCCACATCAAAGATTACAATGTTGGGGACTCTTATGGAAATGGAGCCATTCACCCATTATGCATATAGGGAAGCATATTCAAAGCATCAGGGCTTCAAGGAGGTGTATCAGCTATTTTAGAGTCAGAGTCATGTACACAATGGAAACAACACCATTGACTACCATCTTCAGGATGGGTTACTCTACAGGTTGGATACACTATGTGTTCCTAAAGGTGATCAATTGTAAATGATTAGAGAGGCTCAAAACCTCCAAGGTTTCAGGGAACTATGAAGTTTTTAATTTTAGGTATGTTCTATGCTTGATCAATTTATTTCAATTTTCACAGTTAGCTCAATATCTTTTCCAGATTAGCAACCACTTAAGCATTAAAGTAAACTGCAGATAGAACATAAACATAAATCGCAGAAGACAATCCAAGACAAGAGGACACAAGATGTGGCGCTAACCAGGGACAAACCCCAATGTGGGGAAACCCTTGATAAATTCTTCTTCTATGTTCTTCAATAGTTTAGTAGAGAGAGAGATAGTACATTTACAACAAAAGTCAACATTTTGAATTTCTATATCTATATGAGATTAGTTGAAGACATGTTGCTTCAATTGATTCTCCAAGGTGACTACTTCACCTATCATAGTGTTGCATCTTGTCCACTTGCTGCACTCGACGTACTGCACCATGCTGGACTTATCATGACCATGCTATGCACTTCATATTGTTGCTCCTGTCACTGAGCTGCTCCAACAATTGAGCTGCGCTTTATCATGGATCTGCACCCAATGTTGTACTCATTGCTGATCTGCACTCAATGAATTCTATGCTGTACTCATCAAGCATCCATCATCACTTTGCTGCCCCCATCCTGCTGCAATCATCACCATGCTGCATCTTTGTTATTTGACTAACCCTCAGCATAGTAGCTCAGTCCATCTGATAGGCAATCCTGAGAATAGCCTTGTTGTTGACTATGGCCTATGGCCTAGCCTAGCAACAAGATAGGCCTCCAATACTTTATCTTGCTAGCATCATAAGAACTTGACTGTGTTGTCAACCCTTTCAAACACCCAGTTGTTTATATAAGTTGATCTAGAGTAGATGCATTCCTTCACTATGTAACAATGTCTTATCACCATGTTGTCACCTATAGCAATCCAAGTTTATACTTTATCTTTTGACTGCGGATTAGGGCTGCGTATGAAGCTCCCTTGGACAGCAAATAGGTGCAGATGCATTCCTTCACTATGTAACAATGTCTTATCACCATGCTGTCACCTACAGCAATCTGAGTTTATACTTTATCTTTTGACTGTGGATTAGGGCTACATATGAAGCTCCCTTGGACAACGAATAGGTCCTCTTCATAAGTCAGCTGCAAGGGCTTCCTTCAACTATGTCTAGGCTTCATGACTGCGGTTAAGTCTCCTTGCTAGAACAGCAGCTAAATCATCTCCTCTAGGACTGTGTATAGATCCTCTTTCTGACTGCGGATAAAGAGTCCCTTTCTTGTTGCGTATAGGGTCAATAGACAGCGGATTCAGGCCTTCATTTAGGGCCTATATTAGCCCTCCTCTCATCTGCGGATTGAGCCTTTTGAGACAGCGTATAGAGGTCTTCCTTCCAGCTGTGAAGAGACCTCATTTACTGTGGCTAGATCTCCTTCTTAGGATAGCGTATAGGGGCTTATTTATGCTACATATAAGTCTCCTCTTTTCCGCGTGTAGATCTCCTCATAAGCCTGCGGCTAGGGCATATCTTTACTGTGGCTAGGGCATATCTTTACTGTGGCTAGGGCATCATCCTTACTTAGGCCAGTGTATACTCTTGGTGTCTCTCCTTCACCAAAACCCAAAGACGTGGAGAGGAGGAGATCACATGAAGAGTATGTGTGTGTGTTTCAAATGACTTCAAGTCCTTTTCTATTTATACTAAAATGTAGAGGTTGAATAGACATGACTGTTGGGCTTCTGAGCCTACATAAGTTGCTGGCCGACTTGACAATTTGTCCATAATTAAAATAAATTCATATCTTCATAGATACTTATCGGAATCGGATGATCTTTAGATCAATCCTACACCTCTCGATGAGAGGGATCCAAGAAAAATATCAGCTGCCATAAATAAGATGACCCACATAGAGTTTGGCCCTAGTTGCCAATTTTAACAGAAGTTACAATACAAATTATTATTTTGTCATATATATATATATATATATATATATGCCATTTCCTTGTTGTATCGTATCCAGTTTTTTTGGAAATTTGTCATATCCGCTTCAAACCCCATATCTGTATCCGTTTTAGTGTTACTTAGTTTTAAACATACCTTGAGTTTCTCCTTTTACAAACCTTGTAGGAGTTACTATTGAAGGGCTTCCTTTGCAACTAAGCTTCTTTCTTCTTCTCTTATGGCCATAATCCTAATTGTAGACATTTTTAAAGTATACCTGCAAGCATGTTTCGTGATAAGACATTGTTACATAGTGAAGGAATGCATCTGCACCTATTTGCTGTCCAAGGGAGCTTCATACGCAGCCCTAATCCGCAGTCAAAAGATAAAGTATAAACTTGGATTGCTATAGGTGACAGCATGGTGATAAGACATTGTTACATAGTGAAGGAATGCATCTACTCTAGATCAGCTTATATAAACAACTGGGTGTTTGAAAGGGTTGACAACACAGTCAAGTTCTTATGATGCTAGCAAGATAAAGTATTGGAGGCCTATCTTGTTGCTAGGCTAGGCCATAGGCCATAGTCAACAACAAGGCTATTCTCAGGATTGCCTATCAGATGGACTGAGCTACTATGCTGAGGGTTAGTCAAATAACAAAGATGCAGCATGGTGATGATTGCAGCAGGATGGGGGCAGCAAAGTGATGATGGATGCTTGATGAGTACAGCATAGAATTCATTGAGTGCAGATCAGCAATGAGTACAACATTGGGTGCAGATCCATGATAGAGAGAAGCTCAATTGTTGGAGCAGCTCAGTGACAGGAGCAGCAATATGAAGTGCATAGCATGGTCATGATAAGTGCAGCATGGTGCAGTACGTCGAGGTGCAGCAAGTGGACAAGATGCAGCACTATGATAGGTGAAGTAGTCACCTTGGAGAATCAGTTGAAGCAACATGTCTTCAACTAATCTCATATAGATATAGAAAGTCAAAATGTTGACTTTTGTTGTAAATGTACTATCTCTCTCTCTCTACTAAACTATTGGAGAACATAGAAGAAGAATTTATCAAGGGTTTCCCCACATTAGGGATTGTCCCTGGTTAGCGCCACATCTTGTGTCCTCTTTTCTTGGCTTGTCTTCTGCGATTTATGTTTATGTTCTATCTGCAGTTTACTTTAATGCTTAAGTGGTTGCTAATCTGGAAAAGATATTGAGCTAACTGTGAAAATTGAAATAAATTGATCAAGCATAAAACATACCTAAAATTAACAACTTCATAGTGTCAAATGATGAGATTCTTTGAGGGTTGAAAAATTTATAGAGAAGATAAGGCAGATCCATCTCAATGTGCAATAAATACTACAGAATTCGCAAGATAAGTATAAGGCCGAGCATGATCAGCATAGAACAGAGAAATCCGTTCAAGGTTGGGGAAAGAGTAGTGTTACATTTGAACAAGGAGAGGTTGCAGGGGCCTCGTAAGAAAATCAAGGCTCTGAGGTATGGTCCCTTTGAGATACTAGAATAGGTGGGTGATAATTCCTATCGACTCATTTTACCACCATATATGCACATTTACTCAGTTGTGAATGTAGAGAATTTGAAATTCTAAGAGTCTTCCATGTTAGATCAAGAAGAGGAACAAATCCTACCTTTTGTGGAAGATTTGGCACCAGATGCTCAGGCAGAGTTGACAAAAGATACAGTTTTGCAGAAGAGGTCCAGAACTACAAAACAGGGACAGCATGACCTTTGGCAGATTGGGTTGAAGGGACAACTTCTAGGCAAAGCTAAATGGTACACCAAAGATAAGGTTAACGGAAAATTTCCTCACCTCATTCAGTAAAAGCTTTTGGGGACCAAAATCCTCCCAAAATGGGGAGGTGTGATATGGATTGGATCATTATATTGTCTTTCATTCATCTCGATGCATTTGGAGTGGAAAAGTGGAGGAATCAGCTCATGGGATTGTTTTTATTGGCAAGACCTAGTTTGGCAAAATGGGGTATGAAAACTTTCGAGAGCATTTTGAGACATCAATCGACGTTTTTTGGGGATAAAACTTTACCGCTTTGGCACAACACCTTTTCACGTTGTTCTACATAGATATTTTTCCAACGGCGCAAGAAGTGCTTCAATCGGGGACTGTATGCAAAAGTTATGCCACTCAAACGTTGACCTTCATGTTTTCACACCTATAATTTGGGAGGATGCCACGTCAGCCCACATTATTCATGAAAAAGGGGCTAGCCATGTGATTGTGATATAAAAGACTCTATAAGATTCTATATTGTAACTCTAGTTAAGAGTTGATGCAGTCAAACTCAACCACTAGTAGGCTATCGAGTTATGTTATAACCGGGCCATTAGGAGGAAGAGGCATTCCATTTTTTCGAGATCATTTTGTTCCATAGTTGATCAAATATACCCGAAGAGATGGGTGGTAGAGCACACAGAGAGGATATGTGCATTGTAGCAGCACACGGGCCACATGCATTACTTCTTTGTACCTATAGCCTTATTTTCCAGACAGAGAAAGAGGGTGAGGCAGCCTCACCTTTTAGTTGGGATTTCTCCTGAAAGGGTTTCCCAGAGCATATCTTGTGTCTTATGTATGTGTGTGAGCTTATTTTGTCGTTTTCTAATTTTCTACATAATTTTCATTCGCATGCATGCACTAATTACAGTTAAATTTACACATCTTGAAGTTTTAATAAAATTGTAATAATGTAGAATCTCATATTTTTAATATAATATTATCATATTTGTTGTGACAAATTGCCCAGTGGAATATTCACTACAGTTTATGGATCACCTGCCACCCTGGTAAAATGGAAAATCCTTCTTGTGATGATCTTTGCCACAAATCCAGCATTACAATAGTCCCCTACCATCACCTCTATTTTGTTGTTCTCTAGGCTGAGACCCATGTCCCTTCTCAACTGCATTAAACTTCTTGTAAGGAGAAACATTTTCTTTCTCACCTACATCATGAGGTATTCCCCTCTTAAGAAACCACTTCCCTTTAGCTTTCTCGTTCCCCTTCAATTCATGTTTAGGCTCAGCCTTACGCTTTGATTTCTCATAACAACACTTAAGTTTCTTGATGGCTTCCTCCAACAATCGAGGTCCATCAAACTCAATATGGTCTCTATATGTTGTTGGCAACCCATTGATGAACCTTTTAATATTTTCTTTCTCATCCTTTAGGTAAGGCACATACCTCAACAGCTCCAGGAACCTGCGATGATACTTATCATATGTCATAGAACCGTTCTATAGTTCATAAAACTCGTTAGCTCTATCATCGTAATATCTTTTAAATATGTACTTCTTCTTGAAGAGTCTCTCGAACTCATCCCAAACCAACTCTTCTTTTAGAATGCCTCTGACTTTCTTCACACCTTCCCACCAGATATTTGTTTTCCCTTTAAAATTGAAGGTAGTTATTTTGGCTTTCATGTTCTCTAAAAAGTTATGAAATCTAAATAATTTCTTCATCCCAAGCAACTATGATTTGCATCTTCTGACTTCTTCAGCTCTCCATAAAATGTAAGTGGCTTGACTTTCTTGAACTCGTCTAGCAACTATGCATTCCTCCTATAAGGATGATGTTGGTGATGATGGTTATGATGTCTCATGGACGAGAAACTAGACTGAAACCCATACATGCTAGTCCTCATGTCAGGTGTACCCAACAATCTGCCACCTCTAATTATGTCCCCTCTGTCTGACTTGTATCCTGACCATGTCCTCCTACCATTCCTCATTAGTCTTCTCTTCATTTTCTTGACTAATCCTCAGTTGTCCCTATCTCTGCAAGTCTGACAAACTCTGAAGGATCACTGCATTGACCTCTATTTGATTTACTTGAGCCCTTTCAAGTCTTTCCTGGGCCTCAACCAACCTGTCATTATCTATGTTGCAACTTTTGATCTCTACCCTCAAACTCCTCAATGCGTCTAATATATCAGGAGAGTACTCATCTCCTTGTTGCCCAAATGATCTGTAGGGAGAGTCACGTAATTTGTAGTCCACCATTTAGCTTGTCATATTTGATTCTCTTCTTCCTACAAGCATGCCATGTCAGATAAACCAAATATATGCCATAATCAAAAATATACATTAATGGTGTTCATGGGAGGTTTATCGCATCTGCAAACTCAGTCCAAATTAGCATGATACATGTATAATCATAATCATATCAACATGTCAACATTATGCATGACAATACCAACCGCATACCATGACCTCATGCATGACAACCATAACCATGACAACGGATGCATAAGAACATGCATCTAGTCCATCTAGTCCACGTATTTGAACCATGCTTTGATACCGATCGGTAACCACCCCTCCCACATTTATACACTTTCAGCACCCTGCCTGGTTAAACATAAGCTGAGGGCTACTATGACATGAATCAACCTCCAAAGTACAGTGAAGGAAGTGAAATCGACCAACCAAAACTTTATTGACCTTCCTCAAGGGCTACAGGACCCACAAGTGCTAAGCAACCCCTCCAGGTGCCCAAACCTTGATCCAACTTACTTTCTGAGTGATATGCACTCAAAGTCACTTGCATAACAAGGCAAGCTAGTGACTATAACCCTCCAGTAGCATGGATAACCATGCCTCCCAACGACTGCAGTCTAGAATTCCTAGTTTTGTGCCTACAACCCCAGAATCTAAGCCACCTTTTTTCAAGGCTAGGATCCAAACCTCTGCCCATAACTTGATAGAAATTTCCATATTGATAAATGACACTATAATAAAGACATTAACACAAAACTTAGACAATAATTTGACCTAACCAAGCCTAACCATGACAGACATTCCGTCAAACACATGGCGAGCATGAAATCTATAGACCATGAACGCATATTTGAAAATAGAAATCTAAAACTTATCTGAGAATCATTAAGAAGGTCTAATGCCCTCTCACAATAGTTGCAATAACATATATTAGGCCATGCATTCAATAACCATTCATTTACCAATCAATTCATGTTAAGAGCCATAATTAGAGTCTGTCACAAAACCATGCTTATAACTAGCATATAACCAGAATAATAACCATGATACAAAATCCATCAAAGTCAGATCATAACAAATACATTTACTCATAAAATACAAGAGGAAATTAAATATTATTAACATATGCAAAAGTCAGCCAAGTCAGGGACTTCCACGTACCACCCAACCATAGATTGAGTTGAACCAAATTTCTCTTTCGGTGAATCACCCATGTGCCATATTCCAAGCATGAATGTGAGATCTCATGGGATAAGCCAATGCATAACCAACCAAGGGAATTCAAAGGTTAAACCACATCCACCCTCACACTATCATGATCTCACCTAAACCGATCCTGAGATCACAAAACCAAACCGAGCTTGGATGTCTCAGAATTCCTTCACCATCCCTTGAGGAATTTTCCTGTCTCCACCCACATGTTGAGAGCTTCCCGGATAAAACCATAGCCACCCCCAACCCTTTGGATTTTCCTAAGACCACTTCACACGAATCCAAAACCTTCCGGCAATCCAAATTTCAACCAAGAATGAATCTCATCACACCATGGCTATCCGAAAATAGCAAGGCAAAGTTGAAACCACTGTCAAACTAGGCAAAACCCATGCCAATGATATCGAATGAACCAAATCCACACATGCATGCCAAAACCAACTAAGAAAGCATACATGCAACCTATTACTTGCAATTATTCTTGTTGAACCCACTTGATCCAACTCTTCCTTGCTTAATCCTTGCTTTTATTTGCTTTCTTGTCCTTCCTTTGCTTGCTTGTTTGTTTTCTCCTCTTGGTGCTCTTCTCCTCTCTGAACCCAATTCCAAAACTCAACTGACAAAAAGCTAACTAGCAAAAGCTGTGAACTCGTCCTCATAAACCTTTTGATTATTGGTGTCTCTAATCTCTTTATTTTTCCTCTATTTTCTTTCAATTTCCTCTATTTTCCTTCAATTTCCTCCTCACATGCCACCTATGACCTTTCACCTTCCTTTTTTCCTATTTTCTTTTCTTTTCATAAATAAAATGCCAATTAATGTCTCTTTGTCTTTTCAAAGTCTTTTCCAATGCCTTTGCCAATTTCCTTAGCCATAATAAACAACAAGTCATGCCCACTATGATGTTCTACCCAACATTTAGCTTGGAATATGTGTCTCATGACTTTGGTCTTATTTTATCTTTATTAACTTTATTACATGAACTTTTAAACCAAGGTTGTTACATAATTAAATACAATCAACTCCTAATTTGGGTGATAGATCATAGTCCAACTAGATGGCAAGGGAGAACCTACGTGGTGGCAAAGTAAGGGTGACACGCGTCAAAATGGTTGGAGGGAGTGGAGGCAAGGTATAACCCTAATGAACATGCCATGTACAAGCTTCCTGAACTATCTCTTCCCTTGTGTCCACGAGACAATACCACCTCCAACCATGAAAGTAAGGATGATTTCCATTAACAACATAAGCAAGGGAGTTGGCCCAACCACTAGGTACCTCGAGCAAAGAACTAATGATAGAACATCCCACGGGCTAGTAAATTTTGTTTGGAGCATGGAAAGGACAATTTTTGTGAACATAAGATCATACTCAAGGGAGATAATTATAGTTTGGCATAATGGCCTAAGGGAATGTGTTAAAATTGGAAACTAGGGCCAAATTCCACTACAGGAAGCTTCCTTGGGAAATATTATTACAACATTGAATTCCTCTTTTCGAGAGGACCAAAATCGATATATATAGAGTCAAATTTGGATAAGGAAAAGTGGGTTTTTGAATTTATGTTTTCTCCTTTATGTTGTCTCATCAAGCCCAAGAGTCATGTCTCTTCACCCCCATTGAATTGTATATATAGAGGATCCTTCTCCCTCATTTTGTACACATCAACTTGATAAAAAATATGTCTCGGGTAGTCGTAGTCTTGGAGGAGGTCGAAGGATTGGTTGGGTGTGGGTTATCTTCTACACTAGAGTTGTGTCTCTCCAACAAGGACAATTGTTGGTCTGGACAGTTAAAGGAGGGTTTCTTATGGGTTATTCCTTGCATTAGGACCGGGTTCCCACAGATAATCAGCCGCAAATTTTGATGAGTAAATTCTATCACTTCAGGACCGAATTCAAGTTCAGAAGCTCTGGTCAGTTTTGGGCATAAACTCTAAGCTTCTTCCTTTTTGTATCTGCAAGCATGCACTGGGTCAAAACAGAGGGGACCTAAAGCCTATCTCAAAATCAAATCAACTCTAAGATCCATCTATGGATAACCTCTTGTTCAACAAGGAAAGCTGCAGTTGAATGGAGAGTTTCTAGGTCAATTGAATGGAACAAGAGTGGACTGTAAGAAACCCTAACTTACCATTGTTGACAGAATGATATCATTGCAGTTTTGGGCTATTCTCTTGTCTAAAGTCATTCATATTGGATCCTCAAATTGACAAGGCATTTTGTCTCTAATCATTGTAATCGCTCTCTCTGTTGAACATTTGATATTAATAATAATATGAATTGATCAAGGGTTTTCCCCGTCTTGGGATATTTCCCTTGAGCCATATCCACGTGTACTCTTGTCATTGCTTGACTTCTTCATCTTTTGTCTATGTTCTTTCTTCAGTTACTGTCATGATAATAATGTATTATGTGATTGATAATGAAAATTGCGCTATATGGATCTCCGAAGTAACTGTCCCATGATAAGAACATGTTAACTCAAAATTAACATGGTTTCAGACCTAGGAGAAGTCAAGCACAAGCTAGAGACAAATCAATCAATCATAAAATTTTCGATAACAAATTTTTTTAGGTTTGTATGGTACTGTTTTGAATCAAATGGCATCTTTGCTTATATAGCTCAGAGATTGCATTTGCATAGCTTGGAACAAGGGCTTATCTTCGCATGGCATTGTCACAAGATCAAGATAATCGCGTCTTTTGTGAGTTGTTATTATATAGATTGTCAACTAAATGCTTATGCGATATCTTCTACACATATATTCAAAGTATCCGGCAGATTTTGATTTCAAACTTGACAGTCTAGCTCAAGGTTTCAAGTCACTCTCTGAGTTCCTCTTGTTGTCTCCGCAGATATTGTCTTTACATTCATTCATGGCAAGTTTGGTGAAGATGGCAGCATCTAGGAACTCATGAAAAAAAAGGAAGGCATTCCATTTGTTGGCACAGGATTTTACCTTAACCTACCGCACTATGGCACAGGTCTCGTATCCCTGCATTTGGTCACGTATCTCTGCATTTAGTAAGTCAATGATCATGTCCTAAAATTTCCTCACTATAATAGATATATATGGGAGAATATCACTTTATGGTCTTGATTCACTAATTAGTCTCAGCATCACTATAATCACATGTGACCCCACTTATCTCAGTCTTACGCTTGTCTTTCCGCATTACTATAATACTTGATGACTTCTACATTTGCACAATAAATTATACAAAGTCTTTGATCTGTATGATCTCACTGCGGCATTTTAAACTCTGTTTTGAAATATTGTTGTGTAAATGGCATCTTTATGTCTCATAACAATAATTGATCTCACAACGGTATTACGGTCCATCTCAGATAAATAGTATGACTTAGGCACTATATCAATCTAATCACAGTTGTATGGATGGCCTCAATTGGAATCGTTGTCATGACTTCACTATCATCACAGTTAATGCTTGTTTGGCATCATAGTAGTATGGAATTACAATATGGAATGGCATGTCTCAGTTTTGATATTTTCAACTATCTATCCCTCTGTAATTTTGCGAAAAGGCTCAGGGATTCGCATCTCCTTCTGGCTCCAGCACTCACATCTCTTGTTTTCTCAGGACTCTCAGATAATTTCTTATTGCTTCAAAACTCTCACCCTATGACATTGCTTAATGGATTTGGTCTTTATTAAATATGGATTCACTTCTGGTTTCTCTATGATTGAATTTACATCATTGTAATGCTCTCAATCTTCGAATATTTCCATTGCTCCTGGTATACCAATCTTGCATCTCTAAAATAATAGATGGTCTCGTTTTGGAACCATTGTATATGACACAGGTGTAAATTACATAAGACGTAGATCCCGCATTTCTTGTAATTGGCACAGTTCTCTACTATAAGCATCATGGCTCAGAACATTATGAGATCTAAAGGTTGTACACAAATCTGATTACTGGTTCCTCATGTCAAATCTTGACACCTTTTTAAGGCTCGCGTTCGGTCTCTGAAAAATCTCACCGTCTCCATGGTTTGGATAAATTATATGACAGATTGTGTGGGTTTGTGGCTCAATGTTTAGTATTTTGGCTTGCACATTAAACATTATGTTGCTCACAATAAGTATTTCGATGACTTGTTTCATTTATCACGGTGTCATCGCTGCCCATTGTGGTTTTATATACTCTAGGGCATCGCTTTTCTAGAAATCTCAACATCCTATAGTAGCTCACTCATTCTATTAAGATGAATGGACGGTAGCATGAGACCGAGATATCTACTATGGTTATAAAACGTTGAGGATGATCTCGTTGCATTAATGATTAGTGACTATGATATATTCAATGGGGAAAATAACCCTAATTATGTAAGGGTTTTTTTTAATGATATACATGTATGATGCAGTGATATCTACTTCTTGATGTCAGTGACATGATTCTCATATGATTGTGGTGACAATGCTCTTGTAACGAAATTGAGAGCATCAATATGACAATGGTAACAATGTGAAGTTGTATTTCTTCTATAACTTCAACTTTCAAATCAAGCAGGTATTTATGCATCAATGTCTGCAGCACAAACTGTATCCCTATTATGATCTCAGTAAATCCCCAGATTGTCACCTCAAGGCTAGACATTTCCTAAATAACGGTACACATTATCTAAAAGGTATTAATCTAGCTTGACATCTCAACATTCTCAGAGTATCAACAGTAATAAGTGCATGACATATCTAAGTACTTCTATGACTGAATTTTTGTGCATCATCTCCATGATTCAATATATCTTATCGATCAGCTAGAACTATGTTGAGGATGGTTAACAGCATGTATGCACCTGCATAGTCAGTTCTTATACGTCGTATCTTTGACTTTGGCATCTTCGATAAGGGGAGAAGTACCTTAGGAATATTCTTTCTTGAAAACAAGAACTTGGCATCCCATTACAGGCCCTCATCCATGAAGTACAAAATCAGATGTAATGGCAAGTATTTTCTTTTGATATTGTTCAAGCCATCACCATTATTTTTACAGGTTTGACCAAGAAAAGGAGATGGTTGCGGTGATCTTGTCCTTTCTCTATGATAATGCGATTGAACCTAAGTAGTAGTTGATGACAGCCTTCCTCCACCCCTTTTCGACCATATCTTCTGGAAGGTCAAAAGGAGTAGAACTACTTCAGAAAATTGGGGAAAGCTATGTGTCAGCTCCTCTTCATACAGAAATGGCCGAATGAATTAATAACTCCCTTTGCCCAATGATTATAGTGCATAAAGACTAACAACCAATTGCAAATGTCTCAATGGGCAAGGTTTCTTTTAAATATTTAGACGGAGCTATGATTTAGAGGAAGTTGATGTCTTCCTTAGCTTTAAGAAGTTGTTAATCCAAACATCTTTCAGGTGCTCTGAGGTATGTTATCGAAATCGCTGAAGCACAATATGATGAAAATAAAGATGTTATAATTCATCTTATTTCATGAAAGACTCAAGCCTGGAAGCTTGTTTAGGCTAAATGCGTAAAGTAGTAAGCCTGTCTTACTATGAAGCCATTGAGTTAGCTCTTCAGTGAGCCATTTGGGCACACCTTTGTTGTATATTGCAGAGTAGGATTCAGAGAATCCAGTGTTTCACATATTAACAACATATACCACTTTACATGGTATTATGGCATGGATCTTATGATGAGCAGGCTACCAGATGGACATTGTGCACTTTGGTAAGACAAGCTTAGGCTTGTGGTCTCCCTGAGTAAGAGGGAGTAAGTACAGTTAAATATTTTCTTCATCAAGATATGCAAGAAGCAAAGGATTTCTAAGTGCTTCTACGATCTCTGTTGTAAATCAATATGTCTGTAGAAAGATTTGTATTCATCTATATGTTGTTGGGTAGAGCTATGAGGCTCTCATTGATGATTCGATCATCAATATCATCGTCAAGATCTAATCTTGATCTTTCAGAAAGCAGCTTGGCACTATTCCCTATATGAAGGGATCCTTGGTTGAATATTGAGCTCTGGGAGCTCCTAGGGGCTTGGGGTGCTTATTGAGATATGAGCAACCATAGGGTGAGTGGCTCACCTTCCTCTATTGGTGCGATGTGTACAGGGTGAGTGGCTCACCTTCCCATGTGATACCCCATGATGGTTGACATGTGTAGGGTGAGTGGTTCACCTTCCCCTACATTTACGGACACATGTATGTAGGGTGAGTGGTTCACCTTCCCCTACCGTTGATAACATATGCATAGGATGAGCGGTTCACCTTCTACTGCAAATGCCCCAATAAGAGATGAATATAGGCATCTATTGACATGTAAGTGGGACGTGGTTCATTCTTTCCCCACGTGTATGAAATTTCCTATGATTGATTGTTGTGACTTGTGTTTGTAGGATGTGGTTTATTCTTTCCCTACATGTGATTGTGACTTGTGTTTGTAGGACATGGTTCATCCTTTCCCTACTCTCGATGATTTGCATATGTAGGATGTGGTTCATTCTTTCCCTACGTGTCGTTGTGATGTGTGACTGTAGGATGTGGTTCATCCTTTTCATGTGTTGTTGTGAGCAGGATGTGATACATTCTTTCCCTGCTATTGATTCAGTATCATCCTACCCATGTAGTTTGGGACACATGGGAAATACCTCTCATATAGCCAATGAGTTGGGAAAAGTGAATAGGGACCATAACACTACCAATGGATGCATCGTGTACTATCGTACTCCTTATGTCTAGGATGAATGATGTTTCTTCAACTTGATCACTTGGGATCAAGTCTGATTGGAGTTCACCATTTGGTTATGTGCATTGACTTTTGTTAGAGGAGAGTGGCAAGGTCTTGTGACTCACTCTTGATCAATTCTTCTTCATAATTACATCATGGTTCAGCCAAGAAGAGAAAAAATGTCAGAGATGATACATGACGACAAGATGGCATGATGATTGATCATGGATGGATTGGCAAGTGGAATTCTCCCTAGTTGAGAGGGAGTGTTAAAATTGGAAACTATGGCCAAATTCCACTTTGGATAGTGCCCTTGGGAAATATTATTACAGCATTGAATTCCTCTTTTTGAGAGGACCAAAATCAATCTAAAGATCATCAAATCTGGACAAGGAAAAGTGGATTTTTGGATTTATGTTTTATCGCGTAAATTATCTCGGTCGACTTCTCCTCTATGTCGGCTCATCAAGCCCAACAGTCATGTCTCTTCACCACTATCGAATTATATATATAGAGGAGCCTTCTCCCTCATTTTGTACACATCAACTTACTGGAAAATATGTCTAAGGCAGATGTAGTCTTGGAGGAGGTCGAAGGATTGGTTGGGTGTAAGTTATCTTCTGCACTAGGGTCATGTCTCTCCAACAAGTACAGTCGTTGGTCTGGACAGTTAAAGGAGGGTTTATTTTTGGGTTATTCTTTGCATTAGGGCCGAGTTCCCACAGATAATCAGTCGCAAATTTTGATAAGTAAATTCTGTCACTTCAAGACAGAATTTAAGTTCAAAAGATCTGGTCAGATTTGGGCATAACTCTGAGCTTCTTCCTTTATGTATCTGCAGGCATGCACCAAGTCAAAACAGAGTGGACTTGAAGCCTATCTTAGGATCACATCAACTCTAAGAGCCATCTATAGACAGCCTCTTGCTCAACAAGGGAAGTCGCAGTTGAATGGAGAGTTTCTAGATCAATTGAATGGAACAAGAGTGGACTGTAAGAAACCCTAACTTACCATTGTTGACAGAATGATATCATTGCAGTTTTGGGTTATTCTCTTGTCCAAAGTCATTCATACTGGATCCTCAAATTGACAAGGTATTTTGTCTCTAGTCATTGTACTCTCTCTCTCTCTCTCTGATGAACATTTGATATTAATAATTAGATGAATTGATCAAGGGTTTTCCCTGTCTTGGGGTTTTTCCCTGGCTTGAGCCATATCCATGTGCACTCTTCTCTTGGCTTGTCTTCTGCATCTTTTGTCTATGTTCTTTCTTGAGTTACTGTCATGACAATAATGTCTTATGTGACTGCTAATGAAAATTGGGCTATATGGATCTCTGAAGTAATTGGTCCATGATAAGGTGGTGTTAATTCAAAATTAATAGTATGCAATCCAATTCTCCAAATGATGAGACATTTGCAGTCGAGGGAGGTGAGTAGAGATGTATTAGGAGACCACTTTGTGCTCAACTTCATTTACATTCCTAGGATTTTCAATAGTAGTTGTGATTCTTGCAAAAAGAGCCTTCGGAGGGTAGAGGATTGGTTTGAGAATTTCTTAAGGGTTGGGTGTTTTAGGGTCATGGCTCCGACTAGGCAACAAAATAACAAGGGGAAGAAATTGATGTCGATTTCCAAGATTGTAGCATGCACTAGAGAGACTAGGTTGAGGCACATAATATGGATGAACATGAAATGAAATGTGTTCGCGGTTAGTTTCTCTATGGGTGTCTGGCAAAGGGTGAAGCGGTCATGGACAAGATTGATGCGACAATGCACCGTCTTAGGGAAGCCATGGATTCGAAGCAACTATTGGTTAAGACTCAAGAATGGGTGCATGACCCAATAACTACTCGAACATGAGAGAAGATTCTTTAGGCTCATCAAAATGTGTTGGAACATAAAGGCCATGTTAGCACAAGCAATAGCCCCAAAGAGATCAAAAATCATTAAGTTGAGGAAGCAACCCATTATTTAATGGCAAGTTGAAGCCTTTGTCAAAGGCATCTTTGGGCTCACCATAACCAGAGGTCAAGCAAGAAACAGGTACTGTGCAGAGAATAGAGATGAATCATGGACTCCAAAGAATCACAGGACAACCCCATTTTCATCACAAAGGACCCTCGCTTGCCTTCCTCCAACTTGGTCAGCACACCCAACTCACAAATACCAAATTTAGTGATAAAGGTCACTCAAGCCCTTCCCTAAAGCGCTACCATCTTTGATGTCTTTTAATTATGTCTATGTTCTTGTTTTATGGCTCTATTACGCAGAGCAATACGAAGTAAGGAAAATCTTTAGCCAACCCAACCATAAAGTTTTATGTGATCCATAGACAACATTAGTTTTTTATGAACTTTGTTAAATCATTTTTCTTGATAATATGGTTGAATGGCAAAGCTTGGTTTGCCAATGTGGCAAGCCTTTTGAACATTTATGGAGAGATTGATTTCCCTAGTGTTAGAAACCCCTATGCTCTATAACTTTGTAAATTTTCCAACATTACTTTGAAATAGAAGTTTGTTTGTAAATTAAAAATAAACATAAAAAGCCCATGTGGTGTAGAATAGATGGTGATGGGGTGTATTGTTAAGCCACTCTGTGACATGAAGGTCACCAGTTCGAAACTTCGTGCGCAAAAATCCAGTGATGTTAAGGGTTGGTGTGGGTTTGGTCGGATGCAATCCCCGGGTGATTTTGACGGCATAGATGCCCCTAGGTCGTGGTTTCTCAAGCAAAAGGTTAACTCTGTTGTCATCTCTAGAGAACACAGACAACTCGACAAAAAAATAAACATCAAACAATAACAAAAAAAAAAAAAACTTTGGCATGTAATAAGATCGCATGTTGTCGATTGGGGTTATCTATCCTCCCCACCCAGGTTCAAATCCCTGCTAGTAACATGATGAGTTATGATTCCTTGATAAATATTGTTGTTGTATTGGCTTTGAGCTTTGTGAACTCTTAAGTGAGTATCCCTATGTGCAAACCTAGCACCAAAAACCTCACTCTAACCCACTGGCTAAGAGGGAAGCCAATTTCTTTCCTCGGAATGGGAAGCTGATTTCTTTCTTCAGAAGAAATAAATAAATAAATAAGATTGCATTCTAAAAATTATGACAAATTAATTATTTTTAATTAAATTGGGAGTGGATTATTTGTCATTTATCTTTCATTTTTTTTAATTATGTTAACTTAAAAGTTTTAATATAACTTCCTTACTAAAGAGAAATTTATTCTTTGTTAGAGGGTTCATTTCCCATCAAAACTTAGTTATTGAAGGAGAGAATTTTAAACATAATTTAATATATATATATATCCAACCTGCCTGTGGTTTCCCAGCTGTCCACGTGCATTTTTTAAAATATTGTGGCACTCGTGTGTTATCCCCAATAATGCAATTTCAAGCCAAAATTACACTGCGTGCTTAGCCCCCACATGATTTTCAACAAATTTGAACAATCACATGTGCTTTGAGTCTGTCTTGACCACTACCCCAGTCAATAATGTAACCGTGCCTGTAAACTTGTCGGGAATGTGCGAACGGTTGAAATGTAGCCAAACGGCTATCACCAATAACACAAAATTTCTAGTCATGTTCTACGAAGGAAATGCAAGACACATCAAACTTGTTCAAGAAAAAAATATGAATTGTTTATTAGTGTATTAGATATAGTTGGCAATCAAATGGAATTCTAACTAAAGATAAATTACAATTGCATTAAAGGCATGTTAGCTACTTTTAACAAACTGGTTGCATAGATAAAGAATGTAGATGACGTCCACAATTTAGTAGCAAAAAGAATCTCCCACACAATTGGTTTGCAAGCATCATGAGTTCCAATTACTAACTACAAATATGGCAATAGCAAACAGCATGCATAAATGAGCAAAATTCATACCCACCTAGTGCAAACTAGGGTGTGCTCAGGTTAACAATGGACCACAATGAGTTATCTCTCTCATTGAGAAGAAATTGAGATCTTTGGTTTTCTTGCAATGTATTGGTGCAATTCTCGTATCTATATCTGTGTGTTTATTAATATTTTGTATGCAATCGTATCCCAACTTGTATTTGAACAGTTTCTTTCCTAACAGATTCGAGCAACATAGGCACAAAAGAATGATTGCATAGTGATTGTCATATGTATTGATCCATCACAACAAATCTTAACAGGGATAGCTCTGAGAGGTGGCTCAGCAGGTTCAAGTACTGTGCTGTCCTACTGCCGACCCTGGTTAATTTCTCTGGTAAGAGTCAACAGGTTCAGCAACAGCAGCAATAAGGATGAAAGTCCGCAGCTGGGTCTCGGAGGGTGAGGTGTACCAGTCAATGCTAACAAGTTTACTACAGATGCCATCCATGAATGTGAGGAAGTGTCCCCGGTTTGCATGGGGGATTGTTTCCTTGAAAAAGAAATGGTAACAGGCATGAATTACAGGCCCCACCTCAAACCAAATGACAAAGAACAGGAAAGGTAAGTTAAGATGCATTTACGAAGGAATTGGAAAAAACTGCTCTGATGCAAATCACTGCCCAACGCAGCCAAACCCTAGCCAGCAGCCGCCCCTGACTGCCCTCACTGTTGCAGCCGCCGCACCTCTGCTGGTCGATCGCAATGGAAATGGCGGTAGGAGGGGAGAGCTCTGCTTCCCCTCCAAAAAACTCCACAAACTCTGACAAAACTAAGTACGCTCAGCCTCTTCACCCCTCTGGCGCAGGCCCAGTCGAAGGACAAGACGGACATCAGAAGAATGAAGCAAGGATACATACGGTCCCGACAGAAGAAGACAATGCAGACAAAGAGATACACAATAAAGCTAAGGCGTCTCAGCCAAAGGCATCCTCAGCCACTTGTATCCCAAAAGCTGCCGAACCCATCAAGGTTGACCTGCCTAGCCACCGCATCAATGGTGAGATCCAGTACATGCAAGATCATGCACTAATCGGAAAGTTTCTAGGCTTCTGGCCTACGGAAAAAGCCTTACAAGGTTGGATAGCTTCAAAATGGAAGCCCAAAGGACAAATTACTCTGCAACTAGGACCAAAAGGCTTTTTCACAGCAATCTTTCACTGTGTGGAGGACAGAGTGCGGATATTTGAAGGAGGTCCTTACTTCTTCAACTCTTCAGGCCTCTATCTCACAGAATGGAAACCAAGATTCAATCCCGACAAGGAAGATTTCAGCTGGGCACCGGTCTGGATCAGGATGTACTCCCTCCCAGCGGAGTACTGGAAAGAAGAAACGCTGGCGGACATAGGCAACAAACTTGGCACCTTCATCCGAGTCGCGGCTGAGACAAAAACTCGCAAATATACCTCATATGCCAGGATCTGCGTCCAAATGCATCTGACCAAAGCTCTAGCTGATACGGTAAGACTCTATCACGATGATTATGAATGGACACAACCTTTAGATTATGAGCATATTCCCTTCCGCTGTCGTAAGTGTCATGAGCATGGCCACCTCTTCCGTGACTGTCCATTAAATTCTCAGTCCAAAGCAGCTGCTGCTGTCTCTGATAAAGACTCTGAAGGTTTTATCAAAATTCCCAACCGCCGTAGGCATGCCAAAAAGAGTCAGCCAGTCATGGAAAACGCTCTCAAAACGGACTCCCAGAACAAATTCTCTGTTCTTGCAACGCATGATAAGCAAGATCATCCCAGTTCTGAACCCCCACTCAATCCCTCTTCGCCCTCTTCCTCCCTCCTTCACTCAGACCCCTTGCAGCCCTCTGATCCTGCTCCATCGAATCCCAATCCATACCCTTCTTTGGAGAAAGGAAAATCGGTGTCAAGTCTCAGTCCCTTCTCATTCTCTCAAGAGAAGCCTACATTGGATAATAAGCAGCAAGACTATGATATGGAGACCGATGCTACTCTGGCTCTTAGTCTTCAGCAAGAAGCGGATGAGGAAGAACTAGGAGAAACCACTGTCATGGAAGAAGATCAGGCGGATGTTAGTATAGATGGTTTAGACATCTTCACACTTGAAACGGCATGCAAACAGAAAGAATACAACTCTATTCAACCCTGGCAAATAGACAAGCTGGAAGGAGTCTTAGCCAAGGCGCAGCATAATAAAAGCCTTGGCATACAGGGAGGTAGCCCTTGGGACGGAAAAAAGGTACTCAAAGATCTTAAGAAACGAGGAAGAAAGACAGACCTTCAACGAACCATAGCATTAGGTGAAATACTTATGGAGTCGGGGCGATTCCCTAAGTTGACAAAGTTCTACAAACCCAAATCTCAGTTTACATGAAGTTAATATCCTGGAATGTGAGAGGACTCAACAGCCCCTCAAAACATAGAATGATCAAAAACTTGATTCAACAAGAAAAACCAACCATAGTTTTTCTGCAAGAAACAAAAAGCAGCACTGATGCTATTGAAAGAATTCGCGGCAAAGTCTGGGCAGGAAGCAGAGCCATCTCTGTAGACGCCTCTGGAGCCTCAGGTGGTTTAGCTATTTTGTGGAACCCGCAAATCATCACACTATATGACTTCCACGCCACCCTCCATCTTATTCAAGCCTCCTTCCACCTCGTTGGCACTGGAATCCATGGTCATCTCACAAATGTATATTTTCCTCAGACAATTCAGCAAAAACTAGAACTGCTGGAAACGATCTCTATCCTCAATGAAAATAGGCAATTCCCGCTCTGGATTGGCGGCGGCGACTTCAACATAATAACTTCCATGGCAGAGAAGCAGGGAGGCAGAATCAGGCTCGACAGTGACAGTGAGGGCCTCAAAGAATTCATTCAAAACAATCAACTTATGGACATACCAACCTCTAATGGAATTTTCACCTGGACTAACAAGCGACGAGGTATTCATCACATTGCCTCCAGGCTTGATAGATTCCTTCTTTCTGACAATGCAATCCATCTGGGAGGGGATTTCAATGCTTCCATCATCCCCCAAAGTGGTTCTGATCACTGGCCAATTTTGCTACAATGGTCCAGACCAGGTAACCGCTGCAACAGACCTTTCAGATTCGAAGCATTCTGGCTAACAAATACCACTTTCAAGACGGTAGTCAGCGATGCATGGGCAGCTTACATTCCGCCAGAGGGAGCCAAAATGTATCAATTCCAACAAAAATTGAAAAATCTGAAATATGTCCTCAAAGTGTGGAATCGCACAAATTTTGGTAACATCCAGGAGAAGCGCTTACAATTGGAACAGCAAATGTACAAGCTTCAACAAACTCTCATTCTTCAAGGCAGATCAGAAGAACAAGCTCAACAGGAACAGATACTCTGGAACCAAATCGAGGAACGCAGGAAACAAGAGGAAATACTCTGGCGGCAAAAATCTAGAATCAATTGGCTCAAAGAGGGGGAGAAGAATACAAAATTCTTCCACAAAGCCACCATTCAAAGGCGAATGCACAATAATATTACGTTCATCAACAACCAACAAGGCGAAAGAATTGAGGAACATGAGGATATGGAAAAGGAATTCACAGGGTATTTCAAGGAAATTTTAACGGAACCCATTGAGAACAGGGATGCAGCAATCAGAGCCATCACGCAGCATATTCCAAGCATCATAACTGAGGATCACAATAACAGATTACTCCAGCCCACGACCTTGCAAGAAGTTGAAGAAGCCATGGCTCAACTCAAAGACGGAAAAGCGCCTGGACCTGATGGCTTTACAGCCAATTTCTTCCATGAATTCTAGGACCTCATCAAAAATGAAGTTTGGGACCTCGTTGAAGAATCCAGAAGCATGCACTGGATCCTCCCGGCCCTCAATACCACCTTCCTAGCTCTGGTACCCAAGGGCGAAGAACCCAACAGGCCAGAAAACTACAGACCAATCGCATTATGCAATGTTATATACAAGCTAATCTCAAAGGTCATTGCAAATAGGCTCAAACCTCTCTTGCCCTTACTCATATCTCCGGAACAAACAGGATATGTGGAAGGACGGCAGATCATGGATGGAATCATACTATCAAATGAGGTAATACACTCATTAAAGATTCTTAAGAAACCAGGTATGATCCTAAAACTCGACCTCTCCAAAGCTTTTGATAAGCTTAGTTGGAATTTTATTCATAAAATGCTTTTAGCCTTTGGCTTCAGTGCAACCTGGACCAGGTGGATTATGAATCTCATTACCTCTCCAAGCTTCTCTGTTCTTTTGAATGGCTCTCCCTCTTCCCCCTTTCGACCCTCTCGCGGCATTAGGCAAGGGGATCCTCTTTCTCCTTTTCTCTTTGTTCTAATGGCAGAGGGCCTCAGCAGACTTCTCAAATCAGCCATTGCCTCTCAAGAGCTTAAAGGTATTTCTATCCATGGTCTCAATCCTCTGTCTCATCAGCAGTTCGTTGATGACACCATGCTATTTGGTCATCCCTCCTCGAAAGAAGCCTCTGTGTTTAAGTCTCTCCTCTCCCTTTACTCTGACGCCTCCGGCACCTCCATCAATGCCTCGAAGTCTCAACTCTTCTTTTTTAACACCCCCCCCTCCACGCAAAGGAATATTGCCAGAATTCTGGGATTCACCATTTCCCATTTGCCATCTAAATACCTTGGAGCTCCCCTCTCAGACTCAGCTATCAAACATGCTTCCTGGCGGTCTCTCCTTGATAGGCTGGAATCAAAACTCTCATCGTGGACCTTTCGTGCTCTCAACATGGCAGGCAGATTGGTCCTGATCAAGTCTGTCCTTCAAGCTATGCCGTTGTACCTCTTCTCCACCATGGCAGCTCCAAAATGGGTCCTTAAAGCCATTCGTAACCTTCAGCGCAACTTCCTATGGGGTTCCACTGGTAGGAATCAAAAATGGGCTCTCGTTAATTGGAAAGAAGTGTGCAAAATCAAATCAGAAGGAGGACTAGGGCTTCGAGATCCACTTCAAAGTAACAACACTATGGGAGCCCGAATGTGGTGGAACTGGATCTCCAAGCCTCATTCACCTTGGGCTCGTTTATGGCAAGCAAAATATGCTCTGGGAAGTCAATGGCACGATCTCATCAGAATTAACTCCACAGCCCAAGGCTCACCAATCTGGAATGCTGCAAAGATACATAGCCGCTTCATTCAGGAACACAGTTTCTGGGAAATCCACTCAGGCACGTCAGCCAAGTTTTGGGAGGATTCGTGGCAGCAGCTCCCTAAACTTGCGAATCTATTCCAAATGCCCCTCTGGCAATCTTATATGCAGCAAGAAAACCTCATTCAGGTTCAACAATTCTGGCAACAAACAGAGCATCATGGGTACCAACTATGGAAACCCGCGAGCAGCTGGCAAAGGGATTGGGAGGGCGAAACATACTCAGACATGGATCAGGAACTCTCTCATCGCAGAATCCGCCACTCCAACCAGCAGGATAAGCTCAGATGGGGTCACACGCACAAAGGCACATTCACCACTAAAGAAGCACATCAGCTGCGCTATTCAGACACCCAAGCGGATAAAGATCAAATTTGGGCACGAGTTTGGCTACCAGGGCTATGGCCTAAAATCTCAACCTTCTTATGGCTGCTCAGTAAAAAGCGCATTCTTACTTGGGATAATTTGATAAAAAGGGGATTCATTGGGCCTTCTAGATGCCCAAATTGCAATCTCAACGGTGAGACAATCAGCCATTTAATGGAGACATGTCCGCTAGCAAAGCAACTTTGGGAGAAAGTGGAGAAATGCAACAAAAGAACAGAACCCAGGGGCGAGGATGTAACGGAAAATATCAGGAACTGGGACAAGAACCCATTCAAAAGCCAACTTCTCAATACTTTATGGGGTCTAATTCCAGGTTTTTTGTACTGGCTTCTCTGGAAAGAGCGCAACTCTTGAATCTTCAACAACACTTCCCGGACAATCGACGCTCTGTGGCTCATCTACAAAAGAAATATCCGGGAAACCTTAGCCATAAGAACCTGGTATGATACAGACATGCCAGAAGCGCAACAAGAGAGGGATATTTTAAAAGAATGGAATCTTGACCTTTCCGCCTTTGCAAAGGTCATTACCCGTCCCCCACGCAGCTCCACCTCCCCGTCCTCCTGGTCCCCACCAGCGTTCAACTCTTTCAAGCTCAATTTCGATGGGGCAGCTAAACGTAATCCCGGTCCGGCAGGATTCAGAGGGATCATCAGAAGCCATACAGGAGCACTTTTGCATATCTATTATGGCTCATTAGGCAAAGACACCAACAATGTAGCGGAGATGGAAGGACTCTGGCAAGGGATCTGTCTAGCAGAGCAAAAACACTTCTTCCCTCTTGAGGTGGAGGGTGACTCTCTCATTGTTAAATTTGGACAACTAGGTCCAAACTCCATGTTCTGATGCTCAGATTAAGAGGCTAATATTTTTGTTGGATTCCTCTTTCTGAGAGGTGTAAAATCCATATAAAAATAGTCTTAATCCAATGAGCAGAACTTATATTGTGAATTTATTATTCTTAATAAATTATATGTGCAAGGTCAGCCAGTTTTGTAATGTAGGCTCACATGCCCAACAGATGTGTCACACACCCTCATTGATGGATATATATACAGGAAAAGTTGGAGAGAATTTGATCACAACTCAACTCACATCTTCCTCTCTCATCTTAGAGAGTACGCTACCTGGAGGACGAATTTCAGCCACACGTGGGAAGGACGAAGAGGACAGACCGTACGGATTTTCTGCTAGGGTTTCTGCTGCTAGGGTTTCGCAGTTTAACCAGCGTTGACTTTGGTCAACGCTTGGTCCAATCAAGCTGAAAATTGGTGGAAAGTTCGATTTTTGAAGGCCGTACTATCTGGCACAAAAATAGAGGTCAAAGGGTTGACCGTTTTGCTGCTGCGTTGATTTTTAGCTTGCTGCCCCTGCGTTGACTTTTGTAGAATTGACTTGGGTTGACTCATCTACTAGTTGGAGGGATCTTGTGACACATCTGGGCTGGCTGACCAAAGGAGACTTTGCTAGCTGAAGCATCCTGTTGACCGCCGAAACAATCTCACACATTTTTCCTGTTTCTGATTTGTCTTCTGTAAGATCTGCTTATATGTTCTATCTGCATTTTGCTTAACTACTTGTATGATTGCTGTGAGAAAAGTGAAATTGCTCTTAGCATAGAACATCTTCAAAACTCAACATGGGATCGGAGCTGAGGTGAAGACAAACTCTATCTATAGCAATCATCATCGATGTCAATGGATGCCTTTGTGTCGCTGTACATAAAGGATTATATACGCTATCAATGATATACACGTTGTAACGGAAAGATATACAGCGCAGCTGTAGAGGATATGTTTAGGCAGTAAAGGAAGCCGCAGTCATAAGGACATGAGGCTGCAGTCATGAAGAGTCAAGTATCCGCAGGCTTAAGAGCTCTGGCCAAAGTGCGAAGAGGAGTATTTCTGTGTCTTTTGTTTATGATCTGATTGGCCGAGTAAGGAAGGAGGCTAGCCGAGCTTGTAAAGAGGAGTTCTGGGCATAAAGACAAGGGTTATTCTCTATGCACAGGCCGCTGAGTGATTTGAGTTTTACAATGGGACAAAAGTCTGTTTTGAGAGGGCCGAGAGGCCCAACATGGAGCAGGAAGAAGGCCGCAGTACCCTTGACCATCAACGCAGTAATTAAAGAAGTTTGAAGGCTGTATAGTAGGGCTGTCGTAGCAGCCACAGAAAGCCCTAACCAGGGCCGAAATTTCAGGGTCTGTGCATTGGTCGAAATGTATTTGTGGACAGAAATATGACGTCTATCACAGGTATGTGCTTGTCTTTTGTAATGATGAATTTGCCAGATATTATGGTCCAGATTAGACAGTTTGCAATTCTGGTATAATGGGCTGTAAGAAGATGCTTGGTAAAGCTCCAAGTATAGTCCCTTGAGAGGGACAACAAGGGCTGTTACAAGGCAGATGCTTTGGAGTCTTAAAATTGGATATATGGAAGAGCTTAAGGGTAGTCAAGTGGGCTTATTATCAAACCCCATCTTCTATAGTGAAACATGACAATATGACATAGTTTTCTGACAGTGATCTTCTGCACTTATTGTAGTATCACTTACTCTCATGACAGTTATGCCTAGCAGTGATATTTCAATTTTCACAAGTCCTCCATCTACAAGATGTACTCTATGTACCCAAATTGAAGAAGAACCTTGTGTCTGTATCTGCCATGGAAGACAAAGGATTCAATGTAACTTTCCCTGATGGAAAGGTACTCATGTGGAAGAAGAGCTTCAAGGAAGCTATCTCAATTGGTTTTAGAGTTGGTACACTCTACCAGGTTGGAGGGAGTCCGTTGGGAGCTATGACTTGTGATACTATCCGTCAAACCAAACTATGGCACCGAAGATTTGGACACCCTCATTACAAGGCTCTTCCCGAAGCAAGGAAGGTGGTGACAGGGATGCCTGATTTTGGAAATAATCATGAAGGTGTATGTAAGGGCTGTGCTGAAGGAAAACATTCAAGGGGACCTTTCCCCTCAAGTGTCACAAAGACATCTGAGATATTGCAACTGGTCCATTCTGATCTTTCTGGTATGTTGCCTGTAACATCCCTAGGGGGATGTTCTTACTATATGACATTTACTGATGACTTCTCTCGCAAAACCTGGATATACTTCTTGAAGAAGAAGGATGAGGCTTTCATGTGGTTCCGTACCTTCAAAGCCTTGGTGGAAAATATGACCGGAAAGAAGATCAAGATTTTGAGCACTGACAATGGCACTGAATATGAGTCAAATGAGTTCAAAGACTTTTGCAGAGAAGCTGGCATTAAGAGGGAGACTACCACTGCATATACTCCTGAGCAGAATGGTGCTGCTGAACGCAAGAATAGGACTATTGTGGAAGCTGCCCGTGCCATGCTATGTGACCAGGGTCTTCCAAAGTTTCTGTGGGGAGAAGCTGCAAATACTGCTGTGTACATTCAAAACCGATGCCCTCATTCCGCTTTGGACTCCAAAACTCCCGAAGAGTTTTTCTCTGGTAAGAAACCTGATGTCTCACATTTTAGAATTTTTGGATGTCCTGTCTATTTTCATGTGCCGAAAGAAAAGAGAAGTAAGCTGGATGCTACTGGAAAGAAAGGAATGTTTGTGGGCTACAGTGAGACTTCTAAGGCATATAGAGTCTATGTACCTGGTCAAAGGGAAGTAGAGATAAGCCATGATGTCACTTTTGACGAAGATGCTTCCCTGAAAAAAGTAGTAGATCTTCCTAGATCTGAAGAAAATCATGAAGAAAGACCTGGAAATCTGGAAGAACCCCAGGATGAGACTATGCCTAATGTTGAAGGGCCTATGGACCCTATTGATCCTTCCCCTTCTCTAGGAAAGAAGCCATCATGGCTGAGGGACACCCTCGAAGATGCTAAGGGTCATGCTGCCCCAAGGGGGACATTCCGAGAAAGCAAGAAGCCGTGTAGATACCAAGGGTATCTAGCTGCCATGAGTTCTATTATACAATCTGAACCTGGATTTTTTTGAGGAAGCCATCAAGCATCAAGTCTGGAAGGATGCTATGCATGAAGAATATGAGGCTATTATGAAGAATGATGTCTGGGATGTGGTCCCGAGACCGAAGGACAAATCTGTTGTCACCTCTAAATGGCTCTACAAGATTAAACATGGACCTGATGGGAGTGCTGAAAAGTTTAAGGCAAGATTTGTTGCCCGTGGCTTCTCTCAAAAGGAAGGAATTGACTATGACGATATATTTGCACCTGTGGCACGATATACCACCATCCGATCCATCATAGCCCTTGCTGCTACGCAAGGATGGAGTCTTCATCAGATGGATGTCAAGACCGCTTTTCTGCATGGTGCAATAAAGGAAGAGGTGTATGTAGAACAACCTCTGGGATTTGAAGTTCAAGATCGAGACACTTATGTCTGCAGGTTGAAGAAAGCCCTCTATGAGTTAAAGCAAGCACCCAGAGCTTGGTATGAGAGGATGGATAGTTACTTGATGAAGTTGGGCTTCACTCGAAGCAATGCTGATCCAAACCTTTACTTTAAGGTTGTGGAAGGAAAGCCTCTCATTCTAGTGCTGTATGTGGACGACCTCTTCCTGACAGGTGATGACCCTCTCATTCATCAATGTAAGAGGGAGCTTGCTGCTGGGTTCGAGATGAAAGACCTAGGACTGATACACTATTTCCTAGGCCTGGAGGTCTGGCAGAGACCTGGAGAGATTTTCCTTTCTCAAGGAAAATATATTGTGAAGCTTCTGGAAAGATTTGGGATGGTGGACTGTAAGTCCGTGTCGACACCAATGGAACTCAACTTTAAGAAGTTGAGTGGCAGCGCTGCAGGGCCTATCTTGGCCAATCCTACTGAGTATCGTCAACTCATAGGAGCTTTGATGTTCTTAGTGAACACCCGTCCGGACATATGTTTTGCAGTGAATACTTTGAGTCAACAGATGGTTGAGCCTCATCTTTTTCACTGGGTTGGTGCCAAGAATCTTTTGAGATATCTTCGGGGCACGATAAACCATGGGCTGAGATACACTGTCGGGAGTGTGATACTCCGTGGATATACTGATGCCGATTGGGCTGGCAGTGTGGTGGATCGTAAGAGCACATTTGGATGCTGTTTCAATCTTGGTTCTGCTTCGATCTCATGGATGAGCAGGAAGCAGAAGTCGGTGGCTTTGAGCACCGCGGAGGCCGAATACATTGCTGCTAGTATGGCCTGTTGTGAAGCAGTTTGGTTGAGGAAGCTCTTTAGTGAGCTGTTCCAACATGTGCTAGATACCACTGTGATACTCTGTGATAATCAGAGCGGGATTCATATGACTGAGAATCCTGTGTTCCACGACCGATCCAAGCATATTGATATCAGGTACCACTTTATCCGGGATATGGTACAGCAAGGCGCCGTAAGGCTCGATCATATAGGAACTGATGAGCAGGTCGCGGATATTCTCACTAAGCCCCTGGGGAAGGTCAAGTTCCTAACCTTCCGTGAGAGTCTTGGTGTCGTGGAAAGACCCTATGATGTGGGTCCTGTTGGACGATGAGCTCTGGGAGCTCTGGGGGGCTTTGGGGATAGCTTCTCGGAGCTATAAGCACTCATAATGCTTTTGCCCCACCCTTGTGATTATTGAGCTGGTTCGCCACTCATTTATCTGTGCCCCGTATGCATCCTACCCATTGAGTTCAGGGCTCATGGGAAGTACCTCTCATTTGGCCAATGAGGTGTGGAAAAGTTAGAGACTATTAGCAAAGACTGATGGACGCATCAGAGATTGCCGTACTCTCTATCTAGGATGGCATGGTCCAACCACTTGATCTGGGATCAAGATTTGTGAGGTCTGGGACCTCTGGACTGACTATGTCAGTCGGGGAATGATGTCTTTGTGACTGACCCACTTCTGTTCTGAAATAAAGAAGCCAGCAAAGCAAGTTTCGGCGGGATGACTCACGATGTTGATTGCACTAATAAATGGAGTTCTCCCTAGTTGAGAGGGAGTGTTAAATTTGGACAACTAGGTCCAAACTCCATGTTCTGATGCTCAAATTAAGAGGCTAATATTTTTGTTGGATTCCTCTTTCTGAGAGGTGTAAAATCCATATAAAAATAGTCTTAATCCGATGAGCAGAACTTATATTGTGAATTTATTATTCTTAATAAATTATATGTGCAAGGTCAGCCAGTTTTGTAATGTAGGCTCACATGCCCAACAGATGTGTCACACACCCTCATTGATGGATATATATACAGGAAAAGTTGGAGAGAATTTGATCACAACTCAACTCACATCTTCCTCTCTCATCTTAGAGAGTACGCTACCTGGAGGACGAATTTCAGCCACACGTGGGAAGGACGAAGAGGACAGACCGTACGGATTTTCTGCTAGGGTTTCTGCTGCTAGGGTTTCGCAGAAAGTTTGACCAGCATTGACTTTGGTCAACGCTTGGTCCAATCAAGCTGAAAATTGGTGGAAAGTTCGATTTTTGAAGGCCGTACTATCTGGCACAAAAATCGAGGTCAAAGGGTTGACCGTTTTGCTGCTGCGTTGACTTTTAGCTTGCTGCCCCTGCGTTGACTTTTGTAGAATTGACTTGGGTTGACTCATCTACTAGTTGGAGGGATCTTGTGACACATCTGGGCTGGCTGACCAAAGGAGACTTTGCTGGCTGAAGCATCCTGTTGACCGCCGAAACAATCTCACACATTTTTCCTGTTTCTGATTTGTCTTCTGTAAGATCTGCTTATATGTTCTATCTGCATTTTGCTTAACTACTTGTATGATTGCTGTGAGAAAAGTGAAATTGCTCTTAGCATAGAACATCTTCAAAACTCAACACTCATCCTAATAGCTGCAGCCAAGAAAATTCAGGCAGGGGCGACAGCAGTCAAATTAGCAACCAGCTGGAGACTACTAAGCAGGCTGGAATCCCTGGAGGCAAAGCTTAAGAATCCACAAAGAATAACCTTCCAGCATGTGCGAAGAACAGCAAATCAGGTAGCCGACAGAATGGCTAACCAAGGTGTTTTTCAGACATCACCATACTTCTCCGGCTCCTTGGACATGGTCGAGGATGAACAACTCAAAAAGGACTGCATCGCTTTGGTGCAAAAGGACCTCTCCCTCCCGGATGCGGGTGGTTATATGGCATAGCAGGTCCGTGGCTCGTCATAAGGGCATGTGTACGCCCGGACGAGCCACGTATACCAGGAGGATTTGTATTAGGTGTAGCAGCGTGCAGCATTTAAGTTCGCAGGTGATGGTTCATGGCAGTCGAGTCCTTTCGGCATTTACTGCCCTTCTTGGTAACTGGAACATGGCGCTTCAAAGCCACAGCTTCTCGGTCATTCTCCCGCAGTTCGTGTTGGCTCATGCTCTGGTCCTGAGGGAGGTTGTGGTGGCTCATTGTATTGGCTCCTGCTCTGGTTCTGAAGGTGGTTGTGGAGGTTCTGAGGTCGCGAGGGGGTATTCCTTCAATTCGAGCAATTCGGGGATGTATGTCATTCTCCCGCAGTCTGGTATAAGGATTGGGTGCTCGGCGGTGGTGTGGGCTCATTCTCTGGTTCCGAGGGAGGCTGCGCGAGAGTATACCTGCTACCCGCCCAATTCAAGGATGCAGCGAGAGCGCCAACGAGGGATAAGTCGGCGCGGGAGTTATAGAGGCCGGGCTTCGTCTCAGAGGCAAGCCCCCTCCCCCTCCTCCTCAATCGAGGTTTCTTCCGAACGCAGACGATCCAGGGGACGGGCAGTGGGCAGAGGAAGAGCCGCGGAACACCAAGAACGGATGGAATGTGGGCACTCTGAGCATCCCATGGTAAGATACCGCATTCCATGCACACTGTCAAATTCTACTTTCTTTGTAACGGTTTCGGTGGAGCACTGCAGAAATCCTCGAGGTCAAGATGAGGCTCTTCATGCCAGCCCTCCGCGGATTCCTGGGTTGGCTCCCACAGTTGATATGCAACTTCCCGCCATTGACATGCTGCGCCCTGTTCAAGACAGTTTCTCCCCAGATCCTGGGGCAGGCCCAAGTGAACCTGTGCAGCGCAACATTCCCACCGAACCGGACATCCACCAGCCTCCCAGATGCAAAACGGAGGACGACCCGCACACCACTGATGATGACTAGTTCGCTCTGCAATTCGCCACAGGTTTCTGAGCAAGGAATTTTTTCACTGTCTGCTCTCACCGCTATCTTATATGTGTCAGGTCTTTGTCATTATGTAATTCTGTCCTTCTCTGTTACAGTGACGGCTATCTATAGTTGTTTCAGTCTCCATGTGTTTCAGTCTCAGCTAAACATGTATGTCGGTCTCATGAATGTCGATTTGGTTCAAGTGTCAGTCTTTTGTAATTTTGGAGATGATTATTCCTGAGCTTACTGTCAGTCCTTCGACAGGAATCACAGGGCTTCGGCTCTGTTGTAACACTGATGATGTAATTTTTGCCTTTTTTGTAATATAATAGCATAGTCTTATTCAGGAAAAAAAAAAAAAGTTAAGATGCATTTACGCATCACTGAGAATTGCTTGACAAGTTTACAAGGGTAAGCATTTGATAAAATAGTATGGGAAACATCTCATCCAATCTGATTTCTGAAATACAAGTTAACTGCATGTTGAAGTTTGAAATACAACTCAGTCAAATTTTTCTGCAATTCAAGATACAAATAACCACAAAAGCGATAAGCTTTCCTCTCATTTTCCTTTCGTTAAAAAAAAGTCAATGAAAATAAACAATTGCAACACAGAGAAACATTGCCCTTCAAAAATTACAAAGAGTAATAACAACAGAAAATAGGGAATAGTACAAGTCCTCCAAGCTTATAATAGTAAAGGAAAAAAAAACACTCCAGGACAAATAACATGACATAACCAAGAGCTCTTCCATTACTACACATAGAAACCTACAAAAAGAAAATATATGAAGAGAAGCAACAAACAATTTTTTTTGGAGCATTGGAACCACATCACATTCTGTTCATGGATTCCTACATCTACGAGAAGCATAAATAAATAAATATTCATTTATCTTTCAGGTTTAAACTAGCCATTCCAACAACTGCCCTGTTATCCTCATATTCATTGTACTCTTCTTCATCTTCACCCTCTGAGCCTTCATCTTCACTGCCACCATCTTCTTCATCAGAAACATTTTCGAGGTGCCCAGCATAATCATTACTATATGCATCCCCAAAAGATGATTCCCCATAATAATCCGTTTCACCATGAGCCTGCTACACGGGGAAAATATCGCTGTGATGATTAGTAACTTGAAAAATCTTATCGTGCAGCTGTGTCCAATATTGCTGTACTAGCATTTTATTATTATAAGGATAAATATTTTCCTTGATGAATTTAAATGTTAAAGTGATTTCATTTCACAATCATGAAAAGCAAACATCTAGGCAAAAAAGACAGAACCCCACCCAATGTAGAGACATGCAATCCACAAAAGAAACAAAAAGATTACAACAGGTAAGAAATGAGGAACTGGAGTTCAATTGATGAAGCATTACATTAAAAATGATGATATGTTGCACCAAGGATAGGAAACATAAAAACAGAAACACTAGAAAAAGAGATTTCCAAAATAGGGACAGCTAATGTCCAATGTTGGCTGGAAACTTGGGTAAAGCGTATAGAAGGAACAACAAAACAGCAAGAAACTTCAATGAAACCTCTCGAAACCTTTGTGCAAGCTTTGGAAACCCACAGGAAAGCCTTGAAAACCCCTAGACAATTCAGTGAATATGAAACAGAGCCAGAATACCCTAGAAACAGCCAAAAACTGCTAATACTGTTTTTTTACACAGTTTTATGGGGTTTCCAGCCTCCTTGGAAGCACGCCCAGTGAGGTTTCCAAGTTTGATGTGTTTTCCAGGACCAGAACAAGTCCCAATGTGATGGGAAATGTGTTTCAGGTAAAAATAAAATCACAGTTACCAGGTTCAAAAGTTTCGTCAGTTCAGGAGGGGGGTGTTTGGAAAAGTTTGGTATTTCAGAAAAAGTTCAAAAAGTTTGAAAATGGTTCAGAAATATGGAACAAATAAAATTATACTTGAAATTTAAACATATTATGAATAAATTCAAATAATCATAGAAACATGCATAAATATAGTATAGTTATGTGATGTGGGGAGCCACAGGGACTCTAAAGGAGTTATTTTGCTTTTGAAACATTTTTAAGGATTTTTTTTCCATGCCTTTTTGAAGGAAAGGTTTAGAGGTCCACTCTGGATCAGTTCAGCTGATCTGAAAGGTTCAGGGTCTGGTAGAACCTGGTAACCATGATAGCAATTATGCAGCCTCAGGGTTTATAGAAATAGGGTGATGACACACCAAGTTAAATACCTGTCTAGGATCACCACTAAGCAGCTTGGGATGTCAAATTGTCAATTCTATTTTCAACGTCTTCTACAACTATGTAATATAGTTTTGCTAACCAACATGAATCATCTCTGCTTTCCTATTTCACATGAGTTAATCGTTTACTCCAGACATTGTGTAGATATAAAAAAAAGTAATTATTTTGTGCACTAACATTGTGACTTTGAATGAATTTCCATCTTGAATACAAAAACAGAAGAAAACAAAGGTAATAGTTTCAAGATTCAACAGCAAGTATTTAATTGTTATTTTTGGCACACAAAATCAAATGAAATCCATAGGGTAGCATCAATCATACAGAATGAATAAAATTCCTTTACAGCAGTAAATAAGTTCAAAAAGACTAGGCAAGAGATGTCAATGTGCATGGATACCATAAAAGCAAAAGTTCATCCTATTTTATTAAGCACAACAATACAAGAACAAAAATACTTCAAAAACTAAGTCCTCAAAATAAAGAAGTACAGTTAAATATGATGAAGTTGAAGCTTATTAAGGTTACCTGGCGTCCAAACTTGTGTTGCCGAACAGAAACACTCATATCTTTTGTCTCTCTCAAAGCATAACCACACTTCTTACATGTTAGTCCCTATAGAGTGACAGGAGATAACAAATGTCAATTAGTCATTTTGTTTATTTATCCCTTCAACATTCAGTACAAGAACAGTTTCACGTCTCTTTCCTTATAAATGGAAATCCAGTTAAACTAATTCACAAAGAAATGATATGTAAAATGCACGAACACATTAGCAGATGGATAATAGTGCCAACTCCAAATTCAAATAATAATAATAAATCCCTATCTATGAAAAGAAATGGGTGAATGGCTAGAATGTCATTTGGGAGATGAGAACTGACATCCGTACCTCTCCTTTCTTGGTTGCATTAGTGACACTTTTCACATGATCATCACAGAAGCAAATCTTGCAACGCAAGCATGTATATATTCCAAGACGATTGCAAGACAAGCAATGAAAAGTCTCACTATCAAGCTGTTGGCAGGAAGCTTGATGCTCAAACTGATCATCCTCACACAACCATTGATCACATGAAAAACATCGGAACATCCTCCCACCATGATCCCAAAGAGTCCGCTCACATTCAACACATGTTGCATCAGTTAGTGGACATGTACAGCAATGAGTTGTGAGGCAGCGTTTGGAATGGCATATGAATGCTTCACAGAAATCACATATGCTGCCAACCATGTTCATTCCTGTAAAGTGCATCATCCAAGAAAAATAAATGGAAAAGTCCTGTTAGATGTGAGCAAATAAATCTCAGTTGATACAAGTCCTGTAAAGTTCATCTTACGAGAAATGTAAATAAAATGGAAAAGTACCTTTAAATGTGAGAAAATAAATCTCAGTTGATACAAGACGGATGGCATCAAGCATGTTTGCCATTTGCAAAAAAGATGTCCTAATGAGTACTGAAATAGCATTGCATATGGAATGAAAGGAAATGAAGTGAAATTGTATGAATGTCAACAAATGACCAAAATAGGTCAATGGGACTAGGAAGGTCCAATCATCTAAATTTTACATATTCCCTGTACTGATTTGGTAAGAGGAGCAACCCCATAACAATAACAAAACATTATACCAGTAGAACCCTCACAACCTCTGAACAGTGACAATTATATAAAACAACAATGGCAGTTTGGCTTAACATGAAAAATACTCATAAATCAGGCAGTTTAGGCAAGTAGTTTTAAACTTTTATGTAATTATTATTCTATTGAATATGAAGTTTCACTTTGGCCATTAAGCATCTCAAAAGCAACATTTTGGGATTTAAGACAATTGAGGATACCTTCAACATTTCAGCTTTCCCTTTAGTTGGTTCTTGCAAGTGATCTTAAGCATGCATACTGTTTCGGAGGGCACCAAGGTCATGAAAAGTTCAACAGTGTTGCTCCGATTACTCTTCAATCTGTATCAAATTGTATGAAGGCAACTTTGTCCAACGCTCTTATTGTGAGGTCTCACCCAACCTTCTCACCTGCTATCATGCTAAAACAAAAGCTTTACGCTCAAAGAATAATGAGCTAGTAAGCCTGAGAAACCAATATAGCCCATGGCATTATCATTGAAAGAATAAAACTACAAGAGTTGGCTCCACCCTTCACACAGAACTAGATCCAAGTTGAATTCTAGAACAAGAAGTGGCAGTGGTGAGAGCCACAACAGGAAGGGACCACTTTCCAACCAAATATGGCAAGCATATCATAATCACTAAAAATGAGATTTGCTTCTTCCAATGTTCAGCATAGAACAAGATAATGATTGCCGGGAATTAAATCCTACCCCAGAAACTGAACAATCTATCCTTGAAATGGGCTAAAAACAATAATTAGCAGCTCCTCCTTCAACTAGCAACAATTCAGCATGCGCTAAGTTTCCTACTTTTGGCACTCTCATGTTTTGCCTGTGCATTGATAAGTCTTTAATATACTGTGGACTTCATGTACCTTAGAATTCTTTGCTGCTTTCCATGAAAACCTTTAGGACTTCGCAGAAACTGTGACACAACCCCAACTGCATAATCAAATCTGGCCTCGTAGTAGTGAAATAGATCAAACACCCTACCAGATGCCTGTATTAAGCTGTATCCACTGGCTTTGAACCCTCACAAGCTGATAACTTCTTTAATGCTTCAATAGGACTTGCAATTAACTTTCATTATGCCACATTGAATCTGTTAGGTTTTGAGTGTTTCCTGCAAATACTCAGCCTAGGACATAAAGATGCCGCCATCTTTCTGCCATATTGTATCTTTTGACTGTTTCCCATGCATACTTTGGCCTAGGTCATAAAGATGTTGCCATCCATTTGTAGGGTGAGGCTTTCACACTTCTTACTCTTCATACACACACCCCTCAGATGTGGTTGTGGAGAGTATTTTTCTTGCACTTGCCATAAATGACCCAACTATAGATAACAAGGGCCTTCCACTTGTCCTTGCAACAACTCACTTGTGTTAGATTACTTTCCTTCCAATAACATTGTCTTAGCCTATGTGCACAATTATGGCTAGTCTAGATAATGTCTACTGTTTTGAACTTTTGATAAGGTTTCCTTACCTTTGTCCGCTTTTATCTTCAGCCTTTGGTCACATGTTTGGCCTTTTTGCTATACCCTTTGGGCTCTCAATCTGGGATATCTTCCAAGTGATTTGATCATTCTTGAGCTATGTAAACTATATGTGGTCCCTAGTTGGTTGGAGATGTTAGAAAATCAGAAAGGCAGAAAGATTCTCTTATGTTGATACTTGTGATATTTTTGTAGTCTTATTAACTTTTCTTTATGTTCTTCTTTTATCTTCTTTTCAGCAAGCAATCATCAAATCAAAACATGAAGATCAACCATACCAAATATAGGCACCCAGCCAGGGCTAAAACCCGTCTATAGGGGAACCCAGTCAAACTCTTCCACTAGCAAATTCAAATCAAACTTGAGACAATCCAAGACCTTAGACCAGACCAAAAGACCCTCCTCCTCCACCAAGTCAGCCTTCCAAGATGATTATGCAAACTTCAGTAGTCACTTCTTGTCTAGCAGCTTCAACCCAGCAACAATCCAGAATTTCGGCCCTACTACAAATCTGAAATTTCGGCCTCCCCAGCAGCTTCAGAATTTCACACGTGTGAGTCAAAGAGAGAGAAAAACAACTTCTTCTTGCTTGAAAAATGTCTCCTTCTTTGCTAGGGTTTTCTCCTTCTTCTTGGGAATTTCACTCTTCTTTTCTGCCTCCAACTACTGCAGATTGAACTTCTTAGTTGATGCTCCAAATAAGATCAAATAGCTGTCAATATATAGTGAGTCTATGAAGTCAAATTCCCTTGATGAGGCCAACTTGTCCTTCTTTGAGGCCGACTTGGTGGAAGAGGCCTGAATGACCTAATAGAATTTTTTTCTTGATAGATAAAGCCCAAGAAGGGTCTTTTACATGATGACAAAGACAAAGACCCTTGACATAAACCCTAGAAGCCTACAATGGAGGCTTTAAAGTAAAAATCATTAACCCAAGCATGAAACTCATGTTTTAATAAATCAATTTCTTTTACAATAAATTTTATTTTTCTTTCTTTTGACAAATACATTACATTATGACTCAAATACAATTACGAAGACCGACACTAGTTACATTTTTCAACAGGAGATGCCTCACCTTGGGTCTCCAACATCCCCATATCCATTTGTGCACTCTTTTCAAGGGGTCTAATTGGTCAAACTCTCCTTACTTTTGGTGCATGGTGTGCACTGTGAACTATGGGTTTTCCATATCATGCCATGCAAATCTCCCAGAGCCTATAGATCAAAACAATTACTTTTCCAAAATTACTTATAGTACCCCTATGGTGTACCTTGATCAAAACCTGTAGACCATTTCATACGAGAAGATTACCTTGTCAACTACAATGTTTTAAAACTTCGACTCGGCCGAGTAGACTCCAACTCTGACTCCGACTCGATATCGACTCGGCCGGCTCGATTTCAATGAATCGATCGTTGTAAAAAAATACATTAAATATTTATTTTTTTTTATAAAAAAACATAATTTTAAAGATTTTCATTCATGTTTCCAAACACACAGCATTAGAATATAGATAGAAGACAACATATGATTAAAGTAGGCTCATGATTCATGAATATATCCATTATATCAAAATGGCACCCAGTGCATTGTCCAATACATACACGATGATGATATAGAGATCAAAACAAAAACACAAAACCAAGGAGGCTAGAAATGGCCTCTACAACAAAAGTAAATTGTGACCAGTACTACTGGCTACTGCTAGAGGAGCCAAGATCATCTGGCTCAACCTCTAGATCAGAGTTAGACAAGCCAGCCCATGGCTCCTCATCATCATCTCCAACTGCAACTGTAGAAGTGGTAGCACTAGCAGGCTGTGCAGCAGCTGCAAGCTGAGATAGACGAGATATGTGCTTTTGTCGTGGCTGAGCAGAGGAAGCGCCTGCAACTGGAGGACTTGCTGGCCCTGAAGCTGGTATAAGTGGATCAAGATTTGCATTCAACTGAACATTATGTTCGAGTGATGCTATCGTCTGTAAATCATAATCAATATCCTCATCAGAATGAAACTCTGTTGGATGACTCTCCACTACCCAATCTGATGTTGGATCAATGTCTTCCAACACAATGGGCTCTGAATCAGGTCTTTTGTTCAACAATTGGTTGTGTCTGAGTTGGAGGTTGTATTGGACATAGACTAGATCATTTAACCGTTTTTTATCCAAACGGTTTCACTTCTTCGTGTGAATCCTCTCAAAGACAGACCAATTGCGCTCACACCCAATAGCACTGCAAGTTTGACTCAAAATACGAATTGCAAACTTCTACGATTCAGGACAATGGCTACCAAAAGCCTCCCACCATTGTGCTGCAAAAAACATAGGAGTGTAATGAGTTAGCTCAACAAAATTACAAATGATATCCAACTTTCAAATTATAAACAATTTAACAAAATAAGTATTAAGAATTTGAAAATTGAAATTTTGTTTACCTGGCTCATCTGCTTCCCTTGCAATCTTTGCTAGGTTCTTCCCAAAGGTACCTGAGGCATTGCTAAAGGTTGTGACCTGTCGGTGTATCTCCAGCTGATCACACTCCAATGGGATCATGCAATCAATGCAGTCAATCAATCCATCTCTAACCCCCCCCTTCAAAGCTCTTGTCGCCTTAGCTTTATAATGATACCGTGGGTTCAAAAAATACTCAGCTGCTGAGTTGATTGTTCCATCTTTCATCAATAATTGCCCAAATGGACCCATACTTAACCACTTTATCCTTCTATGCCCTCTTTATTTGCTCCTTTGCTTGATCCATAGCCTCATAAATGAAGCCCATAGCCAATCTTTCCCCATCCACCAACCACAACACCTTAACCAGTGGCTCAGCAAGCTTCACAATCTTTGTTGCCTTTCTCCAAAATATTTCTTCATTAACTTTCTTTTTCAATTCTTTGCCTTCCTATTTGTGGGACCACTAGCTTTGATTCCATTCTTCACTGGAAAATATCTTTTGCAAGTTTCTATGTTGCAAAAGCATAGATTGCAATGTCAAAAAATGAGTAGCAAATCTAGTGATGGCAGGCCTAATAATATCCCTGCCCCCTGTGTGTCTCCTCATAAGGCTCAAAATCCATGAATGATTGTAGATAAATTTTGTTATGCTTTTGGCATGATCTACAATGTTTTTGACCCAATCTAATTTGCCAATATCCTCAAGCATGAGGTCTATGCAATGTGCAGCACATGGGGTCCAAAAGATGGTTCTGTGTTTTTCCTCTAACAGTTTACCAGCAAGAACATAGATAGAGGCATTATGTGTAATGACTTGAACAACATTAGCCACCCCCACCTCCTCAACAACCTCATCCAATAGCTAAAACAACAATTGTCCATCTTTTACCTTATCAGATGCATCAACTGATTTTAGAAACATGGTTCCCTGTGGGAAAAAGATTAAAAGGTTTATGACAGTATGGTTCCTTTGATCAGTCCATCCATCTGACATGATGGTACATCCTATTCTTGCCCATGAGCCCTTGAAATCTTTCAAATACTCATTAATGGGGGAAATTTATTTCTGCAAACGATAACCCCTTATCTCATGCAAAGTAGGGCCTTTGAAGCCTTTCCCAGCAGCATGTATCGCATCAAACATTAGCTCATAATATGGTGAACGGGAAGCATTAAAGGGGATATCAGCATCATACCACCATCTACATATGTAATCACAAGCAGTCTCCCTCAATTCTTTCTTCCAATGGTCATCTAAAGTGGGCTGCAAAGTTCTACTAGCTTGAGGACCATGTGCATCTGATGGAGAGGAGGGTGTGACAGTGAAATAACTTTTGATATTCATATCACCTTTCTTTTGCATTTTACCCTTACCCTTTTTTTGAATAGACTCCAAAGAGGGAAGAACATATCGGAAGGGGTTGGATGCATCAGTACAAGGGATAGAGGAAGAACCCTCAAAATCAAAATGGGGGTTGGTAGCCAGCGTTTTTTGTATACTCCTCTTCCTCCCAATTTCAACCTCTAACTCTTTTTGCCTAGCCTTTTCTTCTTTAAACTTCTCAAAGTTGGCTAACAATTCCTTCCTAATCTCCCCAATTTCATCTGATTCACATGGAGTAATTTGGCCTCTAATCCCCGCCAAGTGTTGTTTCAACCTATTAATGCCCCCAGGACCTTCCTTAATTTTTCTATGGAAAAATTTGCAATGCATTTGACTATCAACCATTTCAACATATGCCCAAGCAACATCTTTCACTCTAGGTGCCATTTTTTGACTTGGAAATGAAAGCAAAAAATCTGAAAATGAAAACAAAAAAAATAGCATTGCTTCAATGTTCATTTCTTTCACAAAAAACACTCTTTTCAATTTCCAGATTTGCACATAAAAATTAATAAGCAAAAACAGATTTTTACAAGTGAAAAAAATACCTCTAGGCACAAACTGCCTCCTCAAGGTTGCTCCAACAAACCAACTCCTCAATGCTGCTCCAAATGGCTGCCCAAGAAGCTCCTCACTCCTGCTACAATGCTTGCCCAAGACTCCTCACTGCTGCTCCAAAAACAAACTCCACAACTCCTCACAAACTCTCACTCAAATGCAATGAGATGGCTGTGAGGAAATGAGAGGGGTTGGGTGGGTTTTATAGGGTTTAGGAGAGGGGAATGGACCCCAAAGAACCTAAAGGCAAATTAGAAATGGGTTTGGGGTCCCCAAAAAGCAATTTTCAAAACAAACAAAAAATCGTTGTTCTGGCTTTTTCGGGCCGCTGTCACCGAGCCGGCCGAGTAGGCTCGAACTCTGCCAAGTTGGCCGGGGTATTATCGAGCCGGCCGAGTTGTCGACTCGATAATAACCCAGCTGGCTGTTCCGGTTCGAAGGTTGAGTCGACCCAGTGGGGGCATGACTCGGACCAACTCGGCCAAGTCAGTTTCAAGTCGGCCGTTTTTTAAAACAGTGATCGACTAGCCTAAAACTCGGTTACACCCTTCAAGAATTTCCAAATCTATTTAAGTTAGTGTTGATAATATTGGCATTGGCAAAAAATTGGTGAGGGCCTAGATTCCAGAAAACATCTCTGAAATATCGGCGAAAAAATCGACAAAACATGGAAAACATTAAAAAATACAAAATATATTTGTTTTCAAAATTTTAAACATATAAAGCAACAACAACATCAAATAAACACATGGGCACATAAATATGGAGAAAGCACTAATATATATGATGTAGTGGATGCCAAATAAAAAATTATACATCAAATTCGATACTGAATCTTGAATCCTCATCATCAATATCACCCTCTAACCATTATAATAAGATAATATAAGCTTAACATGTCAAATTGAGATTTTGTTTTGAGCAATGGGTACATTTTTACTAGGGTCGTGACACAGGAGTTCAACAATCACTACCACCAACATTGAGGTATATAGAGGGCTTGGTGCTCTTGATTAAATGCTAGTGCCATGCCCCCATGCCCTCATACATGACAAAATCGAATGGAAACGTTACAATCTCCCAAATCCTAAAAATTGTTAAGTTTGCTAGATTTTGAGTGGGACCTAAAATTCTACTTTCTCCATATGAAAGCCAATAAGATTGGAACCACTCTCCAACATCCTGAAACAATGAATGGTGATTTTAATAATTTACGTAAAAGCGATCCCTTACTTTAAGAATTTAACATTACCATTAATTACATAACATTAGTAGGGGTTGGACAAATCCACTTGCTCAACACTTGGAATCCCTTCTAAGATTGCACAATAACCCTCAACTACCTCCAAATTGTCTCACAAGTCCAACTTGTTGAATGAAATGACAAAAAATGAAGGCATTATGACTCAAGACCATGATTTGTTAATAAACTGGGTGAAAAATCGAAACAATCACAATTTTTTAGTAAATTGTGCAATGTTTATTTTAAGGAAAAATTGCAAGCCGAAAAATCAGATCGCCACAAAAATTGTGATTTTTCGACACATTGCCAAAAAATCATTGATGTTATCAACACTGATTTAAATCATCTCTTGGTCTTTGTTAAGGGTTCCAAATCTTACTATATTACATGTCATTGCTATGTTAGACTAATGTCAAACTTGTGATCTAGCTCTCTTCCTCTCACCTCTCAGTGACTTGGACATCTTAGATCTGTTGTTTCCTTCAACCCTCCATCATTTGAAGGCTTCCTCGATAGGCTCTCCTTTACATTGGCTTGGTTTCATCCTTGTTGAATTGATTGGTTGTTCTACAATGTCTTTAGCTTCATCCCATACCCACATCTTGGTTTTCCAACATCACCACTTAAAGGGGGCGATGGTTTCCAACATAGCTTGCAAGGAAGGTGCATTCAAATTAAGGGCATTTGGGTTACCAAACATGCCTTTTAGGGTTTTATATTTTCTGTGTGATTCATTGCTTTTGCATATCTTTCCTTATTACATTGGTAGATAGCATATCCAAGTTTGTTTTGCAAGATTATCTTAGCACAATCAAGTGCACTAAGTTCATTCTTTTCCCTCTCCTAGCTACCTATTGTATTGCTTCTTGCCCTAGTCCAAGTAGCATTCAATTTGGATTCTTATTTACTTCCAAAGCTAGTTAAAACTCTAGTTCACCTAGGATGGTCAACAAACCCTAGGACCTCCTTCCATGTGCTTTATCACTAAAGTAAAAGAGTAAAATATTTAATGTTTCATGTTCATTGTGTGCATTGAATGGAATAGTGGGGTTAGATAGGTTGCATCTCTCTTTCCTTTTTCTTTATTTCAATTCTCTTTACTTTCCTGCGAGTAGGTAGACACACCAAGAGTTTAAAGGAAGATGAGCCCTATTTTGGCTCCCTTTGCTCTTCTTAATTCACCATCATATTTACTTCTTGTTGTTAAGACTTAAGAGAACTCGCCACTAATCATAATCACCATAGTCGTAGGTTTCACATAATCAACTCTCTAACCCTAATTAAGTTAGTGGGCTATTCCCCTCCTTTTAACTTCTATCCTTCCTTAGTTTGCCTGATTTCTTCTGAAAACTAGGGGGCCACCCCCTTTCCTTGTAAAAATTTATGAATCTCACACATTAGAAATCCCTAATACATTATCTGGTTTATTATCTCCTACTTATTCATTCCATTAACAAGTTATTTATTAATATAAATATCAAAATAAACACAAATGCAACCTTCACACATATACAAATCAGCAACTGAAATAACTGAGACAATCACACAAGGGACATCGTTATTTTTGGACAATCGTCCCTGGAAAAACCCAATGTGGGAAAATCGGTGCAGCAGATATGAGGGTTTTATTATTATGCAGTTTCTGAATACAACTAGGGTGCCAGAAATGGCTCACCCTTTAGAGATTTTCCTTGGCAGAAGTACCTCTCCTCGGAGACAGATATTCCGACTGATCAGCAACCAGATGATTGATCCCACAACAACTTTGACAGTTCCTTAGCTGGACAGCGAAAGCTGCTCCAAGCTTCTCTCTGGAACTGCGTCACCCTCTACAGCTCTGCGTCTACCTCTTAGCTCCCAGTTTGTCCCACGAAAATTTCTCAGTGCTGCCTCTTCAGCCCAACGTCAGCTCTGCAACCCTCTAAGTAGCCTCTGTTGCCTCTGCATCTTCTGCATTGGCCTCCTTAGCCTCTGCGTCAGCCTTCTTAGGCTCTGCGCTGTCTCTCCAACACTTTCTCTGCCTCTCTGATATATATTCTCGGCCTTTTGTCGAACTGCCCCTCACTGCAACAGATCACTAACTCTATTTCTCAGCAAACCCTACCCCAAAAAATCGAATTCTTGATCAACTTGGTGTGTCTCCAACTGACCCTCAAGCCTCCTCTTATACTTTTCCTGTTGACGATTCAACGGCCGAGATTGCATCCCTAATCAAAAGCTAAGATTAGATCTGGCTTGATCCTCGTCTCTTAGAAATTTCTCACCCATTTTATATTAATACACATAAATATTTTAATTTTCCTAAGTTTAGACTTAGGAACACCATTAAAAATATTAATTATTTTAATATCTCTCCATCTTGGTGGAATATCCCCAAACAATTTTTGGGTCTTGGAGATCTCATTTGCCTTACCCTCTCCACCAATTTTCATGGCTAGAGCACATCCAATGCTACCAAAAATCAACACTTCCTCTTAGCAAGGAATGTGCTCTAGTAATGCTTCACCATTGAAACATCACACTAATCTTTCGCATCGGTACTTGTGTTGATGCTTGGCCTGCTGCCTCACATCCTCCGCATTGTTGCTTCCTGTACTGTTGCCCATGACACTGCCATTGCCACTGCTATATCTGTACTACAGCTCCCTCTCAACATGCTGCATCATGTTGCCCATAGCACTGCCACTGTTAACTGCTGCATTGCAACTCAATTACCAAAAAGTAAGTAATTGACTTCTCCCAACCACTGACATCCCGGTCAATCTGGAATCCTCGTGATGTTGAAGTTGCCTCTGCTGCTAACCCATGCTCCCTCTGTTGCCATTGCGCTGCTGCAACCTCTTATGTGCCTCTCGCACTACTACAACCTCTACTGCACTGCTACAAAAATCTGCACTCTAGCCCTGCCTTGCTGCTCCACCACACTTTGCTCTACTCAACCCCTGTCATCATGCTACTGTCATTAAGGGCTCCGTAACCGGATGTGATCCAAGAGTTTGGGCACCTCAAGGATCCTGCCCCTGCATGTAGTCCTACTGACTACAACTCGATGTCACCCCATCTCTTCTCTAGAGGCGCATGATCACTCATGGCACAATCGTCATCAATCTCGACATCCTTCTCCACCTTTGTTGGAGCTACTTTTGAGTCAGAAGCTTCTCCCTTGCCTTTCTTCCTGGGGCACTGAGATGCATAATGTCCCATCTCCCCACAGTTGAAGCACTTGACCTTGGAGATGCCCTTCTTTCTCTTCCCTTGTTGTCCCGCAGATGCTAGAGCTGCATCCTCCTCCTCCTCTTTCTTGACTCGAACTCCCTTACTTCTACTCCCTGCCTTGGTCAACCTCCTAATCTCTTCCCATCGAAGAGCTACCCACATCTCCTCCCAACTAGAGAGAGTTGCTCTACCCAAGATGCTTTGGACAAACGTCTCCCGGTCCTTGAAGACTGCATTCAGAGCAATGCTGACCATAAATTCTAGATCCGGTGTAGACCCCATGGAAGTTAGCTGGTTGCGAATTCCTTGCAACAACCTGAGGAGGAAGTGATCTATCTCCTCTCCTTTCCACATCTGATATGACCTCAACAGATTTTCCAATAACATCTTCCGCTACACGGAAGAGCCCTAGTATAAGGTGGTCAGCGCCTCCCACATCTCCCTTAATCTGTTCTTTTCAGCAATATGTGGTATGACATGATCCTTGACCCCGTCTAGGATCATGCATTTCACTTTCGCCATGGCCTCCTCATACTTCTCATTTGCATTCGGGTCAACAGGGACAACTACAGTTTTCAAGGCATAGTCTTTGATGCGATGTTTATCCAAGATTGCCAGCATCCTGGCCTTCCAGATGACAAAATTGAAAGCCCCGTCCAATCTGTCCTGATCCCTCAATCCGTTCACTGCCATCTCTGCTCCTCTTCTAGACTCCCTTTGAGTCTCGACTTCCCTCTTAGAAATCGGCCAACTGTTGAATCAATCCACTCCAATCCCTCTTTGTTGCTACAACTCGGATCTGGATTTCTTGGCTAGAAATACATCGAGGTAGTGCTTCCCTCTACCTTGGTTTCGTCTCCTTAGACACTGTTCTGTACTGACAGAACCAGCATCCCACCAACTCCTCAAATCACAATCTGCACAACTCCCTTAGCCTCGGACACTGAAGAATCTGAGCCCTTCTGGCTCTGTGCAATCAGTGAGATCTAGATCAGCTCCTCCTGGCCTCGGTGTCAATCCTTCCTGGCTGAGAAAGATGATTGAGCATGGTGTAGGCCTGATCTGCCTCCTTTTGTCTCTGCGTTGGCCCTTCCCTTGGCTCGAAATGCTGACACAAGCTAAGCCTCTACATCACCTCTAAGCACTGCATCACTTCTTCCCTTGTTGCTTTAGCTCTGGAACAGCGCTGTCTCTCGGAACAGCTGCTTCTCCTGCAAATTTTCAGATTTCTTCTGCTGGTGTCTTCAGTCCTCATGTGATCTACAATCGCTCTGATACCATGTGAAAATTTATGAATCTAACACATTAGAAATCCCTACTGCATTATCTGGTTTATTTTCTCCTACTTGTTCATTCCATTAACAATTTATTTATTAATATAAATACCGAAATAAACACAAATGCAACCTTCCCACATATACAGATCAGAAACTAAAATAACTGAGACAATCACACAAGGGACATCGTTATTTTTGGATAATCGTCCCTAGAAAAACCCAATGCGGGAAAACCGGTGCAGCAGATATGAGGGTTTTATTATTATGCAGTTTCTAAATACAACTAGCATGCCAGAAATGGCTCACCCTTCATAGATTTTCCTTGGCAGAAGTACCTCTCCTCGGATACAGATATTCTAACTGATCAGCAACCGGATGATTGATCCCATAGCAACTTCGACAGTTCCTTAGTTGGACAGCGAAATCTGCTCCAAGCTTCTCTCTAGAACTGCATCACCCTCTACGGCTCTGCATTTGCCTCTCAGCTCCCAATCTGTCCTACAAAAATTTCTCAACACTGCCTCTTCAGCGCAGCATCAGCTCTGCAACCCTCTGCGCAGCCTCTATTGCCTTTGCGTCAGCCTCTTGGCCCTATGTGTATCCTGCGATGGCCTCCTTTGCATTAGTCATGTCTACCTCTACGTCAGCTTTCCTAGGCTCTGCACTGTCTCTCCAACACTTTCTTTGCCTCTCTGATATGTATTCTCGGCCTTTTGCCGAACTACCCCTCGCTACAACAAATCACTAACTCGATTTCTCAGCAAACCCTACCCCAGAAAATCGAATTCTTGATCAACTTGGTGTGTCTCCAACTGATCCTCAAGCCACCTCTTATACTTTTCTTGTTGACGATTCAACAGCCGAGATTAAGTCCGTAATCAACGACTAAGATTAGATCTGGCTTGATCCTCGTCTCTTAGAACTTTCTCACCCATTTTATATTAATACACATTAATATTTAAATTTTCCTAAGTTTAGACTTAGGAACCCCATTAAAAATATTAATTATTTTAATATCTCTCCATCCAGGTGGAATTTCCCCAAACAATTTCTAAGTCTTGGAGATCTCATGTGCCTTATCCTCTCCACCAACTTTCATGGCTAGAGCACATCCAATGCTACCAAAAATCAACATTCCCTTCTAAGCAACCAAGTTTGCAATTTCCTAATTGTGGTAGCATAGTGCCTCACTTTAACTATCACACTACATTTTGGTAACTCCACTGGGGAGTACTAGTCAATTGTTTCCTTTCTCAAGTGAGGGTTTCCCTCTTCCTTTTGTCACTTCCTCTTCCTTATCCCTAGAGGTCACTTCCCCTATCTCTTTCAATCTTGGTGCCAACCAACTCGTCTCTCAAAACATGTCAAAAGTTATTATATGTATCAAAAACAAGCATTGTAGACATACCTCCAACCACATCCAAGTATGTATCCATCAAAAATTTACATGGACAACTTCGTAGCCAAGGATTTCATTCACATATACGACCTCAACCTATGCCTCAAGCGTTGCCTTCAAACATAAGACACCTTACACCTCTCTTCAACATAAACCAAGTTAACCATGAATATCTCTAGTGTTTCCTTTCAACATGACACAAGCAATTGTTCCTTTCCAAGGGTATCATGTGACTTTGCCTCTACCCTCAAGACAAGATGGCCCTCCATCGTTTCCTATCCAAGTCGGCATCCAACCTAAGATAACATGTAGGACAAGTGACAAACACATGCCCGATATGAAAAGAGTCAAGACTAACTCACCAAACTTCTCAACTCGAACAAACTCAAAAGAATTGATTTCAAACTTTAGAGCTTGAACTCAAGAACCTTAGAGACCTCACAAGGAACCAAAACCTTTCTCAACTTCAACTCAAATAGAAGTAGCTAAAACCTCAACCAAGGCCAATGAAATTGAGCTTGCCATTCGGCATTACTTACCTCCATCCTTACAATGTAGATTACATGGGCCTTCCTTTCTAACAAAAGTTCTCATCCAATGGATCACAGTGACTCAAATGACCAACCTTTCCCTTCCCCTCAACTAGACAACTAGAGTTAGTATCATAAACACAACATTCAAGCAACTATCTAATTTCATGCTCTTCAAAGAAAGGATTCTAAGACTTCATGTTATAGCATCAAACATTCTAAACCTTTCCAAGTTTTAACATCTCAGCTTGACACTTTTTCATTGAGACAAGAAGCTACAGCTCAACTTGGTACTTCTACCTCTCATTCTAAAGTTGAAACCTTAAACCAGTTCCCCACAACTGAGATTGTGGTCTTGTGCCTCCTTATGCACGCAAACCTCAAAATCATTTCATAAAATGTGTAAGCATCTATACTTGCACCTTAGACATAGAGGTTGAACCTTCTTACTACACCCTCGCAATGAGGATTGATTGTCCACTATGATTACCCTTATGCCTAGCCCTCCTCCCATTGTCCCTCCATCTCCTTCAAACCCTCTTACTTGGAGCCTCTCCCTTTACGTGAGACTCCTTGTGGCCTTCCCTCATTCCCTATCTAAAGAAATGCTTCTTGTCTTCCTTCCTTGCTTAAACATCCTCCATCCTTTCACCTTACTCCTTTGTCCTTTCTCCTTACTCCTTTGTCCTTTCTCCAAAGAAGCTCCTTCGCTTATCCAACCCCTATTGTGTCCTCATTTTCCCTATCAGCCTTCCTCATCATGGATGTTATCATTCATGATTGCCTCTCTTTCTTAGTATGCTTCCTTTTCTCATGCTCCATGCCTTTGGAAAGACTTCAATTTTCCTTGCTCCACTCAATATGAGCACCTTTCCCTTTTTTCTCTCTCTTTCAAGGCATCCCCACCCTGTTTCTCCTTTCCCATAGAGGCCCATTGTTAATTTTAGATAGCAATGGTATGTTCTATGCTTTAGCACAATTTACTTCAATGTTCCTTATTAGCCCAATGACAATTTCCAATTATATTCAGTGACAATCACATTAACTTAAACACATTGACAGTAAATGCAGATAGAACATAAAAACATGTGCAGAAGACAAGCCAAGACAAAAGGACACAAGATATGGCGAATGCCAAGGAAAACCCCAATGTGGGGAACCCTTTGGTCAAATCTTCTTATTATTCTTCAATAGTTCAGCAGAGAGAGAAAGTACACATATCAAATTAACTTGCCCAAAATAGTCCTATCAAATCAGCAGTCAACTTTAGCCCTAACCAGAAAGTCAACGGCGGTCAAAGCAGCGCCAAAATGTCCTCCAAGCAACTCGATCAACAACAGATAAATCCGGCCTTCCAAGAGGGTCAAAGTCAACCCAAAACATATTAGTCAAACCAGTCAAAGGAGAGAGGAAAAACTGCAATAAATTCTGCAGTCAACCCTAGTCAAATTGTCCCAAACTTCTCGAAAATTGTGCCAATGAATGCGGCCTTCAAAAATCGGATTTCTGCCCACAAAAACAAAGTCAACGTTGGTTAAAAACACCTTAGTCAATGTTGGTCAACGTTGTTCTGTTTTCCTGAAATTTTCGGCCAGCAAGCAAACCCAAAAATTCGTCCTCCTTTCAAACATGCGAAGTAGAGAAGGTTGCCTCCAAGTTGTATGAACCAAGAGAGAAGAGAGAGAGATATGTGATGAGATGAGTAATGTCCAAATGAGGAGAGAGGTCACTCCTATTTATAAACTTCGTTGAGGGTGAAGAGACACATCTATTAGGCTTCATGAGCCTACATTTGACTGAGGTCGACCTTGACAATTTGTGAATGAGAGAATAAATTCAAAATTCCACTTCTGCTTGTCAGAATGAGATGATCTTTATATCAAAATTGGACTTCTCGAAAAGAGGAATCCACTGTAGTAATCATCTCCATCATATGAGTTGTCCTAAGGTGGAATTTGGCCCTAGTTGCCAATTTTAAGTTTTAACGCTCCCTCTCAACTAAGGAGAATCCCACCTGCCGGTCCATTTGTCATCATCATGCCATCCTGTCATCCTATACCATCCTTGTCATCACTGCCCTGCTGATCCATGAAGTAATAATGAAGAAGTGATCGAGAGTGAGTCATAACATCATACCACTCTCCACTGACAAAATTCAATCCTTGATCCCAAATCAAGTTGTTGAATACCATGCATCCTAGTCATAGGGAGTATGGCAATACACGATGCACCCATCGATAGTGCTATGGTCCCTAACCATCTTTTCCCAACTCATTGGCAAGATGAGAGGTACTTCCCATGAGTCCCAGACTCTATGCGCAAGATGTGTGTTAGGGCATCAACAGGAGAAGGTGAACCATTCATCCTACTCATATATGCCATAGGAGAAGGTGAACCACTCATCCTATGCATATGTCATTCGTAGGGAAAGGTGAACCACTCACCCTACATACATGTGTCTGGGTAGGGGAAGGTGAACCACTCACCCTACACACATGTCAACCATCATGGGGTATCACAGGGGAAGGTGAACCACTCACCATATGGTCGCTCATAGCTCCAAGAAGTACTCCAAGCCCTCAGGAGCTCCCAGAGCTCAGTGTCCAACTCATACGAGACCCTCATAAGAGGGTCGTTCCACGACTCCAAGTCTCTCTCGGAAGGTTAAGAATTTGACCTTCCCCAAAGGCTTCGTGAAAATGTCTGTGACCTGTTCATCCGTCCTAATGTGTTGGAGTCTTATTGCTCCCTGTTGTACCATATCTCGAATAAAGTGGTACCTGATATCAATGTGCTTGGAGCGGTCATGGAACACGAGATTCTCTGATAGGCAAATCCCACTCTGGTTGTCGCAAAAGATCACGATGGTATCCAACACGTGCTCAAATAGCTCATTGAAGAGTGTCCTCAACTAAACAGCTTCACAACAAGCCATACTCATAGCAATGTATTTAGCCTCGTTGGTGCTTAGTGCAACCGATTTTTGCTTTCAGCTCATCCAAGATATAGAAGAAAACCCCAAATAGAAGCAGCACCCAAGCGAGCTCTTACAATCCACCACACTGCCATCCCAGTCATCATCTGAATATCCATGTAGCCTCAAGTTCTCGGCAATGTATCTCAGTCCATAGTGGATTGTGCCCCGGAGATATCTCAAGAGATTCTTAGCAGCAATCCAAAGAATGTGATGAGGCCCAACCATAAACTGACTCAACTTGTTCACAGCAAAGCATATGTCAGGACGGGAGTTGACCAAGAACACCAGGGCCCCCACAAGTTGATGATAATTCGGGCCCAGCAGCACTTCCACATAGCTTCTTAAAGTTGAGTTCCATCGAAGTAGTCACGGACTTGCAATTCACCATCCCACATCTTTTAAGTAACTTCACAATATATTTTCCTTGAGAAAGGAAAATCTCACCTAGCTTTTGCCAGACCTCCAACCCTAGGAAGTTATGCATCAGTCCTAGGTCCTTCATCTCGAATTCAGAAGCCAAATCCCTCTTGCATTGATGAATGAGAAGGTCATCCCCTATCAAAAAGAGATCATCCAGATAAAGGACCAGAATGAGGGCTCTGTCCTTTTCAACCTTGAAGTATAGGTTCGGGTCAGCATCACTCCTTGTAAATCCCAGCTTCATAAGATAGCTATCAATCCTCTCATACCAAGCCCTAGGGCCTTGCTTCAACCCATAGAGGGCTCTCTTCAACCTACATACATGTGTCTCATGATCTTGAACTTCAAACCCCTCGAGTTGTTCCACATAGACTTCCTCTTTAAGCGAACCATGCAAGAAGGCATTTTTGACATCCATTTGGTGTAGGCTCCATCCTTGCGAGGCAGCAAGAGCTATGATCAAAAGGATGGTGGTATATATTGGGCAACCGGTGCAAATATCTCATCATAGTCTACTCCTTCCTTTTGAGAGAAGCCTCGAGCAACAAATCTAGCCTTGAACTTTTCAACACTCCCATTAGCTCATGTTTAATCTTGTAGAGCCATTTTGAAGTGACCACTGACTTGTCCTTGGGTCTAGGAACCACATCCCAGACATCATTCTTCGTGATCGACTCATACTCCTCGTTCATTGCATCCTTCCAAACTTGGTGTTTCAAGGCTTCTTCAAATGTACAAGGCTCAAATTGTACAATGGTACTCATGGTAGCTAAATACCCTTGGTACCTATTTGGCTTCTTGCTTTTACAAAATGTCCCCCTCGATGCAATATGTTTCTTAGCATCTTCAAGAGTATATTTGAGCCACAAAGGTCTTTTTCTTGAAGTAGTGGGCTCACTAGGAGGTGAATCAATGGGATCCATCGAACCTTCCACGTTGGGCATCGGTTCATAAGACGGAGGTTCATCCTGCTTTTCTGCATCAACATCATCATTGTCCTTCCTAGGGATAGGAAGTTCTCAGACTTTCCTAAGAGCAGAATCTTCATCGAAAGTGACATCATGACTTAATTCCACTTCCCTTTGACCAGGCACATAGATTATATATGCCTTAGAAGTTTCATTGTAGCCCATAAACGTTCCTTTCTTCCCAGATACATCTAATTTGTTTCTTTTCTCTTTTGGCACATGAGAATATACGAGACAACCAAAAATTCTAAAATGAGAAACACCGGGTTTCTTACCGATGAAAACTAAGTTGCACGAAACGGGGAAACGGAAACGAGTTTCCGAAACGGGAAGCGATACGAAACGCGACCTCCCCAAATTTTGGAAACGGGGAAACGCGAATATATATATATATATATATATTAAAAATATTTAAAAATTATTATTATATATATGTGCAATCATAAAGCATTAATGATACATTTACATTATATGATTATAATTTACTACATTTAAACATTAAGATTAAATTTACATCACATTTACTCATGAGTCATGAATGATCACATAATGAAAATAAAAATATAGGAAAATCCAAAATCAGCCTTTATTTATATTGCTGCTGAAATCTCTTTCTCCTGCTGCTGAAATCTACTTTGCTCACTGCTCAAAACACCCTAACTGAAACAACTGCCAGTCTCCAAGAGAAACGACTTGCTGAATAGTGTGATGAGAGAATGAGACAAACTGCTCTTTTATAACTTTAGAATAGGCTTCTAGAATTTACTGGAAACCTAAAAAAAATTTAAAAACAAATTAAAAAAAAAAACAACACATTACAACTGGGAAACGTGGCTTGTACGGCCTGGAAACGCGTTTCCAACCGTACTGCCACGTTTCCGTTTCGGGAAACGTGGCAGTACGGCCGGAAACGCGTTTCCAGGCCGTACCGTACGCGTTTCCCAGTTTCGTTTCCGTTTCCTGCCTAAAACGACCCCTCCCCCCACGTTTCCTGCAACTTAGGATGAAAACTTCTTCAGGTGTCTTGAAGCCCAATGCTTGATGTGGGCATCTATTTTGAACATACAAAGCGGTGTTGGCAGTTCTACCCATAAGAACTTTGGTAGACCTTGGTCATGAAGCATGGCACTGGTGGCTTATATGATAGTACTATTCTTCTTTCGGCAACACCATTTTGTTCAGGAGTATATGCAGTAGTGGTCCCCCTCTTAATGCTAGCTTCTCTACAATAGTCTTTGAATTTATTTAAGTCATATTCGACCCCATTATCGGTGCTCAATATTTTGATCTTCTTCCCTATTTGATTCTCAACCAAAGCTTTGAAAGAGCAAAACCATTTGAACACTTCATCCTTCTTCTTTAAGAAATAGATCCATGTTTTGCAAGAGAAGTCATCCACAAAAATAGCATAGTACAAATATCCACCCAAAGATGTCACAGGCAACATACCTGATAGATCAAAATGGACCAATTGAAGAATATCGATGGTTTGAGTTTCACTTGAGGGGAATGGTCCCCTTTTATGTTTTCCAGCTTCACAACCTTGACAAACACCTTCATGATCTAAGTTGAATTTAGGCATGCCTGTGACCATCTTCCTTACATCAGGAAGGGCTTTGAAATGAAGGTGAGCAAATCTTTGGTGCCATAACTTGGATTGAAGAGAAGTATCATAAGTCATTGCTCCCAACAGACTTCCTCCAACCTGATAGAGACCGTCAACCCTGAATCCAAGAGTGAATGCATCTATTGGGTTCCTTTGCCAAACACAAACCTTCCCATCAATGAATGTCACCTTGAAACCTTTATCCTCCATCGCAAAAATAGAGACCAAGTTCTTTTTCAGATCAAGTACATATAGCACTTCTTATAAATGAAGAGTTTGACCTTGATTTAAGTGAAGAGTAACAGTCCCAATTCCTTTCACGGGATAAGTGGCATTATCCCCAAGTATAATTTCCATATCCGTCTTCTTTTCAATCAAGTTAGAGAGAGCTTCTTTATACCTTGTGAATTGCCTTAAGGCACCACTATCAATCTGTTATCACCTAGATTGACCTCAGGCTAAAGGGAGGTAATGCCAGGGTAACCAAAAACCAAGCTTAGCCAAGTAGCTAGCCCCACTAGGCCGAGAGAGGGCTCTCTCTGTAAGGATCTCAGTCAAGATGACTGGATCAGGTAAAGGATTTTAGGCTAGGTATAGTAGCACAAAAGTTTTGATTGGATTTTTTAGGGGTTTTGCCAGATCAGGAGGAGTTGGGCAGTTTAGGTCTGGGAAATTAGGTCAGAAATGCAGGGTGTTCTATGGGCCAAGGTAGGCAGAGGCTTTAGCACTCTTGGGCTTGATGGGGTGAGATGTTTTAGACTAGTGAGAAGCTAAGAGGGGCGTGTGACAATCATGGATCCTTCCTGGACTGCAGAAAACATGAAATGGTGAATGATTTCCAAAGGGAAAGCACTGATACAATGGATTCTACCTATCAAACTTGAAAACATTCAACTAGAAGCAATGAAATGATTGATGGAATACATAAAACATATAATCACAGAAGAGGAAACTGTACTAGAACTCCATACCACAGGGATCCCATAAAAATAGCTACAATTCTTATTAATTTCCTGCCAAACTGCTTACAAAGGTGTACAATCAAGCTCTGAGCATCCACACTGAGTCCAACCAGTAAAATGACTAAGAAACTACATGATATAGGCCTCAAAACAACTAATCCTAGCCTCAGGGGTCGAATCCATGAGAGGAGGAGCAGTTGCACAAAAGACTGAACTGATAGCTAAAGACTAGGGTGGTCAAACTGACTCATCCCTAATATGAAGCAAACTGATTCATTACATGCCACTTAGGCCATTCATCTAACATATCTACCTTAGGTAACAAAAACACACTTTAATTACATCATCATTATGAATTACATCAGTGAAAAATCAAAATCCCACAGGTGGAAAGTATTTTTTGAGAGAAACAGTGAAATTTAGCTGCCTGTCAAGTGCGCAGCGCCAGTGTCAAACACGCAGTGCCTGAAGGAAGCCCGCAGCGCCATCTTCAAAGTGAGTTTTGACTGTCTTCCTGGTGTCCAAATCTAGCTCAAGATAGCTCATTGGAAAGCTTATCCTGTCTAGTTTCCAAAAATGCCCTTAGTTTCCAAATTGATCTTGATTTGCCCCTCCAAAACTGCAATCTCCCGAGATTGCTCAAACGTGCAGCGCTTGGCTCAGAAAATAGGCAGAAACATGATTTTTGGGTAGTTTTTTTCCTTTTCCACCTAGTAGTTTTGACTTTCAAATTTGGAAACATGGTTTTCTTGAGTGTAAATGGTCTTCTGAATCCAATGGTGGTGGCCATTTCTCCAAAAGATGCCCCAAAAAAGTGCGCAGCGCCCTAGGCGTTGCGCGTTTGACCAAGGGACTGATACAAAATTACCTGACTGTGGAGTACGCAGTGCCTGAAGGGTGTGCGCACCGCCATCTTCAAGGTGAATTTTGACTACCTTCCCTATGTCCAAATGGAGCGTGGGATAGCTCGTTGGAAAGCTTGTCGAGACTACTTTCAAAAACATCTTGAATTTTTCAATTTGGAGCTCATTTGCCCTGTCAAAAGCTCAATCTCCCAAGACTGGTCAAAATGTGAAGAATGAGGCTGCCAAAATGCAGAGTGTTGTTCCAGTGAACTTTTAGAGGTCTCCCTCAACTCCAAATTGAACTCATAATAGCTCATTGGTGTTAGGATATTCCGACACATAGGAAATAGTTAAGTACAACTTGGTCTAGTATAGAGTTAGGTAAAGTGTGTTTCTTTACCGTTGTACATTTTGTAACTTACAATCCGACGGTCACGATATGTAGTGATCCGACGGTTCATTCTCTCCTCAGTATTACCGACACTTGATCCGTGGCTTGACACCCGATTGGTCCATGAATTCTATTTAAAGCGCATGGAGGGTCATTTGTAGGGTAATCTGTGCATGAGAGAAGCTTATGTAAATTTTCATTCTTTGATTAATAAATTGCCTGAAGTGGCCGCGTTGGCTCAGGCTGTGGACTGTTTCCCTCTTTGAGGGTTTTAACCACGTCAAAAATACTGCTGTTTCTGACTGCTTTCGGGCCGAGAGGACTGCTCTGTTGTGTTCGGAGCATCTGTTCCAATGAGGAACCCCTTTCGTTTCACGCGAAAAGGTTTCCGGTAGCCCTAGCTGCGTCATTTTTAAGATCTGGAGGGAAAAAGAGTTTTCTCAAAGCAAGCACGCAACCCAAGGCCCCCCCCCCTCTCTCTCTCTCTCTCTCTCAAATTTTTTGTATAGATCAATTGGTTCAAAGCTATTTTAAGAGAGTAGATGTCTTGGGTTCAAGTCTCCATTTTGTGGGGGCGGACTTTTTCATTTCCGCACATTCCCGCACTTCGTCGGCAACTTCAACAACTTTTTTTCAAAAAGCCATAACTTCTTCATCCAGAAGCCTTTTTCAGAGCCGTTTTTTTTTAAACCAGCCTAATTTTTCGAGATCTATCCATTGGAACACTTACTTTCAGCATCTTCAGCTTCAGTTTCTGTTGAAATGGAAAGTCAATACCAAGTTACCCTTGACAGCACCAACTACTTCCAATGGTTGTCCTACATGGAGGATTTACTTAGAAGTAAAGGTCTCTACCGAATAGCCACAGGCCAAGAAAAGAAACCGAAAGATGAAGACAAGGCTGCTAAATGGGAAAATAGACAAGATCAAGCACGTGGTTTGATAGGGATGTCTATTTCTCCAGATCTTAGATTCCATATTGCAGAACTTGAAACTCCTCATGAAGCAATGGAACAAATCAATAAAGTTTTTGGGATTAAAAATGAAATTAGAGCCCATCAACTTGAAAATGAGTTGCTTACATTGGACCCTAATAATTTTTCTTGCATTGAAGATTTCTTGTCTAAGTTCAAGACCCTTAGATATCTTTTGGAAGGTGTTAAGGTTAAGAAAGAAGATAGTAACCTTATTTATTCCATCCTTACTAAGTTGGGACCAGCCTACTCTGTATTTGTTTCCACCTTCCATTCTACAAGGGAAGCCTTCATTTCTCAAGGAAAAGACTATAAGCCTCCTTCCTTTGACTGTTTTTGTGATTCTTTAATAAGAGAACAAGAAAAACTCTTACACCTTGGTCTTCTTAATCTTGGAAACTCTTCCAAGAAAGCGTTAGCCGCCTAGCAGCAACCAAATTCAAAGAATCCTAAGAAGTCATATCCTAAAAAGAATGGTCCTAAACCAAACAAGGGTCCTAAGCAATTTCAGCCCCAAAATGAAAAATCATTTCAACAAAATGATAAGACAAATAAAAACAAATGGAAGAAGACTGATAGACATTGCAATTTTTGTAATCGAGATGGCCACTTAGAATCAAAATGCTTTAAAAAGATGGAAGCCTTGGAAGCAGCAATGAAGAAGCATAACATCCATTTGGGCAATCTTCAACTTCAACTTCATCTTCAGGAATGGCACTTTTTGCATGTGGTTGTCAAGCATCTCGGTCTGGCTATGCATTAAATGTATCTTCTTCTTCTCATTCTCATGAGTGGCTCATTGATTCTGGAGCTTCTTATCACATGGCCAAAAACAAAGCCATGTTTTCTTCTTTAAATGATTGTAACACCAAAAATATATATGTTGGTGATGATAGATCTCTTAATGTTGTAGGGACTGGAATTGTTCATCTAGACAATGGTCAGTTTAATGATGTATTATGTGTTCCAACCTTATCCTGCAACCTTCTATCTGTATATCAAATAACTCATTCAGGTGAAGGTAAAATCGTTGAATTTTCACCTCATGATGTTGTAATCAAGGACTTAAAAGATCCTAAACAGATTTTGGCTACTGGCATTGCTGATGATTCTACAAGGTTGTATAAGTTTCACAACTTTGGGTCATCAAATCTTCCCTCAGTATTTGTTGCTCATAACGATGAAGTGAGCAAACTTTGGCATGAGCGATTTGGTCACTTAAACTATCGCTCCCTTCAGCATCTATGTAAAGAAAATATGGTGACAGGTCTTCCTATGGTATCTTGCAGAGATGGTGTTTGTTCCGGATGTGTACTCGGAAAACATCATCGGGACAGTTTTGAAAAACGTGCCTCTTGGCACGTCTCAGCCCCTTTACAGCTTGTGCATACTGATTTATGTGGTCCACTACCTGTTGTTTCATTCTCTGGCTGCAAGTATTTCTTAACTTTCATTGATGATTTCTCCAGACGCACTTGGGTATACTTCTTAAAACTCAAGAGTGAAGTATTTAACACTTTTTTGGCCTTCAAGGTCTTTGTTGAAAAACAATCTGGACATCAAATTCTTAAGTTAAGATCTGATAATGGCGGAGAATATGTTAAAAACACATTCATCAACTATTGCACTGAGAATGGAATTCAAATGCAACATACTGTTCCATATACTCCACAACAAAATGGTGTAGCTGAAAGGAAGAATCGCACCTTAAAGGAAATGGCTAATTGTATGCTACAATCTAAAGGACTTGGTCTTAGTTTTTGGGCAGAAGCAATTAACTGTGCAAATTACATAATAAATCGCACTCCTACTAAGGCTTTAAAGAATATCACTCCAGAAGAAGCATGGAGCTCAATCAAACCAGATGTAAGTCACTTTCGTGTTTTTGGAAGTGAAGCGTGGGCCCATATTCCAGATGAAAAGCATAAAGCTTTAGAACCTAAGAGTGAAAAATGTACTTTTGTTGGATATTCTGAAGATGTCAAAGGCTATAGACTTATTCCATTTAAGTCCAAAAATGTTATCATTAGAAGAGATGTAAAATTTGATGAAAATATATCGGCCTGCGAGCCTAGTCCGGCGGATGTGCCACCTCTCCCTATCTCTTCTACCTTTGAAAACATTTCTTCTTCAGATGATGAAAGTGAGGATGACAATCCTCCCCCACCATCTCAGGATCCTCCTTCAGCTCCTGAGCTTCCAAAATGGGTTCGTGCTACTCGAGATGCAGCAGGTGATCATGCCGGTGATCCTACAGATCAGCGACGCACACGTTCTCAGTTCGAGAGAGCCTCTTCTTTACTGGCTCAAGCTCCAGTAAATTATGATCCTGACACCTTTGCAGAAGCTTCAGGGCATCCAGATTGGGAAGCAACTATGAATGAAGAATATCATTCATTATTGGCAAACGATACATGGGATCTTGTTCCTTTACCAAAGGGACGAAAACTTGTTAGATGCAAATGGGTTTACAGAACCAAGTATGGACCAGATGGGAAAGTTGATAAACATAAAGCTCGTCTTTTTGCTAAGGGCTTTTCACAGGTTGAAGGCATTGACTACACTGAAACCTTCTCCCCTGTTGCCAAAATGAACTCTATCCGCCTTGTTCTTTCCCTTGCTGCCTCTTTCAAATGGGAAGTCCATCAGATGGATGTTAAATCTGCCTTCTTGCATGGGGACTTGCATGAAGAAATCTATATGGAACAACCCATTGGCTTCATACAAACAGACTCCAGCCTTGTTTGTCGACTTAAGAAATCCCTTTATGGTCTCAAGCAAGCTCCTCGGGCTTGGTATGCCAAAATGGATAGCTTTCTTTTAGAATCTGGCTTTTCTAGGTGTCATTCTGACAATACTGTCTACACCAAGAAAGTGGGCAACTCTCTTATCATCCTTGTTCTTTATGTTGATGATCTTATCCTTACTGGTAGTGATCCCAACCTTATAAACCATGTGAAGTCTAGCCTCAAAAGGAAATTTGAAATGACAGACTTAGGACACTTACACTATTTTCTCGGTCTTCAAGTCTTGCAATCCAAGGAGGGTATTTCCCTTTCCCAATCCAAGTATGCTTGCGATATTCTACGTCATTTTCACATGGAAGACTGTAAGCCAGCCCCTTCTCCCTTTCAGTCTGGAGTCAAACTTTCAGTCACTTGTACTTCTCCTGAAGTTGATGCTACCTTATACCGTCAACTTGTAGGAAAACTTTTGTATCTAACCCATACTCGTCCTGACCTTTCCTTTGCTGTTGGCCTTGTTGCTCGGTTCATGCAAAACCCCCATGAAAGTCATTGGAAAGCAGCTAAAAGAATACTTCGTTATGTTCGAGGTACAGTTCAGTTTGGGATTCATTACAGTGCCCAAGCATCTCCTCTATTGGTTGGTTTCACTGATTTCGATTGGGCTGGTGACCCTGATGATCGAAAGTCTACTGCCGGTTATGTGTTCACTCTTAGTTCAGGACCTATTACATGGGCTTGTAAGAAACAGGGTGCCATTTCTCTTTCATCAGCAGAAGCAGAGTATCGTGGTGCCGTAGAAGCTAGTAAGGAAGCCTTGTGGCTTCGTCAGATCCTGTCAGAGTTTGGCTTTCAGCAGCAGCATCCGACTACACTTTGGTGTGATAATCAAAGTGTCATTCAGCTATGCAAAGATCCAGTCCAACATCAGCGCAGCAAACACATTGAACTGCACATGCACTTCATCAGAAAGCTCATTCACGACCATGTTCTTGAAGTGCAATATTGTTCAACAGATGATCAAGTTGCAGACATCTTCACAAAGGCTCTCACAGAGGCGAAGTTCACTAAACTTCGATTTATGGTTGGAGTTCAGGAAGTTGTCACTAAGGGGGGATAGGCTCTAGTGCCTCCTTCCTTCTCCTATTGTGTCATATTTGTAAATCCTTCAATCCTATCCCAAGTTGTTCTTAAGGGGGGATGTTAGGATATTCCGACACATAGGAAATAGTTAAGTACAACTTGGTCTAGTATAGAGTTAGGTATAGAGTTAGGTAAAGTGTGTTTCTTTACCGTTGTACATTTTGTAACTTACAATCCGACGGTCACGATATGTAGTGATCCGACGGTTCATTCTCTCCTTGGTATTACCGACACTTGATCCGTGGCTTGAAACCCGATTGGTCCATGAATTCTATTTAAAGCGCATGGAGGGTCATTTGTAGGGTAATCCGTGCATGAGAGAAGCTTATGTAAATTTTCATTCTTTGATTAATAAATTGCCTGAAGTGACCGCGTTGGCTCAGGCCGTGGACTGTTTCCCTCTTTGAGGGTTTTAACCACGTCAAAAATACTGGTGTATTGATCTGTGATCTGGTTGTGAGCGGTGTCCTTTTGGTGTTCTTTCTGAGGAACTTACCCTGTAAAGCTCTCTATGTCTATTTATCATTTGACTCATCAAGCAAGTCTTTTGGACATTCCAGCTAGGAGAAATCTTGATTTTCCCAAAGTCACTCTAGAAGTGCAGCGACTCTCCTGAGGCAAATGATGTTTTGGACATTTCTCCCAAACCATGAGACCTGTGTAAAAATTAAAGGAGGTTTTTCTTCTTGAGTCTATAATGGACAAAAACCTCTCACTTTTGTCAAATTCATCTTTTCGTGCTCAGAAACATCATTTGAAGAAAACCTATCATGATGTGTGGAACAAGGGATTTATAGAAATGAAGGGAAATGAAGGGGATGAGAGGCTTCTATTTTCTTGAGAAAAAATTTTAGAAGTAGGGAGGGATGTTAGGAAGCAGGGGAAAGTGGAATTTCAAAGATTGAGTGAGGGGAAGGGGTCCAAAAGGGCAAAACACAGGCCAAAATGATGAATTTGTGCGAAAATGATGAATTTAAGGGATATCAGTGATGGAAAGTGTTTAAAAGGGTATTTTAAAGGTAGGGGAAGGTGTATGAGCATCAGGATACAAGTTTTGTTGATGATTTGACCATCCAAGGAAAATTACCTTCAAAACCCTAGGAGAGGGAAATGAGTCTTACCTAAGCACAAACAAGGTGTAAAATGACCCATTGAAACTTGAAATAATGATGACAACTCTTTGAATGATGGTACACTCAGCCGAATGGTGACATGGACCAATATTTGGAAAACTTTGCAAAGAGTGAAAATAATCCTAGACCTAAAACAATCCTAGACCTAAAACCTAGTGACCAAATTTTACTTGAAGACATTGAAATGACAAAATTTGACTTTGACACCCTAAGACCACTTGGTAAGAGCATGTTTGATCGCTGGTGGAAGGCTGCAAAGACCGACTCTAACACAATCAACCAATGATCCAATGTATCCGAAGTAGAGGCAGTGGTGAGGGCAAAAATAAGATAAAATTATTTTTGCTTTACAACATTAACTTCTTCATACCTAGAGTTTCTCGACTTCTTGGGAGGACGACCATTTCCATTTCCAACAGTGGGAGCATTCCTCTTTCCTTTGTTATTGAACCTGTTGTTCCTTTGATTGTCATTGCCTTTGAAGTTGTTGTTATTGTTGTCATCATCTCTTGGAGTATCCTTCTTGTGAGGACACTCTCTAGCAAAGTGGCCAACCCTGTTACAATTGAAGCATCTTCCTTCTTTGAATCTCGGCTTGAACCCTTGACCTTGATTTCTTGGACCAGCATTGTTCTTCTTCTTAGAATGAGCGAAGAAGACGGTAGGATTGTTTCCATTTGAGGATTTGTCTCTTTCCATCATCCTTATTTCTTCTTGAGTGCATCTAGCCAATAATTCATCAAATCTTGAAATCTTGTCATTGTTGAGGATGTTAGTGTTGAACACATCCCATTCTCTTGTAAGGCCTCCAAGTGCGATAAGAGTAAACTCCCTGACACCAATGACTTCTCCAATAGATAGGAGATCATTCTTGATCTCAGTAATCCTCATGAAGTAGGATTGGATGGATTCTCCTCTATCCATCTTGATTTCTTTCAACTTGTTCTTGAGAAAGAGAATTTGATTTGTATGATTTACTTTGAACCAAAGTTTTTAGAACCGGAACTGGTGACCGGACCGGTCCACATAATGAACCGGTTTACCGACCGAAGCCAGTCTAACCGGGACTGGTTTGGTCTAAACGAACCAGTTTTAGAAAAATACATTAAATAATTAATTTTTAATGAAACAAAACTATTTTTAAGATTCAAAACCATGATTCCAAGCTAATAGAGACAAATTATGCAAAGTTTGCTCATTTATATACCATGTAAAGGTGAATATATCAAAATGGCACCGAGTGCAAAACGTATCATCGACAAAATAGCAAAATAAATAAGCAATGAGGCTCTAAATGGCCTATAAAGTCCAAAAACAATGTTGCAAGCTATGAGGCCATTGGCCTACTACAAGTCTACAGTGTACACATGATCAATCATCAAGTTCATCACCACTACTAGCCACAGGATCATCATCAAAAGCTACATAGACATCATCTGGTTCAAAGTCTGAGGATGTCTCAACCTGATCTACAACCTTAGTAGCAATGCCACCAATAACAATAGAAGTGGACCTAATGGAAGCACGAGTTTGTCAACCTGCACGACTAGTGTCTTCCATTGGTTCTTTGCCTTTCTTTGATGACGCTACTGATCCTGGTTCTGATGCATGGGCAAACTCGTGAAAGGAAATCTGAAGTTCTGATGCATGGGCAAACTCGTGAAAGGAAATCTGAAGAAGAATATATCATTTTAATCAAAAAAAATTGGGAAATGTTTTAAGGTTTTTAGGCTACCATTTGCCCCTTTTTTCTTCCTCTCTAAAAAAATTTCGAATTTCTCTGCAGCTTGGGGTTTTTCATTTCTTTTCTCCCTTACTGGTGCCATCGCTCCCTCCTTTGCGTATTACCAACTCGCAATTTCCTTTCTTCTCGAAATCTGATCTCTGTCAGCTCATTTTTCGCTACCTCCTCCCAAACCAGTACTGCCATCTCCTTCCCCTGCCTCGTTGCTACCTAAGGTCGAGCCCTCCTCTACTCGCGGTTTTCTAAACCCTCTTACCTTAACCTCTTTTCCGCATCTCCTTCACATGTTTCCTCCCTCACCTGTCAGCTTTCTTCCTCAAGCTCCCTCGCAGCTTATCCTTGTCCCTTTGCGTTGCCATAAACCTGCTCTCTTCCTCGTTGCCTGCATTTGCGACCTGCAAAACCCTATTCGCGCCCTTGCATATCTCCCTTCTCCGTCGCTTCCTAAGCTCATTCGAGCTTCACTCCCTCGAGCTTCCTTTCCGCTGCCGTCAACCTACACACAACAAAACAATCTGATTTCCCTTTGTTTGGTTTCTTTTTACTTTGTTTTGATATGCATTAGGTTTAGGTTTTGTTTTTTAAATAATTTGATTTTTTTTGTTTAGTTACTTTTCATTTTAACTTTTGTTTTGATTTTTTTAATTTTTTTTTGTATGGATTATTTTTTATTTAAATTAAAAAAGAAAGAAAACCTAAGTAAAACATTTTGATTTTAAAAAATCCTTTTTTTTATGAGTTTGATTTCTTTTAGAAATTGAATTTCATTTTTTATTCTTCTTCTTCTTCTTCTTCTTCTTCTTCCTTTTCTATGACATTTGGATTTTGTTTGAGATACGAAAAACAAAAAATTAAGAAAAACCAAAAAAAAAATCCATTTTCATTAATGTGACTTTGATTTTTCTAGAAGATTTAAATTAAAAGAGAACTCTATGCTTTCACATTAAAAAATTTAAATTTTTATGTGGCCTTTGGCCCATTAAAATTTTAAATTATTAAACCCTTTTGATTTTCTACTTTTGTCATATTAAGAAACTTAATTAATCATTTGCCACATTAAAAATTTTCTCATAAAACTTAGCACATTAAAAATTGCCTAAGGAATAATTAAATTTTCAATCTAAAGTTCTTTCTTGGGTTTTTATTTGTGTTAGGTGTTTTTTTGACTTTAAAATTTAAAGGGAAAATTTTGTGGTGTTAAATTTTTTAATTTCTTTATAGTCAAACACTCTTAATATCTTTTAAATCGTCTCTAAAGGCTAACTATAGAAAAGCGACAATTTTTTCTAGATTGGAGTCATTAAAGAAAAATCATTTTAATTCTAGGATTGTGAATTGCTTAGCATTTGAATTTCATGGTTCTTCATGGTATTTAGATCTTTCAAAAGTTAATTGCTAGAATATTTTGCATGCTAAGGTTTTGAGCATTTTTTACATCTATTGAGATTGATCGTCATATTAATTGCTTGAATTATCTAATGTTTATTGCATGTTAAATATTTCGAATAATTATTAAAGTACTATGTCACAGAATTGTGATAAATTGCATATCTTTTGTTTCCTAAGTTAAGTATTTTTGTTGGCATTGATATTAAATTGTAAAGAAGTTTTTGTTCTCTTTGAGCTATAATTGTATCAAAAATATTTGAAGTAAGCTTGTGGTTTAATTGTGATATTTTAAGGTGTTTATTTTTAAATCTTTGTCTACTGAAGAGAAAATTTCATTTTGGTGATTAAGGGCTTTTGTGACATAAGTGTTTCTAATCCTCGAATCTAACTTCATCCCATCATCTCGTGCATTTACATATTAAGTTAGTTCTGCATAATCAAAATTTACTTCCAAGCATAAGCTTGGTCGATAGAGAGATAGGTACCCATCCATCTTTACTTGAGAAGCCTGCTTTTAATGGTACCTAAAATGGTGACCTTGCAGTTGTCAGAGCCACAGCTTGCTGCAGCACTGGAGGCATGTTAGATTTTCAGGAGAGGTATCATTAATCACATATTAGTGTGCTTCACCTTATCTTCTCTTTGCCAATTACTAGGAAATCAGGCTCAATATAGAAAGGATTGAAGGGTTTAAACTTAGATAGGCATTTAATTAAAATTAACCAAGATTCCTGCATCTCACATTAGTTTTAGGATCTGCATTTCATATAAGATAGTCATTCATCCAAGGCAGCAGTTGTTAATCAATTACTTGGTCCTAAATTTCCTGGCAAGATTGTTGACTCCATAAGAAACTGGTATCAGTCGTTTAAATCTAATTAAATCCTATATGTCTTGCTAAATCTTAATCAAGTACTTGGTCGCTTCATTGTGTCTCTCGAACTGGTTGGTTCCCAACTAAGTTCTTCTTCATTCCATTTCCATAGGGTCTACCCCCCTTAGCCTGCTATAGGGAGACAGCTTAAACGGAGAGATTGGGGATTAGGGTGACAACCCCCGATCTAAGTCGTTGTCACAGTGCCTAAACATTCTATGCGACAACAAGCACAATAGATGAAGAGGTCTACATAAAACAACCCTTGGGATTTGAAATCAAAGATAGGAAGGCATATGTTTGCAGATTAAAGAAAGCATTATATGGCCTCAAGCAAGCATAAGGACATGGTATGCTAGAATGGATGCATACCTACAAAGACTAGGCTTCCCAAAGAGTTTTGCTAACTCAAATCTCTATATTAAGGTTGTAAACAATGAACCTGTAATTATTCTTCTGTATGTAGATGATCTTCTCTTGACAGGTGTAGAAGGTCGAATTGAAGAATGTAAGAAGCAATGGCCAGCAGAATTTGACATGAAGGATCTGGGGCTGATGCATTACTAACTAGGACTAGAACTCTGGCAGGAACCTAATGAAGTCTACTTAGGTCAAAGAAAGTATGTAATCGAGATTCTGAAGAAGTTCAACATGATGGTCTGTAAAGAGATGACCACTCTGATGATCACAAACTTGAAAAGACTAAGGAGTTTTGAATCAAGCCTAATGGATCCTTCCAGATATAGACAATTGATTGGCTCATTAATGTACTTGGTGAATACTCATCTGGACATATGTTTTGCAGTAAATGTACTTAGTTAATTCCAAGTGGAGCCAAAGCATGATCATTGGATAGCAGCAAAACATATCTTGAGATATCTGCAAGGAACCATCAACTAGTGCCTGAAATATGATAAAAGGAATCATGTTCAATTGACTAGTTATACAAATTCTGATTGGGGAGGCATTAACAAGATGTGAGAAGCACTACAAGAGGATGTTTTAGTTTGGGATCATCTATGGTCTCATGGATGAGCAGAAAACAAAACATCGTTGCTTTGAGTAGTGCTGAAGCAAAATATGTTGCAGCATGTGAAGTTAGCCCGGAAGTCGTTTGGTTAAGGAAATTGTTGTCTGACTTATTTGAAGGACTAATGAACCTACAGTGATACGTTGTGATAACACTAGTTGTATTTGTTTGTTTGAGGACCCAGTGTTTCATGGAAAGACAAAGCATATCAACAACAAGTATCACTATATACGAGAACTAGTGAAAAATGGTGTGGTGCAGCTACAATATATCTCCACTGATGAGTAGGTAGCTAACATATTGACAAAATCACTTCCAAACAAGAAGCTTGTATACTTAAGGGACAAGCTTGGTTTGGTGGATTTGTCCTCCCGAATTGAGAGGGAGGGATAGACACAACATTATTGTCTTCACTTGGGAAGAAAGAATGGAGGATTGGGTAGCCATCTGTCATTCGATACACTTAGAGAATGTGGTAGGTCATTCAAGACAAGAGTAGTCGTAGACCAATAATCTTTGAGGATTAGCTACCCACGATAAGAATAGTCCAACGAGAGGTCATACTCTGGGAACACTTAGGTGGGGTATGTACTTTGGAGAGACAATGATGATGGTGTCTACACATCATTGGTCTTGCCAACACTATGCTTTGATCTTGTGGAGAGATAGAGTTGTTAGTCAAGGCCTTGCTATATGACAATGCTAGTTATTATAATGCTAGACAGACGGTTTACCAATCCGATTCTTCTTATGAGATCTCTTCAGATTGAGAATGACCATGTACCTCCTATGAATACCTCCCTAGTTAAGAAGGAGTGTTGAAAAATGTGTAACTAGGTTCGGTCTTCATTAGCATGAAATGTATTTTTGTATATATAAAATGAAAAAGAAATTATTTTTATCATTGGAGCATGGGTTTCATGCTCAAGTTCTTTTATTTTATAGGTCAAGCACCCATTGAGTGCTTCTAGGGTTTGTCCTAGGTATAAGAGTCATTGTCATATATGGAAGACCCTATGGGCACATTGTAAATTGTAAAAGAAAAATTATTTTGTCTTGAAAATGTCAAAATACCTCCAAGATCAAGTCGGCCTACATAAGTTGTCAAGTCGACCTACATGAAGAGCCACATCCACCCTTGAAGGAAGCCTATATATAAGAAGAACTCGTCCTCCATTTTGTTCATTCACTCACTCATCACTCATACAAAGAAGGAAGCAGTAGAAGGACGAAGAAGGAAGTGCGAAGAAGAAGGACAAGAAAAGTCGAAGTGTTTTGGGTCTCTCTACTTTCTTCTGGGAATGCGAAGTTAGGGTTTCTACACTGGGCAAGTCTAAGGTTTGATTTTGAAGCAAGAAGAGCAAGAAGGCAAGCGAAGGTCTCTTAGGGTTTCCTACTAGCCCTAAGACTCAAATCAAGGCAAGTGAGGTCAAGGGAAGAGCAGTTAGAGGGAGATCGAAGTCTCCTAGAGAAGCAACAGCGGTTGTTTGGGGCAGAATTTCGGATTTACAGGGAGGTCGAAGATATTGCAGCAAGAGGTCAAAGGAAGACTTGATCTTGGAGGGTATTTGTCTGATTCTAGGTCATGGTATTTGTCAATTGAAAGATTTGAAAGATAAGAAAAGATTTTACTGGTTTTCCCCTCAAGAGAAGGGGTTTTGGCCCTGGCTGGTAGCCTACATACTGTGTCATTGTTCTTACTATTTTGGTAGTTGTTTGATGTATTGCACTTTGAAATAAGAAAGATCAAAGCAAATAAGTAAAAAGCTAACACAAGCAGTTATCAATTTAAGAGAATTAGCATATACATTGCCCTACTAAATTCTCAACAATTGCCTCACATCTAGCCATGCTAGTGTTGAGAAATCTAACTAGTATCAGTCTTCATAATCGTATTTGAGTCATGATGTAATGTCTTTTTCAAAAAGAAAGAAAAGAAAAATTATTGTAAGAGAAAAATTATTTATAAGCATGGGTTTCATGCTTTCTTTATTTTATTTCTAGGTCAAGGCCTCCATTGAAGGCTTCTAGGGTTTGTGGCATATGTCCTTGTCCATGTCATCATGCAAAAGACCCTTCTTGGGCTTTGTATGTCAAGAAAGAAGTTTATTTTTGGGTCAAAATTGTATTTAATGCCTCCTCCACCAAGTCGACATGTCCTCCAGCCAAGTCGGCCTTATCGAAGGAATTCGACCTCACAAAATGACTATAAAAGCAGTGCTACTCAACCTCATTTGGACATTCAATCAAGCAAGTTCGATCTATAGTTGCAAGAAGAAAGAAGTGTGAAATACCTAGAAAAGGAGATAACCCTAACGAAAAAGGAGACACTTGTCAAGCAAAAGGATGCCGGCATTCTCTCTGTTCTGCCACACGTGCGAGTTTATGGGTTGTTGCAGGAGGGCAGAAGTTGCATATCTACAGTAGGGTCAAAAATCTGAAGGAGGAGAGTTGAAATCTGGGTTTGTTGCAGGATTGAAGCAGTTTGACTAAAGTTGATGATTGAAGTTGGACTAATCATCTTGGGACACTGACTAGTGGATTGGAGGAGGTCTTTTGGTCTAGTCAAAGGTCTTGGTTATCTCATTTGATTTAGTTCTAAAGGAAAAGAATAGAAGTTTTGGGTTTTCCCCTAGAAGAGAAGTTTTAGCCCTCGCTGAGAGCATATATCCTATGTCTCTATTGTGTTGATCTTCATGTACTTATGTTTTTGATACCTGCTTGATGATAAGAAGATAATAAGAATTCAAAGATAATCACAAGTAACTATCAAGATAAGAAAATCTTTCTGCCTTTATGATTTTCTAACATGGAATCGGGGCTAAGGCGAAGAAGAAGGGAAAAGGCAGCTTGAAGGTCAATAGCACTCATCATCTTAAGGAAGGATTCAAGAGAAGAAAGGAAGTAAGTTTTCATCAAATAAGTTCACCTATGGCCTCATCAATGAAATCTGAGAACAAACTTCAAGGAGCCTCTAACTATAGAGCATGGAAGACAAGGATGGACCTCATTCTTGCAAAGAATAAAGTATGGGATTTTGTATTAGGAAAGGTCAACGAACCCTCAGATGATGCAAGAAAGGAGAAATACAAAGAAACTGACATTCTTGCCATGAACTTAATAGTGGATGGAGTAAAAGACAACTTGATTCCCTATATATCCACTCTAGACTCTTCAATAAAGATGTATGATGCTCTCTCTAAGCTATTTACAATCAAGAATATTGGGCAAGTAGCAAGTCTAAAGAATGAACTTCAAACAGTTAAGATGACAAAGGATGATACAGTGTCCTCATATTTTGTAAGAATTGTCTGTATTAGAGATGAACTGCAAGTAATTGATGAAGTAGTCCCTAAAAAGGAACTTGTGATTGTTGCCCTTCTAGGACTACCAAAGTCTTGGAATGCCTTTGGGGTTGGAAATAGTTGTTGGAAGAATTCTCCATACTTCGAAGAAATGTGGTATGCCTCTATACAAGAAGAAGTTCGTCTCTCCTTGGTAGAAGGAAAGCAAGAAAATGAAGAAAATGCCTCAAATTCCTATTCTACTCATGTCCAGAAGAAAGGAGGATATAAGAAGTTTAAGGGGCCAAAGAAAAATCAAGGGAAGATTGATCTTTCTAAAATAGAATGCTATCATTGTCACAAGATGGGTCATTATAAGAATCAATGCCCGATAATCCTAAGAACAAGAAGAGAGAAAGAGACCTAGCTACAGTTGCTACCGATGATAATCCTCCAAAGAAGTCTAAAGCAGAGGATTCTAAAGTTAAGCTTTATTCTATTAAGTCTCGTGTATCCTTTACTTATAATATAGGTTATTGTTTTAGTTTTTGTAGAATGTTTGTCTCTAGGATCAATCCTTTGATTTCTAGGTTTTATAGATTTAAAATGTTTTGTTAGAAGGTTCTTGAGTTGTTTTAATGAATTAAAGGGATCCCTCACAAGTCTAAGTTGATGTAAGATCAAGAGGGAGCTTCCCCACCTTTTTCACAAAAGATAAGTATCTTGTTCTTTATTTCTTTTCATTATTAATTCCCTCTATTTGTCTAAGTTTCATTTGTGCTTGTTTATAATCCTCTCTCTTGTGTTTTCCTTGGAAGGAAAGTTTGCAGGTATACTTTAAAAATGTCTACAATTAGGATTATGGCCATAAGAGAAGAAGAAAGAAGCTTAGTTGCAAAGGAAGCCCTTCAATAGTAACTCCTACAAGGTTTGTAAAAGGAGCAACTCAAGGTAAGTTTAAAACTAAGTAACACTAAAACGGATACAGATATGGGGTTTGAAGCGGATATGACAAATTTCCAAAAAAACTGGATACGATACAGCAAGGAAATGGCATATATATATATATATATATATATATATGACAAAATAATAATTTGTATTGTAACTTCTGTTAAAATTGGAAACTAGGGCCAAACTCTATGTGGGTCATCTTATTTATGGCAGCTGATATTTTTCTTGGATCCCTCTCATCGAGAGGTGTAGGATTGATCTAAAGATCATCCGATTCCGATAAGTATCTATGAAGATATGAATTTATTTTAATTATGGACAAATTGTCAAGTCGGCCAGCAACTTATGTAGGCTCAGAAGCCCAACAGTCATGTCTATTCAACCTCTACATTTTAGTATAAATAGAAAAGGACTTGAAGTCATTTGACACACACACACATACTCTTCATGTGATCTCCTCCTCTCCACGTCTTTGGGTTTTTGGTGAAGGAGAGACACCAAGAGTATACACTGGCCTAAGTAAGGATGATGCCCTAGCCACAGTAAAGATATGCCCTAGCCACAGTAAAGATATGCCCTAGCCGCAGGCTTATGAGGAGATCTACACGCGGAAAAGAGGAGACTTATATGTAGCATAAATAAGCCCCTATACGCTGTCCTAAGAAGGAGATCTAGCCACAGTAAATGAGGTCTCTTCACAGCTGGAAGAAAGACCTCTATACGCTGTCTCAAAAGGCTCAATCCGCAGATGAGAGGAGGGCTAATATAGGCCCTAAATGAAGGCCTGAATCCGCTGTCTATTGACCCTATACGCAGCAAGAAAGGGACTCTTTATCCGCAGTCAGAAAGAGGATCTATACACAGTCCTAGAGGAGATGATTTAGCTGCTGTTCTAGCAAGGAGACTTAACCGCAGTCATGAAGCCTAGACATAGTTGAAGGAAGCCCTTGCAGCTGACTTATGAAGAGGACCTATTCGCTGTCCAAGGGAGCTTCATATGCAGCCCTAATCCACAGTCAAAAGATAAAGTATAAACTCAGATTGCTGTAGGTGACAGCATGGTGATAAGACATTGTTACATAGTGAAGGAATGCATCTGCACCTATTTGCTGTCCAAGGGAGCTTCATACGCAGCCCTAATCCGCAGTCAAAAGATAAAGTATAAACTTGGATTGCTATAGGTGACAGCATGGTGATAAGACATTGTTACATAGTGAAGGAATGCATCTACTCTAGATCAGCTTATATAAACAACTGGGTGTTTGAAAGGGTTGACAACACAGTCAAGTCCTTATGATGCTAGCAAGATAAAGTATTGGAGGCCTATCTTGTTGCTAGGCTAGGCCATAGGCCATAGTCAACAACAAGGCTATTCTCAGGATTGCCTATCAGATGGACTGAGCTACTATGCTGAGGGTTAGTCAAATAACAAAGATGCAGCATGGTGATGATTGCAGCAGGATGGGGGCAGCAAAGTGATGATGGATGCTTGATGAGTACAGCATAGAATTCATTGAGTGCAGATCAGCAATGAGTACAACGTTGGGTGCAGATCCATGATAAAGAGCAGCTCAATTGTTGGAGCAGCTCAGTGACAGGAGCAGCAATATGAAGTGCATAGCATGGTCATGATAAGTGCAGCATGGTGCAGTACGTCGAGGTGCAGCAAGTGGACAAGATGCAGCACTATGATAGGTGAAGTAGTCACCTTGGAGAATCAGTTGAAGCAACATGTCCTCAACTAATCTCATATAGATATAGAAAGTCAAAATGTTGACTTTTGTTGTAAATGTACTATCTGCAGTTTACTTTAATGCTTAAGTGATTGCTAATCTGGAAAAGATATTAAGCTAACTGTGAAAATTGAAATAAATTGCTCAAGCATAGAACATACCTAAAATTAACAACTTCATAGTGTCAAATGTGCAGGAGGAGCACGATATGTTATAGTTTCTAGATATTTTTTCTTCTTACTGCTCTTAGCATCTTGCATAACTATATTTATATTTCTCTCTTTCTTAATAGCCTTCATATGTAGAGAAATTAATTCATATCCTATCTCTTTTATTTCATTTATATTGCTTTTTAATCTACTAATTACCCCCTAGAGCATTACTCCGACCTTCTGTTCTTTGGGAAAACTAAAGGAAATTATCTCTAATGTATCCAAAGACAAAGATTTATACTCTACTATCTTCCTTCCTAAGAGGTGGGTTTTTTAGTCATTAAGGCTTTATTTGGACTATGGATAAAAGGGTTAAAACCATGGTTCTCTCAATACCATATATCTAATACAATGGGTTCATCACATTATTGCTAACTACTTGTGGTCCCTTACATGATGTGGGTTAACCACTTTATTTATTAACTATGGCCCATCACATTATTACATTATTCCCTTGGGTAGCACCTCCCTTTGTACCCCATAATATCCCCCCTAGGTATACTACAGAAAATCTTTAAGAGTCTTATGTACACTCAAAAGGTTATGTTACATTACTTATGTTAAACCAGAAAACCTAGTTTCATTAGTCCATGGTCAACAACAAGATAATGGCCCCTAGTCTTACCTAAGACACTTCATCCATGATTGGTTTCTAAAAGTCCTTCCAAAATGAATTTATCATTCATCTTTTAATCAAATCTATTGTCATCATTTTAATACTTGCAACACTGAAATTTCTCCATCACGAGACTCGAAACATGTGGGGCTCAATGCTTGGCACCAATAGATGGGATCTGCAATGCATTGCGATGTTAGTATACCGACCGTGTAGAGCTGGGTTGTGATGGGCAGGGAGAGAGCATTTGCCGCCAGTTGCCGGTTTGATTGTGGTTAAAAGGTTTCATCACTCACAAAGTTAGGACTCACCTCACCACCCGACTAGAAAAGGAGACAAAACCAAAATGATACACACACAAGAGGGATTTTTGGACTCTCTGGACTGCGTTCCCAGGTCATTATGCCTAGCCTAATATTTCTACTAATTTAATCTATCGCGAACTCTGGAATTGATGAGGTCCATGGTGCATGTGAGGGAGAAGCGGCGAGTGTTGCGAAAGTGGCTACGTTTTGGGAGTAATCGCATTGCAAGGTGACGAACAGGTTGGTTCTTTCTTAAGACGATTTTCATGATCCGGATCCATTTCCAAAAATCCGGAAACAGAGACAAAAAAATTTGAAAACCATAAAAACATTTCCATTTCCGGATCCACCGTTTCCATTTTTTGAAACGGCTCAAAAACGTTTCCAAGGCATTTCATACAAGGATCATACCTGTTTCCATTTCGAAAACTCGGAACGGCATTTCTAGCAGTTCAAGGTGACGTTTCCAATAACTTAGGTTTAAAATTGCAAAATTTGTTGATATTCCTCATATAAGAAGGTACGATCATTTTGTCTTGCTTTATATTACTAACTCTCTCATGTCTAGGGTTTTGAATCATAAAGATTCTTATTTGTTAGGGTGATTTAGATTAAATAAACCCTTGTCATCCTCTTTATCCTTTGTTCACTTTGGTAAAACCCTAACCTTTAGGGTTCACTATAAAACCCTAGCCCTTTAATGTTTAGGGTTTATTAATGTTATGATGAAACCCTAACCTCTTAGGGTTTGTTGTTAGTGTCTAAGATATATGATGAGACCCTAGATTTTTTGGCTTTGATAAACCTAGAAGAGATACACTTATGATTCCTTAAATGCGATGTATTACAAAGCTCTTTACCTAATACCAAAAAAGCTAATTAACCACATGATACTAAGGTTGATAAAGGGAAGAAATTCACTTCAAGATTATTCTTATTTTGAGAATCAAGATTTGATGTCATTAGATCAGCATATGATTTAGCACCATTAGGCCTAGGGTCAAAAGCGCTAACCAATTGATCCCATAATACTAAGGTTGATAAAAGGAAGGAACTCACTTCAAGATTATACCTGTTTTGAGAATCAAGATTTTATGTCATTTAGCACAATTCTTACATTAAAAAAGAATCAAATTAAACCCTAAAAGAACGGTATCTCAACAATTCATTCAATGATGTCAAGTCTAAAAACTACAAAGATTAAATATAAATTTATTCACTTGGACATAAATAAATAATGGTTGTCAGTAAACCTAGAATCAAATGCTTCCATTTCCCATTATCAATGATAATCTTGTTAACCTGCGAGACAATTACAACAAATACATTTATAACTTTGAACTCCAAATACCATGGTTGTGTTACACATTCTAAATTTCTAATAGTACAAAATAAATAAAGCTTAATTGAATGTCACATGACATGGAAAAATGATATTTTGGCAACCATCAATCACTAAAGCATCACGAGTGTTGAATGAAATTGACCCATCTGGACTAAGTCGATGAGGGAATTAGATGTTCTCACATATATTGTTGCTCCATGCATTTGATCGTGCTTGCAGGGGGCGAGATTCAATGGTCGGTTTGAGTTTGGCTCTTTATATAACAAAGTCTCCTTTTTTAGATTCAAAGCCAACTGTGGTTGAGGCACCAATAGTCAGGGCGAGTTCAGTGCTCTGATCTATTTACTCAAGCTAGAACTTGTTTATCAGGTCGATTATTTGCAGGTCAATGGTGACTCGTCACTAACTATCAGTTGGATGTATGACTTAGTTCATGATCAATAATTCCCTCTATCACCAAGCAAAGCTATTGAAGGAATTAAAAGAACATTTCGAGCTCAATGATTTTCGACACCTTTATAGAGATCAAAATTTAGAGGTGTATCAACTTGCAAAATCTGGTCTAAATCTGGAAGATAATGTCTTTGTGCTAGAAGAATTTAAAAATCATATTACGCTGACTAGTAGGACAGATGTCTTGAACAACTTAAGTTCTATTGTTTGTTTTAGACAACTTTAATCCCTAAAACTTTAGATTGGAATCCTCAAGAAGCCTAATAGATATTAGCCTACTAAGGTTGAAGGCTAAGAAACCATATTCGTCCTCCCCCCCTCCCCGTGTCCCGAATCCCACGTGTCGGACACATGTCTGATTCGTGGGTCGAGTGTGTTTGAACACATGGGATTTGCTAGGCCCGCAAATCAAATTCGCCCAGCCAATGTGTCTCGATTTTGGGACACGTGTCCCTCTAGAAAAGCATGTCTCAAGTCTTTAAAAGCACGATTTGGGCCGCTTTCTCTTCATTCTTATGTCTCTCTCTTGTTGTGGGTGTGTGAGAGCAAGTAGCAAAGGGTTTAGGAGCATTATGGAGGTGATTCAAGAAACGGGTAAATGCATTTTGCTTCCATTTTTTTTCCATTTTTGCTACAATAGTTTGCCTATCCATTTTGTTTACATGCTAGTGCATTTTTTCTTTATTTTTTTACAGCATTCATGGCTCAATCAAGGGCAGCAAAGTTGGGGGAAAAGAAGGAGAAGAATGTCCCCATTGGTGATGCCCCTCCTGGTCCAATTTCATCAAGGTCTACAAGTGCATTGGCCAACTTGGAACTTAATATGCTAGTGCTAGAGCCTATCACTTTTGATGATGGTGATACTCTTGAGGGATCATCCTCCACACCAACACATGCAAAGATTGCATTGGATACAGAGGAGAATGATGCAGAGGAGAGCAATGGTGAACATGACAATGATGTTGATTTTGATGATGATGATTGATGAGCTATTGTAGTGTTTAGATAGGATTTTTGCCCTAGATTTTTTTTAAGAAACTAGGGTTTCACAACTTTTCTCAAACTATTTGATTCCTTACAAATAGAATAACCTTCACAAAAGGCTTTCAATATGAAATACACTTAACACACAAATAAGATAACCTTCACCAATAGGCCCTTCAACATGAAATAAACTTAACACAAATAAAATAACCTTCACAAATAGGCCTTTCAATATGAAATAGAATTTAACAATATAATACCACGATTACCCCAATTCAGTCCCAGCAAACCATGATAAATTAAAAAGAACACCACTTCAACTTAATATACAGTTAGCCCCAAGGGTTAGCTCAGTTGGTCGAGTCCCCGTAGTTAAGTACCTCATCGATCGGGAGGTCACAGGGTCAATTCAGGTTAGGCCCTATTAGTTTGGCCGATGGAATTTAAAAGATTCTGCTCGGGGTTGATCTGCCCAGATTTTTCCAAGGGAAAAAAAACTTAATATATAGTCTGATAATCAACACATGATGGTTCCACTAAATCGAAATAACCTAGACACCATAGGTCTATATTGATGCAAATGTAATTCACGTGCTTCCTGAAACTTTGTTACACTGCTATAGATTCGCACTTCTTTTCATACTTCGAATCTTGGGAAGTTCGATCCAAGAAACCCTTTCACGCCTCAATTCGCTCTTCAGGAAATTCGAGTTTCGGGTATGCCCTAGAGTCTTCGTTAGAATCTCTGGTGCTTTATTACCTTTCTGATATTCCTTAGATGCTCATGGTCACCTTTTACCTACTAGACAAGAGTTGAACAAGATCATTAGGGAGGACATCTACAGGCAGTTCGTTCAAGACACCTCGATCAATCCTCTGGGAGGGTTGCGCCCAAAGATGGCCTTCCACATTGAGCAATTCATGGAGTTGAGAGACGGGCTCATTCTTCGACCCTAGTATACGTTTCACCACTAGATGCATGCTCTTCGCATCCCTCTAGACCAATACAGAGTAGGTTCTCATAGACTTCAGGTAGAGATGGACCACCAGATTGATAGACTAAACAGAATCTGTCAGGTATGTCTTTTACAGGAAGTGGAGACCAAGGTGCACTTCATTTTTGGATGCCCTATCTATTGCGAGATTAGAGGAAGGTTCCATGGCTTGTTTAGAGATTCTCAGACCCTTGTCGACTTTTTCAGGTATCCCGATCAGAGATGTTTGGCCCTATATATGCAGGAGCCTCTCAGGTTCCGAGTGCATATTCTTCAACCTCCCATCAAACTAGAACCCACACAGACGATCGCGACATTTTTTAAGGTATTGTTGTTAGACAGAGGCACCAAGAGACCGATTGATACCAGTACATATCCAAACTCTAGATCAGTGAGGATCCATGGGACCTCACCCCGCCACACGAGATCTCGGCAGTAGATATGTCTCGGATCCGTTCATAGGAGATGGATTAGGTCATCCAGACCTCAGCAGTGTGCGAACTCCCCCAGGCAACGATTTAGTGGACAGTCCACACTTTCCATTGGCTCTTCATTGGGCCAACAGACTTTGTTGAGTTTCTTCAGTGTTCTTCATTCAACCTCGGATGTTAGGAGAGATGGGTCTAATCCTCAGACCCGTTAGCTCCTGGATCTTCTCTGCCAGGGCATTTCATGCATTGTATCGTTTATATTCATGCATTGTATCTTTTATATTCATGCATTGCATCTTTTATAGGAGACAGTTTGGTTCCCCCGCATTTTATGGACATCACTGTACTCAATAGTCCCTTTGACCTACTTTGTGGTTAAGAGTTGAACATAAATATAATTATCTTATCTTACCTACCAGAACTTCGGATTTATGGAGTTAAGCTTCAGAAACCCTGTGAGAATTACTAGTGAAGATGTATTCCAGTCCATTTCAAGAAATGTGAAATGGGTCTCAAGACGGATCTTGCTGACCCTCAAGAATACGAATCCCACCTTTGAGAGATCTCGGTCCCTTCCTTAAATGAAGTTCAGTGGTGCTTTTGGACGAAATTTGGTCTGACTGTAAAAAGGATCGGGATTAGTGCCCCAGTCAGAGCGGAAATATTCGTGGCTCAAAGTTATAATTGTTGAAGAATGTAACTAGGTTCGGTCTTCATAATTTGTACTTGAGTCAAAATGTAATATACTTGTCAAAAGAAAAGAAAAAAGAATTTTTATTATTATTAAATTAACTTGTTAAAGCATGGGTTTCATGTTTGGGTCAATTGTCATAAGTCAAGCCTCCATTGTAGGCTTTAGGATTGAGTCAAAGTCTATATTATCATGTTGAAATCCTCCTCCATCAAAGTCTCCTTGTTGTCGGCCTCAAAAAGAATCTCCATCAAGTCGACTTCCATAAGGTGATCACATGTCGGCCTATATAGACACAACTATTTGAATTCTCATGTTGGCTAAATTATATTGGACAACCACTATATATACAAGCACAAGGTCTTCACATTAACTTCACCACAGAGAAGCGCAGATAGGGATTTCAGAGACATAAGTTTCAGTGTCTTCACAATGAAAAGTTCGGATATCACAGTGTGCACAATTCGGATGACTTCAGGAAAACGGTCTCAATGCTATTACAGAAGGAGAGGTACGTTGTCATTACATAGATGAACTTGCATTACAGTGACTACAGGATTCGGTGCTATTACAGTGACCTCAATTCGGTGCTCTCACATGACCAAAGTGACCTCATCTCAGTGTTATTACAATGACCTCAATTTGGTGCTCTCACATAACCACAGTGACCTCATCTCGATGCTATTACAGTGACTTCTGTTCAATGCTATTGCAGTGGTGCTTTCACAGTATCTCGGTGCTATTATAATGGTGCCTATCACAGTGCATGAAGGAGCTCGGATTGGTTGCAGAGGTGATCTCTTCAAAGACACGAATGTGAAGACTGACTGCTATAGGAGCAATAGAACTGAATCATGACAAGGTTAACTTGATGGATGGAGGTAGTCTCGAGTCTAACTTGTAAGGCTCTTGGTCGTCTCATCTTGAATCTACTAAAGGAAGAATTTTGACTGGGTTTTCCCCTAGAGTGGGGTTTTTCCCTGGCAGCGTGCCTACATCTTGTGTTCTCTTCTATTTGTTGTTTCGGCATTAGTCTTGATGATAAGAAAAGATAACTCGAAATAACAAATAATAATAATGAAAAACATCACAAGATAATGTCATAATAAGAGAAATCGTGTAACTCCCACTCCTTGGATTTCTCAACATGGTATCAAAGTTATGGTCAAGGTCAAAGGCAGTTTGAAGAAGGCCAGTTATGGGCTAATAAAACTAATGGAACTAAGATTACAGTGAGCATATTAAAGACGCCAAGAAGAAGAAGGATTTTGGTATATCTTAAAGAGACAGAAAGCAACAAAATTTCACAGTGAAAAAGTCAAATCATTTCAGAGAGAAAGATGATCTCACAGTCTAGAAGAAATGTGACTTCACTCCTCAAGACAGTGATATAATCCACAGAAACAAGTGAAGTTCAACCAAAATTTCAGTGAGGAATTTGTAAAAGTTGTAGTAATGAAGTATAAGGTAAACACAAGTCTCAGCAAGACAGTTCGAATCAAGTTTCGATGAAAAATCATAAGGAGACAAACACGTATCATTGAGTACGCATAATCTCATAAGTAAATAAGGATTACAGCATGATGTAAGCTAAAAGGAAGGGTTTGATATGTTAAAGCACTAAGTGCTCAAACAATGATAAGGTCAAAGCAATGAAAAATATTATGTCTTCCACTCATTGAAGGGATGGAACTTGGTACAGCTACCTACGAAGATCTATTAAGTACAAGCACAAGGAACCAGTTTAAGAAAATCAAGTAAGTATTCCGTACTCAATAAGATGCACTTGCAACAAGTCTAATAAAATCAGAGGTATGCAATTCACAAGGTACGTATGTTCATAAGCGTTTAAATTTCTATTATCTCTAATGGTTCATATAATCCTTATTTATAACTAGTCTAGGATAAAGAGTGTACTCTTTAGATAACATATTAAAACCGTAATCCTCTTCCTCTAGGATTTTACAAGTAATCTAGGATTCCAAGCAAAATTCCTTGACTAAAAGAAGGAATAAATTTTCATAGGATTCCATCCTCCATGGTTATGTAGGAAATCTAACCTGAGAAATTAAATCACGTTCTTGGTATCACATGTTTTGCTTGAAAGTGTGCATTACAGGTATAGAAGATCTTGGCTTACGCTTCAAGAAATTCCTACAAGGTTTGCCAAGAGACATCTCCAGGTATGTCTTAAACTATACACCTTATAAAATTCTCTTAAAAGTACGTTCATCTTATTTTTGTAATGTGCATTACATTACTAGCATCGTTATGTCTAGTTGTCTCGAATCATAAATATTTTTGTTTTGGGTGATTCATCTTTTGATAAATCTACCCTCCCTTCATCCTTGATTGTTCTTATAGAACCCTAGACAGGTTCTCTGGAAACCCCTAACCTAAGGGTATGTTGAAAATGAACGAAACCCTAATCTAATTAGGGTTATTGATGGAATCTAAAGAAATTGCTATTATGTTTGATATTTTGATGATGTCATGTTTGGGGTTTTGGTCTAATCATGAAAACCCTAATTTATTAGGGTTGAAATGGTGTTGTCTGAAATCCCAAACCCTTGAAGTGCTGGTAAAGTAGGGTTTGCTATGTTATGAATTGAAACCCTAGATCCTTAGGGCTTGGTTAAGACTATAATGAAAACCCTTGCTATGTACTTAAAGATCCTAGGAATGAAACCCTAGGTATATGTTCATTTGGTTGCAACCCTAGCTTGGTCTAGGTTGGTATATGTCTAAATATGATATTGCCTAACATATGTTATGCTTATGATTGATGATGAATTCCTAGATATATGTGTTAAGCTAATTATTAATGGTCATAAGTCCTAGGGTTTGGAAACAAGCCCTAGTCAAAGTTTGATGGTCTAGGATGATGTTGTTTGGAAAATCTAGGGTTTAGCAACTAAACCCTGGTAGTAGTTAAATTCTCTAGTATGTATAATCGTCTATAATTTATAAATCTATATAGTGATTACTGAGAATTTGTAGATGGAAATCTAGGGTTTACATCAAACCCTAGTAGATGTTAGTCATGATGTTGATTAAGTTGTGAATGGTTTTGATTGTTGATGCTCATGTATAAAATCTAGGGTTTACATGAAATCCTAGTAGGAAGTCTAACATATGAAATTTGAAAATTGTTAGATGCATTAATCTAATTTGTTTCTAGGGTTTGTTATATGAAAGATCGTGTCATGTCATTAAAAGAATATTGAAACCCTAGATATAATGAACTTGATATCTTGATGAGTTGTGGATGTGATTTAGGGTTTGTAACAAAACCTGGGCAAGAAGTTGAAGTATTGAAGTATAGTCTCTTGCTAATTATGTTTGTAAATGCTTCCATTATTATAAGATTTTGATATGGCTAACTTCATGCTTCTATAGATTTGGTTGTACTTGCTATCTAAATTGTGCAGGTACACAATCTTCAAAATGGTGAAGATGTTCGTTGATGTGATAAGCATGATGTGAATAATGATGGTAATGATAACTCCGATGAGATTAATAATGATGGTAATGATAACTCTAATGAGATGGTTGGAAGCCACGAAAGATTCTCCAATGACGAAAAGAAGAAGTTGATCTCCCTGAGTTAAGAGGGAGCCTAGATAGAAGAAATCTCCCTAAGTTAAGAGGAAGCCTGGATAAAGGAAATCTCCCTGGTTAAGAGGGAGAGCATAGTTTTGATTGGAGAATGAATTCTAAAGGATATGTTGTTGCATGTGAAGAAGGAAAGCAAAGTATATGTTTGAGGAATCTTTTGTCAAAGATTCGGTTGATAGTCCTACTGAGTTGTGAAGCAACATCTGTTGTCTAAGAAACCTCGAAGGTTTGTGTTTGATTATGTATATGTGAAAGTATATTATTGATTGCGGTTGTGTTTGTACAGGTAAATCTCTCAAAGGTTTTGATAGCATGCTAGTTACCAATCAGTTTGATCGAGAGATATTTATTGTCCTTGATCTGCCAGATCAATGGGTGTTGAGGCTTTGCGAGTGAAGCATTGTCTGGACTTACATCTGGCCGACACTTTGTGTTGATGCCTAGGTCCCGAAGTTGGAAGGGTGGCGTTGGTCATTGACCTCTAACACACACCTGGATCTTTGGGTTGATCGTTCGCAAGTAAGCCTGATGGTACCTAGAGAGGTTGAAAGCTTGAGTCCATCTTAGTCCTTCCCGGATAGATTTCCCTGGTCAGGAATCTAGTACATGGCATTGCGGTGCCTAAAGTGTTGAGAGACCAATGGATAAATTGCCCTAGTCAAGAATCTAGTCCATGGCATTGCGGTGCCTAAACTTCTTCGCAGATGATGTGTAACCTCCTCTTTGATTATATGTAAATATGAATACCTCCCTAGTTAAGAGGGAGTGTTGAAGAATGTAACTAGGTTCGGTCTTCATAATTTGTACTTGAGTCAAAATGTAAATTGACTTGTTAAAGCATGGGTTTCATGCTTGGGTCAATTGTTATAGGTCAAGCCTCCATTGTAGGCTTTAGGATTGAGTTAAAGTCTAGATTATCATGTTGAAATCCTCCTCCATCAAAGTCTCCTTTTGTCAGCATCAAAAAGAATCTCCATCAAGTCGGCTTCCATAAGGTGATCACATGTCGGCCTATATAGACACAACTATTTGAATACTCATGTCGGCTCAATTATATTGGACAACCACTATATATATAAGCATAGGGTCTTCGCATTAACTTCACCACAGAGAAATTCGGATAGGGATTTCAGAGACATACGTTTCGGTGTCTTTATAGTGAAAAGTTCAGATATCACAGTGTGCACAGTACGGATGACTTCAGGAAAAAGGTCGCGGTGCTATTACAAAACGAGAGGTTTGTTGTCATTACAAAGATGAACTCGCATTACAGTGACTACATGATTCGGTGCCATTAATGTGACCTCAATTCGATGCTCTCACATGACCAAAGTGACCTCATCTCGGTGCTATTACAGTGACATCAATTTAGTGCTCTCACATAACCATGGTAACCTCATCTCGGTGCTACTACAGTGACTTCAGTTCAGTGCTATTGCAGTGGTACTTTCACAGTATCTCGGCGTTATCACAGTGGATGAAGGAGCTCGGATTGGTTGCAGAGGTGATCTCTTCAAAGACACAAGTGTGAAGAAGATTGACTGCTACAGGAGCAATAGAACTGAAGCATGACAAGGTTGACTTGATGGATGGAGGTAGTCTCAAGTCTAAGTTGTAAGGGTCTTGGTCGTCTCATCTTGAATCCACTGAAGGAAGAATTTTGACTAGGTTTTCCCCTAGAGTGGGGTTCTTCCCTGGCAGTGTGCCTACATCTTGTGTTCTCTTCTATTTGTTGTTTTGGCATTAGTCTTGATGATAAGAAAATATAACTCGAAAGAACAAACAATAATAATGAAGAACATCATAAGATAATGTCATAACAAGAGAAATCGTGTAACTCCCACTCCTTGGATTTTTCAACAATAATCTGTTCCCAACAATGTCTTTGTTTAATGAGTGTGACCTTTGGAAATTACGTCCTGCTCCATAATACGTTCAGACTTTGTCCAACCTCCAGGGGTTGTAATATTATGCCGCAGAACTGATCACTAAGATGTGCCACTGCTTCTTAATTATTAAAAAAGAAGAGAAAAAATTGTGCCAAATCCTATGCCAAAACAAGATAGACAAATAAAATGCAAAGATATTTATCAACTAGGGTGGAAGCTTTCACCACCGAAATTGATAGGAGAGAATGGGTCTTAAAACCCTCAGAGCTAATGCTCAAAAAAAAACCAAAAGAATTGATCCACACTGATGATCAAAATGAATCCAATCCTCGTTTATTTATAGGCTTCCTTGAGGGGTTTCATCTTCATAAATGGTTGAGAGAATCTTACTCAAAACCCCAATTTTCGGCTTTTCACCTAGCTTCCCCAAAACTTGCCCAGCAATGGGTATATTTGGGGCTTTCCCCTTTTTAGGTGGACTATAGCCTACGGGGGTGGATAGGCTAATGAGTCCTATTTGTCCTCAATTCGTTGAGGACATTACAGCTACCTACTACCTTGTAGTTGTTTTGTATTTTCCATTGGCATTGCTAGTCAGGAGTCCTCAGGACTCAGTACCTATGTAACACATTTTGATTTTGATAACTTAATGAGAAAACTGCATTTTCTTGTCTTTCTCCTATTAGATCATCGATGAATCTGTCACGATTGTATTTCTATGCATAATGTTACAACTTACAAATTTTAATTTACAATGTAGAATCTAGATCTATGTCTGAATTTGTATCATCATGACAATTTCTGTAATGTGAAATCATTGACATATATATATATAATGTGTCATACATGTCCTGTTCCAGGGGTCTACGTGCCCGGAAACTTGAATTTGCATGTCCCGTGTCACTGTTAGGTGACTTAGGCTGAGGGTTTTTAATTACTTTTTAAGACATCTATCTCTCTCTATACTGGTGCTGTTGCAGCTCGTCTGGATCTGGAAGATAATGTCGTTGTGCTAGAAGACTTTGAAAATCATATTATGCTGACCAGTATGACAGATGTCCTGAACAACTTTTAAGTTATGTTGTTTGTTTTGGATGATTTTAATCCCTAAACTTTAGATTGGAATCCTTAAGGAGCCTGATAGTTTCTAGCCTCCTAAGGCTGAAGGTTTTTGATTACTTTTTAAGACTTTGATCTATCTCTATTATTGGCGTTGTTGCCCATGATGTATGTATTTTGTTTCTACTTGAATAAGAATAAACTATTTCTCAGGGAAAATAATGTTGCTCCATTCTATTTCAAAACCCCATTGCTGGAGGTGAAGGTGCTCCTGATTACTCATGCATATTTTGGGGTAGTTGGATCTTCAATAGTGACTTGGATTTGGCAAACTCCGATAATGAGTTTTGTCTGTAAGAGTGTTTTAGTTTATCGAATATGGATTCTCGTCTTCTCAGTATTCTTCTCCAGATGATTTAAGCCTTCATTCTTTTTGATGATTAAATGTTCGATTAAAGATTGAATGCAGTAATATTAAATATTCCACTCTGGCTTTACCAATTTTACATTTGCAGTTTTGGAGTTTGATTCAATAAACAATTCAGATCTGATAATGCTCCCAGCACAAAATAACTTGATTTCTTGTAAGAACATTCATTAGCCCAGTTTATATCATCTATTAAACATAAATTAGTCTTAGCAGGGTTTTAATTCAATCACTAGACCGATGCACAGATGGTCTCTGCTCTTGAGTTTAGGTTGGAAGGCTTGTTAAGACTTCCATTTTTATGAGATTAACCAAAATTTAAACATTTAAAAATTCTTTAAGTTTAGAATTTAGCCTTTGAGAATGAAATAAATCTGAAACACGCTCTTTCCTTCAATCAATTTTGGTGCCGTTAGGTCCAGTAAATACTTTTGGCCCTAAGTCCTTCTTGGTGCCGTTAGGTCCAGTAAATACTATTGGCCCTAAGTCCTTCTTGGTGTTTAAGTGAGGAACTTGTATAATATCATAGTTTTAGAGTAGCGTTGAGATAAATAAAAAACAATGTTTTGATATCGAGTCCTTGATGAGTCAATTCACAAAATACTCTTCGGCCTTAGCTTTAGGATTCTTAACCCATCCCACTTCGAATACAGACCTATGGATTTTAACCTTGGCATCTAAAAGAGATCTAGATATTAATTGTTGCACCAATTAAGGATCACTGGATGCATTATTGCACTTGGTTTTGATCCTAGGCCACTTTTGGTTCAAGACCTTGTTTAGATTGTCCTTCACTTAAGGTTGACTTTGCCAGACAATTTTGAATCTCAATTCATTAAATACAAATTTGAATCTCAATTGATTAGACCTGGTCCATCTTTCTAATCGCTCTTCACCAACAACCTTACAATCCTAGCTATACCATAGGGCCAATTAGAGTTCTGATATTTTGGCTTTGGCTGTTTCCTGCGTAGAAATATTCAATTCCTTGCGTTAACACTTGTGGTTCAATAGGATGTCGAGCGTTGCATGAATTGGCTTTATGTCTTTGATCTTAGGTCGGTCTGTCTACTGTCTCGACTCTCGCAAGAATGTTGACTCGGTTTTAATTCGAACGGTCAGAATTTGTGATCAACTGAGCCCTGCACTCAAGCAATGCTACCCAAGCTCTAATGGCTATATGGACCGCAGTCTGGGGCCCATTAAGCAGTAACAGCTACTGGATCTCTTCAATATGGAGCTTCATTGTCCATTTATAGCTATCCTCGCCTTGGCAATCTGGTTTTATAGTTTTCAGTTTATTATGGTATAGCTTAGCCATAGCCTTGGTAATTTAGTTTAAGACTCTATTGAAGTTTTAAGCATAAATGTATGAATTTTAGAGCCCGCAAAGTAAATTTTTTTTCCCTAAACCAAATTTCGCCAGCAATACCGAAAATTCGATACTCGTTCTACAGAAGCCCTGCCCCCTACCCGCACCCATTTCTTCCCTTGGTAACAGTACTTAGGTTACAAGACATCACCCAATATAGCTTCGCAGGCATAGGAATCTGTGAATTGACTATATGAAACCGCATAAACCCTACCCTGCTTTCATATTGAATAGGGGAAAAATTGATCTTAAAGGAAGAACAGAGACAGATTTATGAAAGCAAAAAGTGTGTAAAGGGTACCACCTGTGACATTGCGGCCAGGATGACGAACGACGCAGTCCGATCCAGCTGCCATACATTTGGTCTTGCCGCATTGAGCACAGGCAGGGATTTTAGGAACGGAGCCGCAGAAGTAGCAGAAGGCCCTGTTCTTCTGGGGTCGTTGGCAAAAATCGCAAGTATAGAGAGCATTGCATGGATGTTTGCCCAAATCAATCTGGAATTGCTGTTGGGAAATGGCCTTCTGCCTCGCCCTCTGATTCTCTGCCTTCTTTCTGGCTCCTGTCTTCCGCTTTGGCATGTTTCTTTCTGACGAATCTCCTCTGAAAGCTCGTCTCAAAAAATCCGGTGTGCTATGAAATCTTTGATTGTTTTGGTTTTGGTTTATTCCCTTGTGACAGATGCTATATAGTTTGTGTTCTGTTTGGCGATGTGCTATGAAGCCTTTGATTGTTTTGTTTCTAGTTTATTCCTATCTATCAGATGTTATATAAACTTGGTTCTGTCTGGAGTATATAGACAGTGGAATAAGCCCAGACGTTTTGCCACTTTTGCGTTAGCGAAATGAAACCATGAGATTCAGGGTTTGAGGCGGAACGATCCACTTAGTTTTTGGCCTCTTTTGAATCGATAGATGCAAATCCAAAGCACAAGCACATATTCCTACTATATGCTGACTGTATCATGTTGGAATTTGACTAATGGTTTTCTTGAATTCGAGGGATTGAATCCCACGCAGAATTGGAAAAAGCAATTGGTTGTACAAACAATATCTAGTAATTTCAGGCTCTCTCTTTATTTTTCACATATTCATTTATATTTAATAAAAAAAACTATATAGTAAGAATAAAGGGAAAGGTTAAATAAGGGAGAATATAGAAAAGAGTTTGGTTTATTGAGAATATAAAAAAGAGTTTTGTTTATTGTGCACAAGACACTCTATAGTTTAGGATAGCAAAGAAAAGAAAATGTTAAGTAGCATCGTTTAGGATAGGAAAGAAAAGAAAATGTTAAGTAATGTGATGTTATGTTATATTGATTTAATCAAATTATTTAATATATATATATGTGGATTAGGAAATATGGTATGTTATTATGGATAGAGGATATTTTCAGATATCAAGATTTTCTCAAAGGGTTTTTAATATGGAATCTGGTAGCAAGTAACCGAGACCTCATCAACCATCATTTTTTTTGGGAAATTAGAAATGGAAAAACATCGTTTTTCTCACAAGATTCCTGGCAGTAGTAGAGAAAAGTTGTTGAGTCGTCAAGACTTGGGGGAGATATTTCTTTACACTACTAGCCAGAACTATCAGACGATTGACCAATTTTGGCAACTGTCATCGCTCCCTTCAAGCTGGAGGCAGTGGAAGACGCTTCAGGATTGGCCCAATCCGCCCATCTCTGTTCAATGGGAACAACTGGACAAAGAATTAAAATCAAGGAAAATTACTCACCAAGATGGTCTTGATATTCTCAGATGGGCTTACTCTACACGAGGCATCTTCAATATCAAATAAGCTTATATCCTGGGATCGGAAGACCCTCAAAACCAACGCAATCACCTATGGCATAAAATATGGTCAGGCAAGCTTTCGACGAAAATAGCCTACTTCTTATGGTTGATCTACAAAGGTAGGATTCTTACATGGGACCAACTTCAAAAATGGGGTATGCATGGTCCCTCACTTTGCCTCCTGTGTGGTCATCAAAGTGAGGATTTGGAACATCTCCTGAACTCTTGCTCCTATGCCAACCATCAATGGAGACAGCTAGAAACTTTGTTTGGTCACATGGATAGGTATCTCCATAACATTAAAGAAACCCTCTTCTTAGGCGTAAGGGCATCTTTTCAAGCTCGGTGTTGAATCATGCATGGGCCTTAGCTTTGGGTTATCTGGAAGGAAAGGAATAATAGAATCTTTAAGGACGGCCAACAACCCCCAGAGATTGTTTGGCAAGGGATAACTCAGAACATTAGAGAAATGGTTCTTGCAGAGAAATGGTATTCGAATGACTGGCAGGTTGCTCCTCACGAGGCTAGAATTTAACCCTGCTCAATCTATCCCCCTCTATGATCGGCCTGAATTCGTGGAAATTTTTAGTCGCTCCTACAGGATCTTCCAAAGACTTCTCAACACCTCCAGAAGGCTTTATTAAACTCAACTTCGATGGTGCTTCTAAAGGCAATCCAGGTCAAGCGAGTTATGGAGGGATATTTAGGGATTCAAGCAAACGACCAATATTAATATATGCAGCAGACTGTGGCTTTGCTAAAAATAATGAGGCAAAGTTTAATGTTATTAAATAGGGCCTCCTTATCGCCATCAGAGCGGGCTACAGGAAGATTCTGATAGAAGGAGATTCAAAACTTGTAATGGAAATTGTTAAGAATTTGAATCAAGGAACAAGATGGGAGAGACTCGGTCATAATTGGCACCTTGCTAGACTAGTACATGAAATTGGTGAAATCCTTCCTCACTTTGAATATATCCTCTCTTCACATGTTCTGAGAGAAGGAAACAAAGCAGTGGATTTTCTAGCAAATTGTGGATGTGCTAACATGAGCAGATCTATGGAGCTAACTTGGTCACTTCGTCCATCAGAAATTTACTTGCAACCTCTAAAGACAATCCGGGATTAGGATAATAATGAGAGTCAACACTCTTCCCACCAGCCAAATCCTATCCCCGATCAGGGTGTGAGACGATACATATTGAAAATCCTAATGCGTAATGGATTGTGTCCGGATCCCACAACAGATCTTTGCCACCCTCCACATGCTCCACTCACATGGTATGGTGGTAGTTCATAGCAAGGTAATTAATTTGAGGAGGAAAGTTGGCGATAAGGCTTCAATGCAGCATGTTCCTGGCCTTTGTGGTGTTCATTTTGGTAAGTTGTCTATTGGTGAATTGGTTCGGTATCAGCCGGACGGAGAGCTCAGCCAGCCTCGATAGGAGACCGCGTTAACCCCTTCCAGAACCTGGGTTTGCTTTCCGTGGGCTTCGCCTGGTTGTCTCAGGTATGTACTCATTCCTTTGTTCCTCTTCTGTGTCATGGATCCTTTCTCCTAGGAAGATCTGAGATGTGTAGGCAAATAAGGAAGGAATGGTCCTGGGATATATCTTCAGTTGTCTCGGCTTTGTACGATGGATGTTCTATTTTCTTTACCCTTGTGTCGATTCTTTATGGATTTTGTTAATTTGTATGAGGGTTTTAATAGTTAAGCTCTTGAGATTTTCATGGCTCACCTAGTTCTTCTACTGACATATCCAATATGGGTTGTATATGCGAGTTTGTGGTTCTGGGCGAAATCCATTAAGGCCTTTCCGTGTGATTGGTTTAAGGTCTCTCTCTTTCTTCAATAGTTCTGGATATTGTATGACCTATGCCTACGACAAGTTCTTCTCTCTTAGGGCCCTAGCAGGTAACCGACGACAATTCTGGGTTTTGTTTAAGATGCAGCTCTTAACAATGTTTATCCTGGCAGGTGCTCCGGCATAGGGCATTCCCTGGCCACTCCCGGGTCCTGGACTTTGCCTCACTTGGGGTTTCATGTTGGTCTTTCAGTTAAGTGTTTGCAGGTTGATAGTTGGGTATTTCGAAGTAAACCGCATGGCTCGTGCAACAGCTAGAAAAAGCAGAGTCACCCGTGGCTCCAATGGTCGTGGGAAATAGGTTAAATCAGAACCTTATAATTCAGGTTCCTCCTCTGGTAAACCCTGTGGACGGAAACCCACCTCTCGAATAATTGAGGACACAACGAGGGCATACCATGCAAGGTTGGCCCCAAACCACCATGTTTTAGCTCAATGGGAAGTTGAGCTTAATGAGAAAGCAGGTATTCTCAATCCAGATTTGGAAGAATGGAAGGATTTGGTTCCAGACTCGGGCCACTCCCGGGGTCGCACCTCCCAATACAAGCAGACACTGCACTTGTATTGGATGATGAAAATCCTCCTGATGAAATCACTAGAACATATCCCCTCAGGATCGGTCATGCAGGCTGCGGCAATCTTGAATTACAGCCAAGATTTTCAACCATCAAAATTTCAGCTACAATAGCAAAGTGGTTGCCTCAGTCGCATTGAGAGGCACATCCCTTGCATATCGCAATTTGAACTCCCCGGATCGACTGCTAAAGATCCGGCCCCAGTTGATTCTGTAGAAGATGAATATTTTGATGGTTCCCCTCTGTTTTAGTTTATAGTATATGCAACAATTTTTGTATGTCCAATATTTCCAGTATGCTTATAGTTATCTAGATGTTAGGAAGTTCAAAGACAATTAGACATTGATAGTTTGGATATATAGACTAATTCTATATTATTTTTGGATGGTTTATCATGTTGTTAGGTGGCCAACATATATGGTTTCCTTATGGGCAAGTTGAAGCTACCTAACCATTTTGATGATGGATGTATCTTGCCCATTTTTGTGAAAATTAATGAAAAAGAAAGGAATTACCAAGCTTACAAAAATATATATATATTAAAATAATTAGGTTTGGGTAAATTTGAGTGTCAAGTTACCTGAGGTTTTTGAGCTCCATGTTTATGAGAAACCATGGTTTTGTCCATGGTATTCATCTCTATTGTAGCCTATTTAAAGGCGGAAAAACTCCATGTTAATTTGTCCTAGTGAATAGAGGGATCCCTCACAGTGTCTTTAGACACCACCACTTCTATCTGTGTTTCATGATCCTAACAACATTGTAAGATACTTTTCACGAATTTGGTATATTACGATATCAAATCCAACAATATATTGTTTGATGAAAGTAAGTTTGTTTTGTTTTTTTTTTTAATCTGTGTTTCATGATCCTAACAAAATTGTAAGATACTTTTCAAGAATTTGATATATTACGATATCAAATCCAACAATATATTGTTTGATGAAAGTTTGTTTTTTTTTGTTTGTTTTTTTGTTTTTGTTTTGGTAGTTACGGTGTTGTAGTTCTTGAGTTTGTAAGATGCAGGAAAAGTATTGACGCTAGATCTTAGACTTTTGTGATCCATATTGACAATGAGATTCTCTTTCGGTGTAATCACATCATGACAATTTGGTCAACGTTTCAAACCATCTAATGTGGTTCATCCTTAGGACAAAGGTGAAAAAAACAAACTTTCCGAATGATTAAATAGCAGAGATGCATCCAAGTCCAAAGTTAGCCATTATGAATTAGTTGTTAGGAATTAGTTAGGAATTAATAAATGGTAAAAATAAATAAACTAACCTAGATACATCTTAACTCTGGATCTATCAAGTGTCAAAAGGGAGTAAAGCTCTCAAGGTGCAAATATATTAACATCAGGCAACTACCATATAAGGAAAAGTATTGACATGAAGCAACTACCACATATGTAATATCTTCTAGAACATAATGGGAACATCATAATATGAATATGAATGTAATTTGGATTTCACCAATTGAGATTGGATTTTTTAAAATGAACAAAAAATAAATAAAATGAACAAAAAATATTTAGAAATTAAAAAATATACAATTTTAAGTTGTTCTATCTATATAATATAAGTGCAATAAGAATTTTATATAGCATTAAATTTATTTTTACATTTGAAAACACAATTTAAACAAATACAACATTTCAATCTCATTGAAATGGTAAAATAAATAAACTAGCCTAGATCCAACTTAACTATGCATCTATCAAGCGTCAAGGGGGATTAAATATCTCGAGGTGCAAATATATCTTCATGTTTTGCACTAAAAAAGGAGGTTTGCAACTAGAGAGATTTGATCGCTCTTGGCACTTGACAGATCCGAAGTTAAGATGGATCTTGGCTCGTTTAATTAGATGACTTGGAAAGATAGATGTTAAATTGAATATCATAAGAATGTAATGGAAATTATTAGAAAAAAGTATAGAAACTTTTATTTAGAAATGTCATCAAAGGGTTATTTTCAATTAATTTTAGTCATTGTTGTGATTTTATCTCATTCATAAGTAGTTGTTGTGATTTTTTCTGATTCATAAGAAAGGTAACGCAAGAAATTATTTAATTTTGTTGACAATGAAGAAGGGTGACCCATTTTCAGGGGTGGAAGGAGGGGGATAGGTGCTTTATGGCCCTGAGGAAGTTAAAGTTGTAGAGTATTCATAGGGATTAGGATGCATGACAAACAACCAAGCTAAAGCTTATGCCCTCTATCAGGGAATTCAGTTAAACAAAGAAAATCAAGTAGCTTCTCTCACTGTTTCAAGAGATTCCCTCCTTCTTATTCAACATTTGGTGAAGGGCTCCTCTCTAAGGGACAAAACATTAAAAATTGTTATGAAAAGAATTAGGAAAGCAGTGAAATGGTTCTCTTCAATAACATATTTCCATGTTATATGTGATCTCAATAAAGTTGTGGACTTATGTGTTAATGAAGGGTGTAAATTAAGATTGGGAGATTTAAAAATCAATAGTTGAATCAAGCTCTCCCCTATTCATTAGAGTTAAATGGATTGACATTCACAACTATGAAGGATTGCATTATCATTTAGTTATAGTATGACATGTAAATTTTGCTTTTTGGTGGGTCAATTTTGTTAGGACAAAACCTTGTTTTGTGTTGTCCAGTTTAGAGTCCCACTAGGAAAAATTGTAGTTTTGTTGGATAAAAGGGCTCAAGAGAAAGTTTTGAAGATATAGCTATGTACTACCTAATGTATTTGTTACAATCCAAGCGCAGACTTGCATATAAATACAAAATTCTCATTCTAGTCATAAAAAAAAAAAAAAAAAAAAACAAACAAACAAACAAACAAACAAAACAAAACAAAACAAAACAAAAAACAAAAAACAAAAAACAAAAAAAAAACAAAACAAAACAAAAACAAAACAAAAACAAAAACAAAAACAAAAACAAACAAACAAACCAAAAAGGAAGGGTGTCCCATTTTCATTAGTCTTTAATGACTTCCATAATTCATCAATGTATAATGAAAAAGGAGAATAAAGAATGTCAAACACATTATGAAATTGTGTGATATTTATCTTCATATTAATATAATTTGCATTTCAAGTTATGAGGACATTTAATTAATGATTATCAGCTAATGTTAACAATATGAAAGAGTTGAGCATTGAGTTGTTAAGGTTTACAAACATCGTGCACAAGGAGTTTGCATGGGGTAGCACAATTTGGATAAGTGCAACTACACCCTTGTGTGCAATGATATTATCCATGATAATATGTAATTATTGTAGATTGCATTCTTAAACTCACATTATGTTGTGATATGTGCCATAGATAATGGTGCTTGATATGTGTATGTTTTTACTTGAGTTAGTTCTATTTGCAAGGGTATTGATGTGATTTTTTATGATGTCACTATGCTCTTCCATAGTTGTCTTTATTTAGTTATATGATGTTGTGTTAGCATGTTAGTTTCAATTATATTCAAGTTTTTTATTTGGATTTAACCTCATTCCAAATATTGGAAATTACCACGATGGTAGTTGAAAGGATGAGATAGTTACAATAAGCATAGGGAGGGTAACAAATATACATGCACATAGAGGTCTCACCACATTGTGGAGGACCTTCACGTAAAGTGATAACAAATATATAATAACCATTTTCACAATCATTTGCCTTGTAACCTCTTTATTGTCCATCGTGACCAAATTAGGCTTGCATGTGCCTTTAATTTAACCATTGTTGGATCCACTTCACTTCTTATTGGCTTTGCTTTGTGATCTTAGTTAAATTGATACATTTTTGTGTTAGGCCCAAAGAGCACATAACTCAATGACTATTCTACACTTTAGAGCATTAATCTTCAAATGTTTATGCAATCCCCATGGGATGGCATATACTTGATTGTTGCCTACAAAATAATTTATTTTTCCAATTTTCCAACATACAAAAAACATTCATTCATGCCTTTAAGAGACTAATTGCTAGCTAAATTGCATAATTTTAGGGTTTCAATGTTGTTGTGGCATTGTTTCATTGAATTCCTCATTTAACTCTCTTTTTTATTAATAAACATTGATGGGGAGGTTATGTATATTTATATTTATTAAAGTTGTATTTACGCCCTACTACAACTAACAATGTAAACTTTGAAACGGGAACTGATACTGTTACCCGTTTTGTAGAGGTGGCAAAAAAATGACCCGATTTTCAAAAGTGTTGATGCAGAATACACATGTTTTTTTAAGAACATGGTTTTTGGAACTTTAATTTTTTTCATGTGCATTAAGTTTTAGAATGGTAGTGAATGGTAGTGATTTTCATCCTGATTTTAAAAAGTGAGTATTCTGCATCACACCCTTTTTTTAAAAGACCTATTTTTTGACTTTAAATTTTCTAGTGTGTGAAATGTAAAAAATTATTTTCTAAATTTGATAGTTTTTTAAGTCGTCATTGTATTCATATTTTCTTGTTCTCTATCTTAATTTTTTTTTTTAGTGGGGTTTTTATTGTTTTGCGTTTTTAAATTAGAAAGTCGATAGTTTGAATTTTAGATAATCTACATATTTAGACATCCTTAATTAATTTTTCAATCCACATGAAATAATTGTTTCTAAAAAACAACATTTTTTAACAATGGACATAAAAAATAACCATTTTTAACATAAATATAACAAAAAAACTAAACGTTTTGATAATTTTTGCTAGAATTAACATGTCAAAATCACAATTTTTATACAAAAATATTAACTAAAAATGGTCAAATAATAGTTTTTTTTATGAATTTCATGTCAAAAAGGTAATAATAACTACTTTTTTTTCAAAAAAAAATGATTAACTTAAAAATCAATGCAAAAATCACCTATTACCAATATTGAACGTATAACAACCCTAATTGAGTGTTTATTCTTCTCATAAAATGTCAAAGTCAAAACATTGCAAAGCTTGAGTTACAAGCATAACTTAAATTTAATCAAGAATGTCACGTAATCCAAACTCTTCGTCCTCTAGAGTTTCATCATTGTCCTCTTCCACAATATTTTCTGTTTCATTTTGCTCATTTTGCTCATTTTCCTCTTCTAATGGGTCTTTCATGTCTGCAAATCCCCCAATATGTGTCTTTCCATACATTCCATGTAATGGTGGTTGGGGTTCCTTTGCCTTTTTTGCCACACGTGATTCACTAAAGTCCCCTTTCTTCAACCCAATTTCTTGCATTGCATCTGGAAGAAATTGAAGAGCATTAATTCTTTGCTGAATGAAATTGCATTGTAATGGATCTTTCTCAATTGCAATGCAATTTCTTCCTTTTTGAAGGCAGCATGCTAGTGTTGTACCTAATTATCAAGCACAAAAAAATAATGAAGTAAATTAGTACAATGACATATTAATTAAAAAAAAGAACATATTGAAATTCAATTCCATGTGGCAAAACGTACCTGAGCCAGAAAATAAATCCAGAACCCAATCTCCTTCATTTGAACATATGTCTATAAGATAGTTAATCAATAATTGTGGTTTCTGATAAATGTTAACTATCTCTCCTTTCATTTCTTTGTCTTCATATGTTAGTTTTCTCACAACAGCATCATAAGTCAGTATTTGGCTATGACTCTTTTTGTCCACCCGATTAAAAATCATAGACATATGGCTATCATCTTTTGCCCAACTATCAATATGAATGAACTCACAGTCATTTATAAATTGTTGATCTTCATTGTCAAGAAGATTTGACTTTTGCCTGTAACATAAAATAGTAAAAGTTCAATTAACTTGTACATAAATTAAATTTTCAACATTAATCAAATATACCTTTAAACATCTTACCATGTAAGCTGCATCCTTGAATTTGTTTTCCCCTTGAAGCTTGACAATAACATTGCCAATTGTGTGTCTGAATGAAATGTCACAAATCTCCATAATGGTGATGACGTCACTTCCTTAAATCCCGCCACCACTTTATTAAAAGCTTGATAAGTATAAGGGTCAATATCATAGCAAATGTTTGGAATATTGAAACCATGGGGAATATCTGCAATAACCAGGGCATAATCCCTTTTTGGTACGAGTTTCGCAATGTCTTCATAGTCGCCTTGTATTACTTGATATTGAATAGTGTCTAGCCCATTCCAAATGAAATGATTAAGAGTTGGATCAAGTTCAAAATTCTTAATACGTTGCTTTCTCAGTCTTTCAATCTTTATTTTTTCAATAAAAGTCTTGAAACTGTCAGGTGCTCCATTATATTCTTTCTTCATCTTTTACCAAACAAACAAATGTATGTGTAAGTTTTAAATTAAAAATAGTACACAGATGATTAAAACTAAATGTATAAATCAAGTTACCTTTTTAAATGCAAGATAAAAAGCTTTCAATGTTGATGTAGAACTTGAATCTGGATAGTTGCGTACAACATCATCCCAACTATCTTCATTCAACAATTTAACCATTTGTTCCTGAATTTTCATGTAAACTTTGTGACTGCATAGATAAAGTAAGAAAAAGTTAATATACTGATATGTATAACAAATACTACCAATAACAACATGTTTTAGTTAAAAGATAACTATAATCCTGGAAATAAGTAAAAATAATTCAGCAAACTTACTTTTGAAATTATTCAGACATTTCTTCCAATGATAATTCCCCCGACTTCACACGAGATAATATTGTTTTGACAATTTTTTCATCTTTCACTCCTTGCATCGCCCTCCAAGGCGTGATGGTCATATCGTCTGGAAGTTGCTTCAGTTCAGGCGCTGATTTATTGTTGCTACATATCAATGGCTTAGACTTTCTGACCCTCTGGTTTTTAATGCGAATGTCTTCCCACATGCTAAAAATGTCATCAATCAAATTCCAAATATCGCCAGTTCCAAATGCCAAATGGAAAATGTTATCAACACCTCTGAATAAATCGCTAGATCTGTTGTCTTTTCCATTTTTTGAATTGCCTTTATCTTCAATTTGATAGCCTATTTCCATACAACATTCCTTTCGGAAATCTGTAGTAATATTGATCTTATCCCCACCACATTTTTCTAGGAATTCACTATGAATAAATCTAACCTTTTAGATCAAAGTCATAGACATCCTATATTCATTATCTGAATTATGATCCCATGCCACTAACTTTGCTTCTGTTTCATTTAAACCAGCATAAATGATACATTTCATCGTTTCAAAACGTGGGTTATTAGGATATTCCTCCATCAATTGTCTTTGAGCTTCAACAGAATGGTTCCCCCCAAGCACATAATAATTGTATTCAAAACATTTTGACTTATCAAATGCTTCTTTGTTGGGAACTTGAAGTGGATCAACAAGAAGCACATAACTAACCACATGAGCATATGGATTGTACCTCATCAATGTCTTCAAGTTGTGAACATGCAGATGATGTGGCTTTCTGACTTGATATTGGCATTGTCCTTCACTTGCCTTATAGGTTTGTGTGACATTTAACTGAAATGTACGACCACCATCAACTAAGTTTCTCTTTGTCAAATTCTGTCGAATGGCATTTTGTTTTGTTTTGATAATGCCATCACCTAAATCAGCTCCTGGTGTAATGATTTCTCTGCTTTCTTTTGAAGTTTCACTAGGTTCTTGACTGCTGGTAATGACTACTTCAAGATCTTCAACTCTACTTTTTTTCGTCTTAACATTCTCAAGAGATCTATTCTTGGGCATTGTTACTTTTGGTCTTTTACGACCTTCCACAATTTCAATGTCATCTTCAGTAATGGCAACATATGCTTCATTGTCAATTTCAACTTCATCGTCCTCAAAAGTAACTTGTTTACCCTTGCTAGATTTATCCACCAAAGGCCTTTTTTTTTTATTCTTTGGATGTAGTTTTGTAGCATCATCAATTACTACATTTTCCATGTTTTGCATATCTTCTTCTGACACTGAGTAAAAATGGCTGACAACTTTCATGATATCATGCTCTATGTAATGAATGCCTCCCAACATAATTGAACAGTTTTCAACAAAATTCTGCCAAACAAAATATCATATGTTAATATAATCAAAGTTAAAAAATATAGAGAGACATTTTCAAAACGCAAAATAAAAATACAAATAACAATACTTACCGTGTTTTGTGTCATATCATTTATGATTTGTTTACACAACTTTGTAGATACCTCTCTCCTGTCATATAATGAATATGATAGTCGGTATTTAATCCTTTCATGTGACTTGGCAGCTTTTGTAAGTACGTAAACAACTTCAGTGTTTGGTACCGAACACATATCTATGACTTTTCCCATCACCTCCAAATTTTCATTATTATTGCGTGTATCAATGTATAGATATATATTCACAGTTGTGCTCTCTCTTTCTTTCACATACCAGGCTCTTGATGGAAATTTCACCTCTTTTGAACTTTTCCAATCTGAGATTAGCTTCTTATCACTTAAAGCAGTTGACATATTTGTAGGTATGAGCTCAGGTGGAGTTCGTTCACCAATGTTTTTTGAAGATACACCTTTAAGACTCCTTGCTCCAGAAAGATTCACAGAAATTTTCCTTGATGCCATTTTCCTAAAAAAAAAACACATAAATTAGTAAATAAAAAAACATATTAACTTAAATTAACAACAAAAATATACCATAAATTTTTTATTTGTATAACCAAAATTGCCCTCCCCCTCCCCCGACCCGCCCGCCAGCCCACCCCTAGGCCCCCCGCCCCCCTCCCCCTCCGGCCCCCGGGCCCCCGGCCCCCTCCCTCATGGATATTTTCAAAGCATGGAGAGTGTATGCCAAATAGAGAGACAATACATATTCCAGATAATTTTTCAAGACGAGAAATCTACAACTTATACAAAGAATATGCAGAACGTGCTGAGGGACAGGGCCACTTTATTACATATCAATATTTTGTGAAGATATGGAAGAAAGAATTCAATAATGTTCGTATTCCTAAGAAGACAAGGATGGGGATTTGCAGTACATGTGCTTCTCTTAAATCAAAAAGGGACAAATGTGAAGGCTCAGAAAGAGGTAAGTGTTCATAACTTTTACTTTTAAAATTGTATAGTCATCAACTACGAAAACATATTTCTTAATGAATTTCTTTTATGTTGTGTAGATTTAATTGTCAAAGAACTTCAGGAGCATCGCGAACAACAAACAAATGAAAGGAAGAAGTTGTACAAGCATCGAAAGAAGTGTTATGATAATCCAAATAAATATTTGGGTTTGATAATTGATGGTATGGACCAGAAGAAAACACTTTTACCACATTTTGTTCGCACACCCAAAAATCTACAAGAGGAAAATTTTATTCAGTTTCACTTGGTCGGTTGTATGGTCTTCAATGGGAAAATGTTGCCAAGGGTGTACTTCACAGCTCCAAATATTCATAATGATGCAAATCTGACCATAACCATAATTCATGATGTGATTTCTCATTGGTCTGGTAATCTTCCTGAAGTTTTGTATCTACAATTGGACAACACTTGCCGTGAAAACAAAAATCAGATTGTTTTTGGGTATCTGAACATGCTTGTTGAATTGAGAATTTTTCAAAAGGTAAAGGTTGGTTTCCTTCTTGTTGGGCACACTCATGACCATATTGATCAGATGTTCAGTCGTTTTTTCAGTCACATTGAGGAGGAAGGAAGTTGGGAGCTTGCCATCACTAATTGAATGTATTAAGAAATCATACATGCCAGAGCCTGCTTTTGAAGTGTTGGAAGAAACTGTTGACATGCGAAGGTTTATTCTGGGATCATATGGTGAGGGGAAATGCATTGAACAACTTAATGACATTAGCTTCCAACATCAATTTCATATCAAAAAAATTGATGGGAAAACACTAATATGGGGCAAGAAGTATTCAACTACTACAGAGTGGGCACCGTCATCAGGATTGCAATTTTTGAAGTTCATTCCAGATCATCCAATATTTGCATCAAAAATATTGTCATTACAATCAGTTGGTGAAGTTCAGAATGCACGTAGACAGAACAGGGCTATAAATTATTCTGATTGCCTGGAAGAAATTAAAAAATGTATTAGATATACATATGAGTACTTTGACATTGCTGATTCAGTTTGGTGGGAGTCGTTTTTCAATAATCAAAGTGATCTCATTTCGACAACAATAAATGAAGATATACCTTTGAAAAATCCATTTATTTGGCCACAAAATGTGTCGAATGAACATGAGGAAGTAAACATTGTTGAACAACAACAATCTCAAGGTATTATTAATTCTTCACATGCAGAGGAAAGAGAGATGTATATAGGTTCTAGAAGATCTCGTGCACAACGTGAAGCCATGGAAGACCTTTATAGGGGTTCAGTACAGGATATTAAGGAGGGTTGCATGATTGTAGTGCTAGCAGATGGAGATCCCAATGGCTATCCATTTTGGTTTGCTAAAGTTTTAAAGGTCTTTACAGAAAATGAAGATGTTACAGGTGTTGAAGTACATTGGTATGCCACAAATACACACCCATTCAATGGTGTGTAGAAGCCAGAGATGGTAGTTGACAAAAAAAATGGTGGAAAAAGAAAAAGAAAGGGTACAAATATAAATCGTCGCCGCACAGACATATTACAATTGAAGGATGTTGACATACTTGTTTATGACTTCAATTTAACAAAGAGAGGAACTCTTCGCTTCAAGACGACAGAGATTCTGAAAAGGTTGTTACCAGAAGGAACAGTGTTGACATGGGACTCTGCTGAAACCACTCGTAGATCTAGAAGACTTTTGAAACCTGGAATCTTGGGCATGCATGTGGACTCAGATGGGGCACTAGTTGATGACAGAGAAGAATATGGAACATCTTCGTCAGCATCCAGTCACTCATCTGAAGATGTGAATTCTGATGGTGTGCAAGAAAATATGAGTGATTTTGAATAATTGTTTAAGACAATTTATATAACTGATGTATGCATCGTATCTTCAAATAAAATTAATGTTTTCCATATTTTGTTAAATGAGAAGTTATGAAGCATTTTTATGTTGTTGGATTATGTCTTAAGTATGATAAATTTTATTGTTTAAATATCTACAATGCAATATCAAATTAGAGATATAATGTCTCTTTTATTCAGTGTACAAATAAAGACTTTTGAATTCATTCAGTGATATAATTTGTTCATAATGTCATGTTTTTTTAGTTTTGTGGTTGAAAACATGTTAAATTTATACTTAGGAAAGAAAAATGATATTCTACCAGAAACATTAATGTGTTTTTCCTTAAAAGTTAACTTTGTTTGAGACATAAAAAATTGGTTTTATTAGCATTGTTTAAAAAGTATGAAAATTGACCCTAAAAAAAAAATCATTATTCCAGTATCAACACTTCCGTTCTGAAGCTATATTTTGCAGGAAAATTTCGTAGAAAATTTCGTAGTCGCTGCCATTTTTAAAACAACCGCAAAATTGACACCTAAAAAAAAAAACATCGTTCCAGTATACACACTTTTCGTTTTGAGCACTGTTTTTGTGGTTTTTTTGGGGTTTTTGGGCCAGAGTTCCCGTTTTGAGTTTATAGTTCCCGTTTCAAAGTTTACATTGTTAACTTCATAAGGGTTCATTTCAATTGTTTCATTTGTTCCTTTGGCGCCTTGTTACCCTTGACAAGATCAAATCCAACACCTGATCATCTCCATCACATCCATGATTTAGACTCTTTCCATGTGCAAGCAACATACACTTAATATTGGATGTTGATTTTAACAAGAATATTGAAGGCTCAAGGTCATGACATTTACATCTATACATGTTTACTTTGTGTCTTTGTTAATTTCATAGTAAATTGAATGAGTCGCATATTCTTTCATGGTAAGAAATCTTATTATTTATGGGTTTTCTTATGTAGCGTAAATATTTTGTTTTCGATAATATTTTCTAATTCAATGGCATGAACTTATTTAAATGGTTTTGCAATCCTATTACTCACTCATTTTCTTTGTCCAATTTGGAGCTTTAACGAGTTCAATTTGTTTGGATTGAATTGTCTTATTTTTCCTTAATTACAATAAACTATGTTAAAAGTTATGTTAGCACTTGGTCATCCCACTTCTACATCTCTTATGGTGATCATGTTAAGACCATTTTGAATTTATTCATTTTTTATGGTTCCAAAACTTGTTTTCACCCCAAGGGGTTTTGTGTTCTTTATTACTTTCTTTGTCTAAATCTTGTTTCATTTTCCTTTATGGTGTTCATAATTGTCATAGGATCCCGTGAAGGCTTAGGTTATCCACTTACTCATTTTGGTCCAAGTAACTCTAACTTTTGCTAAACATTTTCTACCATCTGTTAACTAAGTTCAATTTTCCTATTCTATGTAAGCTCATAGTAAAGACAAAGATTCAAATGAGTTGAAATACGCATGTCCTCCAACAACTTGAGTGGGTTTTCAATGTTCTCTTTGGTTATGCTCTTTAGTCATGTCCATCATCACCTTCTACCCTTTAGTTCTTTATATTTGGATTTAAGATTTATAGTTCTACTACTACTTATTGTATATTTAGTATTGCTTCATTGATGTGTCCCTTCCACCTATTAGGATCAATTTACCAACTAATTATTTTAGTGTTACATGTACTTCCCCCAATGTATTGTTCATATAACTATGAGCTTATACATGTAGCCTACAATCAATGAGACTTACCCTTGTGTACCACTCAATTGTGTTTTCTAGAGTCACAACTGCATATTTATTCCCTTCTTTAACAACCACCATATAATGTGCCTCAAACCACTGCACTCTCTATCAATGCAAGGGTCATGCATGTCGCATGCTTTCCCACATCATTACCTCCATCAGAACAACATTCCATAAACTAAACAAAAATAACACAACTAATATCTTCTACCACCTTCCTACTCTCATCTTAAAACTATAACATTCATAGCCAATTGAGCTAGAGCATATGCAATCCACTTCCTCATTGGGAATACAATACACCTATATGCTCATGTGCTCAATGGTTACAACTAAGAAGGAATTTCTAAATGTGCATCCACTTGGAATTTATAGATCATTTACTAAATAAGTGTAAGTAAAGGCAAAACTCATCATTAAGCTTAAATGTATAAGATCTTGCAAATAGCGAAATGTATGCACTCTTAAACAACATTTAACACCATATCGAAAGTCCAGCATGCAAATAATACTAATCTACAACTAAATATATCGTAATAATGTGCAATGGCCAAGGAGCATTTTTCCACCCAATCATAGGCATCCTTAAAGCCAAGGTTAAATTAACAAGGGTAATGGGCACTTTAATAGACATAATCACATGACTCTCAACAACATTTTACACAAGAGGGCACCTACTAAATTACATATTTTATGTGAGATAACAAAAAACCTAAGCATACCAAAAAGATGATGTTGAAATTATCAATTGGGAACTCACTAACCTACACATTAGGAAAACCTATCCAAGATTCTTATTGGGTAACAACCTCTTTATGCCCTCTATGATGGAATAGAATGCCCAAAATGTTGGACAAGTATATTTGATTCCTTCATTATCATCCATTTATGGATGCATGAAAGGAAATTTAATACAAAAAAAGGTCTTAGAATATCTTAAGCCCACTTTAAAATTACACCAATCTTCATTGGGTTTCTCTCAAATTCACACCCTTCCATGCTTTTCCCACTCACTCTCTAAAGCTCATATGTAGCCACCAACAACAACAAATTTGACCCTCCTCAACATCACCAAACCACTCTCACAAACAAAAGTGTATTATACAATATCCAATAGTCAACAAAGGTTGATGGATGACTACTAAATTCAAGAAGTTGCAAATATTAAAATATTAGTATGTAGTGGTTTTGCAACATAGTCATATAGCAAGGGTGCAAAGAAAAAAATAGGGAAAAGTATGGAGAATAAAAGGAACCTTGCAAAATGTTCCAAGATTGTATTTATATACAAATTGTAGAATTTGCATGCACATGGAGAGGTGTCAACTTCTCTAAATGTGTTTCATTATTAATCCACATTACGTGGAGAAGTGTTAGACTAATGGCACTTAACCCTACACTCACCCTCTTTCCCTAGTTTCCACTTATTAAGTTGCATCCTCTCCTCGTGTCCTCTTAGCCACTTCACATGTTAATGCTTTATGTTTTTTTATTAGATTACATCATGCTCACTACACTCGTGAGGTTGAATTTAAGAAAACAAAATATTTACATATTTTATTTGGTTATTCATATTAATATTCACTATAGTGATATTTGCCTAAGGCCCTCACAAAAAGTTTACATGACCATATTAGCATGTCACATATTGAAATAACATTAATCTCAATGTGACTCCTTACAATTTGAAAAAAATGGGCACCTTTCCCTTATGGATATATTTTCTTCTAAGTGGATTTATCTAGTCCAAATTGTTCCCGTTGCACCCTAACTTATTTTTGCACTTTATTCTAAAATAATGTCATCTTCTCAACGAGGATGTATGAAGTCTGATTTAGAACTCTAGATCCATATAGTTCAACCTAAATCACAGTCTAATAAATTGTATGATTATAATCGTGTGTAGATTTATTAAGCAAAGAAACATGAAATGCATTACATGCTCTAATATTAGAAAGCACCACTAAGCTATATGTTATTGTCCATATTCTCAATCATTTCAAAAGTTTTGCAACAAATAGGAGCAAGCTTAACACATCTTCACAATATGAACAAAATTTATTAAGTTTCACCTTAAAAACATGATCATCTACTTTGAATTGTTTACAATATTTTTTTTTAAGTTAACAAAGTTTTTCTATCTATTTTAGGTTTTGTTCAATTTTTTTCTTAACATTGGGAATCTATTCTTTCATTTGCTTAAGCAATTTTTGCGCATGTAATTTGATCTACTAGATTATCCCACTACATTGGAGTATTTTATCTCCTTTCATGCAAGGATTGAAATGAACTCATTCAATGATACTTTATGTAATTTGTTGTATGCAAACTCCCTTAAGTGCAAGTAATCTTCTCATGTCAATGGCGTGTTTGTCATAGACATTTTGTAACATGTTGTTAATGACTTGATTAAAATTCCTATATTGCCCATCTATGTGTGAACATTAAAATGTAATAAAATTCAATTGTGTTTCTAGTGCTTGGAATGTACTATTCAATAAGTTTGAGGCACACTTCACATCTACATCAAACATTTTGTTAGGAACACCATTTAGCCTCATAACTTCTCTCATAAATATTTTAACAACTTTCACTCATTTATGAGTTACTTAGATTGGAATAAAGTGTGTTGCTTGTGTTAGTTATCCACCATTGTTGTGATGGAATCATGTTGCTTCATTGCTTTAGCTAGGTTGTCTTGTGATGAAATCCATCATCGTGGCTTCTTATTTCCACTTTAGAATTCATAGATATTACCACTCAATGTTGGTGCTTTTCCTTTACCTTTTAACATTCTAAGCACTTAGACACAATTTTCCGCACCATGTTTCATACTTCGCCAAAAATATTACTTCTCATTATAGCAATGGTCCTTTGGTAACTTGGATGTCCTACATATGGAATGTCATGCATTTATGTCAAAATAAGCTTCCATACATTCTATTTTTATAAATTAGTCAATTAATTTTTGGTAACTATGTATCATTGGTAATTAGCTTGTACTTTATCTTTTCCTTTCAAAAACCCATCTTCACTTGAATGGAGTGCTCATATGATACCAGAACTTCAAACACTTGTTTCTTAATACTAGTTTTAAAGGCATTAATGGTAGCTATATGCCTCCTTATGTTGAGTGAATCAATAACCTTGTTCTCTTCTAATGTGATTGGTTTCAAACTTACTAAGGAATGAAACCTACCTTCTCTATCTAGTGCTCAAATATGGTTGAGTGAGTAGTTGTATTAATTCTTATGATTTATTCTTAGTTCGAAATTCATATAAATGGATGGCTCGAAAATACTGATCTTCCAATTTATGTGTAGTTACTACTTGTCTCATCACATTGATCTCATCCTATTAGGACTCTTAGGACATGACCATTAGCTATAAGTGCATGGTCTTATTGCCTTTCCACCCCTCAATAATGTCATCATGCAATCTAAAGTAGCCAATCCTACTAGCTACAATGATTCCTATGAAACCCCTCACAAGTTGATGCCACAAGTGTGCTATGAGATAATATTATTGAGCCTAAATGTAATATCCCTAATATTGAAATGGATGATGTTGAATTTGGTGATCATGGTAGGCAATTACAACAAGGTTCCTTGCTAGGGTATTTTCTAGGGAGAATCTCCCTCGAGGTAACAAATCATGCCTAGATTTAGGATACTTGTGAGTGTAATAATTAGTATTGTACCTAAGTCTATAGCCTTACCAAAGGATTTTTCCTTTTCCAATTTTTGAATGCGATAATGTTAAGAATGTGTTACATAATAATCCTTGGATTTGCAAAAATGCCCCGTTGGTTATAGAAGCACGGGCTCTAGACTTCTTAGCTGACAAGGAGGCTAAGATAGCTAACTTTTATTAGATTGAGTTCCCTCGTTTCCCAACACATTCTATCCAAAATATCAACGTATTATTTCCCTAGAGGTTATCTACTTGGAACAAGACAAATTCTTCAACCCTATCCTACAACCTCATCTCTATGTTAAGGTTAACATTTCCCAAGAACTTAGGGAGTTTTTCCTTGTTTAGGTTGGAGGTATAATTTTCCAATGACCTGACAATTATGTCAACTTACCAAACACTTTATTTAATTTTCAAAGCCTTAACCATTACATTAATTACCACTCACTTATGGCCTAAACCAACCCATTTTCCAATCCCATGGCCCCTAAGGTCCCCTAAGCTAAGAACTCTAATGAAGATTCATGGACACAAGAGTAGAGAAAATATAAATTGACTAAAGATCCAACAAGTAAATCTATATTGGTGACCACCACCCCAATCCATTAGACCCTCACCCCTCCAACTCTAACCTCCATGATTTCAAACCCAAGTAGTTCTTCACAACCTATGGTGTCTAGTTTACCATAACTTCTGGCACCTAGTAATCCCCTCCTTATTGTGTAGTGAGGTTAGGTAGTCTCACTCTCCTCCTTCCAAATATCTATTTTACTAAGATACATTGGCTGGTGTAGATGGCTTAAAGAGGCCAAAGGTCGATGTGTGTGACATTGCTTTAAAATCAAGATCTAGATCCTTTGGTAGGAAGATGTTATTTCACACACATTGACCTTTCCCAAGGTCCACAATTATCAAATTGACATAATTAAAAGACAAACATATCAAGGTCTTATAGGAAGAACTAAAAGGGATACGGAAGGAGCTACTTTGGTTCCCTATGATGAGCATAACCAAATATGTGTTTGAAATTATGATATTTTCTCTGGGAGGATGATGTTTGTTGAGTGTTAGGTGCTTAAATCTATGCACATCTCCATTGGATTAGAATGGGTAATCGACTTACTAAATCTAAGTTCAAAGCGTTGACCTCCAAAGAAGTGAGTGAGAGCATCTTGATGCTTAAACTGGCTTATGGTTGCATCACAAATAATAAAGCCATTGAATTTGGGTTTGTTGAGCACTAGATAGTGGCCTTTTAGGGCTAAGCACCTACTGAAGAAAGGCGAGTAATGATTTAAAATTTCCTTGACATTACACCTTGAAATTTTGCAATGGATCAACAATAAGATTGTAATGTGCCATTTTCACTTATTGAGCTCAAAGCCACCTTGCATGAGATGGAAGATGGAAAATCCCATAGTGTAGATGTCTTTCCATGTGAATTTTACAAAGCTACCTAAGAGTTTGTTGGGCCAAACTTGATCATTGTTTAGCATGAAGCTCTAATTTCTCAACCATTGAGGACCAAGGTCTCATCAAGTACATCCCCAAGGCTAGTGACCCAAAGCTGATTACCAAGTGTAACAACCCCTCCCACATTTACCCACTTTCACTAGCCTGTCGGGGTAAACATGAGCTTAGGGCAATTACGACATGACTCGACCTCCTAGGTCCCATTAAGGAAGCGGGGCCGATTACTAACGAAAAAAATGACATTTCAAAACAACCTACAGGGGCTACATGACACTTATAGGTTGAGAAACCATCTCAGGTGGTCAAACCCTGAGCTAGACCCCTCCTTTTCTGCCTTGGGCCCTCAACTGCACCCACAAAAAGGCCTCCGTGCGGTTGGGAGCCTCCAAACACTTGCACAGGCATACATCCATGTGGTTGCAACCAAATTTTTCTAGCTATGAGTATGTTGTCTTGAGATATGAACTTAGATTCCAGGTCAACCTCTAGACCACTGGCCATAACTTCTTGTAACTTCTCAGAATCAATGATGAGATGACAAAAATGCTAGACATATAAATTTAAGGCATAACTTGACCTAGATTTCCTAGAACACGATAGGCATTTCAGTAAACATATTCAGAACATGTAATCTATAGGTCATGAATGCATATATGAACATAGGGGTCTAATATTTATCTGAGAAGCATCAAGAAGGTCCAATTCTCTCTCAAAATTGTTGCAATGACATTTGTTAGCTCACGTATTCATTAACTATTCATCAACTAATCAGAACATCTCAAGATCCATAACTAGAACCTGTTATGAGACCATGCTTATAACCAACATATAATGAGAATAATGACCATGATAGAACAATCATCAAATCCACATACTAACAAGTACAAGTACTCATGAAATACAATAGGAAAAGAGCTCTTATTAACATATGAAAAAACCAACCAAGTTAGGGACTTCCATGTACCCCCCAACCATAGATTGAGTTGAACCAGATATTTCTTTCAACCAATTACCCTCGTGCCATATTCAAAGCATGAATGTGGGACTCAAGACAAAAACAACCAGGGCTTATAAGGAATTAAACCACCTCCACCCTCAATCTTTACCACAATCACACCAAAACTAGTCAAGGGATTACTAATCCCAAAACAAATACATAAACAACCAGGTATTCCCAAATATTAAACCACCTCCACCCTCAGGCTTTACCACAATCCCACAAAAACCGATCAAGGGATCACTAGGCCCAAAACAAGCTTGGATGCCTTCGAATTTCTTCACCAATACCTTAAGGAATTTTCTTGGCTCCACCCTCAAGCTTTATATCAACCACGCCAAAACCGGTCAAGGGATTCCTATTCCCTATGGTAGTTTTCCTAAGACCACCTCACCTGGTTCAAAAACCATCTGACAATCCAAAGCTCAACCGAATAAAAGAACCCCATAACACCATGGCTATACGAAAATGACAAGGCAAGGCTGAAACCACTGTCACATCTGGAAAAACCCATGCCAATGACAACTATAGAACCAAATACACATATTCATATACCATGCATTCACAAACCAACTAGGGAATCAGACATGCAACTTGTTACATGTAAGTATTCTTGTTGAAGCTGCGTGATCGCACTTTTCCTTGCTTGTCCCTTGCTTTCCTTTACCTTCTTGTCCTTCCTTTGCTACAATGCTAGAGTTCTCCAAGAATGCTCTAAGTGTGCAATAGTATGAGAGAATAAAGAGAGAGCTCCAAAACTGAAATGACAAAAGCTAAACTAGCAAAGATCAACTAACAAAAGCTATGAACTGATCCTCATAAGCCTTTTTATCATTAAGGCCTCTATTTTCTTCAATTTCCTATACTTTCCTTTTAATTTTCCTCTCATGCAAACCTGTGACCTTTCATCTCCCTTTTCTCCTATTTTCCTTTATTTCCATAAAAAATACCAATTAATTCCTTTTCTCCTTTTCCAATGCCTTTGTCAATTTCCTTAGCCATAATAAACCAAATGAACACCCACAAGGATGTTTTTCCCAACATTCAGCTTGGAATATGTGTCCCATGGCCTTAGTCTTATTTTTCCTTTATTAAATTTATTACATGAAATTTTAACCCGAGGCTATTATAGACCCCTCCCCCTTAGGGGAACACCATCCTCAGTGTTCTATGACACCTATGATCAGTAAAATCGCTAAAAACCAAAGCATACTACCCATGGAGATTTATAACTTAGCTCGATATAGTATTTACAATGAACCTGTTGAAAAGCAAAATCAACATGACAACATGACAACCATACCACTTATTAGATATTTATAACACAACTTGTTGTGGTATTTATAATAACCACCATACATAAGTATATACATATACCAAAACTTATTTGCCTCAACCGACATATAATGAAAGATACATAGCCCACATTTGATCAACCATTTCCCATGTAGCATCATCGGGCCCAAAGTGCTTCCACTGCACTTTGACTTGCTCGATTGCTCAGTTCTGAAGCATGAGTTGTTTTCGATGCAAAATGCACTGAGGTTCTGGTTGTAATTCCCCTTCTGGCTCCACCTACAATATATACCAATCAATCACATGATCAACATCTTTCACATATCTTTTAAGAAATGAAACATGGAAAACATCATGGACTTTCACTCTCGGAGGCAGCGAAAGTCTGTAAGCCACTGGTCCAATATTCTCAAGGATCTCAAAAGGCATACGATATGGAGGTGCCAACTTAGAACATGACCCAATCCTCAAGGAGCTCTTCTACGGCTTGATGCACAAGTACACATGTTCCCCAACCTGAAACTCCTTAAATTCCCAGTGTTGATCTTTATAGCTCTTCTGTCTATATTGTGTTGCTTTTAGATTCTTCTTAATAACCTACATTTCCTGTTCCATCTCTGCCAACATGTCCAGTCCAATCAGTACCTTATTCACTGTATCACTCCAGCTGATGGGAGTATTACAACTCTACCCATAAATTGCCTCAAACATACTCATCCTCAGTGACTCCTGATACCCATTGTTATAAGAAAACTCAACTAGTGGTAAATACTCTTCCCACTTCCTCTGCTGGTGCATAACATACATCCTCAGCATGTCCATCTGTTTGCAAATGATAATTTGTATTGAAGGTCAACTCCATACCCAAACCTGCAAACAACTCCTTCCAAAACCTGGAAGTGAACTTGGCATATTTGTCAAATACAATATTCTTAGAAATACCATGCAACCTCACTATCTTCCTTATGAAGACTTGAACTACCTCATTAGCCGAATAAGTAGACTTAACCATTATGAAGTGAGCTACCTTAGTCAACCTGTCAACCACAACCATAATAAAATCATGTTGTTTAGATGTTCTCGACAAACCTGTGATGAAATCCATGGAAATGACCTCCCATTCCACTATGGAATCGGAATCGGCTGTAATAAACCACCTGGATGCATGCACTCTACTTTTACTTGTTGACAATCCAAACACCTGGCGACGAACTCAACTACCTCTTTCTTTAGATTAGGCCCATAGTAGAACTTCTTCATACTTTTTATTGAAAATGGCAACAAGAAATGCTAAAAATAGAAGTGCTAAAAATAGCAGTTTGAGTACCAGTGTTGGATTGGGCAACAGGGAATGAAAAATGGAAGTGCTAAAAATAACATTCTATTTTTAGCAGTTCAAGATGGATTCCTATTTTAGTCAGTCCCTGGACTAAAAATAGGAAGTAAAATTCGAATTTGGTCTTAGCAGCTGTTTGAAAATAAATAAATTAATCCTCCATGAGTTAATTAGTTGTGAAAAATCAAACATGAAGTCTATGTGAGGACATGCAACAATTTCTCTATTAATTGAGGAATTTATCCATCAATTAAAGAGATAAGGATGAGTTCTAATTTGAGTAGTAATTAGTTGGCTCAGTTAATTGAGTCAAGTCCAGTTATATTTGATTTAAACAATTTGTTTAAATTAAGTAAGTTCAGTTAGTTAATGCATGCTAGCATATAATTGTTGTTCTTCAGATAACTGAATATTCTCTCATGAATAACTCAGGCATGTCAGTTCAGAAAGAGACCCAGTTGATATCAGAGAAGGGACAATGTACTATTAGTTGAATGAATATTTTTCCTATAAAGGAAGCTCATTCATGATGAGGATTTATCTCCTTCAGAACTGCGTAGTTGGATCAGAGGTTAGTGAGTGTGTGAAGAGGCCAATTCACACAAGTGGCTGCACTAGACCCCAATCAGAATCGCGCAAAGAAATAGGAGGCTTGGAGGGCAGACCAAAGGTTGGATAGAGGCCTTTGACTATATATGAGTTGCAAAGGTATTGTAGAGAGAGCAGGATAGCTTTTGAGCTGATTCTTTTTGTAATACTGGCTATATTTCCACTTGTATGATAATACAGAGTTGGAGTTTTAGGCTAAGGCTTTCCCTGGGTTATGTCTTCTATGTTATGTGTGATTGATTCCTTCTTATTATTTATATGTGTTATTATCGATGTTGCTCATGTTCGATTAAGCTTCCGCTAAATTGGTTGTAGAAGTAGATCAAGTATTTTTCTTTAGTATATTGCATTATCAAGTGATCTACAATGGGAATTTCTACACTTTTCAATATCTTTTGATATCCCATATGACTTGATTACAACTTAACATGAAATTTACTCAAGATAAGCTTCTTGAGTTCATTATTTTCCAGCACATAGATCCTATCCCTAAATCTCACCAAACCATATGTCGTGAGATGATAATTCACATCTTGATCACCTGTACCCTGCCGTTGTAACTTGTGCTTAAGCTCCATATACCTATCATCCCATTGTCCTTCGAGTAAATCTATCCCATATGTGCTCATAGCTGCTATGTGATTCACCTGCACTCTTCTGCTAAGAGCATCTGCAACCATGTTCTCCTTACCCTTAATGTACCTGATCTCGAAGTCAAACTCATTGAGTGTGTCCAACCATCTAGCTTGCTTGACATTCATATTAGGTTGGTCAAACAAATATCTCAACCCACTGTGATCACTCATCAATACAAACCTCCTACCAAGAAGATAATGCCTCCACATATTCAATGCATGAATGATCACTGCCAATTCAAGATCACGAGTCACATAATTCTGCACGTGCTCATTTAGTTTCCTTGATTCGTACCATACATCTTGTCCCTCTTACATCAGGACTCCACCAATTCCTCTCTTGCAAGCATGTGTACATACCACAAAGTCATTATTTGGATCTGCAATCTTTAGAGCTAGAGGATTTGTAAGCAACTGCTTCAACTACTCAAAGCTAGCCACACATTCCTCTGTCCATTCAAATTTGTTTCCTTTCCTCCGTAAGGATGTAATAGGATAGGAAATCTGTGAGAAGTTCTTGATGAAACTCCTGTAGTAACTTGCTAACCCCATGAATGATTTGATCTCATCCACATTTCTAGGAGTTGCCCATTCCATGATAGATCTGATCTTTTCCAGGTCCACTACGATACCTTCCTTGGAGACAACATGTCCCAAGTAATGTACCTCTGTCAGAAATAAACTGCATTTACTAAGCTTGACATACAACTGATGCTCTCATAGCAATTTCAATATTGTTGCTAGGTGTTATGCATGCTCTTCCTCATTCTTAGAATATATCAATATATCACCAATTAATACAATCACAAACTTGTCTAAATAAGGACACAACACACTATTCATCAAACACATGAAAGTAGCTAGAGCATTAGTCAAACCAAAAGGAACCACAAAAAACTCATAATGCCCATACCTGGTCCAGAAAGTAGTCTTGTAGATGTCCTCTTCTTTGATGCGTACCTGATGATATCCTGATCTCAGATCAATCTTCGAGAACATTGCTTCTCCCTTCAACTAGTAAAACAAGTCATCGATCCTCTGCAACATATACTTGTTCTTGATGGTTACCTTGTTCAACTACCTGTAATCAATAAACAACCTGAGAGTACCATTCTTCACAAACAATACTGGTGCACCCTAAGGTGACACACTTGGCTTAATGTATCCCTTGTAAAGCGTTTCCTTCAACCACAACTTCAATTCCATTAGCTATGGAGTTCTCATCCTATAAGGTCCCTTTGATGCTAGTGTTTCTCCTGGTACTAAATCAATAGAAAAGTCCACTTCCCTGTGAGGTGGAAACTCCAAAACCTTTGCTGGAAATACATCATGGAACTACTGCAAAAATGGGTACCTCTTCAAGACTTCCGCATCCTCAACATCCTTACCTCTATCACTGGAAACATGCATTGTGAACAATACACACCCTTTCCTACAACTACACTTTGCCTACATAGTTGTAACCATTCTTACTGATGTAGGCTTCTTCTTACCCTGCAAGATTCTCTTCTCTCCATCATCATCCAAGCACTCAATAGCCTTCTCATAACAATCCACCTTAATCTTGTGAAGGTACAACCAATCCATACCCAAAAGCATATTGTATGAACCCAATGGAAACACATTCAGATGCGTTGATGTAGGCATACCGTTCAACTCAAATGCGTAAGCTCTTACCCAATGATGGACTCTTTTCTTAGTATATGTAGCCAACTGCACCAACCAAGACTCTGCATGCACTTCTTTTCTCAAACCACAATTATCCACCAGGTCAGGGTTAACATAACTATAATTAGATCTACGGTCAATCAAAATAGAAACAACTTGATCATGAAGCTTACCTCCCATCTTAATAATAGATGCCTTGTGATCAGCCTGCTTTTTATCAAATGTTGCATGGATCCAAGGAACACTCTGTCCAACATCCCTAATTATATGTGCTTTATGTGCACTGTAGATTTGATGCCTACCACCCTGATACGATGAACAATCCTTATTGAGATGATCCCTACCACATATCCAACACTGCAACTATCTCCTATCACCACCTCTATTCTTCTACTCTCCAGGACGAGGTCCTTGTCCCTTCTCTACTGCATTAAACTTCTTGTAAGGAGAAACATTCTCTTTCTCACGCACATCCTGAGGTCTTGTTCACTTCGGTGGCCATTTACCTATGGCCTTGTCATTCCCTTTCCAACCCTGCTTAGACTCACTCTTATGCTTTGACTGCTCATAACAGTGCTTCAAATTTCCAATGACTTCTTCCAGCGACTAAGGCTCATTATACTCATTCTGATCCTTAAATGCTAATGGCATTCCACTGATAAATCTCTGAAATTTGGTCTTCTCAACCTTAAGATATGACACATACCTCAACAACTCCAAGAACTTAGTCGTGTAATCCTCATCCATCATCGATCCCATCTTCAACTCATAAAACTCCTTAGACTTAATGTCATAATACATTTTTGACAAATACTTATTCCTAAAGAGTCTCTTGAATTCATGACAACTCAAATCCTTTGTCCTGATTTCTCTGACACGCTTCACATCTTCCCACCAAATGTTTTCTTTCCCTTCGAGACCAAAAATATCTATCATGGCTTTCATGTTCTCTGTATAGTCATGTAGCTCAAAGAACTTCTTCATCCCATGTAACCATGCTTCTGCATCTTCTGGTTTATTCAAATCTGCATTGAATATAGGTGGTTTGGATTTGTTGTACTCATTCGACAAATATCCCATGTCACTCCTCATGTAAGGATGATAGCGATGATGATCATGATACCTATATGAACCAAAACTAGATTAGTACCCATATCCACTGCCTCTCCTATCAGGTGTATCCAATAAACTGCCATCCCTAACTGTGTCATCCCTATCTTACATTCGTCCACCATGATACCTACTACCATATACCCCATTAGTCCTGTCCTCATATCCATAATGGATTCATGGCTGTCCCTGTCTCTGCAAATTTGACAAACTATGAAGGATAACTGCATTGACCTCTGCTTGTTTCTCCTGTGCCCTGGAAAGTCTTTCCTGTGACTGAATGATCTTGTAGGCTATCATTATCTGCTTTGCAACTTTTGATTTATGCCTTTAAACTTATCAATGTGTCTGTTATGTCCAGAGAGTACTCATCTCTTGGATTCTCATCTAATATGTAAGGAGAGTCTCATGAACTATAATCCACCATTTTTCTAGTCATCTTTGATCTTCTTCTTCCTGCAAGCATACCATGTCAGATAACCAAATACAAACATAATCAACATACCTCAATGAAGTTCAGGGGAGACTATCTCATCTACAAAATCAGTCTAGATTAACACAATACATGTATATACATAATCACATCAATATACCAACATCATGCATGATAACAACAACTGCATACCATGACCTCATGCATGAGAACCATAACCATGAAAATGCATGCATAAAAACCACATAAACACTTAAGTGCATACATGACACACACATTTTGCCCATTTTGTCCAAGTATTTGAACCACGCTCTGATACCAATCTATAACCACCCCTCCCACATTTACCCACTTTCGTCAACCAGTTGGGGTAAACATGAGATGAGGGCTACTATGACATGACACGACCTCCTAGGTCCCATTAAGGAAGTGGGGCCAACTACTGATGGAAAACTAACATTTCACAACATCTTATAGGGGCTAAAGAACACTCAAAGGCTAAGAAACCATCCCATGTGGTCAAAACTTGAGTTGGACCCTACCTTCTCTACCTTGGGCCTTCAACCGCACCCACAACATGGCTTGCATGTGGTTGGGAGACTCCAACCACATGCAAAAGCTTACATCCATGTGGTTGAAACCTAATTTTTCCAGTTAGGAGCATGCGGTCCTGAGATCTAAGCCTAGATTCTAGGTCAGCCTCCAGACCACTGCCCAAAACTTCTTGTAACTTATTAGAATCAGTGATGACATGAAAACAATGCAAGACATATAAATTTGAAGGAATAACTTTACCTAGACTACCTAAAACATGATAAGAATTTTGTCAAACAAATTAAGAACATGTAATCTACAGGTCGTGAATGCATATATGAACATATGGGTCGGATACTTATCTCAGAATCATCAAGATCTCAAACTAGCTGCGACAACATTTGTTAGCTCATAAATTCATTAATCATTCATCAACTAATCAAAACATGTCAAGAGCCACAACTAGAACCTATTATGCAATCGTGCTTATAACCATAACCAGAATAATAACCATGATAGAACAACCATCAAATCCACATAATAACAAATACAATTACTCATGAAATACAATAGGAAAGGAGCTCTTATTAACATATGCAAAATCCAACCAAGTCAAGGACTTCCACGTACATAGATTAAGTTGAACCAAATATTTCTTTCAACAAATAAACCCCGTGCCATATTCCAAGCATGAATATGGGACGCAAGAAAAAAACAACCAGGGATTCCTAGAGATTAAACCACCTCCACCCTCACAATACCACCAAAACTAGCCAAGGGATTACTAGGTCCAAAACCAATACATATGTTAATCCTCAGCACCCCAGAAAAGTCGATTAGGCTAGGAGAAGACCCCTTGGAGTAATCAGTTTGATGAATTGTGTCTATTTTTTGTTTTGGATGTATGCCCTATGGGCTCGCTCTCTATGGTTTCGGCTGCTGTCTAGCAAAACCAATGTAAATGTCATTACTTTTGTTAATCCTCAAACTGATGTCAATGTTGTAAATTTTATAACCATGCATACTGAAAAACACCTGGATGAGCTCAGAAATATTCACACAAACCAGGTTGAATTGCAAATTTTGGAAGGGAAGGAAGCATAGTAAACTTTTCTTTTGTCAATGATCAAGGCTAGACTCTATTAGACCATTCGAGCACCATATCGACTGTAATTATCACTTCATTATATAATAGAAATCTTCTTACTTACAAAAAAAAATAATAGTTAAGATCTTTTGCAATATATTGATATCTTTATGACACTTATGTTGAACCAACTTCATTTAGAGTTATGAGTGTATGACTGCATCTACTCTAATGGTTGTCAATTCTAACTCTACAGTTTTGACCAGGCAAAGATTTTGTTGACAGAGGAGCCTATCCTCTCTCTTTTGTGCATTTGAGGGATATTTATTCTCTTTTTCTTAAGCTTTTTCTCAATCAAATTAGCACCGTGTCAACTTAATGTCTCCAAGTTTCATCTTGTAGCTAGGCAAAAGATGACTTTTTTATGATCTCTGCATTGCACCTTGTTTCTATTATGTCTATTTTCCAGCATTTTTCCTATACTCTCTAATATTCTTTTAGGAATTCTTTCTTGTCCCCCTCGGATGTTCTTGTTGATGGTTGTGCCATTTAGCTCCTCAACTAAGCCATGTTACAGCCAATTTGTTTTGATTCTTCACATCTATGATCTTCATCAAAGACATCTCCATTCACTATTATGGGGCTTTACTAAATAAAAGAGTTTGTATGCCTTGGAAACTTCACGATATCCTACAAAGAAACTATGTACTCATCTTCTAGCTTGTGGATTTGTCTTTTGAAATATGTGCATCTCCATAATGCCAAAGATTCTGGGATATTAACCTTATTGTTTCATACCACTCCATGGTTGTTAAGGCATGATGTTTCTCACAATTTCAGTGGAATTTCTATTGAGTAGGTACAGTGTTGGATAGACTCTAGAGTACGTCAACCTACATGTTTGAGAGAATTTTACCCTCGAGCATGCCCCAAGCCATGTTCATAATCATCTTAGAAATCCACTTTGCAACACCATTTTGTTGTGGAGAAAAGCAAGTATGTTGCATGTGTGTACCATGAGCTTCACAACGCTTCTCAAAGCAATTAGATTTTGTTTCATCCTCCATTTTCTATTGTAAAAACCTAAATTTTATTTCACTTTGCATTTCAACCATAGTTTTAAAATCTGGCCAGTATGAACTAGTAATCAGTCAAACCAGCCAGTCAAACAGGTCCAAGTAATGAACTAGTAGAAAAACATGGTTGGGGGGGCAGTTTGTACTGGTTAGGAACCAAACCGGCCAATTTGTACTGGTTAGGTACTAAACCAGCCAGTTTGGTACCTAACCGGTACAAATTGGCCCTAATCAACTAGTCAAATCTCAATTGTGTGGGGGTAGTCCAGGACCTTTGGTGACGGTTTTTCAAGTGCTTTTTGGGGAAACCACGTGTTGTTTCCCTCACAAAACAGCCCCACTTGGCTATAAAACCAACTCTCCCCACCTAAACACTAAACCTAAACAAAAAACCTAACTCAACACTAGCAATGCTAGCAATCAATGGTAATGTTAAATTCTTAAAATAAAAGTTGGCATTGCCTTTATCTTCCCTTTTTATCCTTACTTTTGTAAAAGTTGAAATTTCCTTTATCTTTCCTTTTTATCTTCTTATTTTTTTTTTTTAACATTACCATTAATAGTTTTAGGATGCTTGAGAGTGGTTCCAAACTTATCAGACTTCATATGAAGAAAGTAGGATTTCATATGCCACTCAATTTTTTTTAGACTTCATAATTTTCAAGATTTTAGGATTGGTAGGATTGCAACATTTTCATTGACTTCTATCATGTATGAGGGTATGGGATTAGCATTCAATCAAGAGCATGAAGCCCTTTATATACCTTGATGTTGGTGGTATTGATTGTTGAACGCCTTTGCCATGGACTTAACAAAAATGTACCTTTCACTCAAAACCAAAATAATTGGTTAGGCATGTCAAGCTTTTTCTACCATATCATGAGGTTGAGGAAACGAACCCTTCACTCAAGTCTCAAACCAAAATCATTGACTAGGCATGTTAAGCTTTTTCAAATTCTATCATATTACAAGGTTTAGGAATCCAATTTTGAAAACTTTGAACCAGATGATCTTTATGTAGCTCTTGTTGATGATCCCATTTAAAGTAGTAGTGAATCAGTGATGAGTTTGATGAGTGATCATGTTGATCGATAATTTGTGGTAGCCTAGTAGCCTAGTAGCTTGTAGCGTTGTTTTGGACTCTAGAGAGCATTTATATTCTAATTGATTATGTATTTTCTCATTGATATGCCTTGCACTCATTGCCATTTTGATATATTCACCCTCAGATGGTATATAGATGAGCAAACTTTGCATATTTTGTCTCTAATGGTTTAGGATCATGGTTTGAAGCTCTGTGGAAAACCTCCCAATAACATCTGTAAATTGCAAGTTATTCAACTCACTAATGTTATTGACCAAGTTTTTTGAGTCGATTTTATCAATAAAAATCTCCCGATAAAATCATGATTCGATCCAAAAAATTGCGACTCTTTTTCGGGCCATATACAAGTTGGGGAAATTCCACTTTTTTACTCATTTTGCACTCAATCCTTTACAATTCAACCTATGGAGAGAGGAGGAGTTTGTCACTACCCAAGAGGAGGAGATTTGACCAGTTTTTTGGCATGGATTTGGAGTTTTGTCCACTGCTCAATGTGAGGCAACCTCCTATTTTTGCTTCTAGAGGACAACAGAGTCCATTTGTAGCCTTAGGGGCAAGGCCTTCTTCCTTTAGAGGAAAAGGCAAAGCCATTGCCTATTCCCGTAAAAGGGGCAAAGGAACTCAGTGACTGGTTAGTTTATGACATGTAGATGACTCATGATGATGATATACATTTATTATATTTTTTGTTGATATTTTGACTCTTGAGACTGGGTGAGGCCTTAGGCTTTTGGACTTGATTCATTGTTGATATGTGATGTAGCACTAGACTTCTTATACGTCTTATATATTAGATTTATTTTCATATTTATGAGGCAACACATTTATTTGATGTTGTGGATATTTTAGATGCTAAAAAAAATGAATATTTTTGTACCTTTTTACCTTTATAGACTTTTTGGCAATTTTTTCAATTTTCTCCCGACTTTTACGACTTTTGCAATTTTCAAACCCTTGCCGATTTATTCCCGAGTTTGACTTTTTCCTCATTGGTTTGAAATCTTAAAAATATTTTTTCCTTTAAAAATTAATTATTTTACGTATTTTTTCAAATTGGGTTCACTGAACCCGATTCGAATCCGATTCAAAACACAATTAGATAGGTGGGTCGGTCCAAAACCCGGATCCGAATTTTACAGCTTTGCTTTCATCCACAACCTTAAACTTCTTCAAGAGCATTTGTCTTATACTTGAGAGAGTGCACCCAACTTTTACTTGAAATATTATCAAATTTCATTAAATGGTTTAGACCTAAAAATGAATGGACTCGGACAGGACCACAAAGGTCACTATGCACCAATTTAATTGTACAATTGCTCTCCATGCACCTTTTTTATCAAATATAACCCTATGTTGCTTGCCTAAAATGCAAGCTCTACAAACAGTTTTCCCTATTGAAATAGATGCAAACAATTAACCATATTAAGTTTCTTGAAAAGTGTTAAATCTCCAATACCAAATTTGATTTATTTATACCTCAACAATTATTTTATACCCAAAAATTATGTAATCAATAAAATTTGAAACTGTTGGAAAATAAATTCAATAGTATTTTAACTTTCACAAATTCAAATTTGCAACGAAAATAAAATAGGGAAATCAATTGCACAACAGCAAAAAATTCTTCCCAAAACAATCTTCCTTCACTTTATATTACCAAGGAAACTTAGGGCTTGGACACAGAGAATACACAATAAATTACAACTACTTGGAACTTGGAAATCGGCCCCTCTAGGAAAAAAAAAAAAACTCAAGGAACTCAACCCTCTTAAAAATTTTGGCCCTCGAGAATTTAGCCTCTCTCGCCAGCAAATTCAACCAAAGCTTCTCACCTTCTATAGCCCCTGCATACTTGAGAAAATTGGCCCTGGAAATTTTGACCCTTCTCCTTCAATAATTCGGCCTTTCTCCTGGCCTCGACATCCTTGAAATTTGCTCCTAAGATTTCCTTGCTACTATCCTTTTCCCTTCTCTTCAACACTAGAGTCATCATCCTCTCCCATGGGTCCTCTTTATAATTTCTCCATGGGCCAAATCCCTAATCTCCAAAGTGATGGATGGCTAAGATTAAATCCCAACCTTCTTAGATAAACAGTGGAGATTAGTTCTCAGTCACTTAAACAATTTAACATTTGTCCTTAGATAAACATTAGCTCAAAGTTAACACTAATTAAATAATTAATCAATGTACTTTTTCCTAAGTTAAAACTTAGGAAGGAAATGATATTAGTTGTTCGACTCGAACAACCACCTAAAGAGGACCTTTTATCCTAAATGCTAGACAAAAATCTATGCAGAAGACCTTATGAAGCTACAAAACCAAAAAATAGTACAAAAATTGAGTGGCTAAGATGGCCATAAGTTTGGCACTAAAGTTAGGGGCTGGCAAGAGCGGGGGGGTTATTCTTTGCCTCAATGGATCAACAGAATTAACTTGTTCTTGGGGACTTATACACTTCTTCAAGGCTTATCATTGGCTCATGTCCGAAAACTGCCCATCCTTTCAATCATCAATGGTTCTCACATTGTTATTCAACACTAGTTAGGCTCTCTTCCAAAAGACTTGCATTTTCAAAATATTATCAAGCAAATCCAAGTTTTGTTAAAAAAGTTCCAATATCTAAGTTACACCACGTTTTGCTTTAGCATAATAAGGTTGCAAACAATATGGCAAACAAAGGCTCCTTCCTAGCCATAGGGACACTTTGCATCAATGATCAAGAGTCCTATTGTCTTAATCATTCCATAGTTTTATGGCTAAAGTTTTAATCCATTTTAGTTCAAAATCTTTTTGGTGTCGAATGGCACCTTGGAAGAAAAGTATGCATGCAAAATTAACTAGTCTCATGCAAGACCAAAGGAAGGATCATCAGTATCAATTGTTGAAGAGTTCATGTGCAAGTTTATGGTATGGCTCTTAGTTTTGTTGATTACAAGCTACCGGGCCATCCCATATGTGGTGTGCTCTAATGGCTTATCTTACCCATATCATTCAAGATGATATCAGCCTGACCTTCCATATGCTAGATGTGGCGTTATAAAGGAATTCTCCATTTATTTATGGAATGTAGTACCTAGCTTGTAGTTATTACATGCAAAGCGAAATTGGAATGGCAGCTTTCATGGTTTCTAATCTGTGGATCGGTGCAAAAGATACTCTGTCTATTGATGAGCCATCCACTTTGGTGACTGGTCCATGATATGTTCTCCTCAAAGAAGTCAAGCATCTCTCTGTCTTTTGCAATACAGTGGGTATGGAAGTGACAAGTTGTTTATTATTCTTGGCATGCATCCAGAGAACTCTGCAATGGGGCAACATATGCTTCTTATGCTTGGTTAATTTGGATTGTTTATGTTATTCCTTTGCAGACACCTCTGTTCTTAGTGCTTTATGGATTCTGTTGAGACTGGTTTGGCATTATTGGTTGGGTGTAGCAGCTTTTTGGGTTGTCTCTACTCAGATTGGTGGAAGCAATTGGACATCTCTGTGTGGATTGGATTTTTTAGACACTGAAGGGAAGAAACCCCTTCACGCAGTTGTTGGGGTGTTATATTGTGCAATCAAGTCATAAAGGGAAGGTTGGAAATTTCCCTGTCTTCAGATTTGGGCAAAATGGCATCATGACATTCAATTGATGTTTCAATATTGGGTGGTTGTTAGTCATGACGAAAGAATAGTGGAGATCGTCCTGCATGGGCCCTAAAAGTAGGACTTGAATTGATGGACATCGCTAACAGTATAGGCAAAGAAGGTTGGAGTGGGGCCCAGTGTCTCTATTTCTTTGGAATTTCATCATCTCATGTAAAATTAGAGACGAGCAGATACATCTCGTAAACCAGATTCAACAACTCCAACATGATATCACTGCCCTATAGTTAAAATATAATCAACTTGTTTCTATTATGAACTCTTGTAAGAGCCCTAAATTCAAAATACCAGAATATGTAACTTAAATACAAAATTTAAATAATTTATCTAATGAATACCAACATGTCTGCTCTGCTGCAAGCATTGTTTCGGTTGCGCTACCAAAACAGCAAAAACCTCCCTGCCAAACTAGGTACAACCTAGGTACTAAGTCTCAGAATGCTTTCCAATCGAAGCAATCTGGTATCAGAGGTCAAACCATTTCAGTCGAACCATTATGTATACTAGAACGTAGGGTTCGACAACTCAGGAATCGTCTGGTAGACCAAGTTAAGGTCCAGTGGGACAAGTATAGCCCTGGATCTGCTACTTGGGAAGATACAGAAATCATATGTCAAAAATACCCCAACTTGTGTCAATTTTGAATTACTTTAAGCCATATTTTGTATATATTTACTTTACTTTAAATCAGATACTCAAAACCATTTTGGAAGGATCACATTTTTATGTTACAGAAATATGATATGTGTTCCTTGCTTAATTCTACTGGTACGTGGATACCAAGATGAAATATATTATTTAAATTAACCTTACTGAATTATGGATACCAAGATGAAGTTCAATATTTGATTAACCTTGCTATAAAATCTAAATCATGAATTATGATATGAATTAAGATATCTATAATTTTGTTTCATTTATGCATATCAATATGATTAATGAGAGAAATAAAAGAATGATTACAATTTCAATATGAAAGCCAATAACATGAGCAGGACATGACCAAGTATGTTATACTGTAGATAACAACATGTATGAGCTATATAGAAACTATTTATTTTATATATATTGATGCATATGTTATAATATATCGACAAGTGTTTACGTTGCAAATAGCATCATTACCAAAATGACCACGTGATGACAAAAACTTCAATACAATTAAGGCTCAATGAGGTTCATGACAGAGCGTTGACCCTAGTCCCACTAGGAGGGGTGGAAGTATTACCCACCATTTATCCTCCAAAACCTGGAGTCATGGGAGGACTGTGCGAATCACGCTCCCCTAGACGTGTGATGATGACTGCCAGATGCCTACTAGGCAATCAGGTTGATATAATCGACGTTGATACCCTTGAGAGCCTAGGAATGGTACGCCATGGCACACTCCAGTAGAGGACGGATAGGATGGAAGCGGAAGAGATTAGGAAGGATAGGATGATTCTAGAGTAGCTTGGGAACTCGACAGGGGCAAAACATGAATATTATAGTTGTAAAATCTTAAAATATTCAAGAAAACAAATTTTAAGTACCCATATAAAACAAATTCAATCCTGAAATACAAAGACTTATATGCTCACACTAATCACTAATATATTTTGGAAACCCTAACTTTGGGACGAAGTTTTTGGAAGGAGGGATGTATGTAATAACCCACCTACAACTATAAATAAAATACGAATATTAGCATACATACGAAACCTCCATACAATAGCTACGTATGCATGGACCCGCATGTATCGCACTATATATAGGCTGGTTACTACAAGAGGAGATATAAATTAAGCTAATGAATTAATACCTCACCAGAATATCATATATATCAAATTAGGTAGGTAATACGTATACCACCTTAAATACATAGATATATATATAATAATATAAATTAATTAAAAATATAAACTAGATAAATAAAATTAATTTATTAGAATAATAATAAACTTTAATCAAATCAAATCTACGTATCCAAATAAAATCAAAAAAATCAAATGAGATTTGATTTTATAAAAGTTACACATAACAAAACAATGACACGGAGATGGGAGGAAGGCGGTGAACGAGGAATTAAAAGGAGGAAGGAAATCTTGAGGAGGGGGAGGAAGGAGAACAATTTTAACACAAAGGTACATGCAGGAAGGAGTCTTGATTGTACTAGAGTTTTTGGGCACGGGGGATCAGATTGCTTCGATTGCAAAGCATTCTGAGACTGAGTACCTAGGTTGAACCCAGTTCGGCAGGGAGGTTTTGTTCGTTTTGGTAATGCAACTGGAACAAGAATTGCAGCAGAGCAGACAAGTTGGTATTCATTAGATAAATTATTTAAATTATGTATTTAAGTTACATATTCTAGTATTTTGAATTTAGGGCTCTTACAACTCTGCCACGTAAATGTTGATCAATAGTAAAACACTGATGCAAAAAAATGAGGATGTATTGGTTAGCCTCCATTGGCAATGTGAAAATCTACAATTTACTCTTAGACAGTAGTCAGTGAAGCCTTTTTTATCCAGCGACACTGTCAGCAACATGAAGATCGATCTACCTAATCTCAATGCTCCTATTCAGTGACAATCCAAGGATTCCGAGCATGGACATCTAGTCCTGCCTCCTCCTAATAGTTACTATGTTTTTCTTAAGTGTTGTAAAATTTTGAATGTGTTTTGGCGAATCTGTACACTAGATATAACAGGCCCAAAATCATGGAATCCTGGTTTTTTTTTATGATGGGCAATTGGGGAAGCATCTTATGCATAGATTACCCCTTGGAATTGCCTCATTTTGATGTAATTGTTGCACCAACAACACAAACTTTATGAATACAATTTCTCGTTCTAGTTTAAAAAAGGGCACTGAAGTTTGTTTAATCCAAAATGGATCATAATATGATTTGTCATATATTTTGGCACTTTGTGAGCAGAAAAATTAGAGTTGTTGACTTGTAAGGTCCATTTTAGAGGTAGGTCCCACTTTGGAGATTTAGGGTCCAGAACCTTCTGGAGTTTGTTTGAGGCCTTAAACAATATTTTTGGGGTAAAAACTTTATGAGCATAGCTCATTTCCTCTTGATGTTGTTCTACACATTGAGAGCTTTTCATCGGCATGACAATCACCTCCATCGAAGTTCATATGTGAAAGTTATACCTCCTGCAAGTTGACATATCTCGTTGACCATTGTGCTTCTGAGTGGATGCCATGTCAAATTCCATTACTCAGACGTGTGGAGTTAGTCCAGTGTGGACTTTCAAGATTATTCTAGAGGGTCCAAAACCCTAACAATAATTGGGGATTGAGGCATGCGAAAATCCTAACCCTAACCAACTATCAGGCTATGTTAAATACTAAGCAACCAAGAAAGGTTGAGATTCCATTCTTATTGTATTGAGTATTGTTCCATCGGAGAGCAAAGCATTGAGAGGGGGATATTAAGTGATATCAAATGAAGAAGGATATCTTGTAGCAACCATAATGGCCAAGGTGTCCTTGGCATCTCCATAGTGAGTGCCCCTTTCTTTGTACTCACATTCCATAATTGAGAAGAAAAATGCAAAACATAGGCCTCACCTTCTAGTTGGGTTTTCCCAAGGGACATATAGTGTTCATTGTGTGGATGGTGTGTCATTACTTGTCGCATTCATTTTAGATTTAAGCTTATTTCAATAAATTTTGTTAAAGATAGTAATATAAAGTCCGCAATCTATAGTACAACATTGCATAGTAAGAGATTGTCTAATATTATAAGATCCATTGTGATGAACTATTCCAACAGAATATCTACAACAATTTACATATCATCATCATTGCAATAAATGTTTAGCATCTACCTTCATCAACCACTATATAGTGGTTCCTCTTGTCCTTTATGACACACTTACCCTCAAAATCAACCCTTGAAATGTTTCTTTCAATTCTAACTCACTAACAATAGGTTCTTCTTTGGCCCAGTTTGTCAAATTTTGGTAGCTTGGACAAGTGATTCTACATAGGCTTAGTGTCAAGCATGTAGAAGATGTCCGACAAAATTTCCTAGCGAAGTTAAAGATCTTGAGATCGTGAATTACGAGGAGATTGTTGTTGTGGGGGAAAGTATCCAACTCGAAATGACCCTAACCCACTCTAAGGGTGACAGTTCCTTAGCAACAGCTGAAAGCAAAGCTATCTAAAGTTTCTTCTTTATGACATGCAAGAGATAAAAGGGAGAGATCCACTTACCGATGTCTTGCGCAAATGGTCGATCCAATCTCCTTCGTTTGCCGCTTGCTCCCAGCTCCAAGTATTTTCACGGGCCCAGCTACACGAGATCCTGCAAATAAGACAAGAAAAGGAAACTACAAGAAGCATGCATTCATAATCGATTCAAGGATTAGCATAAATCAAAGACGCAAGTAAGACAATACACCATTGAAACACATGCGAATAGAAGAACCTCAAATGCTTTATTAATATATGGAAGTAAGGTTCAGGTGGTGATACAACCATGAGAGGTCCAATCCAGCATCACCTTCCCGACGGAGAGAAATCTCTTCTTCACCTCCCTCAAGCAATCACCCAATGCTCACAACTGTAAACCAACATCAATTCTTCGCACTAAATTCCGCCCTCTAGATCCCATGGGATGAGATCCTTATATAGAGTTTTGGAGTGAAGATAAGTCAGCTTGATGTGTGACTTGTTGTCCTCTTCAACTCCAGTTGTTCTTCAGTTCTTCACTCGGAGTTTCTACCTTCTACTTGGAGTTTTAGAAGCTCTTAACTCATCATTAGGCGAATCTTTTGATCAAGTGTCTTTTTGGAAGCTTCCTGGGCACTGGCACATTGAGAAAAAGATTCCTCCACATGTCAAAGTACGCCCAGTGCAGGTAGCCTTTGTTGCACTTGCAATGCAGCGCAGGTACACCATAGAGCTTCTGACATTCAGCGCAGATCCTTAGTGGAGCAGCTGCTTTGATCCAAAATTGACCTGTTTTTGAGTGTTTTTCAGTGGAGAACTGATTTGCAGTGCTGTGGTTTGCTGACCTTGTTCCTCTAAGGGTAAGAACAAAATGTTTAGGGACTTTGGATCCCTTAGATTATTGACATTTCATGCTCTATGCTGTAAGGCACAAAAATGTCTATAACAGTTGCCCCCTAAAGTATGAGGTCGTTTATCGGGTGAAATGCTTTATTAGGAGGATCCGAAGTTCATTCAATCGTCGGGAGGTGACCTGTAACAAAATACAATACAATACATTATCTTTTCATACTTTCTTTTCATGATCTAGCTGATGCGGGCATTTCCCATGCTCAGCTTTATAAACACATTTGCTGTACATAAACAGACGATCGTCTGATAATAGACTGATAATTCTCTGCTTTTAATTATCATCCTTTTAGTAGGATGATCATCTGCTGCACATGTCTATGTTTTTATCTCCTGAATATATATCGCAGCCCGGATGGATGAAACTAGATCCGGGGTCTTCAAACTTGTCCGATCTTCACTCTAGTACAAGTCGATCCATGTGAGAATTTCTTGAAGTCGAACATGGAAAGACATCGCTTGATTACCAGTCAATAATGTAAACTGTTAACAAACGCGAGAGGAATCACCGATAATGATGATGACCCTCAAGGTACTGCAGCACAATTCACGTGGTGTGAATATAGGATCTGACGTCGAACACCACGCAAAGTCTCCTGGTCGAAGGTCATTAATGTATACCTATCGCCGGGAGTGAGAAACTTGCCATTGAGGCATGCAAGCTTCAAAGTACTGAGGGGGTGTTCCTAGATCAACCTCTTGGATAATGAGCTGATGTCGACAAGAAGTGATCCGTCAAAGGAGGGCCTTAATGAATCCCACATCAGTGACACGGAACGGAGCTAGTGATGATGGTGAAAATGATCTGTGAAATATGATTCAGGGTGGCGGTCATGGAAGGATGAAAGATGATGTACGGTAGTGGATGGGACCCGGTTGACACTTTCTGAATGACATCTCTTGAACATATAACGACACAGATGTGATGGATCGGTAGCATTACCCCATGTATGGATGGTATGGCGAGACCATGGTGAAGGGACCGGTGAATGATAATAACCCAACCCGATATTTACGGAGGCAAAAGTGTCATGTTCAAGAGCGACTTGCTACCATTAAGCTTTGAGGTTCTTCCCAATTTTTCCCCAGTCATTTCTGACCAGTACCTCTTTATTTTTTTCAAGCTTGAGGAGGATAACATATGCTTGTTCTATAACCTGCCCTTCGGGCAAGCCCATCGCTATGTTTTAACGAGCCTAGCGATAGGGAAACTCGTTCTCGTCTAAAGACAAGTTTGTCGCTATCTAATATTTTTAACGAGCCCAGCGACAAAGACAACTCGGTCCTTTTCATTTTTAGAGAGTCTGAAAAGGGTACATAAAGTGGACTCCAGGGGTCCTTTTTCGTCATCTAATCCCTTAAGTCCGAAAAAGTATAAAACAATACAGAAGGGATGAATGTTCGATATCTTTATCGAGCCGAACTAGACAAGCGCTCGATCTTTTTGTGCAATAATCCCTCAGGTCCAAAAAGATTAAAATCTAGAGGAGGGATAGCTCTTCCGGTCCTTTTAACGAGCTGGAAGGCCAAAACTCGGCAAACTTTTCATATTTTATGAGTCAGTGAAAAGAGCTCAAAGAAGACTCGTATTTTGAGGAACGAGTGATAAACAGGGATAGCAGCAGATTCCAGGTACGGGTTGGAATTTTCCAATCACGGCAGTATTACAAGGATGGCTAGGTGGGATCACTCTTCGCAGCTGTTCCTCAAAATAGGTAAACAATCAAGTGGATGTGAATGATCGGCCAAATGAAAAGTGGAGGTGACGGTGCACAAACACGACCAAGGCTTTTATGGCTGATGAATTTACGGTCTCAAATGGTTATTTACCGGTTCATTTTTGTGAATGAGCTTGAACTCTGGAGGAAGCCTGCTCACTAGCTTATGTTTATTTTTTAACGAGCATGAATTTCCGCATTAAAACTGCTCGGATCTTGCGTTTATTTTTTAACGAGCATGAACTTTGCCAAAACTGCTCGTTTTTACCAGTCATAAAGTAGGAAGGTCTCATGGGAGATCGCTATTTTTTTTAAAAAAGCTTCATCTCCCTACGTATTGCTCCATATCCTCTCTTTGTGCAAGCCGGGTATCGGCTTATCTACGGGTTAGCGGGGTTAGTCCTACCTAAAACTAAAAAGCCGCCCGAGCTTGCATTCCAAGAGGTTTGCATGCCCCCAGGTGTAAGTCTAATTTCAAGGTCGTCCCTACTTTTCCGTTAAAAACCTTTGTTTTCAACAGGTGAGGCTTACCTCTTTCAGGTTACCCAAAGATCGTTCTGCTAATCCTTTCAAACAGAAACTTTCTTCGGCGATGCCTATCATTAGGTTACGCAAATATGGTTACAATTTGTTGCAGCAATAGAATCTCTTTCTTTGGAGGCTACCCCTACTTATCCTTTAAAACATTTGTTTTAATGGGTGAGGCTTGCCTTTTACCCAAAGATGGTTACTAATTGCTGCCGCAAACGGATCCCCTTCTTTGGCAGAGCCTACATATCTAGACAAAGGTGAGTAACGGGCCCCCGTCCTCCCACATAACTTTAACAAAAGAATCTTATTCCAGAACAACCCCATTCCTAACTGCCCCTTCTTCCGCATGAGAGCTCTTGCCGGCTCTTCTGTTTTACGAAGAAGAAGGAGGGGACGGGGTACGGACTAGTCATATTCTCCCGCGGAAATTCTACTTTACACCCAAGGTTTCTTCTGCCTCCAGAGCAGACCAGGATGCATGCCCCCTGGGTTCCGGCCTTCCTTTCCCGAATTACTCGCACTCATCAGGAAGAAGAACCGGAGGTAGAGACCTTTCTTGATCAAACAGACCATTCAGGATAGGTATGTGACTACTTGCAATGCGTGATCCCGGAAGTGAAAGCTGGTCTACGAGCTTGACCATTCTTCCTTCGTATGGAAAACACATTATTCGAAAGAGTGAGGAGACTATTGCTTCCATGCAATATATGTAGTCTCGTCCAAGGAGTAGGTTATAATCCAAGGGTCCTTGGACGACCATCAAATTCATCTTGACAGCCTTCCCTTTCAGTGTAATAGGCACATTAGGTAGAATCCCTAATGGTCGACTGGTTCCTTTGTCAAAACCCGAGAGATTCCTTGTCTCGGGAAAAAGCGCCGGGAAACCCAGTGCTTTCCAAGCAATAGAGGACAGGATACTCACAGATGCCCCTTCATCAATGATAGTTCCAGCCATCACCATTTTGTATATTTGGACTATAATTCTAAATGGTATACTGGCTGGTAACCGGGGTCTGCCTAGTTGGTTCCAATAAAAGGACACAACTAGGTTGCTTGGTGGTGGGACCGAATATACGGCCGGGTATGACCCTGACGATGCTCCTTCCTGCGATAAAGGAGTGGGCACATTGCCCTGATGTTCATCAGAATCGGTGTTGATGAAAAGAATATGGACGATGTCATCCTTACTCTCTTCGGTAGGGGTGTCAACTGAAGATGAATCCTCAGTGACTGTGGTATTTGAAGATGAAACTTCTGAAGGGAGAACCGGGTCAACTGCCGTTTCGACCTTTGGACTTTCGTCCGGTCCGGATTCAGTAGGTTCACTTTCAGTGACTGACACTTCAGCTGGCCCTATGAGCGGGGCAGCTGTATTTTCGACCAACGAAGGACTTGGCGCGAGTTTTTGGTATCCAGGAGGAAGTAGCAACGGTGCAACCGGTTGATCTTCCAAAACTCTCTTTGCTTCGTCTAAAAAGGGACAACGGCGAAGGGTGTGATTGCCTTCACACAGTTCGCAGGGGAATCTCATTCCCCTTCGTCGTCTAGAACCTTTACTTTCGCTGGTCGACGGTAAGCATTCAACCTGGTTGTCAGAGGTTGACGCTTCCGAACTGTGCAAACGAGGGGACCAGTCCCTCAGTATCCGGGGAATACTGGGACAATCATGGTGGAGGTGGTTCCCTCTACATATGACACATGGAGATTTGGGCCCGGTCCGTGCTGTGTGTGGATTTTCGTTAGATAACTTTTGCTTGCCCCCAGGCGCCTTTGGCTCCTTCTGCTTCTTTTCTTTCTTCTTCTTTTCCTTCTTCTTTTCTATGGGAGCTCCGCTTTCGGCGGCTTGACCTTTCGAAGAAGAAGGATCGGAGGAAGGCTTATAAGAAGTGGAAGGGTGGAGGGTAGCTCTAGACTGGTCTAACTGTTGATTCGACTGTTCAGGAACCGTGGTGGTCTGAACTACAGCGGTTGAGAATAGCCAAACTGGCAGGCCAATTGTCAGTCCTGGAAGCGACAATGTGGCCATGTGGGGCGCACCAACTTCTCCCCAAAAGGAGAAAGGGCTAGGGGTCCCATCACGTGGAATCCCTTGGTTGGTGTGTTCCATGTTCTTCAACCTAAAGATCAACGTAGGAATAAGGGGTGATTATGTTCCGCTTAGAATGAATTTTATATGACGACGCTTTTTAAGACACAACTTTCTTTTTCACTTTTTAAGAGTCGAGAAAAAGCTAAAGATGACTCTAGTCTCCTTCGATGTATTAACGAGCCCGAAGTGACAAATGCTCGGATGGACTTTTTCAGTTATAGAGTTTGAAAAAGGCCAAAAGAAACTACTCTGGAGTTCTAGGCAGAGGGTGTGCCAAACCTTTCGCGAAACCACAGAATACGTTTTACGGTACGAGTGGTCGATCTTCGTGAATGCTGTGTTCACTGCATCGCGATCAGTAGGGCGGCCGACACGGCTTCCTATGGATAAAGGCTTTGTTCCTATAGGGGTCCCCCAATATACGCGACGGTACGCGGGGGCACAAGTCCGTATTAGTGCTATCGTCCCTCAGGAGGAATCACCCACCTTCGTAGAGATCGACAGTCACTATGTTTAAAGACGCCGGTTCACGTCTCTACCTAGACCTCTACTGTGTTTCGTTATGTTTCAAAGCGTTGTTAGATAAATTCAGTTCTTTTTAGGTTGATCTTGCTTAGCAGTTTGCCTTTATGGATCACCACGTGATGTATGATACAACTCCTAAATGCAGTCTAAGAATGATAAGCAAGCTTTTTCAATTCTTTCAACTTATGAAAATCTTAACTACTGAAGGAAAAGAAAGACATTATCTTTTCAAATAGATCATAGAGCACACACTGATGCACTTTTCCTAAATCGACATGCAAGCTGTCAAAATGCACATGCACAATGCAAGTATTTCTTTTCTTCTTCCTTAATGTTGATGTATTACAAAAAGAAAGTTGTTGTATAATCTCGAATTCAATTTCAAGCGAAAGCAAACAAGTTTTTGTCCAATAATCAAAAGAACACCTTAAGATTCACTCGTTTCAACACAAGAAATACTAAAATTCGAACCATATAACGAAAGCAAATGCTCAAGCAGCTATGAACAGCAATAAACTAGCTCTTAGAATCACAACGACACTTTCTCATAGGTCTAGATCCAAGAGGTCATAGCAAGACTAGTTCACTTTCGCTATGGGAAACTGTGAATGATAGCAAGAAATACAATAAGAACAATCACGGTTTCTTCATACAACTGAGGCGGAATGAAGGCAAAGAGAAGTGGTTTCAGCTGGGTATACAGGTTGACAACAGGCTGCAGAAACAATACTGAAAACTGGGCAACAGACAGTGGGGAATCCCAGTTGCACAAGGAAAAACTGGATCAGCGCAGGTGCTGCACTGTCAATCTGACATGCAGCGCAGGTAGCCCCTTCGGGACCTGCGTTGCAGCGCAGGTAGCCTTTGCTGCAGCTGCACTGAAGAGACAACTCTCGCCTCTCTCAGATTCCGGGTCACAGTTTGCTCAAAAATCAATGGTTTTTGGCCAAATCAGAGGCTATCAGTCAAGTATACACTAGAGGATGATTAAAGGAAGATGAACACTATCACAAAGAGCTAAAAAGAGTCCTTGTGGATCAGCTCTTCAAATCATAAACATGCCCAGCACTGGGCTGGAGTAGCTGCCCTCTACTTTGCATTCGAAGGACTCGAATGCAGTTCGATTCGATACTCTCTTTGTTTAAGAAATGAATAGCAAGAAACACAAGCTACCAACAAGACACGATCCCCAGCGGAGTCACCAGTCTGTTGTGGGGGAAAGTATCCAACTCGGAATGACCCTAACCCACTCTAAGGGTGACAGTTCCTTAGCAACAGCTGAAAGCAAAGCTATCTAAAGTTTCTTCTTTATGACATGCAAGAGATAAAAGGGAGAGATCCACTTACCGATGTCTTGCGCAAATGGTCGATCCAATCTCCTTCGTTTGCCGCTTGCTCCCAGCTCCAAGTATTTTCACGGGCCCAGCTACACGAGATCCTGCAAATAAGACAAGAAAAGGAAACTACAAGAAGCATGCATTCATAATCGATTCAAGGATTAGCATAAATCAAAGACGCAAGTAAGACAATACACCATTGAAACACATGCGAATAGAAGAACCTCAAATGCTTTATTAATATATGGAAGTAAGGTTCAGGCGGTGATACAACCATGAGAGGTCCAATCCAGCATCACCTTCCCGACGGAGAGAAATCTCTTCTTCACCTCCCTCAAGCAATCACCCAATGCTCACAACTGTAAACCAACAGCAATTCTTCGCACTAAATTCCGCCCTCTAGATCCCATGGGATGAGATCCTTATATAGAGTTTTGGAGTGAAGATAAGTCAGCTTGATGTGTGACTTGTTGTCCTCTTCAACTCCAGTTGTTCTTCATTTCTTCACTCGGAGTTTCTACCTTCTACTTGGAGTTTTAGAAGCTCTTAACTCATCATTAGGCGAATCTTTTGATCAAGTGTCTTTTTGGAAGCTTCCTGGGCACTGGCACATTGAGAAAAAGATTCCTCCACATGTCAAAGTACGCCCAGCGCAAGTAGCCTTTGTTGCACTTGCAATGCAGCGCAGGTACACCATAGAGCTTCTGACATTCAGCGCAGATCCTTAGTGGAGCAGCTGCTTTGATCCAAAATTGACCTGTTTTTGAGTGTTTTTCAGTGGAGAACTGATTTGCAGTGCTGTGGTTTGCTGACCTTGTTCCTCTAAGGGTAAGAACAACATGTTTAGGGACTTTGGATCCCTTAGATTATTGACATTTCATGCTCTATGCTGTAAGGCACAAAAATGTCTATAACAATTGTGAATTATGAGAATGTTTCATTAATCACAACGTTGACTTCATGAATCAGAAGGCAAAGGAAAAATTATAAAAGTAATTGATTTAGGAGATCTTTGCACATATTCCAAAGGCAACACACACTTCAAGGAAGTTGGCACGCAAGCCTAGGAGCACCGAATGAGGAACAAGATAGGAAAAAGGCAGCATGCAGATCTAGGCAACCAGGCTTACAAACCAAGACATGTCATACGTGTGAGAGGATTGCATAGGGATTTGCACACATATATCGAGTGTACAACAACACATAGATTTAGGCACTATTGGCATGCATATCAAGGCAACATTTTGGCACGCAAATCTAGGCACTCTTGACACGCAGATCTAGACAGATCTATCTAAGTCAAATTTCTAGGGTGCTAGAACATGGTTGATTGTTGTAATAGAACTTTTGATTGTTCCTGGTGAAAGTAAAATCTGGGTACCAAAAATTATTGGCACATTAAATCATTTTGTTGGGTTTTGAAAAACTAACACAATACATATAACACATCCTACAAATCTTTGACAACTCCATTAGACCTCTTCATTGGGGTTGTTCCTTGCCCTTTTAAACCATGTGTACTCTACCACCTCCTAAATAATGCCTCTCACTAACTGTCATCATCAACAATGAACAAAACCTCTCATTTTTATGTGCAATGTGCATTTTGGCAATTATGTCTATATTTCATTCCTCCTATGATCCCGGTTTCTTCTTCAATACCACCGTCATGAATCATGTTGCTTGTTGACTTAATTCCTTGTATGCCTTTTTAAGCTTTTAATGAGAATGGGCATATTTATTTTTCTCACAATCCCTTTAACAATGCACAATTTTTCCATAGTAGTAGCAATAGCTTTTGTTATACAACCTCATGCCCTTCTTTGAATCTTTGTGCTTGAAGTTGCCTTGATCTTTCACTTCCTCTCGTGTCTCTTTGTCGGCCAAAAGTTTTCTTTCCTTTTCCCCTATGCTTTGCTACAAAAGGCATACCCAATATTGTTGCCTTCATCATAAAGCTTATTCCATGGTCCTCCTATAGACATTATTTCTAACTCATTAAATGTCAAGAGTATATCTCTTGCTACCAAAGATATAACTCATTAAAATATCAATTGCATGCTCTTGCTACTAAGCTAATATTTATTACAAACACTTGTAAACACTTTATTGAGGAATATAAAAACAAATCCCTCTTCCCTATATTCCATTTACAACAGAAAGTTGATCGCTTATCTCTTCCACATTCCTTGAATGAGCTATGACTAAATCACCCTCTACCATCCCCAAATTATACAAGAAATTGTTTCTCTAATAGAGAACCCTAGTTTCATTGGATATCTCGTAAAAAATATTTCAACAAACCTCAAGCTTCTTCAGATGTGTGTTCCAACTCATCTAGCCGATGTTCTATCCAAAGTTTCTTCATGCCAACCTCGAATCATAGAGAGTTGCACATCTAATAGTGGATACTTCAAAGGAGGTTAGCCTCCCTTCTACTTCTTCATGCAAGATATATTTGGAGCCCTAAGGATATTTTATTTTATATCCTCTCCCAAAGCATTGTCTTCCTCTTTGGTCTTGAGCCATTAGAGTTAAGATCTTACATATTAGCTTTGTTTTTCCTTTTGCCTTTATAAAAGTGGCTTTAACATTCCCTCTTTGTATCGACACTTTTGTATTTCATAGTCCGATTGGCCTTTTTTGGTAATTTGTTGGACATAAAATTATCTACATCTTGCACCTATGGTATATCGTATGATATCATCTAATATTGTCATATCAATGATTATAAAGCCTACTCATCTCCACCATCATAAAATTCTTGTTCATCCACATTATTTGGACTCAACACCTTTAAATCTACAATGCTTCAAAGCTTTCCAACCAGATAGTCCTTCTAACATTAAATTTCCAAATACAAAGTTCTTCACATCAAAGTTACATGAGTTTGGTGATATATCACCTTGAACAATTCTCACCATCTCATCTAGTTGTGGTCACCAATATTCTCACATTTTAAAGACGAGACTAAATCTATAGCTATAGGCCTTATCAAAGGGAGCTTGTCGAGCTAATGAAAGATGGGTTTTGCTATTGACCCAACCAAGGTTTGATTCTCTCATATGGTAATTTTTCTCTCATAGATTATTGCATTCCCACGAGGGGGTCATTGTCCAAGTAGAAGCCACTATGGTCATTAAGTCAAATCAAAAGGTCACACGCCAAAAACCTTGACACAACATCCCACCTCTTGGTAGGGGGTGAATGCTTGACAACGAAAGTATTAGGAAGCATATTGCAATACTTCCTATAGTGATAGCCTTTGACCTCGACGATGTGAAACATGACTACCTTTTGGTTGTTGATGGTGCTTTCAAATTATTTGCACTTGGTTCTAAACTCCCTCTTTGAATGTAAATAACTCTTTCAAGAGTTCCTCCAACTCCATGATCCAACTTTCCTCTCAACCTAAATTGTAGTGCTTATTCCTCTCCCTTACAAAGCCTATGATTACCTCAAGACTCACAAGTCCACAACTTCTCTAATACCATGTAAGTAGCAATAGGTGAGAGAAAAGGCACACATCATGAAAGCTTTCAAACCGATATCTCCTTCCTTTATACTATCACACACACTGATAGTACAAAATTGTGGCAAATTGGAAATTAACAACAAAAATATATCTTCAACCATATATGAATATAGCCTAAAATAACATATCAAAAATAGATGTTTTCACATGAGGAGCATTCAAAAGAAACCAATGCTAGAGAAAGCTAATAAAAATATTCAAATAGTTTAGTGCTTATCATTTCTAGAACATTAGCCTAAGTAATTGCAATTCATTCAAAACATGCACATGTCTTATTTCATCAAGATTGTGTGCACTACCCCCCACAGTGGGCGACCATCTATTCTCCATTGAAAACTAATTGTGATTGACATCGTCAAGATGAGTGAGGGGTGGTGAAACCCTCCACTTGGCAAAGGTACAAAGATAGGACGCATGCAAATTGCAAAGTGAAGTTAATGGTGCAAAGTGCAGTAATGATCTTTGTATGGCTCAATGATACGGTGCTTCTCCACTCAATTGATTACCAACTCGTTCAAGGGAGATCCGCTCAGAGAGTGTTCATAGTGATAACAAGGGAAATCATGTGACTAACTAATTCTCAGTAGCATAAAATTGTGAAAAAAATTGTCTCATTAAGACATTATTATACTTGGTACCTCAAATCATACTAGGTCTTATGGCTAGGTATGCTCTTATACAGTAAGATTTTTATCGGCTCTCTATTGCTTATTAAGTCTAGCAGTAAGCTTGGTGGTTCTTTCTCCAACTGAAGTGGTGGCTCGGCAACATTAGTTGAGGAGAGTCTAATGTAGGAATTTACAGGGTAAGTTCCTTAGATAGAACACCAAAGGACATCGTTGATAAACAGATCACAAATCAATACACTAGCATTCTTAACATGATTAAAACCCGCAAAGAGGGAAACAGTCCATAGCTTGAGCCAACGCGGCCACTTCAGGCAATTTATTAATGTAAAAGAAAGAAAATTTACATAAGCTTCTCTCATGAACGATCACCTAAAAAATGACCCTCCATGCTCTTTAAATAGAGATCATGGACCAATCAAGTGTTAAGCCACGGATCAAGTGTCGGTAATACCGAGGAGAGAATGAACCGTCAGCACACTTCATGTCTAAAACATATTGTGACCATCCTATTGTAAATTACAAAAAGTACATACTAAAGAAACACACTTTACCTAACTATACACTAGACCAAGTTGTACTTAATTATTTCCTATGTGTCGAAATATCCTAACATCCCCCCTTAAAAACAACTTGGGATAGGATTGAAGTATGTACAAAGATGACACAATAGGAGAAGGAGGCATTAGAGCCTATCCCCCCTTAGTGACAACTTCTTGAACTCCAACCATAAATCGAAGTTTAGTAAACTTCGCCTCTGTGAGAGCCTTTGTAAAGATGTCTGCAACTTGATCATTAGTTGAACAATATTGCACTTCAAGAACATGGTCATGAATAAGCTTTCTGACGAAGTGAATGTGTAGTTCAATGTGTTTGTTGCGCTAATGTTGGACTGGATCTTTGCATAGTTGAATGGCACTTTCATTATCACATCAACGTGTAGTCAGATGTTGCTGCTGAAAACCAAACTCTGACAGGATCTGACGAAGCCACCGAGCTTCCTTACTAGCTTCAACGACACCACGATACTCAGCTTCTACTGAAGAAAGAGAAATGGCACTTTGTTTCTTGCAAGCCCATGTAATAGGTCCAAGACCAAGAGTGAAGACATAACCTGCAGTAGACTTTCGATCATCAGAGTCACCAGCCCAATCAGAATCAGTGAAACCAACCAATAGAGGAGATGCTTCTGCACTGTAATGAATCCCAAACTGAACTGTACCTCAAACATAACGAAGTATTCTTTTAGTTTCTTTCCAATGACTTTCATGTGGGTTTTGCATAAATAGAGCAACAAGGCCAACAACGAAGGAAAGGTCAAGATGGGTATGGGTCAAATACAAAAGTTTTCCAACAAGCTGACAGTATAAGGTTGCATCAACTTTAGGGGAAGTACAAGTGACTAAAAGTTTGGCTCTAGAATGAAAGGGAGAAGGGGTTGGCTTACAGTCTTCCATGTGAAAGTGGTGTAGAAGATCACAGGCATACTTGGACTGGGAAAGGGAAATACCTTCTTTGATTGCAAACTTGAAGACCAAGAAAATAATGCAAGTGTCCTAAGTCTGTCATTTCAAACTGCTTTTTAAGGCTAGACTTCACATGGTTTATAAGGTTGGGATCACTACCAGTAAGGATAAGATCATCAACATAATGAACAAGAATGATAAGAGACTTACCCACTTTCTTGGTGTATACAATGTTGTCAAAATGACACCTAGAAAATCGAGTATCTAAAAGAAAGCTATCCATTTTGGCATACCAAGCCCGAGGGGCTTGCTTGAGACCATAAAGGGATTTCTTAAGCCGACATGCAAGGCTAGAGTCTGTTTGTATAAAGCTAGGAGGTTGTTCCATATAGATTTCTTCATGCAAGAAGGTGGATTTAACATCCATCTGATGGACTTCCCATTTGAAAGAGGCAACAAGGGAAAGAACAAGGCAGATAGAGTTCATTTTGGCAACAGGGGAGAAGGTTTCAATATAGTCAATGTCTTCAACTTGTGAAAAACCCTTAGCAACAAGACGAGCTTTATGTTTATCAACTTTTTCTTCTGGTCCAAACTTGGTTTTGTAAACCCATTTGCATCTAACAAGTTTTTGTCTCGTTGGAAGAGGAACAAGGTCCCATGTATCATTTGCCAATAATGAACAATATTCCTCATTCATAGTTGCGTCCTAATCTGGATGGCTTGAAGCTTCTGCAAAGGTGTCAGGATCATAATTTGCTGAAGCTTGAGCCAATAAAGAAGGGGCTCTATCAAACTGAGAACGTGTACGATGTTGATCTGTAGGATCACCTGCAAGAGCACCTGCTGCATCCCGAGTAGTGTGGACCCATTTTGGAAGCTGAGGAGATGAAGGAGGATCCCGAGAAGGTGGGGGAGAATTGTCATCCTCGTTATCATCATTTGTAGAAGGAATATTTTCAGAAGCATAAGGGATAGAGAGAGGTGGCACATCCGCCGAACTAGGCTCGTAGGCTGATATATTTTCAGCAAACTTTAGATCTCTTCTAATGATAACATTTTTGGATTTAGGTTGAAGAAGTCTATATCCTTTGACATCTTCATATTATCCAACAAAAATACATTTTTCACTCTTAGGTTCTAAGGCTTTATGTTTCTCATGTGGAATATGGGCCCATGCTTCACTTCCAAAATCAATGAGCCACTCATGAGAATGAGAAGAAGAAGATACATTTAGTGCATAACCAAACCAATATGCTTGACAATTGTTGTAGCTCCCAAAGACAGCCTCGGATTGCTTACAAGACTAGCACCTAGGCAAATCTAGATTTTGAGTGTCTCAAATGATTCTCAGTGAAATGGAGACCTCACATATGTTTTACATATATATATAAAGGGTTGGTTCATTCATCCAAAGGTATAAGACATGTATTTCTAGTACTTCTTCATATATGAAGTTCACAGAGATATATGCACAAAATAGTGGAGGCCAAGTAGTACAAGGACTTACAGCTTAATAAGCTTTTGTAAAGTGAATGAGAGAGGATAAGGAGAAAGAGCAACTCATCACATAGAGCTTAAAGCTTCAAGAATTCTACACTTAAACACATAGAGCTTGAGGCATTAAGAATTTCTATACTTATTTGAGTTAAAAGTAGATGTAATGGATAAGAGAGGGATTGAATGCTATGATTCATGTAGCGCATATTTAAATATATAATTTCAATAATCCATACAGGCACATGCATTAACAATGTCAATACAAATGAATCTGTGAGAAACTTACAGGCACATGCATTAACATATCGATACAAATGAATCTGTGAGGAAGCTTGAAATATTTCTAGCAGTTATGATTGCATGAATTCAGAGAAGAAACATGAACATAATGGGTTTCAACAGAGGGATAACACACTGTAAGACTTGAAGGGGAAATCACCACCATTTCTTCATATTCTGAAAGATCTATATTATGAAGTTATACAGTCTGAAAATAACATGTAGAGTTTTCTTTAGGATTTCTAAACCTTTGTTAAGTGTTTCTTCCCCCTATTTATCAGGAGAGGAGGAGCGTTGAACATTCGTAACATCAAAAATATTCGGCCGAGTCTCAGCTGTCAGGTTGACTAGCTGTCTCGGCCAGGGATGGCTCTGTGGCCCAAAAGCATTACAAAACATTAATCACCTCATTAAAGGGAGGCACCTTACAAGATCAATCACATAAGAATGTCAACAAAATATCTTCGTGCCCATCAGACATCATATGCTCACTTCAGCTTCAGGCTGTAATTTGCTCACGGTATGGCTTCATGTGCTGCTCAGTCAACTCCCGTCGCTTCTGCCTTTACTGCTCGAACCATTCATCCTTTAAAGCTGGGAATGGGCGCTATCAGTTTCATGTTGCGGTACTGAAACCCAGGGCGGTACTTCGTCTTTCTTCTGTATGGGGGCACCATGTTGGGTAATCAAGTCCTCACGGGCCACTAAGTCCCTGTTTACTTCTGTCAGCGTAGACCCTGGTTCTGTGTCACAAAGGGCCTTTCTGGATCAGCCCATGTCGGGTTTGAATGCCCATCTCCCATATTAAATGCCTCAGTTGCCGACCCACCGCGCCTTTAAAGCTCTGCAAAGCACTATCGGTGCCCTGATATGCCTGGTGATGCATTCATGGTGTAATACGGAGGACTTTCCTATGCTAGCCCTTATCACTAAAACCTCACGAAACAGGCGAATTTCGATCCCCCTTGGCCCCTTATGATTTAACCCCTTTTACTTCTTGTGACCGCGAGCTATGACCAGGTGCTTTATCCTCAGGTGCTAGGGCAATTGGACTTCCTGCCGGGGACTTTTTCCTTTGTTATATGAAATCTTGCATACCGGCGATTTATAACACTTTCCTTTGATATCTCCCTTTGAACCTTGCGATTGCCGATTTGTGGGATCTGGCCCACCCGGGGTCTCGCCATCGCCACACGGGAGAGAGAGTTGAGGACCAATGGTTTTCAGAGGGGGGCATGAACAGTAAGTGGTAAGTGATAGGGGGTGCGAAATGATATGAGAGGGACACGTAGCAAAGGGGCATGGCAGGGAAACCGCTTTTCAGAACCACCCCCCCCCCACGGCTAATAAAGGGAGACATGGCGGGGGGGCAAAAAGGCTTGGGAGCCGTTGATTTGGGAGGGGTCAATCTGGGTCGTCCAGAGGTGGGGGGTGTTAAATCAGCATGCGGCCTTTGAAAGGGACGGACCCGTCAACTTTTAAACTCCATTGTATGAAATATCGCGTCCGGGGAGTTCCCACATATTGCAATTCGCACGCCGGGAAGAACTTCGGCAGAGGAGGAAACTTTGCTTAGTGCAATTGCCGATTGCGGGGTTTATGACATCATTAGTGCCACATGGCACTTCCTTAGTGGCGACATGTGTCACTCGGAAATGCCCCCATAAGACCCCTGAAAAAGTCAAATCTGCGTGCCACGTGTCCTCCGTACTACCACATCATGCTGATGTCAATTGCCCCGTGGATTCTTAGGACCAATAGGATTCTGCCACGTGGCCCCCTAGAGGAGAGAGAAAAGGGCCCATCCGCCCTTGTTTTTTCCGTGAATTCCTTTGTTAAATAAAATTGGCCCCTCCCAACACTTTAACACTAAAGCCCAAATTCTCAGCGATTTTGCACTATCGACCTATTTCGCCCTCACAATTCCTTAAGAATGGTCCTTTGGGCCCACTGATCGCCGATTTTCCAATATTGCGGGGTTTGATATGCGGGAATGCAGGATGCGGGGTTGCGATATCGCGGGAATGCGGGATTGCAATATCGCAGGAATGCAGGATTCCGATATTGCGGGAATGCGCAACTGTGATATCATGAGAAGGTGGGATTGCGGGACTGTGGATGCAGGACTTGCCCACCGCTAATCATCGATTTACTGTGCCTGGGGCCTTCCGATAGCCGATTGACCAGACAACCGATATGCAATTTGTGATATCAGTCGATCGCAACTTCAAGTGTCTTCCTCTTTGTAGTTGCTTCGCTAAGCCCTGATCTGTGATTTGTGATGAGCCCGACCCTTAGCCATTTTTCCTCTGTTCAATGGCCTTGAAAGGGTATCTTTAACCTGCTCTAACTTCTAACCCAGGAGTCTATTTTTGGACTTCCGCCTATCCTTTGAAAGCTTATTCCGAGCACTATGCAATGGAGAGGATCCGATGTGGCTTTGAGTGCTTCTGCAACCTGAAAGATGGCTTCAAACTTCACTTCTCTTTGGCAACTTTGATTAACTGAAAACTCATAATGCAATGAGTGACAACATTGGCTCCAACTGGGGACAGTGCCTTACTGGCAAGGTGTTGAGAACCTGCAGACCAGCAACCTTCCTTCCATTGGGCATGGAGTCATTTTTAAACAAACTATAATTCTGTGCAAATGGACTTTTCAACATAAACTGAAAATTTCATATAACAATTACAATACACACACCGGTATTTACAATGAGTGTAAGACAAGTACCTCTAGTTTTGGAAATAGAGTTTAAGGAATTGACCATTTACCGGCAGTTCCAGAGATTCACCGTCTAGATTCTCAAGCATGTACGTGTTATTTCCTCTTTCTTCTGCAATCTTGAAAGGGTCGAACCATAGCAGATCGAATTTTCCGTGTTTGCCTTTGTCTTCCCGTCGAACGTCCCAGCGGAGAACTAAATCTCCTAGTTGAAGAGGTCGATCCTTGGCCTTCTTGTCAAACAGAGATTTCATCTTTTGTTGGTAATTTGACAATTTGGCCCCCACCTGTTCTCTGTTCTCATGAAGCTCGACCAGCTGATTTATCCTTCACGTTAAGGCACTTGGCTCTTCCTCTACTTCTTGTAGTAACTTCGCCACCGACATCGCTAATTGGATCGGGAAGACTGCAGCCTTACCATACACTAGCTCAAAAGGCGATTTCCCCGTGGATCGTTTAGGAGTTACCCGGTTGGCCCATAGGGAAAACTTCAGTTGGGAGTCCCAGTTCCTCTGATTCTCGACGATGGTCTTCTTCAGCACCCTCACCACAGTTTTGTTTGAGGACTCAGCCAAGCCATTACCTTGAGGATAGTAGGTAGTGGAGTGCCCGATGATGATATTGAATTTATGGAAGAAGCTGGTGAACTTGGTAGATTTGAAGACCTGACCATTATTAATGATAATTTTGAGGGGGCGACCGAAGCGAGATAGTATGTTCTCCTCCATAAATTTAATTACCACTGAATCCGTAGCATTTCTAGCTGGGATGGCCTCTACCCACTTGGTGAAATAGTCAGTGGTTGTTAATATCCACTTGTGTTGGCCACTGAACAATGGGTTTATTTCTCCTATGAAGTCCAATCCCCATTGTCTAAAAGGTTCATTCACATGCACTAGAAACAGGGGGAGAGGAGAAAGCTTTTTTTCTTTCAGCAAACACTTGGCATTTATGGGACGATTTGACCTGGGAATGAACATTTCCGAACAACGTAGGCCAGTAGAATCCTGCCTTGAGGATTTTATGTGTTGTGGTCTTCCAGCTGTAGTGACCTCCACAAACTCCTCCGTGAAAATCCTCAATCACTTTTGGGTTTCACCCTCCGCCAAACATAACAGCATTACCCCCACCGGGTCCTTCCAATAGAGTAGACCATTGGATATGATATATTTCTGCGCTTGCAATCTCAGACTTCAGTATTTGGATTTATCCAGCCCCAATGGGCACTTTAGGAATAAGAGGTAATGAACGATGTTCTTATACCAAGGCGATCCCTCATATTTGGCATAGATTTTCTACTCATATGTTTTAATCCTACTGTGATGATCCGCTGGTTTGCGTTCCTCTGTGATCAAGTTTATCCCTAGAGCTTGGAAATGGGGTTTGGATAAAACCTTGGCCAACCCTTGGCCTTTCATAAGCTTGGTAGGCTTTATGTCTAGCTCATATTCTTGTATCTTAGCTACCCACCTACCCCTTTTTCCTTCGTTGTCTCCTTGCACCAGGATGTCCTTCACTGCTGTCGTTGGGACAAATGTTGTGATTTCCGATTGCGGCACATACATATGAGATGCCTTCAAAGCCTTGACTAGTGCATAGGTTTACTTCTCCAAAATGTTATATTTCAGCTCAGCATCCCTCAAAACTTGACTAAAGAAGGCGATGGGTTGTTCATAACCATCTTTATTCTTTTGTAGCAGGACTGCGGCAATAGTATGCGCGAAAGAAAAAGAGAAGATGTAGAAAGGCACTGAATAGTCGGGGTTGACTAGTACCGGGGCTTCAGCCAAAGATTTTTTAATTCTAATGAAAGAATCTCTGGGGGCAGGGCTCCACTTGACTTCATTTTCTTTCCTAAGCATGTCTGTAATACCCTTGACTATCTCTACATAGTTTGGTATGAATCTCCTCAAGAAATTTATTCTCCCCAAAAAGGCTTGGACTTCTTTCTTATTTCTGGGCAAGGGAATATGATTGATGGCTTTGACCCATTCAAGATTGATCTTTACTCCCTCCTGCACTACTATGTGTCCTAGTAGCTTCCCCTCACTCAGGGAAAATTGAGGTTTCTTAGGATTCAATGAAAGACCACACCTCCTGCATTTTTCGAAGGTGACCTTTAAGTGGAGGATGTGCTCTTCATCAATCTTTGAAAACACTGTGATGTCGTCCAGATAGACCATCACGAATTTGTCTTGCTCCCCTACGAAAGCTATGTCCATGGCTCTCTGAAATGTGGCCCTTGCATTAATAAGACCGAAGGGCATGCGAGCGTACATGAATGTTCCCCATGGGGTGGTGAAAGTAGTTTTCTTTTGATCATCCGGGTGTACTGCCACTTGGTTGTAACCAAAGAACCCGTCCATCATGGACATTCTGGTTGAGCCAACCACTTTCTGCAATATATTATCCATCTTGGGCAGCTGGTAGTTGTCTTTCAACGACACCCTATTTAGATTCTAAAAATCTACACATAGCCTTATCTCTCCGTTCTTTTTCCGGACAGGGACCAAATTAGCTACCCACTCAGAGTATCTTAAAGGTACTATGATCTTTGCCTGTAGCAGCTTCCTTACCTCCTTTTCAATGGAGGGGAGTAAGAGTGGATTTATCTGCCTGAGTTTGTGCTTGCATGGCTTTATTCCACTCTTCAAAGGAACGCTTGTTTGTATTGCAAGGGGATTCCTTTCGACAACCTGATCATATGGGGTTCCTCCTTTGACTCGATGTTGCAGTCTTCTACTTGATCGTCTATCTCCGTCGCCATTCATTTGGAGACTATGTCGTCCTTATTAAAAAGCCTTTCTAGTGGGACTAGTTCGCGAGGGATAGTATTCCCTTTCAGTTGCAAAATTTTGTGCCCAGCCATTATGTCTTTCCACGAAGTGGCTTCTTGATATGATTCTTCTTCTTCTTGATCGATGGTGAAGTGGGCGAACTCCCCAACGACTTCTATGAATCTTTTCACCTCCTCGTCATCCTTGAATACCTGCCAATACTTGACATTATCCAGTATTGAGGGTTTATATCTGACTTCTACCTCATACCTGAGGAGCGGATTTTGAGGGGGCCTAAAATTGCTTATAGCGACAGCAAGGGAGTCAGCCATTCTGTTTCCTTCCCTGGGCAGAAATTGGATATTAAAGGCCAAGAAGAAATTATCAATTAGATCCTACACTTCATTCTGCTAAGTCCTCAACCTGGGATGCTTGGTTTGGCATTGATTTCTAATCTGCCTTATGACCATATCAGAGTCTCCGTAGACTGTTAGGCATTGAATATTCATATTTTTTGTCATTTGTAACCCAAGGAGCAATGCTTCATATTCCTCCACGTTGTTGGTCGCCTCAAACTCCAGCTTGAATGAGAGCGGTATCAAGCTGCCTTCCAAAGATATCAACAATACTCTAGCTCTGTTTACCTCTTTTGAGTTTGCCCCGTCAAAGTATAATTTCCATACTTTGTTTTCATTTGCGTGTTGGTGTTCTAACTGCCTTGTTAGGTGTACTGATGTTTCCTCTAAGATGTCCTCATCTTCTTCTAGGAAAGGTAGGATAGGTCACTTTCCTTCCCATGCACTGGGGAGTTTTCTGAGCCTTTAGCTAGGGTCACAGTTTTTACAAACCTAGACTCTCTGTACAACCTCATTTGCTCTCCTCCAAAAGTGGGAATAGTGGCATAAGTTAGATCTAACTTGATAGAGCCTCCCACCTTGGAACCCCAAGATCTAGATAGGAGCATGTTGAGCCGAGGGGGAATGTCTGCCACTACTATGCCCATTACCACGCTCTTCACAGGGATTTGAGCCAAGTTTACCACCAGATCCTTTATCACTCCTAAGCATTTGACCCTCTTAGAGTCAAAGGAATATAGGTCTTTGTAGGGCCTGGTAACTAGGAATGTCGGCGATCGGTTGATCACAACTTCAGGTATCTTCCTCTTTGTAGCTGCTTCGGTAAGCCACGATCTGCGATTTGCGATGAGCTCGACCCTTAGCCATTTTCCCTTTGTTTAGTGGCCTTGAAGGGGTATCTTTAACCTGCTCTAACTTCTAACCCAGGGGTCTGTTTTTGGACTTCTGCCTATAGAAATTTCTCATTTCCCACCCCGGTTTTCAGTTTCTCCTTATTTCTCCCATATAGTTAAATGCCCTTTCCCATAACCATACATTTAACAAGCTGGAAAAAATAAATTTGTTGAAAACACAAATTCTGGAAATTTTACATAATGCTGGAAATTGCAGAAATAAAAATCAACAGTAATAAACAGCCATTAAAACACATTTAAACACTGAGATTTTTGGTCAATGTGACCCTGGAAAAACCCCCTACAACTCTTGGGGAAAACCAATTTGAGAGCTCTTCTTTATTTCTGGAAAATGCCTTTTTACAGTAAGAGAAATATTCAACAAAAATCAACAAGCAAACTTTTACAACTTATTTCAGCCTTGCTGAAACTCAGCCTTGCTGAAACTCCGCCCTGCTGAAACTCCGCTGTACAGACTTGCTGAAACTCCGCTGTTGAAACTCCGCTGCTGAAACTCCTCTCTGCTGAAACTCCGCAGCTCACTGTCCATAAATCTCCCTTGCTCTCTTGCTCTCCTTCTCTCAATCTGCTCATGAAAGAATTAATGACATTTTCCTCCTTTAATCTAACCCCAAGTGACTTTTGGGTGATCCCTAAATCCAATGGCTGAAATAGATTGAGATCTAAGGCTGAGATTAAATGCTCATTTAAATCTCACTTTTTATTTTTTAATTCACCCCACTTTAATAAAGACCCACTTAGTCATTTATTTCCAAAGTCACTTTTCCTTTCTAATTTTTCATTGACTTTATAAAAGTCACTTTTAAATTAGATTTAACTTTATAAAATTATAAAGTCACTTTAGGAGAAAAATTAAATTCTTTTGGTCACTTTTCCCTAGGCCAAAGATCAAAGCCTAAGGGAACCACCTGTCCTCCGGTACCAAATTTCAACACCGCCTATCATTGAAAAGCTTATTTTGAGCACTATGCAATTGAGAGGATCCGATGTGGCTTTGAGTGCTTTTGTGGCCTGGAAGATGGCTTCAAACTTCACTGCTCTTTGGCAACTTTGATCAACTGAAAACTCATAATGCAGTGAGTGACAACAACAAACACATGCAGAAAGTGTTATTCCTGAACATGAAGTTGAAGTTGAAGAGTGCTCCACATGGATGTTAAGCTTCTTTATTGTTGCTTCCAAGGGTTCCATCTTCTTAAAGCATTTAGATTCTGAGTGGCCATCACGATTACAAAAGTTGCAATGTCTATCAGTCTTCTTCACTTTGTTTTTAGTTGCCTTACCATTTTGTTTAGTTGATTTTTCATTTTGAGACTGAAATGGCTTAGGACCATTATTTTTAAGATGTTGCTTCTTAGAATTCTTTGAACTTGGTTGTTGCTGGGCTGCTAAGGCTTTCTTAAAAGAGTTTCTAGTATAAAGAAGACCAAGATGTAAGAGTTTTTCTTGTTCTCTTGTTAAAGAATCACAAAAGGCATCAAAAAAGGGGAACTTGAAGTCTTGTCCTTGATAAATAAAGGCTTCTCTAGTAGAATGGAAAGTGGAAACAAACACATAGGCTGGTCCTAACTTAGTAAGGATGGAATAAATAAGGCTACCATCTTCTTTCTTAACCTTAACACCTTCCAAAAGAAGTCTAAGGGTCCTGAACTTTGACAAAAATCTTCAATGGAAGAAAAATTATTGGGGTCCAATGTAAGCAACTCATTTTCGATTTTATTGGCTCTAATTTCATTTTTAATTCCAAAAACTTTATTGAGCTTTTTCATTGCTTCATTGGGGGTATCAATTTCTGCGATATGGAATCTAAGCTCTGGAAAAATAGACATCCCTATCAACCCACGTGCTTGATCTTGTTTATTTTTCCATTTGGCTTGTTTATCTTCATCTTGAGGTTTAGACTCTTGGCCTGAGGCTATTCTATAAAGACCTTTACTTCTAAGTAAATCCACAGCTTAAATGACCCTCCATGCTCTTTAAATAGAGATCATGAACCAATCGGGTGTTAAGCCACGAATCAAGTGTCGGTTATACCGAGGAGAGAATGAACCGTCATATCACTTCATGTCTAGAACATATCGTGATCGTTGAATTGTAAGTTACAAAAAGTACATACTAAAGAAACACATTTTACCTAATTATACACTAGACCAAGTTGTATTTAATTATTTCCTATGTGTCAGAATATCCTAACATGTAAGTCTTACGTTTGGAAGTATTAAGAAGCAAGGCCCCTCATAGTCTTGTGTTTCCTCTCTAAGTCTTGTATTCAACATTGTTTGGTTTTGTAGAGATCCACATCTAATGAATAAGATTTTGGAAATACTTTTTCATAGTTTCAATCAATGCTGAAAAAATTGGCATCGGTAAGATATCGGCAAGGGTCCAAAAAACATCTTTTTGGAAACATCAATGAAAAAATCGGGGAAAAATCACGATTTTTACCTGGCAATTTTTTGACAACTGGAAAAAATCACGATGTTGTCAATTTTTCACTGATGTTTGCAATGTTGGTTTCAATGGTATTCAACAATATCTCTAGTATCTTGCTTATAGCCGTTGGGTTTCCTTATGCAACAAATTTTGGTCTCAATGTTTAGCTCCTTATTACAAAAGCAAGGTCTTTGTCTTAAGCCCTTTGAAATCAAGGTCTCATAGATGGAATGGAAGGCCTCAATTTTGGCCCTCTATTATTCTACTTAGCTAAGTCTTAGCCTCAGTGGCTACGTCTTAGCCTTAACAAATTCATCTCAGAAAGGTAATCGTTGGTCTGAAGTTTGAACTTTCGTTTTGTCTCATTCATCTTCGCATTCTTCTTTGGTGCTTCTGGTTCTCAAATTGGGGCTATACTTGCTGCAAGTTTAAGTTTCTATGGCCGAGTATTTGTTACGGTGTTGGGATCTCTCTTTTTTGTTATCCAGGGTCTTTTTTTCTATTGTGGATGATAGCCACCCCTTGTCTTGTCTCTTTGAATCCTAAGTTAGACAAAGTTACCTCACCTCTCGTCTTGTTCTAGCTAATTTGGCAAGGGTGGGATGAGCTTCAAACTCATCCCTTCGAAAGTTTGGACCTTAGTTTTCTCTCATCGAGTTTTGGGTTGGCCTTTGTTGCAAGGTGGGTGGTCTATGTTCTATTTCAAGTGCACTCACTTAGCCTTCTCTTTCTAAGGATTGAGTTGTTCTCTGTTCTTTATTGAGTAGTCGGCCATCCTCCTTTTTTCAACCCTTAGTCCTATACTCATTGTTGGAGAATTATGCCTCGAGGAGGAGGTTCTAGTGGCAGGAGTGGTCATCACAATGCCAAAATACCAACTACCTCTCGTGCCCAAATGACATAAGATCATTCTACTGATACTTACTACAAAATATCCCTTTAGCAATCTGAAGCGAAGTTAACGAAGCTAAGAGGGGAGCAATAATTGTACGTCAGTTCATAGCAGATGTAGAGGTAAAGGAACATGTTGGCAACTGGGTCTCAAACACGGGAAACACAAGAACATAGCAGACAAGGTATATGCAAACAATTTACATCTACTGGCAACTCAAGGCAATTATGGGTAAAGTACTAGTTGAGTGACTGAAAGAGAAGCAAGAAATATTGTTAGGTGTGGATGAAGTACATAAACAAATCAAAGGGTTAGAGAGCTAAGTCACAACAATGGCAAAGAAGCTAGCCAACATGGAATTCACGAACTCAAATGAGGAGAGAAGACAACTGAACACAATCTAGGTGGACAACCCTACTGCATAGAAATTATCCATGACATTTGTTGTTATGTCAGTTAGTCATATTTTTGTTAAAAATGTTGATCAAGAAAGCTATCAAGCCTTCTGGATAGGATGTAGCTTGTTTAATAGATAGTATTTGATTGGCATTATAATCAGTTTTAAACCTTTTACTTGGACAAAAGAAGTAATGTTATGCTATTGGTCCAATTTCCCTTGTGGCAAACTAAAAAGCATGGCAAGACTACGTTATGTAATATTTTTGATCTAATCTAGTATGAATCATCTGCCCAACTTACACAAAAAAGGATTGTATGCACTACACTTACTCAACTAGTTCCCTGAATTGATCTTCAACATAAAGATATTTCAAATTTGGTGTGCCATTGTTGACATGGTAGCCAATCAACAAAATGGTGGTAAAGTGATTAAAAAATCATTGATCTTCACTCATATATCCTATAGACTTGGTAGAAGGGCAACTGGATATCAAGTGAATCACATGGAGCAAAGTGTTGGACATTGGATAAACCAACGCTCCCCATGTGTTTCACAACATGGACTAACCGCCTCTCATGATCCTTATCCATGGCGATGTGATCATTGGCTAACACCTGCGAGTTTTGATTTAATGGAAATCGTGATTCCCAACAAGTGGTATCAGAGCGTAGGTCATGAGTTCAATACACACCCGGCTCGCGTTGGGGGAGAGATTGTTGGACATTGGATAAACCAACGATCCCCGTGTGTTTCGCGACATGGACTAACTACCTCTCATAGATCCTTATCTTTGGTGGTGTGATCATTGACTAACACTTGTGGGTTTTGGTTTAGCGGCAATCGTGATTCCCAACACATAGGCAAAACCAAATCGACCACTAAGTATTAGATGCACAAAACTCAACAATTTGCAATCAATAGAAGCATAAAATATGAGAACTTGTATAAATAAAATTCAAAATCAAATCCTTGTACTCAACCACGAAAGAAGAATATGGCGTTGTAATATAATGTAGTGGAATGAGCCTGTAAGATAGAATAGTCTTGGAGTGAGCCTGTAGGATAGAAAAGTCTTTAAAGTGGGTTATAAAAGCTATTATGCATTTGAGGAAGAGTGGGTTTGGTAGGAAGTGTTGTGCTATCGTATGTACTATAGAGAATATTTGTATTCTGAATAGAAAGTTAAGAATATATGCAATTCTTAGGTATTGTGAATGTGAAGATTTTCTTTGTCACGCTTTGTAGTCCACCACCGACCCCTTGGGTTGAAGACCATAACATTTTGGCATCATTGTTCAAAATGCTAAATTAATTTCTTGCAATGGCTAGAGAAGAAGGAAGTTCATTTCATATGCAACTTCAAATTCAGCATAAACGGTTGCACCTCAACTATTATTTGGTATTATATGGAGCTTTCCCTGTTGGATGGAAAGGGGAACAATGCGCAGCGTTTCTAGGCGTGTGAAACCATATCGAACGTGACTAGTTGGGATGACTGTTTTCTTTGGATAACCACCGCTAAGCCGACGCGGGCTAAGTTACATGCAAGAAAAGCCTGAGCCGATTCAAGACTTCCCTAGCCCGACGCAAAATCTTAACCCCGCGGATTTCAAATGACTAAATCCAGTGCATAAGTGGCCATTCGACCCTTACTCGGCCAGCCCGGAGGAATAAAACGAATCACCTTAGCTCACGAGCACTCAATTTATGGACTGAATTTGCATGAAGAGAACTTCAGTGATGGATTAGCAGCTACAGACACGTACAAATACTACATAGATTTATATTTCAATCCGTAGAAAGGATCCATATCAAACAACGGGATAAAAAAATTGCACCTGGATTTCGATAATCCGAGAAGATGTAGTATACTTGCGAGCCTCTGAGTCATTGTAAAATATCTCAGGGGGCGCCTGATTCTCTGGTCGGGTGGCCATGGCTTCTATTCTTCACAGCCCTTGTGAATGAAACTGAACTTCAATGCCAAATTTGAATTCTATTTTCATCTACATACTCGAATATTGAATTCTATTTTCATCATTCTATTATGATGTTGGAATAGTATGAGTTAACTTCCAAACTTTGCTTTCCGGGTTATGGCTAATTTAACAGACAGATCTCCTTGGGGTTGGAGCTAACCAGCCATATATTGGGTATTTAATGCTCTCAGAGCAGCACACAACTTAGCCCGATGACACGGGAGCGAGCAAATATTATTTAACGCCGAATTTGCCCGCTCCCGTGTTATCGCGTTAAGTAGCGTGCTACTTTAAGGACATTAAATACCCAATATATGGCTGGTTAGCGCTTTCCGACATCCTTGGAGGTTATGGCCAATTCAATTTAGGGTTATGTTGAAAAAAGCGTTTAAATTTGTAAAGTTTTAAATTATTAAGGGAAGTTTACTTTAAAACTTAGTATAGGGAGAGAGATGAGTAGATGTAAATATGTGTAAAGATAAATAAATATTAAAAGGTTAATAAAAGTTTAAAAGTAATATAGAGTGTAGCATGGTGAAAAGTGTAAATATTTAAATTTTGGTTTAATTAATGATAAAAAGTTAAAAGTAATAAAATTTAATTTTTTATATTGTAATTTTGTTTTGAAAGGCAACTAGTTTCTCAAATTCAAGTTAGAAATCATGTTTTAGGGAGAAAAAAATAAGAAAAAATAAAAAATTATAATTTAAGTTGGTCAATGCTAAATTAATAGTGGTTGATATACAAATCATTTTATAGTCTTGTTTCGCAAAAAATATTAAATGGAGATATGAATAAATGGATAAGTAAATTGTTCGCTCAAACAGAAGAACTTGCATAAATTTTGGTGGGTAGTAACCACTAGTAAGTCTACATATTTATAGTTTTACACCTACATAGGTGATGAGATAAACATAAATAATAGTGGGAAGTAACTCCTATTAAGTATATTTATTTACATCTTATTCCTATCTATCTTTTATGCAAAGACTTGCTTAAAGGCAACTAGTTTCTCAAACTCAAGTTAGAAATCATGTTTTAGGAGAAAAAAATAAATAAATAATTATAACTTAAGTTGGTCAATGCTAAATTAATAGTAGTTGATATACAAATCATCTTATAGTCTTGTTTTCGCAAAAAATAGATAAGTAAATTGTTTGCTCAAGCTGAAGAACTTGCATAAATTTTGGTGGGTAGTAACCACTAGTAAGTTTACATATTTATAATTTTACACCTACATAGGTGATGAGATAAATATAAATAATAGTGGGAAGTAACTCCTAGTAAGTATATTTATTTACAGCTTATTCCTATCCATCTTTTATGGATAGACTTGCTTAAATTATGGTGGGATATAATTGATGGTAAATATGTTACTCCTACATAAGTGTTGAGGAAAATATTAATGTGGTTGACATAGCTGAAGACTTCATAAATATAACAAAAAAAACTATTGCAACAGGAAGAATGCCTTACCAATGAACACATTTCCCTGATTAACCATGTATAAAAAGATTATGGATCAACTTTAACTTGAGAAAAAAAGGAATTACAAATATTATTGTAAAATGAATCATTTTGCTAAATAAAATTTGCTTATTTATTAATTTCCATTAGAATATGAACTTATTAGAATTGGAATAATCCCAAATCCCTAAGAAATTGGTGGGCGAGGAGCGGGATGGCACAAATCTAATTTAACTTGAGAAAAAAAAAGTAATTACACATCTTATTGTAAAATGGACCATTTTGTTAAATAAAATTTGTTTATATATTAATTTCTCCATCTAATTAGAATATGAACATATTAGAATTGGAATAATCTCAAATCCCTAGGAAATTCGTGGTCAGAGAGCCACGTGACGCAAATATAAATTTTTAAATTTATTTAAATTCAATGCAACCTAATTCCCTGATTGATCGGGGTGTGAAAGCGTTGGAGCCTCGCTTGGGTTTAATTGATATTACATAACATTTATTGGTTTGGGACGGTGGGTGGTATCCCCCATGCCCTTACACGCTTATTCACTATGATAACATGAAGCGTCGCAGATCAAGGCAGATCCATGACGCGAAGGTTGGTAACCCTCGGTGCCTACAGGTGGTGGGATTGGAGGTGGAGTTAAGACCATTTGTCTTGCGTATAAACTCAAGTCCTCAGCTTCTTAAGGAGCCTAAGTTTAATATTTACGGGTTTGCAGCTTTGGGAACATGAGAGGTATACCCAGTTGTTGTCTCTCTCAATTTGAGGTTGGCGTATAAAGTTTGGTATGTTATAATGCTATCTCTATATCCTGGGTTGGGGGTTGCTATTCATGATAAGCCTTACGTCTGGAGGGGAAAGGAAACAGTAGTTAAATTAGCAGTTTCTATGGCTAGTAATATTAGCCTTCACGACTATGTAATGTCAATTTCTATCTTTTTTGGCAACATCCTTTCTCGCATGGGCATGTTTACTGGTTTCCAATTTTTTCTCATGATGTTTCCTCTGCATGTTGGTAATTTGGTTCCCCGTTTTAAGCTTGAATTGTCTGGGCAAGCCCTGTGGAGAATAAGGGTTCTGGTAAATTATCAGGGCCGAGTCTACCGACTCATGGCTGAGGGGTGCATGGGGACCACTGTTTTTATTCTGGTGGTACCTCCCACTCCGAAGGGTTACTGTTTATGTATGTTTGCTGGCTCGGGTGGTGGAATTCTGAAGGGATGCAATGATGTCCGATGCTTCATTTGTTTTCTGGTCATACATTAAATTAATGCTTGTCTTTCAGGTGGTTCTCTATACAAATCATATTCCAGGTTCGCCTACGTTGTATCCACTTCCAGCCTTTGTACAATGGGTTGGTGTACAAGTGCGAGAAGGTGGGAGAAGGGTGAAGAAATGGGGCCTAGTCTTGGCATATATGGTGAAGTCTCAGCCTCGTGGTGGAGCCTCGCAATGGAGCCTCGAGCCGAGGCGGAAGGGGCTGCAGACACAAGGAAGGCAAAGGAAAAGAAGTTGGCTCATCTTCCAGTCGGATATGTGGTAGAGGGTTGTGCGACAAAGGACTATGTGTTAAAAGATCATGCGGTAGAGGGGTTGGAAAACGAACTCTAATATTCTTCAGGCCATGATTCAGGCATACTGCGAAGGGACCCCAGCGCAGGTGAAACAATTAATCGCGACTTGGGAGGCACAGTTAAATTTGAAAGTTGAACTTGAACCTCCAACCGAAGATTGGGGGGAGCTAATTACGGACCCTACGTACACTCGTGGCTATCTCACCCTGTTTATATAGTTTGTCCATCTCTACTGGTTAATGAAATGCATATTGGCCAAAGCAATGGATGTGACCACCAACACAGAAACGCAAAGTGAGGTCGAGTCGGGCCTCCAAGACATTCCAAAAGAGCTCCAACTTATTCAACTTTAGTTACAGAATTAGAACGCTCGCCTGGGCCGCATTCAACAACATATCCCATGTCTGCCGCAATATGAATTATTAGGATCAAGTGTTAAAGATCCTACTCCAGTGGAATCATCAAATGATTAGTTGGTCGAAGTTATGCCTATTAACTTTGGCTTGATTTTGGTTGTATATGTCGGGTAGCATTTTTGTTTTCATTGTTATGCTTACTAGTTGGTTTCCAGACTATCAGCCTTATAAGGCTTGGCTAAATAGACTCAAAATATTCATGTTTTGGATGATTTATAATGTGATTAGATGGCCAACAAATGTGGTTTTCCACAAGGCAAGTTGAGGCCGCCAAATGACTTATATATTTGTAACCTGCTTGTTTATATATAAAAAAATCAACATATCCTCATCCACCATAAGTTGAAATAAGCGGCAAATATGTTACTTCTATGACTTATATATTTTTAAGGACTCTGGACACCACATATCTTCACAATGGTATGATATTGTCCATTTTGGGCCTAAGCCCTCATGGATTTGTTTTTGGGCTTTACCCCAAAAGGCCTCATACCAATGGAAATATTTGTCCATCCTTATATACCCATTATCCTTCCCAATTCTAGTCAATGTGGAACTTTGGTCGTATACCCAACAATCCTCCCCTCGAACAAAGGACCATCGAGCCTCCCCTCAAACAATTATCCATCTGTCCACTCTCTACCGACCAGGATTCTCCGCTCCAATGCGTTGGAAGCACACGCCTTACATGGAAGCACCACCTGCCTCGAGAGCTTGCTCTAACCGAGCTCATCCACAGATCCCATTGTGATATCCGGGGCTCACCACCTTCGTTTGACATTCTGAGGATTCATCCACTTGGCTAACTTCGAACCTTGGCTCTGATACCACTTGTAAGGACTCTGGACACCACATATCTTCACAATGGTATGATATTGTCCACTTTGGGCCTAAGCCCTCATGGATTTGTTTTTGGGCTTTACCCCAAAAGGCCTCATACCAATGGAAATATTTGTCCATCCTTATATACCCATGATCCTTCCCAATTCTAGTTAATGTGGGACTTTGGTCGTATACCCAACATATTTGTAACCTGCTTGTTTATATATAAAAAAATCAACATATCCTCATCCCCCATAAGTTGAAATAAGCGGCAAATATGTTACTCCTACATAAGTGTTGAAGAAAACATAAATAATGGTGGGAAGTAACTCTTGGTAAGTATATCTATTTATATATTATTCCTATCAATTTTTTATGTTTGCATAAATTATGGTGGGGAGTAATTGATGGTAAATATGTTATTTACTTTAATATAAGTTATTTTCAAGGATTTTAGTAAATAACATCATAGGTTAAGAATAAAATATCATTGCACAAATATCTAAAAATCAAGCATCAATATTGCAACTATATCTATACATTATGGCATAAAATATTTAAGGTAGTTATCCACATGGCATTATATTGTGCAAAGGCTACAATATAACCTTCAAGTTATGGTCCAAGCAAATGTTTGAAAACTAGTTTTTTTAATAATTCGCACTGGTCAATGCCAAACTAATAATGATCAATAGATAAATCAATTATTAGAGTCATGTCTTGGCAGGACTAATAATCATTCCATGACCATATTTATACTTAATTAACCAGCAAATACGTCTTAAGTATGGATCTATAGAGAATGGAGAGGAAAACCTCTTTTAAAGTAAAAAAGATTTCGATTGAGTTAAGATGGATCTTTCATATCTCACAATTGTGATGTATATGGAATTATTCATAATATACATACATATATATATATATATATATATATATATATATATATATATATATATATATATACATAATAAAATATATTATTAATAAAGATATATGTAATGTTCTAAAAAATTATTTTAAATATTATATAGATGATCCTATAGATATGTTATTATAGTAAAATAGTTTGTAATTGTGATCATTATGCAAGGATCACAAAAACTTATGTTAATTGTGGAACAAAATTATGAATACCTTGTTATGGTTTAGTAACCTCACACTAAGAAGGCATCACAAAAAGAGTAAAGAAGGGTGTTATCACATAAACTTGAAACTTAAACTTTATAGCAAGCTTATAGATCAACAAAGACTTTTTGTCGATAATGTTTGATAAACCACTTTTGTTCTGTTCATAGGGAGTTATTCATGATGTACATTCAATACATATATATAATTAGCAGGAGAGTATGAAATATCATTATAGTGTTAATAATAGTAGCAATGGATATGTTGAAGTTCAAGCATGATCTCTTTGTCGATAGTTAGGGTTTGCCCAAGCCACCATGGAAGCCTTTCTTGTAGGCCATCTCAATGTCATGATTTTCCATAGGTTCATATAGTTGGTGACTCTAATATCCTACTTCCTAAAAAATAAGTATAATAAGTACGATTGACTATGTAATGGTAATTGGTTGTACCTTCCCACATATGAGTTCATTGCCTTCAGAAAGATGGCTACAGCTATTTACAAAGAAACCCAAAGCCTAAAACAAATTGTTAATTTTTGTAAAAATGCTCACTGGGATTCCAAAGTAGATATTCTTCTCACATGACAAAAGAGAAAAGCGTTATTGTTTTTGAACAAATTATAATTAGGAAAATCATGGGGGTGTGGTCAAATCACAAATGCCTAGATATTTGTATGAAGAAGCAATGGATCCCTCACTTGAAAGGTGAGATTAGTTCTATTTTGAGGCAAGGGTTATTATGGCTTCACTTTCAATTTAAAGAGTATCAAGATTTTGTTTTTGTTTTTTTGCAATGATCCCCACTTTCTCAAAATTGGTGGGAATTATATTTATAGAGGGTCTTTGAACTTTGATTTAGAGGAGGAGATGGCCATAATCATTTTAATATTGATTAGGATCCCTCTTATGCTTTCGGACATTTTAAACTCTCGAGGTAATTGAAAACAAGGTAGGTAGATATTTAGATAAGGCTAAGCCAATATTGAGCATGTCCAATTGCGCTTGAATCAACATAGAAGCAAATCTTGACAAAGGTCTCCCTCAGGCATCAGAAGTTCAAAATGATGATTGGATACCTATACAATAGATGGATTAGGAGCAAATCCCTTTTAAGTGTAATGTTTCTCAGAATTGAGGTTTTTGTGATTTGAATTGTATTGAGCTTCTCCTTATGGAACCATCACATTGGTAATTTTTGTGCCTACCAATATGAAGTGTAATGCTTTGTTTTTTGGAATAAAAATTGTATTACCTTATAAATAAGAGATTACATGAAATGTTGAAGGGTTTAGATTGGTTGGTCACTAGTAAACCTAACAATATCCAAAAATTTACCCATTTGAGAGAGGCAGAGGACAAAACGCTAACTGGAGATTCAAAATACAAAATACATATGTTGATAGTTGGACCTTTAAGGGCATGACAACAAGACAAATAAATAGGAAATTGATAAACCAAAGACATAATAAGTGTGAGCAAACTAGGAAGAGGGAGAGGGGTTTGAATCTATTGTTATAGTGTGGATCAACTCCTTGTTGTTGTCAGGTGAGTAGCTAGCAGTAGGGGGGACACCAAGGTGCTTCTTGATGCATTCCAGTCGGTGGTCCAAGTTGATCATGTGACAGTGCATATGTTCTATGGTGAGTAGGAAGTCCTCTTTGTTTGCACGTCGATCGATTAGAAATTTTCGTAGTAAGAACTTCATATGCTAATACAGGGCCATCATGTCCATGTATTTGTTGAAACACTCGCGTGTGTGCCCCATATCAGGCACCTAATCAATGAAATATGCCATTACCTCTATGTCCAAATGAAGATGTAATAACCCCTAGTCGATTTTCTATGTAAATAAAATAAGACCAAGGTCATGGGACACATATTCCAAGATGAATGTTGGGAAAAACACTTTATTGGGAAACATTTGTGATAAATTAATGGTTATGGAAATTGGCAAAGGCAAAGAGGAATTAATTAGCATTTAATTATGAAAATAAATGAAAATAGGAGAAAAGAAAGGTGAAGAGACACAAATTTGCATGCAAGGGAAACTAGAGGAAAAAATGAAGGAAAATGAAGAAAATGGAGGCCTCAGTGATAAAAAGGCTTCAAAGAAATAGTTGCTAGCTTTTTTATAGTATTGTGGTGGACCTCTAGTTCATTATCTCATTATCTCATACTCTTGCACACTTGGAGCATTATTGGAGCACTTTAGTATTCACTTGGATTTCAAGAAAGAAAGCAAAGGAAAGAAAGGAAGTGCAAGGGAACAGTTGAATCAGCGACTACAACAGGCTTACTTTGCGGGTAATGGATTGCTTGTATGTTTTCCTTGTTGGTTTTGGCATGCATGGTGTATGCATGTGGTTCCTTGGTTATGTGTTGTCATTGGCAAAGAGATTTGTCTGGATTGACTGTGTTTTCAGACTTGCCTTACCATTTCCTTGATATTCATGGTGTTGTGGGTTTCCCACTTTTTTTTCTTTTCCTTTTTCTTTTGTATGCTCAAGTTCCCTATGGTTGTGGGTTGGGACAATCGCTTTGGAGCCTTGGAACAACTTGGGTTGAGCTACTAGTTCCTAGAGCTTGTAGGTTGGGACAAACACTATGGAGCCTTGTGGATTGAGTTACTAGTACCTGGAGTCGCAGGTTGAAACAAATGCTTTGGAGCTGTCAATTAGTTGTGGGTTGAGTGACTAGTTCCTAGAGCCATGGACAACTTGGGTAGAGATAGATCTGGTTGATGTTAGTGATTTCTGGATCGTATAGGTGAGATCATTGTGCTTGAGGGTTAAGGTGATTTGGCCTCTAGAAGCCTCGGTTGGTTATGTCTTGGTTTATCCCATGAGATCCTGCATTCATGCTTAGAATATGGTGCGGGGGTAATTGGCTAAAAGAGAGATTTGATTTAGTCCAGTCTATGGTCAGGTGGTATGTGGAAGTCCCTAACTTGGTTGGCATTTTCATATGTTAATAAGAGTTATTTTCGTATTGTGATTTACGAGCACTTGTGTTGGTTATCATGTTGACATTATGGTTGATTCGCCATGGTTTCTATGTTGGTTATATAATGTATGCTATATATGGCTCTCTCATCATGTTTTGATAAGTTAATGAATAGTTGATGAATGCATGGGATAACAAGTGTTGTTGCAACTAGCTAGAGAGGGCATAGAGCCTTCTTGGCTATTCTCAGACGAAGATTATTATGTTTATGATCAGATATGGATTCATGACCTATAGCTTACATGTTTACCATATGTTTGATGAAATGTCTGATGTGTACTAGGCAATCTAGGGCAAGTTCTTGCTTCAAGTTTAGATGTTTGGCATTATTGTCATGTTAATCATGATTTTGAAAAGTTACAATTAGTTATGGATAGTGGTATGGAGGCTTGCCTAAAATAAGTGGCTTAGATCTCGCGATTGCTGACACTGAACTCAAGAATTTAAGTCATAAATGCATGGAGGCAGGCTTGTGCGTGCAGTTGGAACCTCATAATCACACCTTAGCCTTGTTATGCATGCAATTTGAGAGAAAATTGTGTGAAAAAAGAGCCCCAGCTCAAAGATTGACCATTTGGGGTGGTTTGTAGGCTCCTAAGTGGTCTGTAGTCCGTAAAGGATGTTTGTAAGTTGTCGGTGTGTTGGCCCCACTTCCATAACTGAAATTTGGAGGTTAAGTAAGGCCATATCATAGTGACACTCGTCTCATGTTTACCTTGGTGAGCTTGTAAATGTGGGACGGGTGGTTACAAGGTGGTATTAGAGCAAGGTTGTAGCACTAGACCTCAGGGTAGATATGATTGTTATGTGTGCATGTCAGTTATTTATGGGTTTATCATGTATGCATGTTAGCTATTTACTATTATGGATATCATGACCTTATTTAGGTATGAGTTGATATGCTTGTGATGTTATATCATGCTAATATGGATTGACTTATGAGGATGTGAACGCCTCCCCTAAGATACATTAAGGTATGATTTGATTATGTCTATATTTGGTTTATCTAACATGGTATGTTTGTAGGAAATAGAAGATCAAATATGAAGAGCATGATGGTGGACTACAATTCACATGGCTCCCCTTACAAGGCCAATGTGAATTTCATGGAATGGGACAGGTCAATTGAGCAACAAGGAGAAGAACATTCTCCTGATACAACATATACACTAAGAAGTTTGAAGGTAGAAATCAAAAGCTGCGAGGCGGATAATAGCAAGTTGGTTAAGGCACAAGAAAGGCTTGCTAGAGCTTAAGAAAAGTAAGCGAAGGTTAATGCAGTGATTCTTCAGTCTTTCAGATTTGCAGAAATAGGGACAGGTGAGGATCAGTCATGGAGATATGTAGGGGGAGAAGACTAATGGGGCATATGGTAGTAGGTCTCAAACAAGATACAGGTCGACAAAGATGACACAATCAGAGGTGGTAGATCATTGGATAAACCTGATAGGAGGGGTAGTGTTTATGGGTTATATTCTAGTTTTGATTATGAGAGACATCACCGCCATCATCCTTGTAGGAGGAGTGAGAAATAGTGTTTTCCAAAAGAGTTCAAGAAAGCCAAGCCTCCTACATTTGATGGAGAGATGAAGAGATCATACGATGTAGAAGTATGGTTGCTTGGCATGAATAAGTTCTTCAGATTACATGAGTGTTCAAGAGCTCTTGAGGTATGTGTCGTATCTTAAGGATGAATAGACAAAGGTTCATTTGTGGACTGCCATTAGCATATAAATATTAGATTGAGTATGATGAGCCTCAATCATTGGAGGAAGTCATCAGGAAATTGAAGCATTGTTATGAGTAGTCAAAGCATAAGTTTGAGCCTACACGGGATTGGAAAAAGTAATGAGAAGACTAAAGGAAAGTGGGTTAAGAAGTGAGGAAGACCTCAAGATGAAGGTGAAAAGGAGAATGTAGCATCGTATAATAAGTTCAATGCAGTTGACAAAGGACATGGATCTCAGTCTAAGGAGAAGAACAAAGGTGATGTTAGGAATCCTTTGCAATGTTGGACTTATGGTGGAGAGCACCGCAAGAGAGATTGTCCACAACATCAGGGTGGAAAACCTCAGAAATACAGTGCTCAAGAGGCACAAAACATTGGAGATGTTGGGTAGAGTATTCCTTGGATTTATGTAGCAGTGGATAATAGGTAAGATGATCATCAAGCATCCATTATCGAGATAGAAGGTAAGATTTGTGATCAGTTTGTTTCCATTTTGATTGACCCTAGATCTAATTATAGTTATATCAGTCCTGACCTAGTGGATGAGTGTTGCTTGAATAAAGAAGTGAATGCAAAATATTGGTTGGTACAGTTGGTTACAAGGACCAAAAGAAGATTTCATCATTGTGTGAGATCTTGTGCATTTGATTTGAATGGTATGCCTACGTCAACACATCTAAATGCGCTCCATTTGGGTTCATATAATATGCTTTTAGGCATGGACTATTTTTTCATTCACAATACTAAGGCAGATTGTTATGACAAGGCTATTGAGTGTCTGGATGATGATGGAGAAAAGAGAATCTTGCAGGGAAAGAAGAAGTCTACATCTATGAGAATGGTTACATCTTTCTAGTGACAAAGGGAAGGATGTTTATTATTTTCATTACATGTTTCTAGTGACAAAAGGAAGGATGTTGAGGATTAAAGTACTGAAGAGGTTTATTATTTTGTAATAGTTTCAGGATGTGTTTCCTGCAAAGATTCCAGTGTTATCGCCTCATAGGGAAGTGGACTTTCCTATTGAGTTGATGGTAGGAGCAGCACTAGCATCTAAGGCACCTTACAATATCAGTACTCTAAAATTGGTGGAATTGAAGTTGTAGCTTAAGGAAATGCCTGATAAGGGATACATAAGGCCAAGTGTATCGCCTTGAGGTGCACCAACGTTTTTTTCTAAGAAACAAGGATGATACTCTCAAATTATGCATCGACAACAGGCAATTGATAAAGGTGACCATCAAGAACATGTATCCATTGTCGCAGATTGATGACTTGTTTGATCAGTTGAAGGGAGAAACAATATTCTCAAAGATTCATCTGAGATCAAGATGTCATCAGGTGCGGATTAAAGAAGAAGACATTTATAAGATTGCATTTTGTGTGAGGTATGGGCATTACGGGTTTGTGGCGGTTGCTCTTGGTCTTAATAATACTACAGCCACTTTCATGTGTTTGATGAACTGTGTGTTACGTCCCTATATGGATAAGTTTGTGATAGTAATTTTTGATGATATACTAATATATTTTAAGAATGAGGAAGATCATGTAGAACACTTGGCAGCAATGTTAATATTGTCGAGAGAGAGTCAATTGTATGCCAATCTTAGCAAGTGTAATTTCTTTCAAACTGAATTTCATTACTTGGGACATGTTGTTTCCAAGGAAAGTATAATAGTGGAATCAGAAAAGATTAAAGCTATCATGGAGTGGCCAACTCCTAGGAATGTGGATGAGTTCAGATCATTCAATGGACTAGCAGGTTACTATAGGCGATTCATCAAGAAATTCTCATGGATTGGTTATCCTATTACATCTTTGTAGAGAAAAGGGAAGAAGTTTGAATGGAATGAGGAGTGTTCAAGTAGTTTTGAGCAAGAAAATGCTCTGGTTTTGAGGATTGTAGACCTTGATAAAGAGTTTGTGGTATGTACAGATGCTTGAAAGAGAGGACTTGGTGGATTCCTAATTCAGGAAGGATAAGTGGTATGCTATGAGTTAAGGAAGCTGAATGAGCAGGAGTGGAACTATGTGACTCGTGATCTTGAGTTGGAAACTATCATTCATGCCTTGAAGATGTGGAGGCATTATCTTCTTGGGAAGAGATTTATTTTGATGAGTTATCATAGTGGGTTGAGGTATTTATTTGAACAACCTAATCTGAATTCCAGGTAAGCTAGATGGTTTGTTACCCTGAGTGAGTTTGAATTTGAGATCAGGTACATTAAGGGAAAGGAGAATAGGGTTGCATATGCTCTCAGTAGGAGATTGCAGGTCAATTACATTTCAATTGTGAGTTCATATGGGACATATTTACAGGAATGGATCTTGCATGCAAGGCAACATAATGACAAGTACCAACAACTAAAGCAGATATTGTAGCAGCAGGGTGAAGGTGATAGGATGAGGAGTATCACCTCACAACAGATGGCTTGGTCAAATTCACGAACATGATTTATGTGCCATGGTAGAAGTGAGATCAAGAAGCTTATCTTGAGGGAGTTTCATGTCAACTCGTATTCAGGTCACCCAAGATATTAGAATACTTTGACAATTTTTAACAAGTTCCATCATTGGCCGAACTTGAAGAAATAGGTGGCTGATTTTGTTGCGAGATGCTTAGAATGTCAGTAGGTAAAAGCAGAGTGTAAGCATCCAGGTAGTTTGTTGTAGACTATTCTAATTCCAAAATGAAAATGGTAGGTCCTTTCCAGGGAATTCATTATAGGTTTGTCGAGGACATTTATACAACATGATTCTATCATGGTTTTGGTCAACAGGTTGAGTAAGGTGGCTCACTTCATTGCAATAAAGTCTACAAATTCAGCTAGCGAGGTAGCTCAGATCTTCATCAGGGAGATAGTGAGGTTTCATGGTGGTCCCGAGAAGATAAATCAGATAGAGATGCCAAATTCACTTCCAGGTTTTGGAAGGAATTGTTTGCGGGTTTTGCGACAAAGTTGTCTTTTAGTACAACTTATTATCTATAGATAGATGGACAAACAAAGAGGGTTAACGAGATTCTCGAGGGCATGTTGAGGATGTATGTCATGCATCAACAAAGGAAGTGGGTGGAGAATCTCCCGCTAGTATATTTTGCATATAATAATGGGTATCATGAGTCCTTGAGGATGAGTCTAATGAGGCTCTTTATGGGTGGAGTTGTAATATTCCTTCAGCTGGAGTGATCCAGTGAATAGGGTGTTGATTGGATCAAATATGCTGGTTGATATGGAACAAAAGATGCAAGTTATTAAGAGGAATTTAAAGTTAGCATAGAATATGCAGAAGAGTTATGTAGAATATCATAGAGCATTAAAGGATTTTCAAGTTGGGGAGCATGTGTACTTCCACATCAAGCCCAAGAAGAGCTCCTTGCGGATTGGATCATGTGCCAAGTTGGCACCTCAGTATTATGGGCCTTTTGAAATCCTATAGAGGATTGGACCAGTGGCCTATTGACTTGCATTTCCACCAATAGTGAAAGTCCATAATGTTTTCCATGTTTCATTGCTTAAGAGATATGTTCATGATGATGATCATGTGATTGATTGGTCTATATTGCAGGTGGAACATAGGGAGAATTCCAGCCAGAACCTCAGTGCATTTTGCAACAAAAACAACTCATGCTCTAAAACCAAGCAATCAAGCAGGTTAAAGTGCATTGGAAGCACTTTGGGCCCAATTAAGCTACATGAGAGACAAAAGATTAGATGTTGGTTATGTGTCCTTCCTTATTTGATGGTTGAGCAATTGTGTTGGTACATGTGTTTTGGTTTATGTTTATTTATATGCATATGTGTATTGTAAATACTGTAATGAGTTATGTTATAAAGCTCCAATAAGAAATATGGTGTTCGTGGTTTCAACAGTTTGGTATGATGTGAATGTTTCATCAAGTTGTGTTATAAAGCTCCATGGGCAGCATGTTTTGTTGGTTATAAGTGTCATTTAAGACCGATGATGGTTTTCCCCCAAGGGGGAGGGGTTTTCAATAGCCCATGGTTGATTTAATATGTAAATAAAATAAGGCCAAGGTCATGGAACACGTCTTTCAAGTTGAATGTTGGACAAAAAACTTTGGCGGGCATAACTTGTGATTGATTAATGTCTATGGAAATTGGAAAAGGCATTGGAAAGGGAAACGAGGCATTATTGGCATTTAATTACGAAAATAATGGAAAATAGGAGAAAAGAAAGGTGAAGAGACATAGATTTGCATGCAAGGGAAATTAGAGGAAAAAATAAAGGGAAATGAAGAAAATAGAGGCTTCAATGATAAAAAGGCTTCAAAGAAACAATTGCTAGATTTTTTTTACAGTTTTGTGGTGGAGCTCTAGTTCATTCTCTCACACTCTTGCACACTTAGAGCATTCTTAGAGCATGCTTGGATCACTCTAGTATTCACTTGGATTTTAAGAAAGAAAGCAAAGGAAAGCAAGGAAGCATAAGGGAAAAATTGAATCAACAACTACAAGAAACTTACTTTGCAGGTAACAGGTTGCATGTATGATTTCTTTGTTGGTTTTGGCATGCATGGTGTATGCATGTGGTTCCATGATTATGCGTTTTCAATGGCATAGAGATTTGTCTAGATTGACGATGGTTTTAGCCTTGCCTTACCATTTCTAGGATAACCATGGTGTTGTGGGTTTCCCACCTTTTTTTTTGGTTTTTTTTTTTTAGTGCTTACGTTCCCTATGGTTGTGGGTTGGTACAAATGCTCTGGAGCATTATTGGTTGAGTTACTAGTCCCTGGAGCTGCGAGTTGGAACAAATGTTGTGGAGCCCTGAATTAGTTATGGGTTGAGTTACTAGTTCCTAGAGCCATATATAACTTGGGTAGAGACCGATCTAGTTGATGTTATTGATTTATGGACCATATAGGTGAGATCACTATGATTGAGGGTTGAGGTGGTTTGGTCTCTGGAAGCCCTGATTAGTTACTTATCCCATGAGACCCCGTATTCATGTTTAGAATATAGCATGGGGGCGACTGGTTGAAAGAGAGAGTTGGTTTATCCCAATTGATCCAAATTTATTAAGGAATGAAATGAAATATCGATATAAACATAACCAACAAGATACAATGAAAATAAAACTTCAATTCATTAATAACAAATATTGAAAATTATTTACATGCAAAATGTAAATAAACTAGCTCAAGCGATGGTAACTTATCTTTGAGAAGAGATGTGGTGCCTACATGCCTTCTAAATTGTGTTGCAATGAGGCTCCAATGCCTATTTATTATTACGAAACAATTGAAAACCCCAAACATCCAGAAACCTAACCCTAGGAGATGAAGCGCCAAAAGTCCATGGGCCTTGTTGGGGTAAATTGGTACATCAACTTCTCGGGGTCGTAACTTTGGCATAAGATATTCGTTTGACGCGTACGATACCTCATTAGAAAGATATATCTAAGGAATACAACTTTCGACTAAAAAAATTAAGCAGATTAGGTTGTTTGTTTGTTTTCTAAAAAACGTCGTTTAGGGCATCAAAATAGCTCTGGAAGTTCAGGACCTGAAAAATTCCCAGAAGTAGTAAATTGTGCTACAATTAAGGACACAAACAATGGTGGGGGTCCAAGTGGAATAGGTGGGTGGCCACCAACATCCACCTAGATCAATCCTCCCTCCTTAGTGAGCATTGTTCCCCATTGCGTTGAATGTTTCCATGAGATTGGGAAACTTCAACTAAACTTGGTCTCAGGTGAGTCACTTCCCTTAGTGCAAGAGTTGGCCAACTTTGACAACCCGATATATTTGGATTTGTTGCTGGTGATTTTCCTTGATCTCCATGTCTATGATTTGATTAGTTGTCACATGTTCCATGTAGTCTAAGTTTAGCTCTGTTGGTGTGAGTTGTTTTGCAATGTCTGATGTGTCCAGTAATGGTGGAAAGTATGGCCGAAGTTGGTCCACATTGAACACTACGTGAAGGATAAGGAATGGGAGATTGTTGAGCTCAAAACGTTATCTCCCACAACCTTGGTGATGGGGTAAGGACCATGTCAAAGTGGTTTGAGCTTTCGGAGGGCTATGGTAAGGCGTTCTTTCTGAAAATGCAACCAAACTTTATTGCCCACCTAAAACTTGCGCAACACCCGATGTTGATCATGTTGCTACTTGTACATGGCATTAGACTTCTCCAAGATGTCATGAACCTGCTACCAGATGTGCTGGATGTGTTCAATAACCCTGCTTTCTTTATCAACCTTGAATTATACATGTGTGGATTATGTCTGTGTAGTCACATGAGGCATAACAACATCAATAAGATACAATGGTTGAAATCTAAGACCCACTTGAAATGGAATGTGCTGATTTGAGCTATTGAGAGATATTTTATAGCTATCATGCGCATAAGGAAGGTTTTCATCCCAGGTTCATGGATGTTTGGAGTTTTACATGTGCAATATGTGCACTACATCCTGTTGACCAATTCTGTCTGGCCATTAGTCTAGGGATGTAATGCAGTTGACTTGATGAGCTTTGTGTCCAATAATATCTAGAGGCTCAACACGACTATGGTTAGAAACATGCTATCCTGATTTAATATAATGGTCTATGAGATCCCAAAATGTATCCACACTCATTCAAATAAGAGTTTGGCAGTGTCCTGTATTGTGATACTCTTCTTGCATGCCGTCAATATAGCCATTTTAGAAAAAAAATCCATGACCACAAATACACAATCATTATCATGCTTGGTAGAAAGGAGAACAAACAGATAGTCCATGGAGATTGATCCCTAGGGCTGGCTAGGAGTAGGTAGAGGAGTGTACAAGCCTTGCTTCTTGATGATTAGCCTAGCAATGGCACGAACTGTACAAAATCTTATATTTTTTCCTACATCCTATCATATTTTTTATTAATAAAAGTACTTTTGGAGTATGACCACAGTTTTCTCCAAACCAAAGTGTCATGAAACTCAACTATAGTGTGCCTCCCAAATCAGCTTGGCATACTCGCTTGAAGGAACACAATGGTGGCCCAGGTAGCATAATAATGTATCATGGAGGTGGAAATCGGGAACTTGCTTGCCATCCACTAGCATCTAGTATGTGGTGGTGAACTCTAGATCATTTTTGTATAGTTTCAGCCATCTAGAGGTCTCGTGGCCACACGAGTTGAGAACAATAGTCAATGTTACAACTGGGGTTCGGTTGACACCCTCTGCAACATGGTTGGTGTTACCCTTTTGTATTTAATGTTCAAGTGGAATTGTTGCAGATATGTAGACCACTTATGATGGTGATCGTTTTGCAACTTCCCTTGTGTTCGTGTAAACTAAAGAGTTCATTGATCGGTGTGGATGATTGTCTCCTTTCCCAGAATGTAGTGTTTCCATTACCGGCAAGCCTGCATGATAGAATACATCTCTTTATCATAGGTGGGATACTTTCGAATTGTATTATAAAGTGTCTTGTTATGATAGACCACTGGATGCTCATGTTGGGTTAGGATTGCACCAATAACATAATCAGAGGCATCTATCTCAATTTCAATTAGTTGCTACATGTATAGAAATGTGAGTACATGTGTAGAGCAGAGGCGGTGCTTTAGTTCAATGAATGCCTTCTGTTGGGACTCGAACCAGGAAAATTTTTATTTCACTCCGCCCTTGGTAATGTGACTAAAAGGTCATGTGATATGGGAGAATCCCAACACGAACCTTTGATAAAATTTTGCAAGGCCCAAAAAGATGTGAAGCTCTATTAGAGTGGTCGGGGCTGGCCAATCTCGAATGAATTGGATCTTAGTTGGATCCAGATGCATGCCTTGCTCATTTATGATGTAACCTAGATATTGTACCTGGCTCATGCCAAAGGTGCATTTCTGCAAGTTGGCACAAGGTTTGTATTGTCGCATGGTTTGAAGGACATATCTAATGTCTTGTAAGTGCTCCTCCTACCTCTTATTGAAGATGAGGATGTCTTCTGGATAAACAACCACAAACAAGTTGGTGAAGGGCCGTGAGGTGTCATCCATCAACCTCATAAAAGTAGCAAGGGGATTTGTCAACTCGAAGGGCATGACTCAATATTCAAGAATGCCTTCCTTGGATTTGAAGGCAGTCTTCCATACATATGTGGGCTTTATTAGAACCTGGTGATAGCCAAACTTCAGATCTATCTAACCAAAATACTTGATCCCCTTGAGTTGGTCTAAAAGGTCATCAATATGTGGCATTGAATACATTTTCCTAATAGTAATTTTGTTTTGTGCTTGATAATCAATGTAGAGCCTCCAAGTCACATCCTTGTTCTGTACTAGTACAATCGGTCTCCCACAAGGCGAGGAACTTGGTTGGATGTGCCATTTTTGCAGCAACTCCTGGATCTGTCGCTTGATCTCTTCATTTTGAAGAATGGAGCAGTGGTATATCGGCCCACTGGACAGAGGTGCTCTAGGAGTCAGATCGATCAAATGCTTGACCTGATAGTGCAAGGGTACCCCTGTGGATGAGAAGAAGATGTCCTTGTATTCTTCCACGACCTTTTCCACTTGCTTCTACTACGTGGAGGAACCCTTCCTGGGGGCCATGGATGTGGCCATGATCTTCCCATTACTTTGAGAGTGAATCCAAAAGAAAATAAATTTCCTAGTATAGGAGATGATCTCATTACATTTCTTAGCATAGATCAAATATATGGTGATAAGCTGAGCTACCTCCAATATTCTATATAACTTGTTGCCCAAAGAAACAGTAATAGTGTGAGGCCTAGACTCATACACAACATGACGCTTCCACAATTATGGTTGGTGTAATAATACATCACAAAATTTAAGAGGAACAAAATCACATAGTACCTCATCCGTGAAGGGCTTGATGTTGTAGGCAAGGTGAAACTGTTGGCTGATGCGAAGATCTTGTCCTTGGTGAAGCCACCCGATGGTGTACAGTTGCGGGTGTGGTGTGCTCAGTAGGCCCAACCACTTCATGACCTCTGTTTAAATGAGGTTCTTTTGGCTTCCGCTATCAACAATGAACTACAACAAAGAATCCTTCACCCAGATCTGTGAATGGAAGAGCTACCCCCCCCTAATGGATCTTTGGGCTCAATCTTCTAGACCTTAGTGGTTGCAATGGTGGCATTGGGCTCCACATCAATAATCTGATTCCCTTTGTCATTCTCCTTGTCAGGTTCTAATTAGAGTCAGAACATGCATCTGAATCTGATGCCTTCTTCTTGGCCACGAGTGACTACTTGGCTCAGCACTCACTTTTGTTGTGAGTGGGGCTCTTAGGAACTCACACCACTTTCCTATGTCCTTCTTTGTCTTCATGGTGTTTTTCTTTTCTTGCGGCTTCGACGAGTTGTCTTGGGTCACCCCGCCTTAGATTTATATCTTTATTCTGTGGTTTGGGGGCGCCTTTCCCTTGCTTCAGATTCACAAATCCAAAATCTTGCTTCTTTTGTTTAAATTTTTGCTCGATCTTGACAGCATATTGATAGGCGACGCCAATTGAGTAGATATCTAGGAACTCCATCTCATCCTGGATGTATTTGTATAGATAGGCACGATATTTGAGTACCATAAGTCACTCAAAATATTTTATACCCAACTTTGTGCAAAGGGTATGAAAAGTATTTGTGAACTCTAACATGCCTTCATCCCTTCCTTGCCGCAATGTCGTCCACTTTATGTACTTATCTTCATCTCTCCAGACAAGGTAATATTATTCCTTGATGGCATCTTGGAAAGAATTCTAAGTGGGTACAACTAGAAAACTTGAGGCTTCTCTCTTGTCCCTTTGTTCACATTAGGTTTCCTACAAGTCCTTGATGTGGGGGCGAATTTGAGGAGTGCAAACGTAATCTTTTTCCTATTGGAAAAATCATGAGCCAAAAAATATCCTTCCAACATATTTAACCATTTATTTATGACATTTGCATCTATTTGGCCTGCAAATATGGGGAATGTCAAAGTTGACTTGTACCTTAAAGGAAGTGGTGCCTCCATAGTGGTTTCCAGATGAAGATGTGTCGCTTGCGGGCACCCACCAGAGGATCTGGGAAAACTTGTCCATCATCACGTTCCTGTGTCACTTGAGGGTTTCTTTGAGAAATATTTTGAAAGGATCTCCCACTCCCTCATCTTTATTTTCTTCCGCCAAGGGAGGCCCTTGGGTTCAGAGAGGTCGGTCTTGCAAAGGTTCAACCAGTTTGAGCCCTAACTCCTTATACCCTGACCTCGTTGGGGACATGCACAAAAATATAGGGAAAGAGCAGACCGCTTTGATACCATTGATCCAAATTTATGAAGGAATAAAATGAAATACAGGTATAAACGTAAACACAGAGATACAATGAAAATATAAATTCTATCCATTAATAACAAATACTGAAAATTGTTTACATGCAGAATGGAAATAAACTAGCTGAGGCGATGGTAGCTTATCTATGAGAAGAGATGTGGTAGATACATGCCTCCTGAATTGTGTTACAATGAGGCTCCAAGACCTATTTATTATTGAGAAACAATGGAAAACCCCAAACATCCAAAAACCTAAGGAATTGAAGCGCCAAAAGTTTGTGGGCCTCGTTGGGGTAAATCAGTACATCAACTTCTTGGGGTCGTAACTTTGGTATACGATCTCCATTTGACGCGTACGATACCTCGTTAGAAACATTTATCTGAGGACTACAACTTTCGACTACAAATGTTGATCAAACACTCGTGTTTGTCCATTTCCCCAAAAAAACATCATTTAGGGCCTCAAAACAACTTCGGAAGTTCAAGACCCTAAAAACTACCAAAAGTAGTAAATTATGCTACAATTAAGGAAAAAACAATGGTGCAGGTCCAAGTGGAATAGGTGGGTGGCCACCAATATCCACTTGGATCACTAATATATGGTCAGGTGGTATGTGGAAGTCCCTGACTTGGTTGGCATTTTCATATGTTAATAAGAGTTATTTTCCTAGTGATTTATGAGCATTTGTACTGGTTATCATGTTGACATTATGGTTGATTCGCCATGGTCTCTATGTTGGTTATTTTCTGGTTATATGGTTATATAATGTATGTTATCTATGGCTCTTATCATGTTTTGATAAGTTAATGATTGGTTAATGAATGCATGGGCTAACAAGTGTTTTTGCAGCTAGCTAGAGAGGGCATAGGGCCTTCTTGGTGATTCTCAGACAAAGATTATCAGTTTATGATCATATATGCATTCATGACTTGTAGCTTACATGTTTACATATGTTTTACGGAATGTTTGATGTGTACTAGGAAGTCTAGGGAAAGTTCTTGCTTCAAGTTTGAATGCTTGGCATTATTGTTAATCATGATTATGGGAAGTTACAAGTAGTTATGGGTAGTGATCTAGAGGCTAGCCTGAAAAAGTGGCTTATATCTCGCGACTGCTGGCACTAAACTTAGGAATTTCAGTCATAATCGCATGGAGGTGGGCTTGTGCGTGCGGTTGGAACCTCATAACTACACCTTGGCCTCGTTGTGCGTGCGGTGTGAGGGTAAATTGTGTGAAAAATAACCCTAGCTCTGAGATTGTCTATTTGGAGTGGCTTGTAGGCTCCTGAGTAGTTTGTAGTCCCTAAGGGATGTTTGTAAGTTGTTAGTGTGTTGGCCCCACTTACATAACTGGAACTTGGAGGTTGGATCATTTCATAGTGACACTTGTCTCATGTTTACTATGGCGAGATTGTAAAAGTGGGTAAACGTGGGAGGGGTGGTTATAGAAGATGTTGATGGTTGGTTGCTTTCTTTTTGGCACGAGTGAGTTCTTCCTGAATAGGGGGTAGGGTGAGATCCTCAAAATGAGTTGTTGAGTCATCAAATATTAACCATTTTCCTATGATGTCTCAATTGGTGCACTCTTGATAGTACAAAACACCTTTGTGGACACAAGATCTCTGACGGTTGCACGAGGAGTAGAAAAAGGCCAAATACTAGGGAGGGTGTTGTCAAAATTAATATGAAAGTGGGCTTGAGTGGAGGAAATTTTAGGAAAGTTAAACTAGGATTGTGTTCCCAATAAAGGAAGGCAATTGAATAAGGGTCAAATAAGAAATGAATGAGTTGGCAGAGGAGAAGTCTAGAGAGAAGGAGTATCGCAAGGATTAGGGAGTTGAGATAGTATGGGGCACTTGCAAAAAAGAAAAGGCTTAGTGGCCAAAAGAAGGGAAGTAAAGGCCGAGTCACAACCAGAGCGGGACAAAGGGTGACTTGCCATAAAAAAGTTGCCTAATTGTCAAGTTAATATTGCCTAGCAACAAGATACACAAGCCAATTTCAAGGAGCTAGATAAAGCTCTATCCAATGGGAACTTCTATGAAACAAACCAAATTTATAGTTAAAGTTGAGGAAGTAAAGTGTTGGTAGCAGGGAGCAAAGCTCACTAACGAGTTGGCACTCCTTCCATTGATATTCTCCAGGGAAGCCCAAAGAGTCTAAACATTGTGAACATTGCATCGAGAAGAGGGTGAGATTACACTAACCAACAAAAGTGGGGCTCCTTCACTTCATAATTAGCAATATGAAACTCCCAACTTTTCCAGTTAGCTTTCTGACCAGGAATTCCCACGAGATTAGTGTAATGAATTGCCAGGGCATCTGCATTCAATACCATTCTCGTTAGTGGTCTCGCTTAGTTGCAAGAGGCTAGGAGGTCAAGCTATTAGAGATTGAATTTGTATGCAAGAGGAGGTGGATTTAACAGAGGTCTAGAGAGGCAAGTTAGTGCACCATTTGAAAAATGTTAGACAATTGATGAGTGTTTCTTGTGCAAGAGTTGATATTCACAGTGGAACATTTAAGGTTGCATGATACCATGTCCCCTGATTGTATGGGCAAGTGGGACAACAACAACCAAACCCCCACCTTTTCTTTTACTAAACATCCCATCCGGGGAAATGTAAGTGTAATTTTGTCATAAGGAAATTTCACTAAAAACTACCCAAAGAAGGTCTCATATCACATTCAAGAGAAAGAAGAAGCATTTCATAAAGTATCCAAGCATTCAAATAAAAAAAGGTATTATCGGGCCCCTTCTCATCCCATAAATAACGTAAAAGTTGGTTTAATCCAAAATCAAATTTCATTTATGTAATAACCCCATAAGGGGATTCTCATGTCTTAGATGCAACAATTATAATAAAGGTATCCTCTAAAATAAAGAACAATTCTCAACTCTTCTTTAGTACAAAGGAAAAAGGTGTATTCAAGTTCAAAAGGAAAAGGTATAGTAAAAGTAATAAACATCTCAATACATGTTATAGAGTGACAAAGAAGACCCCTATGTAGCTCTTCATAATGACCATCCATTGAAATATTTGGTGATAAAACATGTTTCCATCACAAAAGAAGCTTTGGAGAGGCATAATTAAAATATGGATTTGCATTCAAAATATCAGAGTTATGTCCAAATAAGTTCTTCCAAGTCCAACTATTCCTCTAGAGGATCCTACCAACAACAAAAAAAAAATGCAATTAATTCTAAGGAGGGGTTGTAGTGGGAAATTATGTGACCCAGAAGCCCTTCATTCATGAGAGTATTATCAAGGAAACCTCAATTGTTTGAAATCCTCTCATAAGAGGAAGCTCTAAGGATAACATCAAAGAGTGAGACATGACAAGAAATAAAGTTATAGGATTTCAAAGTACTATGGTTATATCCTCTAATGATAATGACAAATGAGAAGAAAGTGTTACAAAAGTAAACACACTATCCAAATGTTATATGTATTCAATTTGTAAAACAATATTCATGTCACAATAATGTAGGAAGAAAGACTATAAGAAGAAAAAAAAAGGGATTGAGGGTGTATCCTCTAATGATAATGACAAATGAGAAGAAAGTGTAAAGAAGTAAACACACAATCCAAATGTTATATGTATTCAATTTGTAAGACAATATTCATGCCGCAATAATGTAGGAAGAAATACTATCAAAAAAAGGAAGGGATTGAGGGTCAACTTGATAACATAAATCCCCTCAAAGCATGTATCTTAGCCTATGGTTATAACAAAGGCACTTTTAATTAACTATGGGTAAGTATTACAAAAATACACGTCCTTGTAATAAGATATAATGTAGTTATGAACATCACATGTAATACAACCATAATTCAAATATAACCCATAAGGATGACATAACACTTATTGAGGATGTTGGCATTGGAGAGCAAGAGGATATTAGCACAACAACATGAGGACTCGTACCCAAAGTTATTTTTGAAAGCAAAGAAGATAAATAAAGTATTGACCCATTGAATTTCAAAAAATAACTTGCAAAGAGTAGTTGTTAAAGATACACCATTATGATTTAAAACGTAAACCACCTCATTTTTTGTTGAAATGGGATCAAAGCTCTTAGGACATGTCACTTCCAAGAATTTGTTTTCCTTTTTTAAGGAAAATATTTCAAGGAAACTAAATGGATATGGATGCTTCCTTGTGCCAATGGATGGCATCCCCACTAATAAACCCATCAACTAGACAAGTGCATCTAACCCAAGGGGATTTGAATCAAACACATGTTGACACATAGCTAATTAAATGCTTGATAATGTTAATAATAATTGGTTGAGCTAACCCCTTAAGATTCACTTAAATCTCATATAAGAATGCATTGAGATGACACGTGTTTAAAAATGCATTTCAAAGATAAAAGTGACAAATAAGGGAACGCCAAAAACACATAAGCACCTCTAAGTGATGTTGGCACCAAAGTGAGAGATGTTGTTATCAAATCAAACCGAAGACTCATACTCCAAAGGTAACTTCCAATTTATTTACCTTGGTGTGTATAACACTTTATAAATGACCTTATCCCCTTTACATTGTAAAAAATTATAGCATTGGTAGTTGGGATTATATAGCAAACCCTTAAATTAATTTTCATGGGACCACTTAATCAATAAACGTGAAGTTTCATCTAAGGAGATAAAAGAGAAGGAAGAGTTGGTTGATTTCTTGCATGATCTTGCGGAGGCATTTTGTAGTAGTTACATCTTATTATCTTGAGAGGAAGTGATTAGGGCATAAAAGGAGAAGGATAAAAATGAAACTAGTGATATTCTTGGATATGTTTTCCAAAATAATTTGGAAGAGGGGATTGAATTTTTCTACAAGAATATGACTACTTAAACCCCTTTTAAGTGTTAAAGGCCATGGTTCTAGAGGGAACATTACTCCATTAGGAACACTTCCAAAAGGTCAAGTAAAATCTTGAACATACAGTTATTTGGTGTTGTAAGCATAATTTCAAAACCTATTGATGTGATAGGGGATATTCCTCATAGAAACCAACTTGCAGGCATGTGGATCGAGTCCCAAATCTCGATCTAGAGGACAAGAAAGCTATTGTAGAGGAAAATGAGTATGTGATATCTCTGTTTACCCATAGACTAAGCGATCATGAATTGATAGTGTTACACAGTAATTTGTCACTGCCTTCATCCCAGTCTTCCTACTGTGTCCTGAGTCCAAAATCATTCATGCTCATGCTCTCTAATGTTGCCAAATGACCCACTTTGCCAAAGTTTAGTGCATCGTCGCGACTGTTTCCGAAATAAGCGCGCTGATGAGCGCTCCAAAACAGACCACACGCACTGTCATCGCAGAAGTACACGTGATTTCCGCGATGATTGAATTTCATAAACAACGCGCCTGTTGATATTGTTTCCCCGCGATGGCATGACCTTATACGTTATGTGGTAGCGCTGTCAGCGCTCCAGGACAGTTATGTACCTGCGATGATCCAGTCTGGGCGAGTTTGTTCTAACAGCCGACTTTCCAGATGACTCCAGACCTGGTTGTTGGCCTTGTATATGTCGCCCTCCCTTCTCTGGCATGTCTGTTTCGTCATTTGAGCCACCTTCCTTGGAGATAAGCTCATCTTCCCACCATTCCTGGAGACTCCTTCTCCTATTTAAGCCTCCACCATTGCTATGAGCAGCTAGTTTTTGGAATTCTTAGTATTTGGGGTGTTGCTGATAGTACTGTGAGTTTGATAAGTAGCTGGTGTGACAAGTGTGGGATTGTTAGAGAGCTTAAGGAAGGTAGTGAAGTGTTTTGATCTTGTGTGAACTTGTGAGTGAGAGAGTTTTGTCTTGGGAGATCTATCTTCAAGGGTGAATGCTTGAGGAACTTGCTAGCTGGACCCTCTTGAGAAGGATTTGACGTCAGAACTATGGTTGTATTCTTCTCTGTTTATCAATAATAGACGACTATCATTATGGTTCCGCTCTTGTTGTCTTTATAATGATGATAGAGTTATATCCTTTCTGATTGATATATAGTTGCATCTCTTGGATTTTATGCTTGTGTTTGTATCGTTCTTTGCATGTGCAGGTGTCTGTTCACAAGGATCGTGGGGATTGTGACCAGCCGGAGCAAAGGAATGGGAGCAGCAACTCTTCTACAAGGATTAGCGTTGGAATCCAGGTAGGCCCTCATCATCGGTCTTTAATTTGCAATTAGGAACCTGCGTGTTAGCGTTGTTTGATTGTTGCTAGATCCTGTTTGGACTAGTAGGGATCGCCTCTGTCCCCAGAGGGGATTTACCTCCACAACAATTTGGCGACCATACTGGGGAATTTGGTCGACCCCAGGGTCAACCAGCCGTCTAGTCCGCTCAGCCATCTGTTCCGTAAGGACAACCCTCGGCTGTACAAGGACAACCTAACACCTAGCAAGCTCGTCCTTCTGGGCAAATGGGTCCGTCCCAAACTCAACCAGGGCAACCTTCCGGTCAGGTGGCCCAATCTCCATCCTTCTGGGCCTGCTCAACCGAGCACTCAAATGGTGGTTGCGTCTCAAGCTCAACCCAGTTTTCAGTCCCAGGCTGGGCCCCAGACTCAAACTGGTCTTCAGATACAAGGTGGGTTCCAATCCCAACCTTCTTACAAAGCGCAGCCTGGTTCCCAGGCTCAGTATGGAGCTCAGCAGCAGTATGGTTACTAGCAACCCCAGGGGCAAACTCAGTTGGCCCCGTACCAAAATTATCAACAAATGCAGGCCGCTCCTTATCAGAATTACCAGCAACAGTATGTTGCTCCTGCAAGTCAAGTTGGTAATCAATGGGGTGCTGGGGGGCAGATCCAGAGTCAACCGTCCGCTTATGGCTACAGCCCCTACGGACAGAATCCCTACGGACAGAACCCTTATGGGCCAGGCCCATCTGGACAAAGTCCATGGGGGCAACCACCACCTGGTTGGAACTCTGGTATTACCTCTTATCCACGGCCACAGATGTCCTTCAATCCTCAGTTACCTTTCTTAGCAACATTGGAACTGCCAGATGTGTCCAAATTGACTAATGATCCTATCCTTCATAATCCATACTGGCCACCAGTTCCAACCAAGATACCTGCCGATTGTCCCAAATTCGATGGCAAAGCTGGAGAAGACCCTCAAGCCCACGTTATGACTTATCACCTTTGGTGTTCGTCAAATTCGTGGCTTGATGATTCCATCCGGCTTCGCCTTTTCCAAAGGACTCTCATCCACTCGGCTGCTAAGTGGTACATTGAGTTGAATCGCGGATCCTTTCAAGATTTCAACTCGTTGGCAATGGCATTTCTAACTCACTTTCAGTTGCCCATTCGGTATGAGACGGGAACGCATCTCCTCACGTCTCTCAAATAGGGCACGGTCACACACATATCCGAGCATATACATGAATGGAGACGGCATCGTCGTTTGATCAAGTTTTGGATTCCTGATCAGCTCTTGACCGATTGGTTTACAACCTCCTTTGTCCCTGCGATCGCGCGAGACATTGCTATGGGAGCTTGTGTAACTGAAGAGCAAGCTATCGCGCGTGCTTAGTACCTCGACTTAGTTTATTCTCAGTCAGGTACCTTATATGATTATTTGCCTGATGCCCCGAGACCCGGAACATCCAAACCTCTGCCAAAGCCATCTGTTGACGGTGTTATTGGCTCTGTAAATCCATCTTCCAAGAAATCATCCGCGAACCCTGGGAAGCAAAAATCGAACGCTTCAAACGAAAACACTTCTCAGGGTGGATCTAATTCCGGAAACACTTCCGAGGTCAACGTCGTCCAGTCCGCCACGGCGGATAAAACCTCGAAAGGAAAGAAGAAAGGGAAAGCGAAGAATAAATCTGAACAGCCCAAACAGGACTCCCCTAAACCTCCACCCGAGGAAGGAGCCAAACGTAAACCCAAGTATCCTTGTCTTATCTGTGACGAGGATCACTATACCAAAGACTGCCCGAGGCGGTCTGAGGTTAGTCGATTATTGAAAGGTGCTCCTGGGACTCCTGCTGTGCTCAAAGAGCCTTTCCCCTCACAACAAACTCAAATGGTGGCTGATCCATCACAACCCTCTTCTTCATTTGGCTCTCAAGTATTTATGGCTGGGACGATCCCCGTCCACATCAGTACTCGGGCAAAAGAATATCCGTCGCATGCCGGGAAAGAGCCTGAGGTCCCCTCTAGCGCTCCTCCGTCCAGCTCTGGTCCACTCTATATTGAAAGACCTAGCACTAAAACGCCCATCCGACCCCCTCCAAAAGGTGTACTCCGGAAATCTTCTTACAACCCTAATGCTCGTGCTGCCCAGCACTACAACATCGTTGAGGACTTAGCTCAGGCTCCGTCTGCTATGTCCGCCTTAGAAGTGCTCCAGAGCTGCCCCTCCCAGAGGAAGTCCTTGCTATCGGCCATCGGTAGCATAGTCCCGGCCGACTCGGATCTGATTACTTTTGACCTCGAGGGCCATACACCGAGACTGCCTCACCAAATTGCCTTCCTCATATAGGTCATTATCAATACCAAAACGATTCATCGTACAGTCATTGATGAAGGTGCTTCAACTTGCATCATGTCTGTTGCCTGTTGGAAGGCTATTGGTTCTCCGACGTTGAGCCAGTCTCCTACAACCTTGGAGGCCTTTGATGGAAGAGAGTCTCGTCCTTTTGGTATACTCCAACGTTTGCCCATCTCTTTGGAAGGGAAGACGGTCGAAGTGGAAGTTGAAGTTGTTGATGCTAATCTTACCTACAACCTCCTCCTTGGACGTAGCTGGACATACGCCATGCAAGTAGTGGCTTCGTCTCTTTTTCGTTTCATTCGTTTCCTCCATCAGGGGAAGATTGTCACCGTAGACCAGCTCTCCTTCTTCGCCTCCTCTTCCGAAGGCAACGTGCCTTTTGTGGAGCATACCTCTAAATCATGTGAGAGTGTGGGAGCCAAAATTTTTAAAGATCCTGCCCTAATGGGTGTCTTTTCCCTCCCACCTCCTAATCTCGCTTCTATTAATATGATTTTCGTGCGCTCTGATCCGTGGGTACTTCCCCCCGCTCATCAGATCGAATCTTGGGGTGATATGATGTCGTTGAGTCCTACCGAGCTCAACTACATTGAGATCGTTGCTGCATTGGCTCCTCCTCCCGAACCTGCTTCTTCAAGCACAGTTCCCGACTCGTATGCTCTATCCCCTTGGCTCGGAAATGAGGCTTCTTCGGATCCTTTACAAGAGACATTTCCTTCCGATGAAGCCATTATTGAGACTATGTCTCTCGAGGAACTCCCTTGGCCTGATCATCACCATCGTCCCTCGTTTCTCCCTGCCCATCTGGATATGCTTACTTGTCTCGCACGGTTAGCTCCTTGTCTCCCATCTCAACCCCTTCAAACACCTATCCAAGTTTATCAAGTGTCTTCTGAAGGAAATATGGGAAACATCACGCAGACCCAACCCATCGACATCTCTGCGAAACCAGGGATTGTCGAGCACATTCACATTGGAGTCACTTGTACTCCGGAGGAAATTCAGCTCTATACCGATCTTTTTCGCGAATTTCGTGATGTCTTCACTTGGTCCTACGAAGAAATGCCCGACATTGACCCTAGCATAGTGGTGCATGAGATACCTACGTATCCGGGTGCTAAGCCTGTTCGCCAACGTCTACGCCCCGTGCACCCCCGAAAGGCTGCAGCCATTAAAGCAGAAGTTGAGAAGCTTCTCAAGGCTGGTTTTATTTACCCCATTCCACTCATGGATTGGGTCTCCAATATCGTCCCTGTGAATAAAAAACAGGGTACCATTCGAGTCTGTGTTGATTACCGTGACATCAACCGGGCCTGTCCTAAGGATAACTTCCCCACACCCTTCATCGATCAACTCATTGACGAGTGTGCCGGAAGCGAAATGTTTTCCTTTATGGATGGTTTCTCTGGGTATAACCAGATCAATATTGCGCCCGCTGATCAGCATAAGACTGCCTTTATCTGTCCTTGGGGCACTTTTGCTTAAAAAAATCTCCCTTTCGGTTTGAAGAACGCCGGTGCTACCTTCCAACGTGGAATGTCCTATGCTTTTCATGACATTCGTCACATTGTACAACCATACCTGGATGATCTTCCAGCTCATTCAGTCAAACGCCAGGACCATCCTATTCATCTTCGCGATATTTTTCTTCGCTGTCGACACTACCGTATCAGACTCAACCTGCACAAGTGTGTCTTCTGCGTTGAATCCGGCCGACTTCTCGGGTTCATCGTCTCCCGAGGGGGTATCTGTTTGGATCCCCTTAAAGTCGAGGCTATTGTGAATCTTCCTCCCCCTGCTTCTTTACAACAATTGCAAAGCTTGCAGGGTAAAGCAAACTTTTTGAGACGATTCGTTCCCAACTATGCCGAGGTGGCTAAAGGCTTTACACGGTTATTGAAGCGCGATGTCCCTTTTCATTGGGATGCCATCGCTCAAGAGTCCTTCGAGCGTCTCAAGGGTCTCCTTGTTTCTGCTCCACTGTTGCATCCTCCGAACTATCATCGCGACTATACTCTATATCTAGCCGCCGCCGACACCACCATCGGCATGGTTCTTGTTCAAACGGATGATGATGACATCGAGCATGTTATATATTATCTCAGCCGCAACCTCTTAGACACGGAAACTCTATATGCTTACGTCGAGAAGTTGGCTCTAGCCATCATTTGTGCCATCCAACGCTTCCGTCACTATATCCTGTTGCGCACTACCACCATGGTTTCTGATTGCAACCCCATGACGTACATTCTGTCACGGCAGTTGCTGGGGGGCAAGTACTCGAAGTGGATTGTCATCCTCCAAGAGTTCGACTTGGAATTCACCGCTGCCAAGTCCAAGAAATCACTTGTATTTGCTGAGTTACTTTGCTCTTTGCCCTCTTCTTCCACGCCCTCTCACTCAGAGGATCATATCCCGGACGAGACCCTGTTTCTCATTAGCACCCTCGACCCTTGGTATGGGGATATCATCGTATATCTGCAAACGTCCTCCTTTCACCCCGCCGTATCCAAAGACGCTCGGCGAAGGATCCGTCACCAGTCTCAACCCTACCGTATCATTGGGGATACCCTGTACCGTCTCAGCGCTGATTCTGTTCTCCGCCGATGTTTAACTCTCGAGGAGGCTGAGCGTGTTTTGAATGACTGCCACTCCGGCGCTTGCGGTGGTCACATGTCCGGATATGCCACTGCCCAAAAGATCCTCCGTGCTGGTTACTTCTGGCCCTCTATCTTTAAGGATTGCATTCTTGCCGTCCGCTCTTGCCATGAGTGCCAGATATACCAACGGAAGATGCGTGCGCCTCCCGCACCATTGCACCCTGTTGTTACCGTGGGCCCTTTTGCAAAGTGGGGCATCGATTATACATCCTGTAACCCTCGCTCAGCCGGGGGACATGGGTATATTATCGTTGTTGTTGATTACTTCACCAAATGGGCTGAGGCGATGCCTACATTAAATGAAGACGGTCACATAGTGACACAATTTTTGTTTAACCATGTTATTTCATGGTTCGGAGTCCCTCAGGCCATCGTCACGGATCACGGGAAGCATTTCCGTAATCACATGATGATAGAACTAACAACCCAATTAGGCTTACGATATGATTGTTCAACTCCATACTATCCTCAGTCCAATGGCCAGGTTGAAGCCGTTAACAAAGTTTTGGTTACGATGCTTCAACGTACTGTTGGCATGCATAAGTCTAATTGGCATTTGGTTTTGTTCCCCGCCTTGTGGGCCTACCGAACCTCTGTGAAGGACGCCACCGGTTTCACTCCATTTCAATTAGTTTACGGACTGGAGGCTACCCTTCCTATCAAATGCGAGATCCCTTCATTAAAATTGGTCGTCGAGTTCCTTCCCAACACTACTCCGGTAGAGGAACGTCTTCTTTACCTAGAACGGCTGGACGAGACCCGTCGCCTAGCCTCTCTAGCTATCGAAGCACAAAAGAAGAGAGTTAAAACTCACTTCGACCATACCATCCATCCTCGTTCCTTTGTTGAGGGAGACTTAGTCCTGCTATACGATCAAGCGAATGATAAGCTAGGGGCAGGCAAACTCGAGCCCATGTGGCTAGGCCCTTATATTGTAAAGAGAGTTTTGCAGAAAGGGGCATATGAGCTGATTGACTACGAAGGTAACCCTCTCGATAAGCCCCGCAACGGGCTTTACTTGAAAAAGTACTATGCGTGATTCCATGCACTTTGGTTTGTACATGCGTGTGTTTTAGCAGGTGTGTTATGTGTGTATGTTTTCATGTTTTTGGCTTGGTGTGAAGGCGTGATTGCCGCTTATTGTGTCTTTCGCTTCTTGTGCAGATGTCTGGTGCACCTTACGTTGGTTTCGCTGATGGTGCCTGCCACAGCACTCGTAATTTTTCTTCTGCGACATGGATGATCTACGATCCTCACGGTGAGTTGATAGATCTTCAAGGTGTGTGTTTAGGTTGTACCACAAACAATGTCGCTGAATATAGTGCTGTGATTGAATTACTGGCTGAGGCAATTAATCTCAACATTCGTACATTGGTTGTGAACCTGGACACTCAACTTGTCGTCCACCAGCTCAACGGGCGATACTCCGTCAGAGACCATCGCATTTTAAGGTTATATTTACGTGTAAAATTGTTAGAAAGGAATTTTGATTACATTACATATCAGCATATTCCACGACGATTAAACACATTATCTGTTAGAATATTATATATTACGGAGCAATGGAACACATAAAATATTGCAGAAATATAAACACAAAAAATGCACAAAATAAGAGAGACATAGATATACGTGGTTCACCTAGTTTGGGCTACGTCCACCCCGGACAGCCAGTCCTTCCTTTTCTATTATCCAGCAAAATGAAGAGACACAACCTACAGCAAAACCACTGTAATATCCTTTGTTTTCTCTCACAGTCTCACCTCTATGTTTCTCGCTCATAGAATACAAATCTATATCACAGCCTCAAATACAATGCCCTCATACAAAGAGAGGGGTTGCCTTCTAGGGCCAAAAACCCTAAACTAAACATAAGTTCTACTGTCAGATCATCCACCTAATGAACGGCCCAGATTGACTAGAAATTACTATACTTTTACAAGGCAAATTTACAGCTATTTTTAGCTTTGGGGGCGCTGCCCTCGAAACCCCCTGCCAGTGCCGCCCCCCCCCCCGGACCCCCCTTGCAGCGAATATTTTACGGGCGGCATTGCCGCCCCATTTTGAACTGGGGTCCAATGTGGCGGTACTATAGAAGATAATCAGGCTCCACACCTAACAATCTCCCACTTGGAGACTGATTGTAGCAACTCCACCACTGCTCCATTTGCTGGACAATGACTCCTCTTTGGACCTGGCTGTTTCTCATCTTCATCGTCATCCTTGAAGACCAACTGAAACTGAGCATATTCTCAGTTTCTCCCTGGTTACAACTTTTGTTAGCATATCTGCAGGGTTCTGGCTAGTGTGTATCTTTTCCAGCTTCAACTCTCCATCTTCCAACACTGATCGTATGAAATGGTACTTGAGCTGTATGTGTTTAGTCCTGGAATGAAATGCTGAGTTCTTTGCAAGATGAATGGCACTTTGACTATCACTATATAACGTGCCCATATCATGCTCCTTACCCAATTCACCCATAAACCTTTGTAACCAAATCATTTCTTTACTAGCCTCTGTAGCAGCAACATACTCTGCTTCTGTTGTTGAAAGTGCAACAACACTTTGGATTTTTGAAACCCAACTGACAGCTGTTCCACCAACAGTGAATACATATCCTGTAGTGCTCCTCCTGTTATCTCTGTCACCTGCCATATCTGCATCAACATATCCTTGTAGGGATATGTTTGAACCACCAAAACATAATGCTTGATTTGTGGTACCTTTCAAATATCTGAGAATCCATTTCACTGCCATCCAATGTTCCTTTCCTGGATTGTTCATGTACCTGCTTACAACTCCCACTTCATGTGCAATGGCCTTGTGCAGACCATTGCATACATTAAGCTTCCAACTGCTGATGCAAATGGAACTTTAGACATATAATCCATGTCTTCTTGAGTCTTTGGGCACATTTCCTTGCTAAATTTGAAATGGCTAACAAAAGGTGTACTAACTGGTTTTGCATTTTGCATGTTAAATCTTTTCAACACCTTTTGTATGTACTCATTCTGAGACAATGTTAATTTACGATTTTTCCTGTCTCTAGTTATTCTCATAGTAAGGATTTGTTTTGCAGCTCCCAAATCCTTCATTTCAAATGAATTTGCCAATTTTCTTTTGAGCACATTTATTTCCTGCATGTTAGACCCTGCAACAAGCATATCATCTACATACAATAACAATATAATATAGCTGCCATCATTTTGCTTTTTCAGATAAACACAATGATCAGAGTGACATCTAGTATAACCTTGTTCAGACATAAACTTGTCAAATTTTAGATACCACTACCTTGGAGCCTGTTTTAAGCCATACAAGCTCTTTTTCAACCTGCACACTAGTTTCTCCTTCCCTTTCACCTCATATCCTTGTGGCTGCTGCATATATATCTCTTCCTCCAAATCCCCATGGAGAAAGGCTGTCTTTACATCTAACTGCTCAAGATGTAAATCTTCAGCTGCTACAAGACTTAAAATAGTTTTGATTGAAGTCATTTTAACAACAGGAGAAAATATTTCATCAGAATCAATACCTTTCTTATGTGCAAACCCCTTCACCACAAGTCTAGCTTTGTACCTCTGTTTTCCTCCATCTTCTTCCTTCAGCCTGTAAACCCATTTATTCTTCAATGTAGTTTTTCCTGCAGGCAACCTGACCAAATCCCAAGTCTGGTTATGCATTAAGGAGTCCATCTCTTCTTCCATGGCTACCTCCCACTTCTTCCTGCTTTCAACCTGCATTGCTTCTTCATAACATTCGGGTTCACCAGAATCAGTCAACAATAAATAGTATAATGAAGGAGAGTATCGTTCAGGAGGTCTACTTATCCTGGTAGATCTTCTAACACCACTTTCAGGTGTTTGGGGTGCCTGTTGTTGTTGTGATGGTTGCTGTTGTTGTGGTTGTTGATTATTATTATTTTCAGGCACCTTTACTTTTTCAGTGATTTCATCAAGAACTGCATATTCCTTGTTTTCTTTTTCTTGTTTCTTTTCCTGCAACTAATTCTTATACAAGACCTTTTCATTGAATATTACATCTCTGCTCCTAATGATTTTGTGATTTTCATAATCATATAAGCAATAACCAAAATCATTAACACCATATCCAATAAAGGTACATTTCTTTGACTTTGCCTCAAGCTTTGTTCTATTTTCTTTATCAATATGGACAAAGGCCTCACAACCAAAAGGCTCTAAAATAGAGTAGTTTACCTTTTTACCTGTCCATGCTTCCTCTATAACACCACCATCCAAGGAACTTGAAGGCCCTCTATTTATTAGATAAACAACAGTATCTACAGCATCTGCCCAAAACTGTAAAGGCAATCCCGCATGCAATATCATGCACCTTGCACGCTCCATGATTGTCCTGTTCATCCTTTCTGACACACCATTTTCTTGTGGTGTTCTTGGAACTGTCTTCTCTCTGTGAATTCCATGCTCTGAACAGTACCTATCAAACTCTTTGCTGCAATATTCACCTCCATTGTCTGATCTAAGACACTTCAATCTCTTTCCTGTCTCAATCTCAACCAAAGCTTTCCATTTCTTGAAAGTATCAAATACATCAAATTCATTCTTAATACAATAAATCCAAGTTTTTCTAGTTGCATCATCAATAAAGGTAACATAATAACGAGAGCCACCGAGAGATGATACCTGAGCAGGTCCCCATACGTCTGTATGCACAAGCTCTAATTTTTCGTTCTTCTTTTCTTTCCCAACTCTGAGAAATCTGACTCTCTTCTGTTTTCCATAAATGCAGTTCTCACAGAAGTCCAAATCAACATTCTTCCTGGCAACAAATTCCTTGAGTGAAGAATCTTCATCCCTTTTTCACTCATGTGTCTGAGCCTATGATGCCATAATGCTACATCTGCTCCTTTGGAAGTCAAAGCATTAACAGAGTTAGAAATACCATTGCATAAATACAATGTACCAACCTTTTCACCTTTTGCTATTACCAGGGCTTGTTTGGTGACCTTCCAAGCTTTATCTGTGAAAGTTGTCACACAACCTTCACTGCCTAACTGCCCTGTTGAAATCAGATTTTTCTTTAGATCTGGAACATGCCTTACCTCCTTTAGTAGCCATTGGTTTCCATTCTGTTGTTTTACAAGAACCTTACCCATTCCAACAATTTTACAAGGTTTATCATCACCCAGACGAACTTGTCCAAAATCTCCTTGAACGTAGTCATGAAAGTATTTCTTATCAGGTGTGGCATGGAATGAGGCCCCTGAATCTACCACCCAGGAATCAGTAATATTTTCGAAAGAAAGAATCAAAGAATCTTGTAACACCTCACCTGTCACATTTGCTTCATGATTGTTTTCTTGCTGTGCATCTCCTTCTTTTTCCTTTCGAGATCTACAGTCTTTCTTTAGGTGTCCTTTCTTTCCACATTTCTAGCACACTATCCCCGATCTGGACTTGGATCTGCCTTTCCTTGATTTACTGCGATGTCCTGAGCTCTTTCCTCTTTCCATTTTTCTTCCTCTAGACTCTGCACTCAAAGCATTTCCCGATGTCTCACCGGAGCTTTTCCGTCGCATTTCCTCGCTAAGGATAGCACCGACAACATCATCAAACTTTAAAGTACTAGATCCAGAAACAGAGTTACTAATGGCCATTACCAAACCATTCCAACTTTCTGGTAATGAGTACAAGAATAACAGAGCTCTAATTTCATTATCAAAGTTTACCCCTACAGAACTTAACTGACTTGTAACTGTATTAAAATCATTTAAATGGTCTGCAACAGATCCGCCTTCCGACATCTTCATATTAAATAACCGTTTCATAAGAAATACCTTGTTTGAGGCCGAGGGTTTTTCATATAGTTTTGACAACGCCTCCATCAAACCCGTTGTCGTGGTTTCCTTTGAAATGTTGAAGGCGACTGACGCAGCAAGGCACAACCGTATTGTTCCGAGTGCCTTTCTATCGAGAAGGTTCCATTATTCGTCTTTCATACCCATCGGCATCTTTGTTTTTCCGCCCAATGGTAGGTATAGATCTTTCTGATACAGATAATCTTCCATCTGCATCTTCCACAACGAGAAGTTTTGGCCGTTAAATTTCTCGACTCTAAACTTACCATCTTCCGCCATTGCTCCCACTCGAACAAGGAACCCTTCTTTCCTGCGAGTTTATCAGCTAAATAGACCTTCGGCTCTGATACCAGTTGTTAGAATATTATATATTACGGAGCAATGGAACAAATAAAATATTGCAGAAATATAAACACAGAAAACGCACAAAACAAGAGAGACACAGATATACGTGGTTCACCCAGTTTGGGCTACGTCCACCCCGAACAGCCAGTCCTTCCTTTTCTATTATCCAGCAAAATGAAGAGACACAACCTACAGCAAAACCGCTGTAATATCCTCTGTTTTCTCTCACAGTCTCACCTCTCTGTTTCTCGCTCACAGAATACACATCTATATCACAACCTCAAATACAATGCCCTCATACAAAGAGAGGGGTTGCCTTATAGGGCAAAAAACCCTAAACTAAACATAAGTTCTACCGTCAAATTATCCGCCTAATGAACAGCCCAGATTGACTAGAAATTACTATACTTTTACAAGGCAATTTTACAGCTATTTTTAGCTTCGGGGGCGCTGCCCCCGAAACCCCCCGCCAGTGCCGCCCCCCCTGGACCCCCCTTGCAGCGAATATTTTACGGGCGGCATTGCCGCCCCATTTTGAACTGGGGTCCAATGTGGCGGTACTATAGAAGATAATCAAGCTCCACACCCAACATTATCTGATGCATTGGCTAATCATGTATTGGACAGACATTTGCGTAACATTTAATCAAATCATCATACAAGCAAGCACATAAAAGCACAATAATAGACCATAGGAATATGTATATATATATATATAGTGTGGCGCACCAAGGCGCTCAAAAAATAAGTGTACATGTCTAAATAGAGTCTGTGTTTTCTGTACATCTGAGACACATGTCTCTCACAAAAATCACCAGCAGGAAATAAAAACCTAGGTGTCTACTGCGGCGGGTTGTGCTCCCTATACTGCCCAGCCGCTCGTGCCACCCGCCTCAATAGGCGGTGCATCCTAGGTTCCACTCCCACTGTGTGGATCTGGGACGCTATGGGGACCTCCTCTATCCCCATGTAATCTGGAACCCCAGTCAGCAAACCCTCCAGGTTTCGAATCACTGTCTCCATGGCATCATCTCCCGGAGGAGCCAGGGCTAGAGCTCCAACGCCCTGCGCGTCCCTCCGCGCCTCTGGAGCCAGGCCAAGAGGTCTCACCGGTCCTACATATGCATACCATAGCATTCATCATTAGGACATGTACATGAAAAAATAAAAAACATCATAAAAATAAAAAATCAAAAAATGGGATCAAGTGTCTTACCACCGTCATCCCACTGCTCTCCAGCAGGCAGCAGCATATCAGGGTCTCCGCGGAAGTCCAGGCCGGCATACGGCCAATCCTCCACGAAGATCGTCTGTCTCTCCAACCACTCTCGGAAATATATCCCCCACGCTACCAGTCGACCGCCACCTCCTCGTGGCATGACATGAGCCCATCGCGTGGCCCTTGTCTCGCGTGGTCCGAGTGGGTCCAAAGCCATGTCCTGCAATTGCAATGCCGGCACTCGCTCCAGTATGAGCGGGAGTAAGATCAATCCATAACCAAACTATTTTGTCCTTCCTCGACGACAGTTGGTTAGTTGCCTCTTCATGCTCGCCGTCACTGCCTCTGCCCAGTTGAACATGGTTGGATTTAGGCAATCGAGGGCCAGTCGGAGATGGTTCTTCGAGGCCTCATGTTGGGCTTGGGAGCCCGCTGCCCGTGTTATCATGAAGAGCATCGCTCGAAGGATTAAGTCCAACACAGTTGGGATTGACACTTCCCACTATGTGACCTGCGTGCCTGTGGGCACACCTGAGCCATAAGCATCTCCAAGGTATCACCTCCGGGTCTCTGCCCCTCTAGAATGGGCCTCTCTCCTCGACGAGACAACCCAGTCAAAAAATAGATGTCTGTTGAATCAAACTCAATATCTCGGCCTCGGGTGATAAACTTCCCATCTTCGGGATTCCAGGCCCTTATCAGTAGCTCTAATAAGTCAGGTTGTGCCCGTAGGCGTGGAGTTAGGAAAAATTTGAGTAAACCACACCCCCGTAATGCGTTTCGGCACCCGGTGTCAGCGAAAGCCTCTATGTCATGGTTATCATGCGTGCGTTCTTGCCAAACAAATGCCATTGTACACTGCAAGATCAAAAAATTTCATTAGCGCCATGCTTGCAAAGTTTCATACGTAAATATTGTTAAAAAACTTGTTGCGCGGTGTCAGCATGACTGTTTTTAAAACAATCGCGCTAATAATGGGCGCCTTTGATATTTTTTCCGGGTCAGCGCAGAAGTACATCACTTTTCCGCGCTGATCCGGGCGCAGCCTGTGTAAAGTTTTATCGGTCATCGCCGACCCGATAGGACATCCGCGCTGACCGAGAGCAGAATGCATTTTTAAAAAATCCGCCCAAACCACTACTTCCCACCATTAAAATGTAGAAAAAAGACTTCAAAATGGAGCGTAGGGAAAAGTGTACCTGCCTGGGACTAGTTTCAGGATGGATGATGCATGTACAGGGCCGAATTTCGCTTGCCAACCTCAACGCTCCAAGTCGCTCCGCAAAGGCTCAATGGTAACAATGGTAAAAAATATGGTTTACCCCCCCCCTATTTATGGTAAGTTTGTAAAATTGAATCTTATTTTCCAAAATATGGGTTTTTACCACGGTTTTTACTATATTCTTGGTCCCAATATGGTTCTTTCACTATGTTTTTATGCACATTGTTTATATTATCTCGAACAGGTTTACGCGTGCAGTGTTTTTGTGCAGGATCTCAGCTGATGGAATAATGACAGTTATATGAACTTGGTCCTGAAACGTCATCTTTAAGCTCTTTTCTGATGTGAAACATGAAAAGATGGCCGAGTTTCCCTCTCAACTCGTTAAAAGAAGCGAGAGGCAGTCGCCTTTAAGCTCTTTTTTCGACCGTTTAAACTTAAAAAGATCACCAGGTTTTGTCGTTTCGAACTCGTTATTGGCTACAAAACGACGTGCTTCTGACCGCTTTTTTACTTTTTCAGGTCAAAGTCACTACTTACGAAAAGTACTCCTCGATCATATTGGTCGGGCGGTTCTTTCGAGCATTGTTTTATAATTTTTCGGGCTCGAGAGACACAACTTTACGAAAAAGGACCCCCCTGGAGTTTCCTTTTCTACTGTCTTTTCAAACTCTCTAAACATGAAAAGATGCCAAGTTCTTCCTTTGTCAGACTCGTTAAAATTCAATGACATCGGATTCCGTCACAATGATGTTTTCCAAGCATATGCTATCCCCGTCAAGATTGCCATCAAAAAATAACCGGGGTACTCGCCAGAAATGGTGGGGAAAATGGAACCACAATCATTGTCGTGTCGGCAGTATATCGCTCTTGAACATGGCACTTGTCTGCATTCGTGTCTGGGTGGGAACATCTCATCTTGTTTTTACACTTGCCTCTGTGGGTTTGGGTTATCTTGTTTGACCTCTCATCTGCTCATTGCCTAATTGCCATGACCTATGCTCATTTAATGTCAAATACTGCCAAGTCCACTGTTGTGCCGCCAATATGTTCAAGAGAAGTTGACCTCTGCAGAATAACAACCTCCCTCTGATAGCTCACATGATTCTGATTCACCACGACATTCTTCCTCTATCTCGTGTCGATGATGTGGGAAACGCTATGGCCCACCTTCGATCAAGGTCTCTTCCTGTCGACTTCAGCCCATTATCCAGGAAGCTGATCTAGAGACTCCCTTCCGGTGCCTTAGAGCCTGCATGCCTCAATGGTAGGTTCTTCGTGTTCGACGCGAGGTTTTCCTTATTGGCCTTCGATTGAATGACTCTACGGGTGTTCGACGCCAGCTCACTGATTTGCACGTCATAGATTGTACCTATCGTACCTTGAGGGCCATTGTCATTATTGGTGGTACCTCTCGCGTCTGTTAACAGTTTTCACTATTGACTGGTAATCAGACGATGTTCATGCATGTTCGACTTCAACTCATGTATTCGCATGCTTGGACTTGTACTCTGTTCGGATCGGATGGATTCAAGACCCCGAACTCAGCTTACTTATGTTCGGGCTGCGTGGATTGGTTTTATGATTACATGACTCATTGATGGATGGATGCAACCATACTTGAGTCCTCATGGATGGTTGCGACCATACCTTTATTATCATTATGGTCTCATTAGCTGGGTGGCTGCATCCATACCACAGACCCATTTCATATGTCTTTTGGATGGCTGCGCCCATGCCTAGACTACATGTAATTCATTATCAAGGGATATCAGATGTACTTGCGTGCAGGTCCTTCCCGGTGGTGCTCCAGTTCAGTCAGTTTCGTAAAGCATTTCACCCCTCCCACTCTCTCGGGCTTCATACTTTAGGGGGCATCTGTTACACAGTAATTTGTCACTGCCTTCATCCCAGTCTTCCCACTGTGTCCTGAGTCCAAAATCATTCATGCTCATGCTCTCTGATGTTGCCACATGACCCACTTTGCCAAAGTTTAGTGCATCATCGCGACTGTTTCCGAAATAAGCGCGCTGATGAGTGCTCCAAAACAGACCACACGCGCTGTCATCGCTGATATTGTTTCCCCGCGATGGCATGACCTTATACGTTATGTGGTAGCGCTGTCAGCGCTCCAGGACAGTTATGTACCCGCGATGATCTAGTCTGGGCGAGTTTGTTCTAACAGCCGGCCTTCCAGATGACTCCATACCTGGTTGTTGGCCTTGTATATGTCGCCCTCCCTTCTCTGGCATGTCTGTTTCGTCATTTGAGCCACCTTCCTTGGAGATAAGATCATCTTCCCACCATGCATGGAGACTCCTTCTCCTATTTAAGCCTCCATCATTGCTATGAGCAACTAGTTTTTGGAATTCTTAGTGTTTGGGGTGTTGCTGATAGTATTGTGAGTTTGATAAGTAGCTGGTGTGACAAGTGTGGGATTGTTAGAGAGCTTAAGGAAGGTAGTGAAGTGTTTTGATCTTGTGAGTGAGAGAGTTTTGTCTTGGGAGATCTATCTTCAAGGGTGAATGCTTGAGGAACTTGCTAGCTGGACCCTCTTGAGAAGGATTTGACGTCAGAACTATGGTTGTATTCTTCTTTGTTTATCAATAATAGACGACTATCATTATGGTTCCACTCTTGTTGTCTTGATAATGATGATATAGTTATATCCTTTCTGACTGATATATAGTTGCATCTCTTGGATTTTATGCTTGTGTTTGTATCGTTATTTGCATGTGCAGGTGTCTGTTCATGAGGATCGTGGGGATTGTGACCAGCCGGAGCAAAGGAACGGGAGCGGCGACTCTTCTACAAGGATTAGCGTTGGAATCCAGGTAGGCCCTCATCATTGGTCTTTAATTTGCAATTAGGAATCTGCGTGTTAGCGTTGTTTGATTGTTGCTAGATCCTGTTTGGACTAGTAGGGATCGCCTCTGTCCATAGAGGGGATTTACCTCCACAACAGATAGGGTAGCCTAGAAATGATTTAAAATCTTAGTTGCGAAATCATGAAGAGAAGGGGTCGTTATCAACATTAACTACCTCTTTTATGACAAACATCATTGCCTTCAGTGCCTGGGAAAACATACTAGGGATTGAAGATATAAATTATATATGTTGTATACACAAGGGAAATGGGAGGGATATGGTTTGTGAAATCTTGTTGGATAAGTATACTCTTATGACCCATTTTCCATTTATTTATTTCATGGTTGAGGACACCCCTCAGTTTTCAATTAATGTATTGAGATTATTTGAAGCAATAAACACCAATAGACTCAATTGGAAATGTTGGAGATATGATGGGCACTAGTTAAGAAGAAATGAAAGGGAATAAGGAGAGGCTTGTTATCCCTTGAGAGGAGAGAACTAGGGAAAGTAGGAGATGGAAAGTGACTAGGATGTCAAGCTTAGGTATGAAAAAATTAAGATAGTTATGAAATCATAAACAATATAGGAGAAAACCCTATTGTAAGTAGATAAGACATTGATTGGGTTATTTTATAGAAGAATGTTAGGGGAGATGACTCTTGAGTAGCGGATTGACGAAACATGGAAAAAGAAACTAGGGTAAGCACCAAATTTTTTCCTAGAAATGAGGGGCTACATTTCTTTAGTCCAAACAAAAGTTGAAAGAATGATTATGGTTTTGGGATAACTCTCTTATCACTTTGAACTATTAAGAACCAATATTTTATCCACCAAGAGAGAATTCAACCTAGCTATTGCATGGGTCAAACATCCCTAACTCCCTCTAGAGTTGTGGCATGAAGCGGTATTCAAGACACTATGAAAAAAATTAGGAAGTTTCAATGATAGAGATGATAAAACCAACATAATGGAAAGAAACTCAATGGAAAATATTTGTGTTTAATTAGACATGGGGGATGGCTTCCTAATGGGATCAACAAAAAAGTAAGGGGCATGGAGTTCAAACAAACTTATATTACCTAAACATTCCCTTCATACGTGGATAGTGCAAGACCTATGGACTCTTAGAGCATGCTTGGCTCGATATGTTAGAATAAAATGTATTGGATGACATGTGTCTTGTGGTTATCCCCTCTAGCTATGGAAAACGCTTATTAACAAGATTTTTTGAAGAGAATCAACATCAACCAAGAATGGTCGGGACCAACAAAAAAAAGAATTTAGGATGCGTTTTCACAATATCAATGGCTCTTAGGGATGCAAAAATAATAAGACTCCTTAATGAAATGTGTAGTATTAAAACATAAAGATGGAAGATTACTTTGTTGTAAGTTGAGCCTGATATGGCACTTAACAAAATTAGAAGAACAAGGAGGTGTTGGAAGGACCCTTTTATTACCCTTATGTTCCACAGAACTCATAGCTATTAAAGGGAGAAACTTCATATAGAAGGAATGTAGGGGAGGATTATATGCATACAAAATAAGAAGGCTTGACACTCACATCCATGGACCTATTAAGTAAATATACAATAGATTAGGAGCCTTGTGTGGAATAATAACTAATGTTTCTCTCATCCTATGGAATCTATAAAAGAAGAAGGCTAAAGATGCATCAAAAAAGTATCCCAAGAAAGCAATACTTATTTAGACAAGGACCATAAGGGAGATGCATAATCATTCTTCATATCGAGAACATATACCATCTCAACCTTAGAATCAAGAAGCAAGTAAGAAGTACAATGGAATTAGGAAGAGCGGAATTAGAACTTGACACTAGATCTTCACTTCCAAAAATCTAGGCGAGAAAATATTATGTGCAATTAACAAAGGAATGAGCAAGACTGGAAGCTCATAGAGGAAAGAATATTCTATCAAAGAGGTCCTCGGTCTAGGGATGGCCTTCTAAAAGATAAATGCATGAGCCACATGTAACAACCCTAGTTAAAAATCCATGTAATAAAGTTAATAAAGGCAAATAATGAACAAGGTCATGGGACACGTATTCCAAGTTGAATGTTGGGAAAAAAAACATAGTGATGAGGATCACTTATGATTAATTAATGGATATAGAAATTAGCGAAGGTAATATCAAAGGATTTGGAAAGGAAAAGTGACATTAATTGGAATTTTATTTACCAAAATAATGGAAAATAGGAAAAAGGGAGATGAAAGGTCACATATTACATGTGAGGAGGAAAATGAAGAAAATAGAGGCCTCATTAATAAAAAGGCTTATGAGGACCAGTTTGTATCTTTTTTCAGATTAGTTTTGGAGCTCTCATTTTCTACTCTCTCTCTCTCTCATACTCTTGGACACAGAGTTTTCTTAGAGCACTCTTGGAGGAGTGTGGCATACTTGGGATTTGGAGAAAGAAGGCAAAGGAAGAGCAGTAAAGCGCCAGAGGACATCGAGATCAACAACTACAATGAGTTTTTCTTGCAGGTATCGAGTTGCATGTATGATTTCCTTGTTAGTTTTGGCATGCGTGGCACATGCATGTGGTTTTGGTTATGATCTTTCATTGGCATGGAGGATTGCCTAGATTGACAATGGTTTTTCCTAACCTTGTCATTTCCTGGATAGTTATGGTGTTGTGGGTTTCTTTCCTCTTGTTTTCTGGTTGGTTCTAATGTTCCTTATGGCTGTGGGTTGAGTTATTAGTTCCCGGAGCCTTGATTGGACAAATTTTCTGGAATCCATGTAAGAACTTGGGTTGAGTTACTAGTACTGGAAGCCTTGGTTGGACAAACACTCTAGAGCACTTGGTGGGTTGAGTTACTAGTCTTGGAAGTCCTGTGCTACACAACATTTTGTCACTGTCCTTGTACTCCCTGTTCCTTGATCCTGGAGGACCTCTACAGTGAACCCTACATGCTTTCCCTTCATGAATAAACTCCCATTGTGTCCCTCTTCATGAGCAGAACAATTCCCTTTTGCACCATTTCCCCAAAATCTTATGTTTTTCCCAGTTTACAAGACCAACGCTAATGACCTTTATCCTCCTCCTGCCAATATGTAGGGATTAACATTGTCCCAGTCTCATTGATCCTCTTATGGAAATTTTTTTAAATATGGAGCCTAAGCTTCCATCTCTAGAAGCTTCGTAAGGGAAGTCTGGTAAATGGTTTGACTGTATGGAGTCGAGTATGCCAGTTTGGGCTCCTTTCCCCTTTAACAATAGGAGTACCTCAAGAGATAAGACCTTCTCCCATGAGAAGAAGATCCATCTCCCATCCATTCGTGCTATATAAACCTCCCTTTTTCCCAAGCACAAGCTAGTGTTAATATTGGTGTGCTAGTGCTAATTAAGTTTGGAGTAAACAACAAGCTATTCATAGTTGAAGCTCTCTAGTTATGTGAGGGAGAAGTGTGAATTTGGTTTAGTGTGAAGCCTAAAGGGGAAGAGCCTTAAAGCTATCATTGTTGAGCCCATCATGGAATGCTAACGGAAGTGTGTGGGAACCTGGTTTTGTCGGAGGAAAACAGAAACGTCAAGACAATGGTTGTAATCTCTTCTTGATTCAATATATATGCAACTATCGATTGATTTCCTACATGATGTGTCATCTTACATGTTTATGGCTTAATGTTTCTTGACTTTTTGAGTAGGTCGAATTACAATTTGTTTATTATCATGATTGTTGTTTGCTGCTGTTTACTTGTTTCAGGGGTTCGAAGAAGGAAACGAGAGATAGTTGGAGCAAGCAAGCAAGGTCATCACTAAACATGATAAGTGTACTAAGAGGTAGGCCCTCTTAATTGGTTCTAACCTAAGGAAATATTCCCTATAATGTATCAGTTGTGGAAATACCCATTATCGGGCTAGAGGAATTGTTTGTGTATGCACTCATAATTTTACTTCACCACACCCTAATTGGACAAACTCTCTAGAGCCCAACAACAACTGTGGGTTAAGTTACTAGTCGTGGAAGCCTTGGTTGGAACAAATGCTCTGGAGCCCTAGCTAACTTGGGTATAAACCGATCTAGTGATGGTTAGTGATCTCCAACCATGAGGTGGAATCACTGGTTGAGGGTTGAGGTGGTTTGGCCCCTGGAATCCCTAGTTTGGTTTGGTTTGATTTGTTTCATGAGATCCCACATTCATGCTTGGAATATGGCGTAGGGGTCATTGGTTGAAATAGAAATTTGGTTCAGCCCAATCTATGGTTGGGTGGTACGTGAAATTCCCTGACTTGGTTGGATTTGCATATGTTAATAAGAGCTCCTTTTCCTTTGGTATTTTATGAGCAAATGTGCTTGCCATTATGTTACTTTAATAGTTGTTTCCTCATTGATATATCTATGGTTATTTGCTGGTTATAAGCATGTTTTATGATAATTATGATATATGCCTCTCATCATGTTTTGGTTAGTATATGAAATGTTAATGAATGAATTACCTAATAGATAACAATCCAACTACTATGAGGAGGAATCAATATTCTTTGACGATTATCATATAAGTATGAGATCCATATTCTCAGATATGTTGTTATGACCTATATATTTCATGTTTATGATATGTTTGTCATGGCTAGTAGGGTTCAAATCAAATCCTTATTCAAGTGTTTGCATTAGTAACCATGTTTCAATGTTATTTATCATTTCTAGAAGTTTCATGAAGTTCTGGGTAGTGGCCTGAGTCATGGCCCTGATAAAGTGTTACAAAATTTGGAGTCACTGGCACTAAATTGCCTGAAAAAGGCCACAGTCACATGGATTTCTTATTGTGGGAGCGACTAGAGGGTCCCAGTCACATGCATGCCTCGCCATGGGAACGACTGAGGCTCTAGCTTAGTAAAAAAGCAAGTTCTCTCAGGGGTTGGACACCAAAAGGGGTTCATTGACTCCTGAAGGTTTTGTAGCTTATGAGGAAGGTCAAATTGGCCTTTTCATGTTGATTCCACTTCCTTAACTATACATCGGGAGTTGAATCATATCATAGTAAACCTTCGTCACATGTTTACCCCAGTGCGCCAATTTTCTTGGGTAAATGTGGGAGGAGAGTGTTGTAGAGTGGTATCAGAGCATGGCTCCATTCTCCTTGGGTGATGTTTGGTTTTCGTTCTCCTTGGATGAATGTGTTGTCATGTGTACATGTCGGTTCCATATGTGTCCTTATGATCTTGATCTATGTGCTCGTTGTTTATGCATGGTGGTGGTCATGGTTGTCGTTGTGATGTCATGCAGAAGTCAATGGTGTTGTTGTCAGAATGTGTTTGTCGTGAATGCATGTCAATGTTTGTACGTATTGTGTATGCATGTGTGTTGTACATATTTTTTTTTTGCATGCATTGTGTCTAGTTGGTGTGTAGTTATGGCATCATGCGTAGTGACTAGGATAATGATTGAGATGATGTATATAGTGTGTGATGATTATGATTATACATGTATTGTGCTAATATGGTTGATCTTGTAGATGAGATATCTTCCCCTGAACTACACTGAGGTATGTTGGTTTGTTTATGATTTGGTTTAGCTAACATGATATACCTTGCAGGAAGAGAATATCAAATATGACTAGCAAGATGGTAGACTACAATTCACGCGATTCTCCCTATAGATCAAATAAGCAACATGGTGATGAGTACTCCCCTCACATATCAAACACTCTCAAAAGTTTGAAGGAAGAAATGAGAAATTGCAAAGAAGATAATGACTGAATCATTCAATAACAAGAGAGACTTGTTAGGGCACATGAGAAACAAGTAGAAGTCAATGTGGTGATTTTATGTAGCTTGTCAGACTTGCAGAGGTAGGGATCACTTAGAGTTAGCCATGGATAGGAGGATAGGACTAATGGAGCATATGGTAGCAGTTCACATGTTGGGCACATGTTGGATAGAGATGGTAGATTCTTCAATACACCTGATAGATGAGGCAATGGACATGGGCTTTACTCCGGTTCTAATTCAAACAAGTATCATGTCATCATCGTTATCATTCTTATAGAAGGAGTGATAGGGGATATTTCTTGGATGAGTTCAAGAAAGCAAAACCATCTAAATTTAATGGAAAAATGAAGAAGTCATATGATGCCGAAGCATGGTTTCTTGGGATGAATAATTTCTTCAGAATGCACGATTACTCAAAGAACATGAAGGCCATAATAGCTACATTCTGTTTTAAAGGAAAAGCAGACATCTAGTGGGAAGATGTAAAAAATGTCATAGGTATTCATGAAGAGGAGTTGACTTGGAGTGAGTTTGAGAGACTTTTCAGGAAGAAGTATCTATCGAAGAGATAATATGATGAAAAGGAAAAATAATTCTATCAGATGAAGATGGAATCTATGACCGATTAGGAGTACACTGGAAGATTTTTGGAGTTATTGAGATATGTGCCTTACCTCAAGGAGGAGAAGGCCAATATTCAGAGATTCATCAGTGGGTTGTCGGTAGCATTCAAGGAAAGGATTGATTTCGATGAACCTATATCATTAGAGGAAGTCATCATAAAGCTAAAGCATTGTTATGAGCAATCAAAGCACAAATATGAAACTAAGTAGGATTGGAAAGGTAATGAGAAGAATAAAGGAAAATGGGGTAAGAAGTGAACAAGACCTCAGGACACAGGTAACAAAGAGAGTGAAACATCGCCTAACAAGTTCAATGCATCTGATAGAGGACAAAGAATTCGGTCTGAAGAGCAAAACAAGGGTGATGGTAGGAAGCCCTTGTGGTTTTGGACTCGTGGATGAGAGAATAACAGAAGAGATTGTCCACCACATCAACGTGGTAGACCGCGGATCTATAGTACTCAGGAGGCACACACAGTGGGGGATGTTAGACAGAGTATTCCTCGGATTTTTGCAGCGCTGGATAACGAGCAAGAATATCACCAGGTGTCTATTATAGAAATGGATGGTAAGCTTTGTGGTCAAGTTATTTCTATTTTGATTGACCCTGGATCTAATTATAGTTATGTTAATCCTGACCTGGTGGATAAGTTTGGTTTGAATAAAGAAGTGTATGCAGAATCTTCGTTAGTGCAGTTGGCTATAGGTACAAAGAAGAGAGTTTATTATTGGGTAAGAGCTTGTGCATTTGAGTTGAATGGTATGCCTACCTTAGCACATTTGAATTTACTACCATTGGGATCATATAGTATGATTTTCAGTATGGACTACTTGTATCTTCATAGGACCAAAATGGATTGTTATGACAAGGCCATTGAGTGCTTGGATGACAATGAGGAACAAAGAATCTTGCAGGGTAAGAAGAAGGCAACATCAGTTAGAATGGTGACAACTATGCAGGTAAAGCATAGTCATAAGAAAGGGTGTGTGTTATTCACAATGCATATTTCTAGTGATAAAGGCAAGGAAATTGAGGATGCAGATGCCTTGAGGAGATATCTAGTTGTATAGCAGTTTTAGGATGTGTTCCCAGTTTCTGCTTCACAGGGAAGTGGAATTTTCTATTGAGTTGGTACCAGGGGCAACACCAACATCAAAGACACAATATAAGATGAGCATACCAGAGTCAATGGAATTGAAGTTAGAGTTGAAGGAAATGATTGACAAGGGATACATTAGGCCAAGTGTATCACCGTGGGGTGCACTGGTGTTGTTTGTGGAGAAGAAGGATGGAACTCTCAAGTTATGCATTGATTACATGCAATTGAACAAAGTGACCATCAAGAACAGGTATCCGTTGTCGAGGATTGATGACCTGTTTGATCAGATAAAGGGAGCAACAATGTTCTCAAAGATTGATCTGAGATCTGGATACCATCATGTACACATTAAATAAGAGGACATCTAAAAGACTTGTTTCTAGACCAAGTATGGGCATTATGAGTCCGTTGTAATACAATTTGGTTTGAGTAATGCTCCAACTATTTTTATGTGCTTGATGAATAGTGTATTGCGTCCTTATTTTGACAAGTTTGTTATTGTATTCATTGATGATATATTGGTATATTTTAAGACTGTTAAACATTTAGCAGTAGTATTGAGATTGTTGAGAGTGCATCAGTTGTATCCTAAGCTCAATAAATTCAATTTATTTTAGACAAAGGTACATTACTTGGGACATGTGGTTTACAATGAAGGCATAACAATGGATCTATGGAAGATAAAAGCTATCATGGAATGGGCAACTCTTAAGAATGTGGATGAGGTAAGGTCCTTTATGGGGTTAGCAGGTTATTATAGGAGGTTCATCAAGAAATTCTCATAGATTGCTTATCTTATTACAATGTTGTAAGGGAAAGGTAAGAAATTTGAATGGATAGAGGAATTTGCAACAAATTTTAACAGTTGTTGACAAATGCTCCAGTTATAAAGATTGCAGATCCGGAAAAAGAGTTTGCGGTATGTACAGATGCTTGAAAGAGAGGACTTGGTGAAATCCTTATGTAGGAAGGGCAGGTGGTATGCTATGAATCAAGGAAACTAAATGAGCACGAGCATAATTATCTGACACGTGATCTTGAGTTGGCAGTGGTCATCCATGCATTCAAGATGTGGAGACACTATCTTCTTGGCAGGAGGTTTGTATTGATGAGTGACCACAATGGATTGAGGTATCTATTTGACCAATCGAACCTAAATGCTAGATAAGCTAGATGGTTGGCCATGATCAGCGAGTTTGATTTTGAGATTAGGTACATTAAAGGTAAAGAGAACAAGGTTGCATATGCTCTTAGTAGGAGAGTACATGTAAATCACATAGCAACTATGAGTTCATACGAGACAGATATACAAGATTGGATCTTGCAAGCAGGACAATAGGATGACATGTATAGGGAGCTTATACACATGTTGAAAAGGGTACAAGTGATCAGTATGTGGACTATCATCTCACAGCATAGGGTTTGCTCAGATTTAGGGACATGATATATGTACCCGACAATAGTGAGCTCAATAAGCTTATCTCGAGTAAATTTCATGCTAATCCATATTTAGGTCACCCAGGATATCAGAAGACATTGAAAATTGTGAAGAAATTATATTATTGGTCAAATTTGAAGAAGGAAGTGGCAAAGTTTGTGGCTAGATGCTTGGGTTGTTAACAAGTAAAGGTAGAATATAAGGATCCAGGTGGATTACTACAGTCAATTCTGATTCCAGAGTGGACATGGGAGGTCATTTCCATGGATTTCATTATAGGGTTACCAAGGACATCTAAACAACATGATTATATTATGGTTGTGGTTGACAAGTTGAATAAGGTAGCACACTTCATTCCAGCGAACTCTACTTATTCATCTAATGATGTAGCACATGCTTTCATTCGAGATTTAGTGACGTTGCATGGTGTTCCAAGGAATATTGTGTCAAACAAGGATGCTAAGTTCACTTATAGGTTATGGAAAGAGTTTTTTGCAAGTTTGGGCACAAAGTTGGCCTTCAATACAACTTTTCATCCATATACAGATGGACATATAGAGAGGTTCAACATGATTTTGGAGGACATGTTGATGATGTATGTTATGCATCAACAATGAAAGTGGGAAGAGTATATTCCATAGGTTGAGTTTGCTTACAACAATGGGTATAAGAAGTCATTGAGGATGAGTCCATTTGAAGCACTGTTGGGTAGAGTTGTAATACTCCCATTAGTTGGAGTGATCCAGTTAACAAGGTGTTGATAGGACCAGACATGTTGGCAAAGATGAAATAGGAAATGAAGGTAATAAAGAAGAATTTGAAGGCAACACAGGAGATCAACTTGTTCTTATTGGAGAATCATTCATGACTTCCATCCTTCTTATCAAAGTCATTCATATATCATGCTTATCACATCAACTTTACTTACGATCATCTTCATCATCTTGAAGATGATGTACCTTCACAACTTAGATAGCAAGTACAACCAAAACTATAGAAGCATGAAGTTATCCATATCAAAATCTTATAATAACGAAAGTATTATACTTTACAAATATAATGAACAAGAGACTATATTTCAACTTCTTTCCCTAAATCACCTCAACGACTCTAAATATTAAACTCATATAGGATTTCAATATTCAATTTTTTTTCATATAGCAAACCCTAGAAACAATTCAAACAAGCAATGTGTCTAACAACTATCAGAATTCATATGTTAGACTCCTCACTAGGATTTCATACAAGAGCTTCAATCAACAACATAAATAACTTCTATTAGGGTTTGATTTACACCTTAGATTTCTCATTTACACAATCTCAACAAACTATATAGATTCATAGATTCCAGATTGTCATATCACACATAGTAGATAATTTAACTACTAGTAGGGTTTAGTTGCAAAACTCTAGATTTCCCAAACTATAAGATCAAACTCAAACAAGGGCTTATATTAAACCCTAAGACTTATGACCAACAATAATTAGGTCATCACACATATCTAGGAATTCATCGTCATGCATAGGCACATCATATCTTAGGCAATATTAATATAATAGACATATACCGACCTGGACCAAGCTACAGATTCAACCAATAGACACATATACACTTAGGGTTTCATTCCTAGGATCTTATCTTAAAGACATAACAAGGGTTTTGCTTCCAGACGTAACCAAACCACGGACTCTGTTAAAAACTACATTTCACATAAATTATTGGAAGGTATAAAAAACGAATTTTTAATTTATCCGGGTTGAACAACTTTACTTATTTAATGGTTTGATCACTAGTTGCATCATAACATGCTCATCCTTACACCTTTAAATTATAATACCCTGAATTTGCTCACGATATGTCGACAAAAAGACAATTTTGAGATTGTGCTACTTTTGAGAGTAATTAGCAGCTAATTTCAACTCACTTCTATTATTTATCTCTATACACAAAACATGAACTCATTTAGTCATGATTGGTTTGGTACATGAAATAAATTCTGCAACTTATTCTTGAAGAGATAATATCTAGCCTTGAGTTGTTGCAGACATTTATTTAAAATAAGTTATTTTTATAGTATGTGAATCCAACATTCTGAAAAATTCTAACAAAACTTTCACAGATTCCAAATTAATATATATATATATATATATATATATTATGATGTGGTTCACGGACACTGGGTGGCTGTTACATCCATGGTAAAATCTGGACAGATCAACCCCGAGGGGAATCTTTTAAGGCTCGTCGATGAGACTAGTAGGGCCTAACCCCAAGGGCATCGAGGAGAATTGACCCTATGACCTCCCGATTGGCGAGGCACTTAACAATGGGGACTCGATGTTACACAGTAATTTGTCATTGTCCTCATCTGAGTCCTTCTATTGTGTCATGTGTCAAATAAACATGTTCATATCTTCCCACTGATGTAAGAAGATTAAGCAAATTATCTCTGCTACTGCAAATTGACCCTCATTCCCTAAGTTTCTGCCTCGTCACGAGTAAAACCTTAATATATGCGATGTTCCCATGTCCATAACGGTCTCATCGCGACTCTGTCACAGGTGTACATCTGTTTCCCGCAACGGTTGGATTTCTAGACCCGGTGCGAGGTTAAGAGTTGTGTCTTGCGACGATGAGTCTGTGTGCATCGTCTCTTCACGATGCCATCGCGAAGAATTAGTTTACGACCCGCGACAATCCAAATTGGGCGAATTCATTTCAATAGTCGGCCTTCTGGATGTCTCTAAACCTGGTTGTTGGCATAGTTTGGGTCGCCCTTCCCCTTTTGGTATGGTAGTTATGTCATTTGTGCTACCTTCCTTGAGGATGAGCTCCTCCTTCCACATTTCATGGAGACTCCTTCTCCTATTAAAGCACTCACCTTTGCTATGATCTGCTAGTTCCTTTGGTTGGGCAGTGCTGCTAGTGCTTTTGAGTTTGATAGATAGCTGGTGTGGGTGTGACAAGTGTGGGATTGTTGATAGCTTGTGGAAGGTTGTGGAGTGCCCTTAACTTTGTGTTAAAGCTTATGAGTGAGAGAGAGACATTGTATGTTGGGAGATTCATCCTTGAAGAGTGAATGCTTGAGAAACATACTGGCTGGACCCTCTGAGAAGGCTTGTGACGTCAAGACTTGGTTGTAAGCTTGCTCTTAATTCATTATTAATACAATCAATGATGTTTTCCTATGTCTTGTATGTAATTTACTTGATAGCTCATGACTTCTTGACTTTATGAGTAAATAGATCATTGTTGTTTCCCGGTTACGTGCTTTGTTGTTTTTCCTTTGTATTGTTTCAGGTTAATCACTCATTAAGGAGAAGGAAGCGGAAGCTGGAGCAGTGCAACGAAACTTCATCGACCACCGGTTTGAGGTAGGCCTCCAACGATGACTGTTTAAGGAAATCAATTGTTGATCTGTCTTTGTTGTGACTAGACCCACTCTAGGGCTAGAGGGGTTGCCTCTGTCCATAGAGGGAACACTTTCCTGCATCACATTTGACCAGTTGAGCTAACCCTAATTATTTTGTGATTTTCATAATCATATAAGCGATAACCAAAATCATTAACACCATATCCAATAAAGGTACATTTCTTTCATTTTGCCTCAAGCTTTGTTCTATTTTCTTTATTAATGTGGACAAAGGTTTCACAACCGAAAGTCTTTAAAAATGGGTAGTTTACCTTTTTACCTGTCCATGCCTCTTCGATAATATCACTATCCAAGGAACTTGAAGTCCCTTTTTGTATTAGATAAAAAACAATATTGGCAACATCTTCCCAAAATTGTAAGGGAAATCCTACATGCAATCTCATCCACCTTTCATGATCCATGATTGTCTGTTCATCCTTTCTGACACACCATTTTCCTATGGTTTTCTTGGAACTGTCTTCTCTCTATGAATTCCATGCTCTGAATAGTATTTATCAAACTCTTTGTTGTAGTATTCACCTCCATTGTCTGATCAGGGACGCTTCAACTTCTTTCCTGTCTCATTCTCAACCAAAACTTTCCATTTCTTGAAAGTATCAAATAGATCAAATTTATTGTGAATACATTAAATCAAGGTTTTCCTAGTTGAATCATCAATATAAGCAACATAATAGTGAGAACCACCAACAGATGATACGTGAGCATGTCCCCGTACATATGTATGCACAAGCTCTAATTTTTCATTCTTTTTTTCCTTCCCAACTATGAGAAGTTTGACTCTCTTATGTTTTCCATAAATACAATTTTCATAGAAATCCATATCAACATGCTTCAAACTTGGCAACAAATTTCTTGAGTGAAGAATTTGCATTCCCTTCTCACTCATGTGCCCGAGCCTATGATTCCAAAGTTTCATAACTGCTCCTATGGAGGTTAAAGAATTAACAAAATTAGAAATACCATTGCATAAATATAATGTACAAACCTCTTTTCATTTTGTTATTACTAGCGATACTTTAGTGACCTTCTAGGTTTTGTATGTAAAAGTAGTTACACAACCTTCACCTCCCCATTGCCTGTTATGAAACCAGCTCAAGAAAAGATAGAAAAGAGAGATCAATGCCTTAGAATTCAGCCTCTTCGAGGGGGCAACCTCCTTTACATTACATAAATGAACAATTCTTGGATGATTCAAATGAAAAAACCTCCTTTCTATATATAGGAGTCTAAGGAGTCACAATATAATCCAGCCGACCTAACAATAATAATATAAAGCCACAAAAATAACAATAGAGGGATTCTATGGGGCACAGAAATAACAATATGGGGGTAATAGGGGCACAACAATATAAATAAGGGGTATAACTACAATAGTAATGGGGTAATCACTAGTATTATAGGGACCAAACATGACCCTCTCCTTCAAAAAAGTGTTGTCCTCAACGCTTGCGTAGTTCTGGATACTTCTGCATAAAATTCTCATCCTCCCATGTGGAATCTTCAGCGGATAAGTTCTTCCACTTGATAAGATACTCTGAAATTGATCGATTTCGTAGTTGTTGAGTTCTTGTTTCTGTGACTACTTCTGGTTCCAATATAATTTTTCCTCCCTCGTCAAGTTTTGGCAATATTATTTGAACTGGGAGCTTGCCGCCTATAACCTTCTTTAAACATGAAACATGGAAAACTGGGTGCAATCGAGAAGCTGCAAGAAGCTCCAATTTGTATGCCATAGTACCAATCTTTTGCAACACCTTGTATGGACCATAATACTTTGGTGATAATTTATTATCCTTCTTAGTTTGCTTTAGGGACATTTGCTTATATGGTTGTAGCCGAAGGAATACCCAATCACCTACATCAAAACTTCTTTCACTGCGATGTTGATCTGCCTGTTGTTTCATTCTATTTTGTGCCAACACGAGGTTATCCTTTAAGAGTTGGAGGACTTGTTGTTGATGTTCGATGTGATGTTCCACTGCTTGAACCTTAGAATTTTCTCTTAAATATGATGTGATGGATGGTGGTTGATACCCATAAAGTGCCATAAATGGGGTCATTTTTGTTGTTGTATGGAAGGAAGTGTTATACCACCATTCAGCCAGAGGCAACCATTTGACCCATTGTGTCTGTTTATCAGATACAAAGCAACGAAGATATCCTTCCAAACATTTGTTTACTATCTCAGTTTTCCCATCAGATTGAGGATGATAAGATGAGCTATGAGCTAACTGAGTACCGAGACAAGAAAATAATTATGTCCAAAAATTTCCAGTGAAAATAGGATCTCTGTCACTTACAATAATCTTTGGGTTTCCATGTAGCTTTTGAATTGTTTCCATAAATGCAGTAGAAACTGTATTGGCTTTAAATGGATGTGATAATGCACAAAAGTGTGCATACTTGGTAAGTCTGTCAACTACCACCATGATGACACTCTTTCCCTCAGACTTGGGTAAACCTATGATAAAATCCATTGAAACCTCCTCCCAACGTTGGCTTGGAATGGATAAAGGTTGTAATAGACCCGGTGTCTTAATTGTTTCAACTTTATTTTGTTGGCAAACCAAACATTCCGCCACAAACTTTTGAATATCTGATTTAAGGCCATCCCAAAAAAATTCCTTCTTAACCCTGTGGTAAGTTTTTAAAAATCCTGAGTGCCCTCCTAAGGGAGAAGTGTGCAATTCCATAAGAATCTTTTGTTTTAGCTGGGAATTCTTACAGAGGTATAAGTGATCTTTGTACCATAACGAATCATTTTGCCAGCTAAATGTATCAGACGTACTGGAATCTTGTTGTAGCTTTCGAATAAGTGCCCACACTTCTTCGTCATTCTTCCATTCCTCCCTTGCTTCGTTTATCCAATCTGGTTGGATAATAGAAATGGCGCACAACAATGCTTCCACATCCTCATCCTTTCTTGAGAGTGCATTTGCCACCACATTTTGCTTCCCTTTTTTGTAGATGATTTCAAAGTCATAACCCAACATCTTTGTGACCCACTTTTGTTGCTCTTCAGAGGATAATCTTTGTTCTAAAAAGTATTTAAGGCTATCATGATCCGTTTTTACCTTGAAGTGTCTTCCCATTAGGTAGGGTCGCCATTTCTTAAGTGCATGGAGTATTGCCAACATTTCCTTCTCATAAATAGCTTTGCTTAAAAACTTTCCCTTGATTGGACAACTTTCAAAAGCAATGGGTCTTTCATCTTGCATTAGAACAACACCAATTCCATTTCCTGAAGCATCACATTCCACAATAAAGGTTTTTGTGAAGTTTGGTGTAGCTAAGACCGGTGCTTGGCACATTGCCTCTTTAAGATTTTCAAAGGCCTTTGTTGCTTCCAGAGTCCATGAAAATGCATCTTTCTTCAATAATGTTGTTAGAGGTGTTGCTATTCTCCCATAATTCTTAACAAACTTGCGATAATACCCTGTCAACCCAAGAAATCCTCGCAGATGCTTTATGGATGTGGGGATTTTCCATTCCTTAATGGCTTTAATTTTGCTAGGGTCTACCTTAACTCCTTCATGAGACACAATATGACCCAAATATTCCACCTCCTGGACTTCAAAGAAACATTTGGATCTTTTTGCATATAATTGTTTCTCATCTAATAGTTGTAGCACCCTGTCAACATGTTCAACATGATCCTTCCAAGACTTGTTGTAGATTAGTATATCATCAAAAAATACTAACACAAATTTTCTAAGGAATGGTTTGAAAATTGAATTCATCAAACCTTGAAATGTTGAAGGTGCATTGGTAAGGCCAAAAGGCATGACCAAAAATTCATAATGACCCTCATGAGTTCTAAATGCCATTTTTGGAATGTCTTCAATCTTCATTCTGATTTGATGATATCCCGAACGAAGATCCAACTTGGTGAAGTAAATTGATCCATGCAATTCATCCAGTAATTCATCAATGACAGGAATGGGGAACTTATCTTTAATAGTGAGCTTGTTGAGCTCCCTATAATCCGGACACATGCGCCATGATCCATTCTTCTTGTGCACCAATACTGCTGGAGCAGAGAAAGAACTTTAACTCGGTTGAATTATACCAGCCTCTAGCATTTCTGCAACCATACGTTCAATTTCACTTTTTTGGACATAGGGATATCTGTACCGCCTGATGTTTGGAGGAGCACTTCCTGAAATCAGATGAATAGCATGATCATGATCACGCATAGGTGGGAGACCTTTGGGAGTCTCAAATACCTTGGAATGATTGTCCAGGACTTTTTGGAGATCTGGAGAAATAGATGATTCCGATGTGGAAACATCTAGCGAACATAATTGTGCAATTACACCTCTTTGCTCCTTTTTTAGAAGCTTTGTCATACCATTAGAGATGATTATCTTTCCTGGTTTCCCTGCAATACCCCTTAATTCAACTTCCTTTCCTTCCATAGAAAATTTGATGAAAAGTTCTTGAAAATTAAAAGCTATTGTACCCAAGGATTGTAGCCATTGGACTCCTAGTAAAACATCAGCACCTCCCATTGGAATGGAAAGCATTGGGCTAGTCAATACATATTCTCCCATGGATAGCTTGATATTATGGCACTTTCCAGAGCAATTTATTGTTCCTCCATTTGCAATCATCACTTGACACTCTGGTGCTGGATATAGGAAGCAATTCAATTCTTTTGCTACCCTACAATGAATAAAATTGTGTTGCTTCCTGAATCAATCAACATTATTACCTTTTTCTTCTTGATTTGTCCTTTTATCTTGATGGTTTGAGGAGTGGTAATTCCTACCAATGCATTACAAGATATGGTCGGATTTATTTGTTCTTCATCTAGGCTTTGTTCCTAGAGTATATCCTCTTCTTTTGACCTTTCTTGCTCCTTTTCTTCTTCCTCTTCACAATCTATGTAGAATAATTTCTTCTCAGCACACTTATGACCTTTAGTGTATTTGCTATCACAATTGTAACAAAGCCCTTTTGCTCTTTTTTCTTCCAATTGTTGTGGTGTCAACCTTATAGGTTGTGAAAGACTAGGGGCAACAACACTTCCATCTTTATAGTTGTGAGTGGTATGCTTCCTGGTTGCCATAATTTTGCTTTCCATTTTTCTTGCTAACCTGAATGCCTTCTCTAATGAATCAGGTTCCCAAAGGCGAACATCATGTTGGATATTATCCTTTAAAGACCCTATGAACACATCAATCCTATGCTCCTTTGGAATATCTTTTACCCTTATGTTCAATTTTTGGAACTCCTCAATGTGCTCCATTATTGAACCCTTTTGTTTGAGACTTATCAATTGGCTAAAAAAAGTGTTGCTTTTTGTATCCTCATAATGTGCTATCAATTCTTCCGTAAAAATTGCCCAAGTGATAAATTGTTTACGAGAACAAAGCCATTGATACCATACAAACTGATTTGGTTCCAAATATACAATTGCCATACGTACCTTTTGTGTGTTTTGCACATTATTGAGATCGAAGAACTGCTCCATTTGTAATATCCATGTGGCGGGATCCTTGCCATCAAACTTCCTCATATCGATTTTTGGAATATGGTGGGTCTTCGATCCAACATTAGAGTCTATGGAATCATGATTAACATTTCTTTGGTTCACATCATGAGTTTCCTTTACAACCTTTTCACCATTAGTATGTATTTCTTGTAGAAAATTTGTCAAATCTGTCTTCAAATCTGCCATGTCTGTCTTCAAATCTGTCTTCAAATCATCCATCTTAGCTTCCATGCCCTTTATCTTAGATTCCACGCCATTTATCTTAGCTTCTGTTAGCTTTTGTGAGCGTGACATTTGTTGCACTTGTTCTTGTAATTTTGATATATCGTGTAGCATTTCTTCTTGTTCTTCATGAGTCATTCTAGAGCTTTCAGGTTCCTTACTAGGTGTTTGGATTTTATTTCCTCGGGGCATCAGTTACTGATAATAATGCTTTACTATGCCCTTTGAATTCCTTCAAACCAAGCTTACGCAAAAATTAAAAAATTAAAACTACAAACCTTTTTTCACTTTGTAGAAGCCTGATATTGAATCTGATGTATCTCTGTAATTTCGGATCATCCAATTCTAAAATTGCAACATGTGGTAGCCTTCTGCATCCTCTTTCCAATGCCACAAGTCTGACCCAAATTGGTTTCTCCAATGAAGAGTTATGTGAAATCTCCCACAGTGACTTGATTATAGACTAGTTCAGTAGATCAAACTTGTACGACGTGCCACGAGTCACTGTTTCAACCTATGGATCTGAAAAATGCCTGCAAGAAATTACAGTTCGTCCTCTTTCTGTACCTTCTTACTAAATTTCAATTTGATCCCTAGAGAGAAAATTATGACGATTTTCCCCAAGTCACCTGTTTTGAATGTAATTTAGGAGTCTGCAAAAAGACCAACTTTCTCAGATCATATCTCCGAAAATGTTGCGCAAAAAGCTCTGCAATTTGGACCCAAAGTTCAGCATGATTTCTTCTCAAATGGGGTTTTTTTGCGACTTTTGAAACTGTTGGAAATAATACTGAGAGGGGGGGTGAATCAGTATTATCAAGTTCTTTTAACAAATCTTCCTTATTTATACTTTGAATTATTTTGCATATCAGTACCATAAAATAATGAGCATGAACAAGAAAAACAGATAGTCACACCAAAGAACACCAGATATAAGGTGGAAACCCAATGTGGGTGAAAACCACCTGCTGCAATATGTCTCTATCTTCTTTCAAATTAGAAACTCCTTTTACAATGATTTTGTACTGGTGCAGTCCTTTACCAGTACGCAGGCTGCAACCTGCAGAGAGCTACAACTCTCTCTCATTTTCCAGTCTCTCCTGGAAGGGAGCTACAACCCCCTACTTCTTTTCTTTCAAGGACCACTTTTCATAAATTTTCAAACTGGATCCATAAACATCAAAGGATCATCAAGTACATGTACATTACACAGTCAATTGCAGTAACCAGATCAACAATGACAGAACTAAGCCCAGAACACCTTATCAACAGAAAAATTCAGTCAACAGAAGATCTTAAGACAGATACACAGTTTTTCTTTCTCTGGCCTACGTCGCTACGCACTTCACCTTCTGTTTCCCTGCGTATATCCGCAGAGAGCCTGATCAGAGCATTGCCACTTGAGGGTGTTGCCATCAAGTACAACATCTGTAACATAGAGCCATACCAGAATCATAATGCCAACAATCTCCCCCTTTGGACTTGATGGCAACCTCAAGATCTTCAGCTTCATTCTCCCCCTTTGACATCAAGGGAAAAGGGTTATGCTCCCCCTAAGAACATTCTCCCCCTGAATATGAACCAGATCTGCAAAAAAAGAACCATAATCCACCAAACACCATAAATGACCATGAAAGAGATAGAGACATATTGTAGCTATATTCACACCAACATCCATGAACTCCTTCTGTACATCCTCCATAATGCCGACAATGCATTATATGCTCCCCCTGAACCTGTGCCATTCAATCTTCAACCAATCCGCAACCCAGCACATGTATGCATATACCCCAGATGAACCATACGTACAACCATCAATCAGAAGAGTTTCAGCAATAAGATGATGCATCAACTACCCCCAGCTTTTGCCTGAGGTATTCAAAAGTCTCCCTGGGCAATGGTTTGGTGAGTATATCAGCAACTTGTTCCTTAGAAGGAACATACTCCAACTTGACCTTCTGTTCAAGCACTTGTTCCCGGAGAAAATGATACTTGATTGGTATGTGCTTGGTTTTTGAATGCATGACTGGGTTCTTTGAGATGTTGATTGCACTTGTGTTATCACATAAGATGGGAATAGGTGGAGTACAAGTGATTTAAAAATCCTGCAAGGTCTGCATCATCCAAAGGAGTTGAGTGCAGCAAGATGCAGCAGCAACATATTCCGCTTCAGCTGTAGATAAGGCAATCGAACTCTGTTTCTTGCTGAACCAAGGTACTAGTCTGGAACCCATAAAGAATGCACCACCACTTGTGCTCTTCCTGTCATCCACGCTTCCGGCCCAATCTGCATCTATATAAGCATGAAGTGTGAGATCTGTATCTCTAGGATACCATAAGCCATAATTTTGAGTCTCTTGAAGATATTTGAAAATTCTCTTCACTGCTTGAAGATGAGTCTCCTTCGGATTTGCCTGAAATCTTCCAACTATTCCAACTGCATGCATGATATCCGGTCGGGTACCTGTCAAATAAAGTAAACTTCCAATCATAGATCTGTAGGTTGGTTGATGCACTGCTGCAGATTCATCATTTGTACTGAGGCTACATCCTGTGACCATGGGTGTACATACTGGTTTTGCATCTTCCATGCCATATTTCTTCAAAATCTGTTTGAGATACTTGGTTTGAGACAAAAATATCCCTCCTTCTTTTTGTTGGATTTGCAAACCAAGAAAATATGTCAATTCTCCCAGCAAGGACATTTCGAATTCTTTCTGCATCACCAAGGCAAAGCTTTGACTCATAGCTTCTTCATTGTTGCCAAAGACAATTTCATCTACATACACAACAAGTATTAGCAATTTGTCATTTTCAACTTTTATATAAAGATTGCTATCTGCTGATCCTTTTGAAAAACCTTGTTGATGAAGATATTTGTCCAAACGATAGTAGCAAGCCCTTGGAGCTTGTTTGAGACCATAGAGAGCCTTTTTCAATCTGCATACAAGATTTGGATCATTTCCAAGAATGAATCCATCTGGCTGCTCGATGTATACTTCTTTTTCCAAGTATCCATTCAGAAAGGCTGATTTCACGTCCATTTGAAATACTTTGAAGTTTTGAAAGCTTGAGAGAGCAAGGAACATTCAGATGGCCTCAAGTCTTGCAACCGGAGCAAAGGTTTCTTCAAAGTCTATTCCTTCTTGTTGCGCATACCCTTTACAAACAAGTCTGGCCTTGTTTCTAATTACTTCTCCATTTTCATTCAATTTATTTTTGAAGACCCATTTTGTTCCGATAACATTCTTATCCTTTGGTCTAAGAACCAGCTCCCAAGTGTTGTTCTTTTCGATCTGCTCAAGTTCTTCATCCATTGCTTTCACCCAATATTCATCTTTGCATGCCTCTTTCACATTGTGTGGTTCAGTGGAGGAGAGTAATGCCAAATAGCTTGAAGCTTCTGCAATTGTTCTTCTTGTTTGTACACCTGCTTCTTTCTGCCCCACAATCTGAGATTCTGGATGATTCTTCTAAACATATCTGGATGGAGTCTTCTCTTCTATTCTTGTCTGTTCCTCTGGTTCTTCTTGAGGTTCTTCTTCTTCATCATTTTGTCTTTGAGGGTAGCCTTCATCTTCTTCGATGTCTTCATGATGTACTTGCCTAGGAATGTATCCCTTCTCATCAACCACTACATCAATGCTGTCAACAATTCTGCCAAGTCTTTTATTGTAGCACTTGTATGCTTTGCTATGTGGAGAGTAACCAAGAAGAATGCCTTCATCTGCTCTAGGTTCAAGTTTGCCAAGTTGCTCATCAGTATTCTTAATATAACATTTGCTCCCAAATATTTTGAAGTGCTTTACCGAAGGAGTCTCACCACACCAGAGCTCATGAGGGGTTTGAGTGTTGTTCACCCAGACATTTGTTTTGTTGAGTATAACAACCGCAGCATGTGCAGCTTCACCCCAAAAAGTTGCGGGAGTTCCCGACTCATCAAGCATAGCTCGAGCCATTTGTTGGACTGTTCTGTTCATTCTTTCCACAACTCCATTTTACTGAGGAGTTCTAGCTGTGGAGAATTCTCTTCTTATCCCATGTTCTTCACAGAAATTGAAAAATTCATTTGAGGTAAACTCCCCACCTCTGTCGGATCTGAGGCACTTAATTTTGTATCCTGATTCATTTTCAACCAAGGCTTTGAAGGATTTGAATTTTTCGAATGCTTCATCTTTGTGCTTCATAAGTCCTAACCAGACAAACCTGGAGAAATCGTCAATGAATAATATCAAGTATTCTTCTCCTCGAGGTGTCCTTTTCCTGAATGGTCCACATGTATCTGTATGTACTAGCTCAAGAGGCATGCTAGCTGATCCTTCCTTCTCTGGAAAGTTAGTTCTGGTTTGCTTTCCAAACTGACATGATTTGCATATGGTGTTGTCTGGAATTTTGATATCTGGAAGGTCGCGAAATGCCTGATATTTGCATGCTTTCCTTATTTGTGAAAAGTTTAGATGCCCCAACCTCTGATGCCATAACCAGTGTTCATCATCCTTGCTTAGATAGCATTGTTGTTGTCTTCTTCAAATATGTATAGATTATTTGGAGTTCTTTTACCTTTGATCACCGTTTTACCTGTATCAAGATCACGAACAAGACATCCATTTGTTCTAAATATCACCTCGGTTCCTTGATCACACATCTGGCTGACACTTAGAAGATTGTGTTTCAATCCATCAACATACAAAACATTTCCAGCTTTGACCTTTTCTTTTAACTGAGCAATGCCTTTTCCTTTTATAGTTGCAGGAGTATCATTTCCAAAAGAAACTTTCTTTCCTTTTTCTAGAGCAGAATATGATTCAAGTTTTTCTTTATCACCTGTCATATGCTTCGAACATCCACTGTCAATGTACCATAGATTTTCATGTCCCTCTGCATAAAATGCTATCCCACATCTTTCTGTTTGTGGTTCCTTTATTCTCCATGTTTTGGTGCTTGATGCTTGTTCCTTTATCTGCTGAAACCTGCTCCTGCATTCAGAATCTTCATGACCAAAATTATTTCAAATAGAACATTCAACTTCATTTTCAAGAACCGAAAAGTTGTTATAGGTCCTTTTTGTAATCCCGGTCATACTTCTTTGTTTTTGAGCTTCTCTAGTCATGATCGTTTTATATGCAACACATTGAGCTGCCTTGTGACCAAAGTTATGGCAAGAAAAGCATTGTCCATTGAAGAAACTTCTGCGGTTATCAAATCTTTCGGCCAAATGATTGTAATTTCTATTGTCATCCATTCTTGAACCAAATTGAGAAGATTTTACCTGTGGCTGGTTGTAGCTTTTGTTCATCCTTAAGATGGATTGCCCCTGATAGTCTCTGTTTGCAATTCGTCCCTGCTTTACCTGATGGTCTTCATTGTGCTTTTGCTCATTCCTTCTTGCTGCATCAAGATAACTTTTTGAGGTGGATGCTTGAGAAGTTCCTCCATTATAACCCAGACCTGTCTTGTTTAGTGGAGAACGTTGTACATTGATAATCTCATCCAAAGTTTCAGATCCTTTGACAAACTTAAGATTAATGGCTTTTGTTTTCTCAATTTCTTTTCTAAGACCAACAATTTCACCTTCTAATTTTTCAAGATGTTTTTCCTTTTCATCAATTTGAAATTGTAGAGTATCAATGATCATATTCTTTTCTTCTATACATCTCTTGAGTCTAGTAATTTCTTCATAAAGGCTATCCACATCTATAGCATCCATATAATCATCATCTTCAAATGCCATTAACAGTGTATAGCCATTACCTTGTTCATCTTCATCACTATTTGATAGACCATCACTATCTTCATGAGTGTAGTAGCTTTTCTTATTTGCACTCTGTTTCTTTTTCCATCTAGCAGGTTTCTTTCCTTTATCCTTATAAGGACATTTTGCAGCATAATGACCTACTCTTCCACAAGCAAAGCATTTAAAAGGTAACTTACCTCTGAACCTTCCAGAACCCCTTTGAAGATTTCTGACAAAATTTGATTATTCTTCTTCTTCTTCTGGCACGTGACTTGCTTCATAATAATCTCCTTTGCCTGAAGCCTTGAAAGCAGCTTCTCTTCTATCTGATGGACCTCCCTTTCTCATTTCATAAGCAGTTAGAATTCCGTGTAGCTGAGACATAGTAAGAATTCGTAGATTTTCCTTTTCTTCTATTGCAGACACTTTAGATTCAAACTTGGGGGACAATGATCTTAGAACTTTTTCAACCACAATAGCCTCTTTTATTTCTTCACCCAAGTTTTTCATGCAATTAACAATCTCATCTACCCGAAGAAAATAGTTAGCCACACTTTCATCATTGTACATCCTGAGATTCTCATACTGAATCCTGAGAGTTTGAAGTTTAGCACGCTTTACCTGTTCATCTCCTTCGTAGCTCAAGACAATCTTGTCCCATATTTCTTTTGCGGATTTATATTGCATAACCTTTACGAATTCTGTTTGAGATAAGCATCCCAGCAAGGTATTGACTGCTTTAGCATTTGTTTCATATTTCTTCTTTTCGGCCGTATCTGTAGGAGTAGCTGAAGGAAAAGTGTAGCCTGTATCTATGATATCCCAAACTTCTGTACCAAGAGATTGAAGATAGGCAGTAACTCTTACCTTCCAATAATTGAAGTTTGTCCCATCAAAAATTGGTGGCCTGATTGATGCTTCCCTCTCGTAGTTGCTCGTGATGAATGATCTTCCTTCAAGCGATCAAGCTTCTCCGAAGGACCTGCTTTGATACCAATTGTTGGAAATAATACTGAGAGGGGGGGTGAATCAGTATTATCAAGTTCTTTTCACAAATCTTCCTTATTTATACTTTGAATTATTTTGCATATCAGTACCATAAAATAATGAGCATGAACAAGAAAAACAGATAGTCACACCAAAGAACACCAGATATAAGGTGGAAACCCAATGTGGGTGAAAAACACCTGCTGCAATATGTCTCTATCTTCTTTCAAATTAGAAACTCCTTTTACAATGATTTTGTACTGGTGCAGTCCTTTACCAGTACGCAGGCTGCAACCTGCAGAAAGCTACAACTCTCTCTCGTTTTCCAGTCTCTCCTGGAAGGGAGCTACAACCCCCTACTTCTTTTCTTTCAAGGACCACTTTTCATAAATTTTCAAACTGGATCCATAAACATCAAAGGATCATCAAGTACATGTAAATTACACAGTCAACTGCAGTAACCAGATCAACAATGACAGAACTAAACCCAGAACACCTTATCAACAGAAAAATTCAGTCAACAGAAGATCTTAAGACAGATACGCAGTTTTTCTTTCTCTGGCCTGCGTCGCTACGCACTTCACCTTCTGTTTCCCTGCGTATATCCGCAGAGAGCCTGATCAGAGCATTGCCACTTGAGGGTGTTGCCATCAAGTACAACATCTGTAACATAGAGCCATACCAGAATCATAATGCCAACAGAAACATCACAAAATTTTTTTTTATAGTGAAAATGCCACGATGACCTGTTTGGAGCAGCGAAACCCTAGAATCCAAAGCTCTGATACCAAATGTTATGAAACCAGCTCAAGAAAAGATAGATCAACGCCTTAGAATTCAGCCTCTTCGAGGGGGCAACCTCCTTTACATTACGTAAATGAACAATTCTTGGATGATTCAAATGACAAAACCTCCTTTCTATATATAGGAGTCTAAGGAGTCACAATATAATCCAGCCGACCTAACAATAATAATATAAAGCCACAAAAATAACAATAGAGGGATTCTATGGGGCACAGAAATAAAAATATGGGGGTAATAGGGGCACAACAATATAAATAAGGGGTATAACTACAATAGTAATGGGGTAATCACTAGTATTATAGGGACCCAACATTGCCCTATTGAAATTTGATTTTCTTTAGAACTGAAACATGTCTTGCATCCTTTAATAACCATTGGTTTCCATTATGTTTCTTTATAAAAACTTTACCAAGTTTCCTATCAGGTTTGGCATGGAATGAAGCCCCTGAATCTACTACCCAGGCATCAATAATATTTTCTATTGAAATAATCAAAGCATCTTGCAACACATCACTTTTTACGTTCGCTTCTTGATTGTTATCTTGATGTCCATCTCCTTCTTTTCCCTTTCGAGACTTACAATATTTCTTCAGGTGTCCTTTCTTCCAGAATTTCTAGGACACTATCCCCAATCTGGATTTGGATCTTGCTTTTCTTAACTTACTTTGATTTCCTGAGCTCCTTCCTCTTTCCATTTTTCTTCCCCTTTTCTCTGCAGTCAAAACATTATTTGGTCATCGAAGCTTTTTCATCGTGTTTCCTCGTTAAGGATAACACCAACAACATCATCAAACTTTAAAGTACTATATCTAAAAACATAGTTACTAATAGACATGACTAAGCCATTCCAACTTTCTCGCAATGATCATAGAAACAATAATGCCCTAACTTTATCATCAAAATTTACCCCTACAAAACTTAATTGACTGGAAATCATGTTAAATTCATTTAAATTATCAACAAAAAATCCACCTTCTGACATCATATTAAATAAATGCATCTTAAGAAATACCTTATTTGAGGCCAAGGGTTTTCCATATAGTTTGGCTAATGTTTTCATTAAAACTTTTGTTGTCATTTCCTTTGAAATTTTGAATGCCACCGATGCTGCCAAACACACCAATATTGTTCCTAGTGTTAAAATATGCAATTGTGGTCAAATTCCACTTTGGAAAACTCATTTTATGGAGATGATTATTACATTGAATTCTTCTTTTCGAGAGGACCAAAATTGACGTAAATATCACTCAAAATAGATAAGGGAAAGTGTACCTATGAAGAAAATCCCACATATGCATATTTGATAAGGTTGGCCCTAAAGAAAAGTGGACACCCTTGGAAGGATATAAATACAAGTGACCTCTACCTAATTTGGATATCATCATGATACACTCTTCTATCTAGGTTTTTGTCTTGAACAGGTTTGAAGCTCATTCGTAGAGGAACAAAGTAGGGTCCAAAGCTCACATTTTTGTTTTAGGGTTTTGGGCCTCAGTAGTAGGAACGTGACAGAGAGATCTCCATTGCAATCTCTCACTACTAGGCTCATCCATGCGACTGAAGCATCCCATTCGCACACACAACTCATCCTCTGTGCAACCAGTATACAGGGTTTCAGAATCTCAGTTGCAGACTGCAGTCGCTCGCTTGTAGGTTCTAGAGAGCGACTAGAAGCTTCCCAATCACACACATGACTCCTCCTCTATGTGACCAAGACCTAAGTGTTGAAATTTCAGTTTTTTGAATATTTCTCTCAATTACTACAATGTTCAATAGTTGACCACAGACAATGATAGTTCATTACAGGCTTTAGAATCAGGGTTTTAAGTATAACCATGATTGGGTTCATATCATAGATATTTTTTAGTTGATTTTCGATGCATAGTTGTATGGATGAATATATGGATCATTGTAATCCCTTTTGTTGAATCATTCAATGCCAATCTAATAAGAAGAAGAATTTCAAAGGGTTTTCCCCATAGCGGGTTTTTCCCTGGTCTCTGACCAATCCTGGTGTCTCTATGTGTGAATGCTTTTCTTCTATTGTTCCTTTATGTTCTGCTGCATTGATGATGATGATATTGTTCTTTCTACATAGTTGCATATATTGATGAATAGTGATGTAAATATGAATAATGTTATGATATTGTGGGGTGAACTTAATTTGGTAATTAAGAAATGCAATTATCAAATCAAAGAACAATATAGCCTTAAGAAAAACTAACATGGTATCAGAACTGGGCTGAAGAAAAGTCATGGAGATCACCCCTATGATGACACCCTTGATGGAAGCAAGAGAGTATGGAGGAGACCTAAAAGAATACTAGGGTTTGAAGATAACCTTACGCAATTTGTGTATTAGAGTTTGATGGATACTATGAGGTGAGGGTTTGAGAGAAACCTTGGTTTATGGCAAAGATTTGAGATATGAAATCTAGAAACTCTAGCATGGTCTATGTAAAAATACTCGAGCACTTGTGATAGATCTGATGAAGCCCTAGTGGGAAAGTTTCTATTAGGCTTGGTTGCTGATGAAGTTGATGAATATATATTGAAGGCATCAAGTGGACTATGGATAGTGATGGCTCTTGAAGGCTAGTTCAAGAGGGAGATGATCACTTCTCATTGAAGATAAGTACTTTTCAATTTATGATGCTCTGTTGTGTCTATACTTTTGTTTTTGTACTTATTGATCTGATTATTGTGTTGATCATCACTTATACTTCCTGCATGTACATTTGAGTATTTGGATGCTTCTAACTTCTTGATGAGATGCAACAAGTGGATCCTTCATAAGGATCATCTGAGATGCAGGAAATATGGCTAGTGCAAGAAGAGAAGAACTATGTAAAATAAGAAGGTGCGTAGGTATTTGAATACTACAAGGTATACATGGTATGTTGTTTCAAAGTTATGTTTCAGCTTCAATATTGGTTGCAAGGTAAGTCCTAAGGTATGATCAGAATGTAATATTCTCAAATGGCTCCTGCATGCATATTAAAGTGATTTGGATTCATGGTTCCTAAGATGAAATGATGCACTTAGTAGTAAGCAAGAATTTTATCCTTTGGACATGATGGACTTCTCTTTGATATATTAGTATACTTTATGTTTGGCTAACATCTATCATTTTGGATATCTTAATCGCATGAAGAAGGCTAGCACCTTGATTCTAAGAGATGGTAACTTGATACTATTGATAATGTTTGTAAAAAGCATGGTAGCCATGATTATAGAAGTATAACAATGAGATTGATATTCAATATCTTTTGATGGCCATGGTTATGTTTTGATTTGTTTAGTAATTATGGCATATGGTAAAATTGAATGCCCCGACTTTATGGATAGAGTTATGTGACAAAGAAGTAATGTTGTGATCATGATTCAAGTAGTATACTCCTATTAGCTACTTGACACTAACTATTAATGAAATATTGATGTCATAGTAGATGCTAACATATATGACCATGATGAATATGTGATATAGTCTGACTTTATGATCTAACAGATTTGTTGATGCCTGAAAATGTTATAGACAAATTGATGACTTGAATGAAGATGACTGAAGTGGTTTCCCATTGAAAGGGAGAATATCTCCATAAGATCCTTACTCCTATTATCATTTGCATTATATGTATATTCTTTATTGTTGAAGTATGATTTATGGGAATGAATAAACAAATATTTGATATTTTTGGCCTACAACAAAGTTCTGACCTGAGAAGAGATATTTTCCCTTACTCTAAGCCTCATTTGCACGTAAGCAAGCTTACAGGTGTGACTTTAGCCTCTCAGTTGCACAAAAGTAAGGTCAAGGGTGTGACTCTAGTCTCCCAACCGCTCGGAGGAAGGCCTATGGGTGTGGTCATTCCTATAGGACACAAAATTGAGATTTTGTGCATAAAATCAGAAGTGTACTCGAGGGATGTCAGTCCTACAGACATGGAGCAGAAAACAGGAAGTTATATGAGTAGGGAAGTTTGAATGTTTGACTTACTATAATATGAATATGTAGACTGAACTTGTCTTTGCAAGTGACCGAGATATTCATATAGATATGTCATTATTATTTAACCATTGAAGTTGTGTTGCAAGAGTTTGACTAGATTTGGCTGACTAATATAGATAATTAGTATTTGAAGTTCTAACATGATGCTTGATAATGATTTAGAAGTTTGACTTGATGATTGAGATATGTTTTGAACTATATATCTCACAATGACAACGAATGAGGGATTTGATGACTAATGATTTGATTTGACAACTAATGATTTGAAATTTTATATAGGCATAACAACTTTCAATGACTTATATTGGTATTTTGTGTTGACATCATTAGCTTTGATTCAGTGGTTGAAGCATTGACAATTGTGATTCAATATGAAGTAATCTCACAATAAATTGATGGAACCTGTATGACTTATTATCGGTGTATGCATTTGCATCTAGTGACTTATATTATCATCATGACAATGACTTGATGAGATTTGGATTGATATTGTTTGGTAAATGACAATTTGTTGATAGATAAAATCACAACTTGATGTAAGCTCCAAGAGAATTTGTTACATTGATATTGATGATTTTTATATTATTTTTGATTTGGCATCTAAACTTTGATAAGTTGACTTAGTTGATTTGATTGCATGATATTGATTTCTGTAAGGCTAAGCATATTTCTTTGGTGAAGTGTTATGCTTGCAGAAATATTTGTATGAAGAAATCTCCCCAATCCTAGTATGTTTGCATTGACAAATTAAGCTAGGATGATGTGTCGATCCAAACCTCTACTTCAAAATGGGTCCAAGGTATGTCTTTGATTTTGGTTTTATATATTGATGGTCTACTCCTAATAGGTAATGAGTCTCTGGTGATCAAAGTAAGAGGGAGATGGCCTCTGAAGTTTGAAATGAAGAATCATGGAATCTTGAAGAGAAAATATATATCATCAAGCTATTGAAGAATTTTTGGAAAAGTAAAAATTCATGAATCCTTGGACACTCCAATTGAATTTCAAGAAGTCATGAAGAGATATTGTTGAACTTGACTTGGAAACTAACGGTTGATTGAAGCATTGATGTTTTGCTTGAAAACCCGTCCATATAGAACTTGAAAAAATTCATGATTGAGCCCCTTCATATACATTGAGTTGCCACCAAGCACCATTCAAAATATTTGTATGGGATGATCTATTTTTGGTAATACATTCTTCCTGTGATATGTGACTACTTGGATGTTTTGATGATGATTGGGGTTGTTATTGATGAGTTGAGCACATCTGAGTGTTGACTTTGTATGAGATCTGCCATGATGTTTTTGGATGAGAGGTCCATAGCTTTAAGCATGGCCAAGGTTGAGTACGAAGTTGTTGGCATGGCTAGTTGTGATGTAGGATGAAGAAGCTCTTTGGAGAGACATTTGAGCAAGTTCTAGTTATGACATGGATCCATTATGATGAAAAAAATGGAAACTGATTAGCAAATAATTCCGCATATAATTGATAGTGAGACACATTCATTAAGAATGTGTTGTTGTATGAGACAAGCTTAGGCTTATGGATGGCACCTCCTTGAGAGGGAGGATGACTATGGTATTCTTTTTATGATATGTATATTTTTGTTATAATATAATATTTGATTTGATGTCTTGTATGAGAAAGAGACAATTGTTATTGAGACCTGATGACCACCATATATGAGCATGATGACATGTTTTTGATCCACATAGAGCATCGTTGATTGAGAACACTGAGCTATCTCTTCCGACCTATCTGAGCTCCCAGGGTGAGGAATTGAGATGGAGGGCTCCTGGGGTTGAGGGATATATAGACAATAAGGTCGTAGATGTTGCTCCCTTATCTGTCACCCATAAGGTTGGAGATGTTTCTCCCCTATCTTGGTATTTGCATAGTATACCACAGTTGGCATCATACCCACAAGCTGGGCTTGTTGGGAATATCACTCCCCGTCTGGACAATGGGTTGACAGTGTACTTGGGGTGTACAATCCAAGATGATTATGACGTAGGTGTTCTACCATATGACTCACGAGGGTCAATGTTGGGAAGATCGGTAAGAAATAGGATGGGTTGAGTAGTAGCTCCCCTATATCACCTATTGCTTGATATGGGGTTGTAGATGTTTAGCTCCCCCATGAGATTCCCGGTTGAGATGTGCTCCTCGATGTGGTTCCATGTTGAGATGTGCTCCATGATGATATGCTCTCTAATGATGATGCAGGTCATATATTTAACTCCCCACTAATGTTTCTAGGGTGGTATCTGTTAGAAATTTATATATTACAGAGCAATGGAACACATAAAATATTGCAGAAATATATACACAGAAAACACATAAAACAAGAGAGACACAGATATACATGGTTCACCCAGTTTGGGCTACGTCCATGGAGAAACAGCCAATCCTTATTTTTATATTATCCAGCAAACTGAAGAGATACAACCTATAGCAGATCCATTGTAACTCCCTCTTCGCTCTCAATCTCCTCTCTCTTCCTCACTCAGAATACAGATCTACATAGACGCAATACAATTCCCTCATATATAGTGAGGGGTTTCCTTCTAGGGAAAAAGCCCTAAATTAAACATAACTTCTACCGTCAGATCATCCGCTTAATGAATGGCCTAGATTGACTAGAAATTACTATACTTTTATAAGGAAATTTTACGTCCGTTTTTAGCTTCGGGGGGGGGCTGTCCTCGAACCCCCGCAAGGGGGAAAAGTCCCCCCCATGAGGAGGGGTGTACAATCTTCTTGGGGTATACATTCGGTTGAAACCTTTGAATACAGAAGATAATCAAGCTCCACACCCAATAATCTCCCACTTGGACACTGATTATAACAACTCCACCGCTGCTTCATTTGCTAGACAATGACTCCACTTTAGACCTAGCTGTTTCTCATCTTCTTCATAATAGTTGAAGACTAATTGAAATTGAGCAGACTCTCAGTTTCTCCCTGGTTACAACTTTTTTTAGCATATCTGTAGGATTCTAGCTAGTGTGTATCTTTTCCATCTTCAACTGTCCATCTTCCAATGTTGACCGTATGAAATGGTACTTGAGTTGTATATGTTTAGTCTTGGAATGAAATGCAGAGTTCTTTGCAAGATGTATGAAACTCTAACTGTCACTGTATAACCTTCCCAACTCCTGCTTCTTACCCAATTCATCCAGGAAACCTTTGTAACCAAATCATTTCTTTACTAGCCTATGTAGCAGCAACATACTCTGCTTCTATTGTTGAAAGTGCAACAATAGTTTGGATTTTTGAAACCCAACTGACAGTTGTTCCACCTACAGTAAATACATATTTTTTAGTGCTCCTCCTGTTATCTTTGTCACTTGCCATATCTGCATCAACATATCCCTGTAGAGAAATGTTTGAACCACCAAAGCATTATGATTGATTTGTGGTACCTCTCAAATACGTGAGAATCCATTTCACCGCCATCCAATGTTCTTTTCCTGGATTGTTCATGTACCTGCTTACAACTCCCACTGCATGTGAAATATCAGGCCTTGTGCAAACCATTGCATACATTAAGCTTCCAACTACTGATGCATATGGAACTTTAGACATATGAGCCATTTCTTCCTGAGTCTTGGGACATGCCTCCTTACTTAATTTGAAATGGCTAGCCAAAGGTATACTAATTGGTTTTGCATTCTGCATATTAAACATTTTCAACACCTTTTCTATGTACTCACTTTGAGACAATGTTAATTTGCGATTCTTCCGGTCTCTAGTTATTCTCATACCAAAGATTTGTTTTGCAGCACCCAAATCCTTCATTGCAAATGAGTTCGTCGATTTCCTTTTGAGCACATTTATTTCCTGCATGTTAGAACTTGCAACAAGCATGCCATCTACATACAATAACAATATAATATAGCTACCATCATTTTGCCTTTAGAGATAAACACAATGATCAGAGTGACACTTAGTATAACCTTGTTCAGACATAAACTTGTCAAATTTTAGATGTCACTGCCTTGGAGCTTGTTTTAAGCCATACAAGCTATTCTTCAACCTGCACACTAGTTTCTCCTTCCCTTTTACCTCATATCCTTGTGGTTGCTGCATATATATCTCTTCCGCCAAATCCCCATGGAGAAAGGTTATCTTTACATCTAACTGCTCAAGATGCAAATCTTCAGCTGCTACTAGACTTAGAATAGTTCTGATTGAAGTCATTTTCACAACAGGAGAAAATATCTCATCAAATTCTATACCATTTTTCTGTGCAAACCCTTTCACCACAAGTCTAGCTTTATACCTTTTTCTACCTCCATCATCTTCCTTCAACTTGTAAACCATTTATTCTGCAATGTTGTTTTACCTGCAAGCAACCTAACTAAGTCCCAAGTCTGGTTATTTGCTAAGGAGTCCATCTCTTATTTCATGGCTTGCTCCCACTTCTTCCTGGTTTCTACCTGCACTGCTTCTTCATGACATTCTGGTTCACCAGAATCAGTCAACAATACATAATATAATGAAGGAGAGTATCGTTCACGGGGTCTACTTATCCTGGTAGATCTTCTAACACCACTTTCAGGTGTTTGAAGTGCTTGTTGCTGTTGTGGTTGTTGTTGTGGCTGTTGATCATTATGATTTTCAGGCACCATCACTTTTTCTGTGATCTCGTCAAGCACTGTGTATTCTCCGTTTTCTTTTTCCTGTTGTTGATCCTTATACAAAGCCTTTTCATTGAATATGACATCTATGCTCCTAATGATTTTGTGTTTTTCATAATCATAAAAGCGATAACCAAAATCATTAACACCATATCCAATAAAGGAAAATTTCTATGATTTTGCCTCAAGCTTTATTCTATTTTCTTTATTAATGTGGACAAAGGCTTCACAACCAAAAGTCTTTAAAAAAGAGTAGTTTACATTTTTACCTGTCTATGCCTCCTACGGAATACCACCATCCAAAGAACTTGAAGGCCCTTTGTTTATTAAATAAACAGTAGTATCTACAACATCTGCCCAAAACTGTAAAGGCAATCCTACAGGTAATCTCATGCACCTTGCATGCTCCATGATTGTCCTGTTCATCCTTTCTGACACACCATTTTCTCGTGGTGTTCTTGGAATTGTCTTCTCTCTACGAATTCCATTCTCAGAACAATACCTATCAAACTCTTTGTTGCAATATTCACCTCCATTCTCTGATCTGAGACACTTCAAACTTTTTCCTGTCTCATTTTCAACCAAATCTTTCCATTTCTTGAAAGTATCAAATACATCAGATTTATTTCGAATACAATAAATCCAGGTTTTTTTCGTTGCATCATCAATAAAAGTAACATAATAACGAGAGCCACCAAGAGATGATACTTGAGCAGGTCCCCATACATCTGTATTCACAAGCTATAATTTTTCGCTCTTCTTTTCTTTCCCAACTCTAAGGAATCTGACTCTCTTATGTTTTCCATAAACACAATTCTCACAGAATTCTAAATCAACATGCTTCAAACTTGCCAACAAATTTCTTGAGTGAAGAATATGCATCCCCTTTTCACTCATGTGCCCAAGCCTATGATGCCACAATGCCGTATCTTCTCCTGTAGAAGGTAAAGCATTAACAGAATTAGAAATACCATTACATAAATACAATGTACCAACCTTTCCTCCTTTCGCTATTACAAGGGATCCTTTAGTGACCTTCTAGTTTTTATCTGTGAAAGTAGTTACGCAACCTACACCTCCCAACTGCCCTGATGAAATCAAATTTTTCTTCAGATCTGGAACATGCCTTACCTCCTTCAATAGCCATTGATTTCCATTCTGTTGTTTTATGAAAATTGTACCCATTCCAACGATTTTACAAGGTTTATCATCACCCAATCGAACCTATCCAAAATCTTCTTGAACATAATCATGAAGATGTATAAAGTGTGGCATGGAATGAGGCCCCTGAATCTACCACCGAGGCATCAATAATATCTTATAATGAAAGAATCAAGGCATCTTGCAACACATCACCTGTTACATTCACTTCATGATTAGTTTCTTGTTGTGTGTCTCCTTCTTTTCCCTTCCAAGATTTGCAATCTTTCTTTAGGTGTCCTTTCTTCTCGCATTTCCAGCACACTATCCCCGATCTGGACATGGATCTGCCTTTTCTTGACTTACTGCGATATCCTGGGCTCTTTCCTCTTTCCATTTTTCTTCCCCTAGTCTTTGTAGTCAAAGCATTACCTGATGTCTCACCAGAGATTTTTCGTTGCATTTCCTCGCTAAGGATTGCATCGACAACATCATCAAACTTTAAAGTACTAGTTCGAGAGACAGAGTTACTAATGGCCATAACTAAACCATTCTAACTTTCTGGCAATAGCATATAAATAACAGAGCCCTAACTTCTTCATCAAAAGTTACCCCTATAGAACTTAACTGACTTGTAACTGTATTAAAATCATTTAAATGATCAACAACAGATCCACCTTCTTACATCTTCATATTAAATAAAATCTTCATAAGAAATATCTTATTTGAGGCCGAGGGTTTTTCATATAGTTTGGCCAATGTTCACATTAAACCCTCTATTGTCGTTTCCTTTGAAATATTAAATGCTACTGACGCTGCTAGGCACACCCGTATTGTTCGAAGTGCCTTTTTGTCGAGAATATTCCATTCTGTGTATGTCATGCTCATCAGCTTCTTTGTCTTTCCGCTTAATGGTAGGTACAGATCTCTTTGATATAGATAATCTTCCATCTGCATCTTCCACAGCTAGTAGTTTTGGCCGTTGAATTTTTTGACCCTAAACCTACCATCTTCTGCCATTGCTCCCACTCGAACCAAGAACCCTTCTCTCCTACGAGTTTATTATCCAAATAGACCTTCGGCTTTGATACTAGTTGTTAGAAAGTTATATATTACAGAGCAATGGAACACATAAAATATTGCAGAAATATATACACAAAAAATTCATAAAACAAGAGAGACACAGATATATGTGGTTCACCCAGTTTGGGATACGTCCACAGAGAAACAGCCAGTCCTTCTTTTTATATTATCCAGCAAACTGAAGAGATACAACCTACAACAGATCCGTTGTAACTCCCTCTTCGATCTAAATCTCCTCTCTCTTCCTCACTCAGAATACAGATCTACATAGACGCAATATCCATCTCTTCCATCTTCCCGCTAATGTTTCTAGGGTGGTATCATTGGGCTCCCAATTATAAGAGATTTCGAGTGGTAGCAGTGGCTCCCCGATGGATACAAGGTGGTAGATTGAGCTCCCCTCCCATGTCAAATTCTTTTTTTTTTTGGATTCGAGAATGTTCATCATATGAACAGGGAAAATCAAGACATGAGAATTAATAAGTAAGAGATGAATCAAGATGAATAATGATGATACGTGATGATGAGATACTTGTGATTGAATGTGATTTGATGAAATGATACACATGACATAATGCAGGTGGAATTCTCCCTAGTTGAGAGGGGGTGTTAAAACATGAAACTACAGTCAAATTCCACTTTGGACAACTCATTTGATGAATGTGACGATTTCATTGAATTCCTCTTTTAGAGAGGATCACAATCGACGAAAAAATCACTCAAAATGGATAAGGGAAATTTCACTTGTGAAGAAAATCCCACATATGCATATTTGATAAGGTCGACCATAAAGCAAAGTGGACACCCTTGGAAGGTTATAAATACAAGTGAATTCTACCTCATTTGGACATAATCATGAGACACTCTTCTATCTTGGTTTTTGGCTCACACAGGTCTGAAGCTCGTTCGCAGAGGAATAGGTTCGCTCGAAGATGAAACTTTAGGGTTTGAAGCTCACATTTATGTTTTAGGTTTTTGGGCCTCAATCACAGGCACAAGACAAAGATATATCGACTGCAACCACTTGCTACCAGGCTCATCAATGTGACTGAACCATCCCAGTCACACACACAACTCATCCTCTGTACAACCGACATCTAGGGTTTTTGAATCTCAGTTGTAGACTGCAGTCGCTCATTTGTAGGCTCCAAAGAATGACTGAAAGCTTCGCAGTCACACACATGACTCCTCCCCCATACGAATGAGACCTAAATATTGAAATTTCAGTTGTCTGAATATTTCTCTCAATGACTGCAATGTTTGGAAGTTGACAAGGCATCTGCAGCTTCACGAGGATGTATGATTCTTTCACCTGTGTCTCTAGGAATGGAGTCAATACACCACAGACTGTTATGACATTAATCTTGGAGAGGTATAACTTCAACTCACCTTCTCCACGTCCCACACAGACCACCAAAAATCCTTTGGGAACCTGAAGACACTTGGAAGAACCAATTTCATGGATCAAGTACATCAAAGAAGTTTTATCCAACATATACTTTGACATCTTCATAAATAAATGTTCTTGACATACGACATCAAGTATTTTTTTCTCACACATGACATGTTCATAATGAAATTTTCTGAAAATGAAAATGTCATCCAAATAGACTATCCTGTCTAGAAATGGCTTCAACACATCTTTCTTCATATGCATAAAAGTAGTAGGAGCATGAAAAAACCGAAAATCATAACAATCTATTCAAACAAACCTTGCCTGGTTTTGAATGTCGTCTTCCCTATATCTCCTTCAACAACTCTACTTTGATGAAAACCACTTCTTGAATCCCATTCAAGAAAATCCTTACCATTCTTCTTAGGCACCAAAACAAGAGGTGCACCATATGGTAAAGGAGTAGGCCATGATCCTTTTATTCAACAATCCTTGGATTTGCGTCTTAATTTTTGCACCTTCCATCACTGACATCCTATACATGCTAATGTTAGGAAGAAGACACTTTTGTTGCAACTGTATCTCAGGTTGGATTCCTCTCTTGGGAAGTAATCCTTTTGATTCCTGAAACATTTCATCAGTTTGGTTAACAACGTCAACCAATTTAGATTTCAAATTCGAATTACAACCATCATACGCTTCATAATCAATATCATTCTCGGGTTTGATCATGAGAAGCACAATATTCTTGCTCGAATTCACCAGTCTTTTCATCTACCCTGCATTAACAATCGAAAGATTTGTTTTTTTGCTATGAGCTCTCACAATATATTCTACTCCATTTTTGAATACATGATATTTGTTTTCGGATCTATGGAAGATAGCTTTTCTGTCATAAAGGTACGGACTGCCCAAAACGATTCCACAGATATCCAATGGCACAACGTCAAGCTCCACTTCATCTCTGAATTTTGCAGTGATGTATAATTTCAGTTTACACTTTCTCATAACCTACAATTATGCATTGTCACATACCCATCCGAGCGGATACAATTTATGATGTGGAACGATTTCCAAATTTAAACTCTTGACAATGTTTTATGAGATAAGATTGGCTTGAGAACCGATATCAAACAACATATCAATCTTATTATGTTTTGAGATTACCCTTATATGAAACAATTATATTCTCCTCTTTTCATTTGGAGTTTCATTTTGTGAGTTTGAAGAACTAGTGCTGGCAATGGGTTCCTTTCCTTGAAACCCCATGGTTGTGATTTTTGTTTCATCACTCGATTCGGATCCCAAATCCTCTTCTTGAGTTATTGCAGCTGTCTTTTCTTTTCCTTTGTTGTTGAATTTCTTTGGTTTCATTTCGGGATGAAGCTTCCAACAATGAGCTTCAACATGACCCTCTTTGGAATAATGTTTACATATTGTTTTTAATGGATGCATTTTTCTTCCCCTTGAAACCCTTTTCTTTCTCTTTACCCTTATTTGGCTTTTTACTACCTTCTTCTAGGGTGTTTTTCCCTCTTGCCTCAAGATGAGTGGCTTACACACACACATCATCTAGATTATTGGGATTAAACATTAAGATAGTATTCCTAAGGTAAATGTGTAAACCCCCTATGTACTTCAACAAAGTTTCATGTGATTGAAAATCTACACCTAACATCAAAGACCTTTTTTATGATTTCTTAGGTGTAATCTTGCACATTTTGATGGCTTTCTGCATATAAGCTAGAGGGTAGAATTTTCTTTTGATTGCAGTAATGAAATCATTACGAGAAATAGATATTTTATCGTGTTTTTTAATCTCCTCGTGAGTCTTTCATTCCCACCATACAAGTGTTGCACCCTCCATTATCATGGAAGCTAGTTGAATCTTTATGTCATCCTCTTGAAGGTTTTGAATCCTATAATAGACCTCCAACTGACGAATCCAATTATCAAGCTTCTTTGCATTCACTTCACCATTATACATGGGCAACTCAAATTTAACATCAAGTTTTAAAAAAGGTGATTTACCATTTCCTTTTGAAGAATGATGATGAGTATGAGTAAGGGTTGTGTTAGTGGAAGAGTGTGAAGATGCTTGTGTAGAAGAAGATAAAGAAGATGGTGGAGAGGGTGGAGGTTTGTCTCCATTCCTATTACCTCCTCTTGAAGAGCCTTCTCCTTTGGGAGGTTTGGAAATTTCTCCTTGCAACCTATTATTCCTCTCTTCATAGAGGACCTTCACCATCTCTGTCATATCAAATAAAGCCTTTCTGAAGGTCTTCTCATCTACTGTCATGTTTGTAGGTTCTCCTTCATGAGAAATGATCTCTGGAGTCTCAACTGCAACTTGAGGCTAAACTAGTGTTGAAGATTGTGGCAACCTTGCTCTTCTTCCTCTTGACCCAACTTCAAGGCTTCCAACCAGCTTTCCTTCACCTCTTTTGATTTTTAACCTTGTAAGCATGACATAAACTTGCAAGCAATTAAATCCTTCTTTCACAAAACAAAACCTAGTGCTCTGATACCAAATTGATCTTATTTAGAATATTAGTTTTCAGTGCTAAGATCTTCCTCAGATTATAAACAAAATTCTTTCATTGTGCTTAAGGATTCATCAATTTTTGCAAGTAAAATGAAGAGTTTTTATGTTAATTTTATGAGAAATTTAACATAAACCAGAAACTGAACAACATCATAAACATGTACAAAACATCATAAAAAACACATTACAACAAGCACATGATAAAAGAGTTCACCCCTCCTGGGCTACGTCTCCTTGGTCCAGGTTCCAATGGCTTGGGCCTCTCTATTATGCTCAAAAGTGTAAAAATCTATGTTTACAATGCTCAAATGCTTCTGAAACCTACTCCAATCAGTCTAGAATGTCCAAAAATGGCTATCTAGCCTCTTTTTGCATCCAATTTGATGAAAAAATGAAGACGTTATGACTTCCCCTTGTTCTCCCATTATTTGCTCCACAAATTGCCCCATTTCTGACACAATCGTACAAATTAGCCCCAAAAACGCGCTAACTGGGTGAAAATCTCACCACACAGTGGGCCATAATCTGTCAACTGACTGTCTTATTGCAAATCGCAATCGACAAGGACCGGCAGGCTTAAGATTTGTGTAGGTGGTGGGTGATTATGCGATTGCGATGTGGCGGACCCATCGACACTATAAACAGGAACCGATAAACATCTCACATCCGAGAACTTATCGTAAATCTCAGTTTGGAAGTGAATCGACGGGTAATCATAATGCAGTACTCTGTTTTCCTCTGGTGTGAAATTTTGATCTGTGATCCATCGCATTGTAACTCTAGGTATTCTAGGGCCGATTTCCCGTAATGCCTTCCCTTTGCCCATGTGCGATTGTAATCCATTGCATCGCGCCTTCTGTCGATTCTTGAAAGCCCTCCCACCTGCCTTATCGCATCACACCTTGGCTATTCTGGGGCCGATTTTTAACATCGACACGCTTGCGATTGCGATTTGCAACATGCAGGGGCCAAGGGTGACTTGCCACTTGGTGCCTCCTTATTCGCTGAAGGACCTTGCCACATCATCCATTCCTACCATGTGTCCAAGTCAAACCTAAAGTTTGACTTGTTCTAACTTTTGCATATGATCTCGGATTTGAGTGTCATTCACACTGTTGGAATCAGAATGACGAGCTCTTCAATCTGAAGCTAAGTTTATCAAGATTCTGATAATTTGATTTTTGATCTAAGTTTGAGCACCTGATCACCATGTGAACCCAAATTTTCATTATATTCAAGAGGGAAAAATCCTTAAATTCCCATACTTGTGGAAATTTTAAAACTCGAACATAATTTCTTCATAATCAATGGATTGGTAAAAAATTGTAGGTCCCTTCCAAATAATTATTTAGTTAACCAATCCTTTAGAAAGTTCCATCTTGGCTAGAATCCTATCCATTTCCATATAATCTGAGTCACAATAAGAATTTTCTTTTTCATAGAATAGTTCTAAAGCATTTTTATTTCTCGAAAACCTCCTTAGATCACAAAATTAAGGGAACCCATAATATGATGGCCCTGAATGAAAAAACAATGGGGTGGGTTGACCGAGAATAAAAATCCAAGTATCATTTTAAGGTATAGGGGCTGCATCCCCAACTTTTATCTCTTTTAAATAATCTTGTCTACATATGTTGTAATCTTGAGACTCCAAGCTAGCCATCCCTTCACCCAAACCAACTATGAGGAGGGTATCCTAACAAAGGCCCAAAAATTACCATTGTTAGAGATTTTAGGGTGTTTCACCATAAACCTACAATGGTTGAATCCTCTCCATTCTATCATGTAGCTTAATATCTTCGCCCCAATTTTAAATTAACAACCTCCAATTAATGCTTAATGCATTTACATAATTTCCTTGGTTTTCTTGGTCTTATCGGCCACAAACCTTCCTGATAAAAATCCATATAATCAAACGGGAAGGCATCACTCATAAGATCACTAGTTAGCATCAAAATGTTGAAGCACTAAGTTGGAATATTCCCACACCATCACTCTTGCCACAATATAAAGAGCGGACCAAAATTGACATCAAATCGAAAGGTACCAAATAATTTGGATTGAATGTGTGGATAAATACTCTGGTTTCAAGGGAAATTTCACTAACGGTTCTGCATGCAGAGAATAATCTCCCTAAGACACTAAATGTTTCAAAATTTTCTTGGCTAACACCATCTTGATCTAGCTTGATTTCATAATGGGATTGATCGACTGAGCCTAACATTATATCACACAAAGATACCAAGTTGCAAATTTGGTTGTTGGTCTGGGCTCTAGTTAGTTCTCCTAAGATGGCTACTATCTCCTCTTCTAGAGGTTGGGACCATATCTTCATGGAAAATATTGAGGGAGAGTTAAGAGCATAAGGATTATCCATTGGGTTGGACAAGATGTACTGGCCCTTTAGTGAATAATTAGTTTGGAAAATCAACTAAATATTCCTCCATAATCATTCTTCATGGTTTCAAACCTATCACTTGAAAACCCTATCTCAATGACCCTTAGGCCTATGTAAACCCTAGGCATCTAGTGCATTCCCTGAAAAGCCATGTCAATTTCTTCTCCCAACTCAATCTACCATGCCCTCCTTCAAAAAGAAAATCTATGATTATTGTTGCATGATTATGGCTAGCATTTCATCTCTAAAACTCTAGTCTTTCATATGATACACTCTACAAAATCAAAGAAATTTTTCTCTAGGGTTAGTCTATCAACATCATTTTCCTAGATCATGTCTTTTGATACATTAGGCCAATATTTACATCAATATCCTAACTAAAAGTGGTGTGGTTGGTGGTTTCCACTTGCATCCATCCATACAAGATCATATCTACCATCAAATCCACTACACAAAGGCTCTTCTTAGTGGCCTTGTCTTCTTACTCTCATTGAGCAAATTTGTTATGAGAACTACTCCCTCAGTTAAACTTGAATTTGGAACTCCAAACTAATGTGCTTTATACAAATATTAATTTATACACTCCAACAATCTCTCCATACATCTAGTATCGACACTATCTCACAACAACTCTCTTTTGAGCTGGTATTAATGACAATTGGGCACATATCAATGTTGTGTTCAATGCTCTCTCAGATACTTATACTAGAGTTTCACCTAGGGCACAATCTCTAGGTTTTTAGGTTGAACATTCCACCACACACATTTGAGTCATAGTTGTAGTTTCTTATTAGGGTTTTATCTATTGCCTCTGGCAACAAGCTTAGATTGCACAATGTTCTACCTCACCAAATCTTACAAGTTTCTTTCAACTACCACTCTATTTTTCAAATATTGCTAGTGCACTTGGATTTTGAGGATTTCATTATGTAAGGAAACCAAGGTTTGAAACTCATGGTATTAAGGAGGATATGCCAAAAAAATAAAAATCGATGATGTTAGGGATGGTGTGGCCCAAGCCAGGTGCAATCCTTGGGTGATTTAATGGCATAGATGCCCCTAGGCCATAGTTTTAAACCATGTGATAATGCCACAAGTCATAAAAATGTTAGAAAAAGAAAAGAAAACAACTTAATTAAGCAATATTGGATATTGAAAGAGAGAAATCACTTCAACTTTTGGTCCAAACTCCTCTAGAAAATTGTTTACCAAATAATGCACAAATGTACCAATGAGAAACTTGTCTTTGAAGTGGAACTTATAAATAAGTGCTCATATAAAATACATACACACATACATAAAGGGAAACAACTAGAAACTTAACCCTTAAACCCTAACTACAACATCACTCTTCAACTTACTGGAGTCCAGAGTCTTCTTCTTCATCGCATCATTAGGTGCAAACTGATAGTACCACAACACATCATCCTTGCAGAGTTTGGAGCTCAACCCTTTTGGCTTGAGACGATCTTCAGATTGGTTTCATTCTTGCATTGTGTCCAGGGCTTTGCATACTTGATAAAGAGTATGGGCTGATATCCTTACTTGGCATATTGCTCTTCTAAGACTATTGTCTGTTCTACTCCCTCAAGCCGAGTTAGATGTTGGTTTATAGGAGTTTCAAATCTCTTAGAGTCAGTGGGAATTTAGTTGGATCATCTCCCTCCTTTCTAATATTCCTTAGATGCTCGTGGTCACCTTTTACCTACTAGACAAGAGCTAAACAAGATCATTAAGGAGGAAATCTACATGCAGTTCGTCCAGGTCACCTGAGTCAATCCCTCGAGAGGGTTGTGCCCAAAGATGGCCTTCTACGTTGAACACTTCTTGGAGTTGAGAGGTAGGCTCATTGTTCGACCCTAGTATACGTTTCACCACTGGATGGATGCTCTTCACATTCCTCTAGGCTAGTTCAGAGTAGGTTCTCATAGACTTAGGGTAGAGATGAACCACCAGGTGGATAGAACAAACAAAATCTACCAGGTATGCCATTTATAGGAAATGGAGATCGAGGTGCATTTCATTCTTAGATGCCTTGTCTACTATGAGATCAGAGGAAGGTTTCATTCCTTGTCCAAAGATTCTTAGACTCTCGCCGATTTTTTCTGGTATCCTGATTAGAGATGTTTGGCCCTATATATGCAGGAGGCTCTCAGCTTCCGAGCGCATATTCTTCAGTCTCCCATCAGACCAGACCCCACACAGAGGATCATGACATTTTTCAGGGTACTACCTTCAGATAGGGGCACTAAGAGATCGATTGATACTGGTACGTATCCAAACTCTAGATCAACGAGGATCTATGGGACCTCACCCTGCCACATGAGATCTCAACAATGGATCCGTGTCAGATTCGTTCCTGTGAGACAGACTAGGTCCTCCAACATTCAGCAGTGCGCGAACCCCCACAGGAAATGATTTAGTGGATAGTCTGCACTTGCCACTGACTCTTCATTGGGCCAACAGACTTTGTTGATTTTCTTTAGTGTTATTCATTCAACCACAGATGTTAGGAGAGATGGGTATGATCCTTAGACCTATTAGCTCTTGGATCTTCTCTGCTAGGGCTAGATGTTGATTTATTTCATGCATTGTATCTTTTATAGGAGACTGTTTAGTTCTCCTGCTTTGTATAAACATCATTGTACTCAACAATCCCTTTGACCTACTTTGTGGTCATTAGTTGGACATAAATATAATTATCTTATCTTATCTTATCTATAAAATGTATATGAAGATCACATATTGGATGGATGTGGATAATCTTTTCTCATCTATTTGCTATAACTCTCTAAGAAAAAATGTTTAAAATTAATTTTAAGAAACTACAAATGGTTATGTATTCTCTTACCAGAATTCTAGTTCGGGGTCATCGAAGATAGTTTTGACGGTGTGAATATCATTAAAAAAACATATGCTTAGATTGTATGATTTTGGGTGGCAATGATGGTGAATCCAAGAAATATTGTAATACATATTTAGAATGTAATAGATCCCATGGTAGTTCATTAACAATCCATTGTCACTGTAACTCTCGTTATTAGTGTTACTTACACCTATGATTCATAAACTTGAGAACTATGAGCTAAGTACTAGAGCGGGCAATACCCATATACCCTTTTTCTTGCTCTTTTCTTCTATTGAACCCTGATAATAGATGCATATGATGATATATTGGAGCAGTGAACAAAACGTGCATGCTTAAAACAATGAGGTACATGTCATTCAATTCCATATATTGATTCAATGTTCAATTGGCAATATAAAATGTACAATCATGTTGAATGTGCAACATTGGATTTAGAATGTAATAGGTCCCATGGTAATTCATCACCAATTCACTCTCATTGTAGCTCCCATTATTAGTATTTCTTACACCAATCATTCATAAAATTGAGAATGCAACAATTATGAGCTAAGTACCAAAGCTAACAATACCCATAGACCCTTTTCCTAGTTATTTTTTTTAATTGAACGCTAACAAGAGATGTATATGATGATATGTTGGAATGGTGAACAAATTATGTATGGTTAAGACAACGAGTTACATGTCCTGAAAATGTTGATTCAATGTTCAACTAGTAATATAAAATGTACAATCATGTTGAGCAACAATTTAGTGATTAAGTGATGATGATCTAACTATGAAATAATGAGGAGATTTGGGGAAAAAGTAAATGCAAGTAATGTCGATAAGATGTGGGAAGACCTCATTCCTAAGGATTTGTAAAAGGTCAAATTAGTTGAGCCCATATTGGTTTTTGAAAGGAACTATTTCCAATCAAGTGGTGTCAGGTCACCACCACCCTTCTCCATTTTTAGCATCTTTATGTATATTATGAGAGGATTTTTGTGTAAAATCTGAGAGTAATGAAATAATAAAGGTCATCATGCTAAGGAGCCAAGCATAAGGTGATGGTAGAGCTTCCCTTTGAATATGACTACCTAAGGGAAAGGATAAGATATAGCCCCAACTCTAGTGAGAAAGAAAAAATATATCATTTCATTGCACATAATGAATTGATTAGCATAACTAGAGTCATGGAGCAAGTGCAATTAAAGGTGCTTAAGAACAAGGTTGTTGATGAAACCAAAAATCATTGCTCAGTGATTGATATGGTGTAAATAATAACATTAGTAGATATAAGATCAAATGTGGGCTTTGTTTCACAATAAGAAGGAAAGGGAAGTGAAAAGAATTAGGACATTGTCACCACAAAATCTCTAGAGGTTTGGTAGACAAAATATTGTGGTTGATGGGGAATGGAAGAGAAAATTGATGAGGCAAACCTTGCAAGAAAGTGAATGGACCGTTGACATTGATCATATGTATCAAATGGCAAAGACACCTAGAAGGTTACTGCATACACCTCATATATGATCTGTCTCGGGAATGAGAACACATTTTAACAATAATTGATATAGACGACTAAGTTTTGAGCCTTGAACATATCAATGACAGATAAACATCGATGAAAGAATAAGTTTCAAGAAGAGATAAACTAAAAATGGTTATCCCAAACCTCATAGCTTAAGACAACTAAGTTTTAAGCAAATGCACTAATAAAAAAACATGCTTTTGATAGAGTAACAACTATATATAGAAAATACATCATACTAAAATATAAAAGGAAAAAAGGCAATAATGTTATTTTCATATGACTATTAAATTAAATATAAAAATAAAAAATATTGAATTTAATAATTTTTAATTTAACTTATTAAAAATAATAACACATAAAGAATAATTTCCCCTTAGTTATAAAATTGTTTATATATACAAAGTCTGAGGCATTTTTTGAATCATCCAACGATTCCAAATCAATGATTATCGTAAAATATAATCAATGATTGGACTCGAACCCTAGTCAAGTATTCAAATGACACAATCATTTTAGGATTATGTATCCTTGGGCTGATCTTAGTCCCTTGCAAGTCTACAAGTTCCTTTGATGATCCATTATATTTAGACAGGGATGACCTCACATTACTATTTTAGTACATAGATATTTTTTTTGATAGAATTTAAATAATAGTTTAGTAAATTTAATATTGTCTATAGGTTTGTTGGTGTTGTCAAACATGGTTTGGATGGGCGGTTGATTGTAACCTGGAGTATAATGCATTCTCATTTTTGAGTTTTAGCTACAACATTTTTTGTTTTGTTGGGAATTGTTTGTCATAATGTTTTTATTAAAAAAATGTTAGAAAAATCAGTTTATCTGAAATGAGTTTGGTAAAATATTGATTTGTAGAAATGTCATGATTCTTCAGGGCCTTATTCTTTAGAATAGAGAGCATCACCATTGGGAGAGTAGTTGTTGGATAGTAGGTCTATGGTTTTGAGATATAATTGGATTATCAAGCTCGAATGTCTGTTAGTTATTACTTTTGCTATCTATCAATGGATGAGTCAAACTTGCAAATGATAAGTCAACTCAAAAGTTTCTAACTAATGAGTCCAACTCGTGGGCTTATTGATGCTAGATATATATGGCAAAAGGAAAAGGAAAAAAACTTCATTTTTAGTGAACCTTGTTAATTGTATTGAACACCTAATTCGAACTTTGACTTTATAAACAATAAATAAATATTGCTCAAGCTTTGACTTTATAAAAAACAAATAAAGATTGCCCAAACTTTGACTTTAAAAAAGTAGTAGAGATTATTCAAAATTTGATACTATCTATCAACTACTTATGGATGAGTCAAACTTGCAAATGATAAGTCAACTCAAAAGTTACTAACTAATGAGTCCAACTCATGGGCTTATTGAATGCTAGATATATATGGCAAAAGGAAAAGAAAAAAAACTTCATTTTTAGTGAACCTTGTTAATTGTATTGAACACCTAATTCAAACTTTGACTTTATAAACAATAAATAAAGATTGTTCAAACTTTGACTTTATAAAAAACAAATAAAGATTGCCCAAACTTTGACTTTAAAAAAGTACTAGGGATTATTCAAACTTTGAATTTGTGGGCACTTAAATGTAAATCTTTGCTAGATGTTAAACCTTGAAAATAGTTTATTGAATAATTGTAGCATAATCCAATATGACATGGATGATGCACGGATATTGTCCAATAACATGGTTAATATTGATTGTATATTAAAAAAATTAAAATAATGTAATCAATATTATATATTAAAAAACTAAATTAACGTCATAAAAAAACTAAATTAATGTCATATAATAGGTCAAAAGCATATATATATATATATATATATATATATATATATATATATATATATATATATATATATATATATATATATATATATAAACTAGATTCTAGATACTCATTCACCTAATAAATTCTTGAATAGCTTAAGAGTGTGGAGATAAATTTAATGACATTCATCTTTAAAAAATGTAACTACCATTATGTAGACAATTGAGGAACAAGGAGGGAGCCAAAAAAATGCAAGCGCTAATGCACACAAGAAGCTTTTTCAAGATCCTATTGTAGTCTAAACTAGATTTATTTAGTAAGATGTGAGGAACAACCATAGAATAATCATATCAACAATATTTTATGCATTCTAATTAGTTCCACAAATAAGAATACATATATCATCTCATCATCGAAGAACAACATGCATGTCACATGCATATGCACTCAACCACATATATTAGACACAAGTAGCCTACATAATATCCAAAACATGCATAAAATTCATTAGTTTCAAAGCCACATATAAGACAAGTCATCAAGTCGATGAAGGACAGACATCCAAATTATATAGATAATAAATCCAAACAAAATGGGGCATACAAATAAATATATAGATAATAAATCCCTCCCTTTGAGAAACTAAAACTTTATCTTGCAATTATTATGCAAATACAAGAAGCTTGTATTATGTCAAATGTTATTCTAAATAATTAGATTTTGGTGTCATATATATCATGTTAAATATGAAGGAATTGACTATTTGGCTAAATGACAAGTCAATATTTTAGTTTCTCTCAAAATTCATGCATCTCTATAAAATTACAAGGATAATCTCATATTAGCACACATTATACAAGTCCTAGGTGATAACAAATTAATGCATTGAGAATGCATTATTTCATATAATCCATGCCAAATGATTGTTTCAAATATCATCATTAAGCATGTCTCAAATGGTTGCCATGTCATATGAGGGAAGTATTGGCTAATATTTGAATTACTTCAGGTTGTTGAGAAATCAATGTTAGTGGAATTAGGGTTAGATTTCTCCTTCTTGATAATTACTTGTGAATTGTATTGGCTTCCTTTATATCTTTATTATATTATCTTTCATCAAACAATTACCAAATTATGTGTGTATGGAGATCACAAGAACAAGAGACACAAGATGTAGGCATTTTGCCAGGGCAAAACCCCTATCTAGGGGAAAACCCAGTGAAACTTATTCCTTCAGCAGTTAGTACAAGATAATCCAAGACTCTTCAACCTACACACATACCTCCTCCAACCACCAAGTCAACCCTTCCTTCAAGAAACTTCGATTTAGATCTGCGACCTTGCAGTAACATCACTTCGACACAGCAGATCCAAAATTTCGACCTTCCAATAGCAGAGCCTTTGACCCAACACTTTCATAATTTCCACCTTCCCAGCAGCAAAACTTCTATCCAACAAATAGCCCAATAACTTCGCATAAAAGAGAGAGAGAGATAGCCTAGAAACTTCGACATGCCCAAAAACTTCACATAAAAGAGAGAGAGAGAGAGAGAGAGAGAGAGAGAGAGAGAGAGAGAGAGCCCATAAACTTCAACTTGTACTTCTTCATTCTTCCCCTTGAACTTCGCACTTTTTCTACACTTCCTTGATGTGTATCGAACTTGTTGAGTTGAATTGTGGGTCGAATTGTACTCTTGTAGGCCGACTTCATCAGGGTAGGGCCGACTTGGTGTGGAGGTGACAAAATACATTTTTGACTCAATAATAATTCTTTTTACATGATACAAAATCCCAAGAAGGGTCTCATTAAATGGACAATGACTCTAATGACTTAGTATAAAACCTAGAAGTCCACAATGGGGGCTTTGACCTATAAAATGATGACCCAAGCATGCAACCCATGCTTTAACAAGTCATTGTAATAATAGTAAAAATCTATTTTTCATTCTTTGACTCAAATATAAATATGAAGACTGAACCTAGTTACATTCTTCAACACTCCCTCTTAACTAGGGAGGTATTCATAATTTGCATATGTATATACAAGTGCAAGGAAGATCTCAAAACACAAGAAGTACGAAGAACTTCGGCACACAAGGTTCCACAGACTAGGGCAATCTATCCGGGTGGGACTAAGATGGACTAAAGCTTTCACCCTCTCTAGGTACCATTAGGCTTACTTGCTAACCATCAACCCAGGGAACTAGGTGTGTAATGCAAGCTCAAAGCTCTATGACCAACACCACCCTCCCTACTTTGGGAACTAGACATCAACACATATGTTGGCCAGATGTCCTCCCAGAAATTTTGTATCACACAAGATGCCTCCTCAAGTCTCTTCCAAACATCTTTCGTTAACAAAATAAGTAATATCAACCAAACCAAGCTTTCTTGTTAAATATTCAAACTTTTTATTAGGAAGAGGCTTTGTTAACACATCAACTACCTATTCGTCGATCGAAACATATTGTAGCTTCACGATCCCATCTTGTACCAAACTTCTAATATAGTGGTACTTATTGTTGATATGCTTCTTCCTTGCATGGAACACATGATCTTCAGACATCTTAATGCTGCTTTGATTATTACAATTTATCACAGTAGGACTTAGAGGTTTCTCAAACAAATTTGACAAAAGCTTCCTTAACCATACAACCTCCTTTCCTACTTCACATGCAACCACATACTCAACTTCGACGCTACTTAAAGCGGTAGGATCTTGTTTTCTACTCATCCATGAAATCATCACAAATTCCAAACTAAAACATCCACCAATAGTGCTTCTTCCATCAGTCTCACTGCCACCCCAATCAAAATCTGTAAAACCTGTCAACTTGACCTCCTTGCTATCATACTTTAGGTAGTGATGAATAGTACCTTGTAGATATCTCCATATATGCTTGGAAAATATCCAATGATCACGAAGAGGCTCCAACTGAAATTGACTAAGAATGTTCACAACAAAACATGTATTTGGTCATAGTGAATTTCTATGACAACTTAATTATATACTTTCCTTGCCCCAAATTAATCCCTCGAGGTTTCTGCCATACTTCTAATTCTAGGTAATAATGCATTAGATCCAGATCCTTAATCTCAAATTCGGCTACCAACATCTTCTTGCATTCTTGTATTCTTCACTCTACACCTGTAATAAATAGATCATCCACATATAGTAGAATAATGACTAGCTCATTATCCACGACCTTGATATAGAGATTTGGATCAACAAAACTTTTGACGAACCCAATTCTTAGAAGGTATGCATCCATTCTTGCATACCATTCCCTAGGAGCTTGCTTCAAACCATATAAGTTGAGTCTACAAACATGAGCGTCTTTTCCATTTATTTCAAAGCCTTTAGGTTGTTCAATGTATACTTCTCCATCGATGGTTCCATTCAAAAATGTTGTCTTTACATCAATTTGATGGATATTCCATCTCATTGTTGCAGAAAATGAAACCAAAGATCTTATTTTAGTATATCTTGCGGTAGATGCAAAGGTTTTTTCATAGTCTATACCTTCCTTTTGAGAGAAACCCCTTGCAACGAATTTAGCTGTGTACTTGTCTATGCTTCCATCAACAACATGCTTGATCTTGTAGATCTATTTAGAGGTGACAACCGATTTGTTACTAGGTCTAGGAACAATTTCCCAAACCCCATTCTTTATGATGGATTGATATTCTTCCTGCATAACCTTCTTCCATACTTCTTGATGAGAAACTTCCTCAAGTGTAGTTGGTGTTGAAGAATCTAGGGAAAATGTAGTTTATGTGAATCTTCTTCACACGATAGCTATTTGTGAGGTATTTTAACTTTTTTCTTATTATCACAATCTTATCTTGATATCATTAGTATGTGAATTTCTTATTTCATCAAACAGTTACCAAAATACAAGAGACAAGAACACAAGATGCTGGCTTTCTGCTAGGGCGAAAACCTCTTCCCCTTGTAGAGGAAAACCCACACAAAATTCTCCTTATAGAGATTCCAATTGACAAATACCAAGACCTTGACCCTTGACCTATTAGGCGACTCCAAGATCAAGACACCAATCCTCTTCTTCGTCATTGTTGAGTTCATCATCACTGCACCACTAAGATCTTCCTTGCTGCTGTCATCACTGAGAACATTATTGTGCCTCTATTGAGATACTCATTATGACAATGAGATCATTGCTTCTGCACCATTACTCCATCTTCACATAGATCATTGTTGCATCGTCTCAACTACACCATCATTACTGTGTCATCTTGTTGCACTACTACAAAGATCTTCCTAAGACCATGGTTGTGACTATACTTAGATCACGACTGTGTCTTGATGATATGCCAAGACTATATGATCCTCTCCATCATAGATACACCAAGACTGCGAGATCAAGATTGTGACTATGTATATATATAAGTCGAGACATAGTATGACTGAGGTTCTTCGTATGCATGCCGAGACTATAACTTTCGAGATAGTAGTCACTGAAATTGAGAAGAGACCATGGTCATGAGACTGTTATATTTCACTGTGATCATCACCGAAGATAGCAGAGGTATCTAAAGTCCTTTTTACCACAAAAAATCACAGAGAAACCCGAGATTATGTGTCACTGTGCTTGCCTGAGATTTCAGAGATCTTATGCAAAGATGTCACTGTGCTTATCACCGATATCTTGTACCTTACTGTGCCATCAAATTTTCAGAGTGATCCGAAGTTATGTCCTCTTGTGATTACTCCAATTGCGTATTTATAGGTGTTAGTCCATGTATGCAAGCCGACGTGAACTTAGTGAACCATTGTGTCCTTTTATTGAGTCGACGTGTCATCTATATATACTTTGACGCTGACTTGACTGTATTTCACATCGTTTTGCTGGCAATATTTTTCTTTGGAGGATGGTGCTTGTCTTGGAGGGCTACTTGACACTAGGTTGACCCATATTCATGCTCAAGAAGAGATCTTTAACATGACTTTGATTCTTTGACTTTCCTAGACCTATGGAATGAGCAAGAAACTCATTCTTATAATTTACAAAAATAATATTTCTTTTCTTGACAAGTACAAAGATCAAAATTACATTTGTAAACACTGAACCTAGTTACACTTTCTTCAATAGTTGGTTCAACTTCTATTAGTTTTGTCATGTATGCAACATATCCATAATATATTTTTGGTCTTTTGCTTTCTCTAAAAGTTCCTTTCGCAGCTCCATGTCCTTCAACATATTCAAGGGTAGCTTTTAACCAATTTTGCCTCTTCCTTGTGTATGGTATGATCACAGGTTGAATATTCTCACTCGGTCCTTCTTCTTCTTGATTTTTAGTAGGATTGACATGACGCTCTTCTTCTTCGAATAGTGGTATGTCTTCGTCATCATAATCAATAGGAATATCTTTGGATCTTTTGTAGGAATGATTTTCATCAAATATAATGCCCCTGCTTACTTCAATATGTCTTCCTTCCTTGATGTAGATTCTACATGCCTTTAAAGAAAGATTGTAGACAACAAAAATCCCTTTAATGCTTGTAGAATCTAGCTTCTTTCGTTTTTCCTTTGGAACATGGATATAGGCGGGACATCCAAAGATTCAGAGATGGTCAACACATGGCTTCCTTCTTGTGAATGCTTCTTCAGGTGTCATATTATCGAGGATTCTATGAGGACTTCTATTTTGTATATATACAACAGTCATTGCAACTTCTCCCCATAGAAATTTAGGAATATCTTGATAAAAAATCATTGTTTGTATACATTCTTCAAGTGTTCTATTCTTCCTTTCTGCAACTCCATTTTGTTCAAGATTGTAGGGAACAATGAGCTCCCTCTTAATTCCTGCTTCTTTGCAATATGCAATTATTTCTTTTGAAGTTTATTCTCCGCCATTATTGGATCTCAAAGTCTTTATTCTTCTTTCGGTTAAGGTCTCTACTTCAGACCTAAATTCCTTGAACTTTTCAAATACTTCGTCCTTTGTTTTGAGTAGATAAAGGCATGTCTTTCTAGAGTGATCATCAATAAAGGTTACATAATAAATATGACCTCCAAGTGATTTGTCAGAGATAAGCCCACACACATCTAAATGGATAAGGTCCAATATTTCTTTAGACCTTGTTTCACTGCTAGTAAATAGTTTCCTTGTATTATTTCCTAAGGCACATCCCTTGCATATTCCTTCACGATCTTCTTTAATATTGGGAATGCCATTTACCAATTTATTGAGAGAGGGAATAACTTTGTAACGTAAATGTCCATATCTTCTATGCCATAGTTCAATGGGATTGATTTCCATGTGAACTAGGGCTTGAGGAGATGGTGTTAATACTCTATATAGATTGACTTTCGTAGCTTTATCAATGTTTGGATATTTACCCCAAGCCAAAACCTTTACATCTATAAAAGCAACTCTATCACCTTTATCTTCTAAGCAAGAAATTGAGAGTAAATTCTTTGTCAAACCTGGAACATATAGTATATTGTTGATATGTAGTTTTGCTCCATTGTCCATGCCCATCCCTAGGATCACCTTTGCTCGGGTAAATGATTCGTCATGATCTTCCTTCTCTAGTACTCAGATGGTTCTAGTCGCTTCTACCTTCACTACTTGAATCACTCATTCTCAAGAGCTCGGAGTGATTAAACTATTAGTTTCACGTTGTGGTACAATAACATAGGTCATTTGGGCAATACTTCATCTTCCCTTTGCATGGAGCTCCATGTTGAATAATTAATTCTTCCCAAGCTTCCATACATTCATTTACTCACCACATCCCCCTAAGCCATAAAATGTTTCAAAATTTGCTTGGCTAACACCATCTTGATCTAGCTTGATTACATAATGGGATTGATCAACTGAGCCTAACATTATATCACATAAAGATACCAAGTTGCAAATTTGGTTGTTGGCCTGGGCTCTAGTTAGTTCTCCTAAGATGGCTACTATCTCCTCTTCTAGAGGTTGGGACCATATCTTCATGGACAATATTGAGGGAGAGTTAAGACCATAAGGATTATCCATTGGGTTGGACAAGATGTATTGGCCCTTTAGTGAATAATTAGTTTGGAAAATAAACTAAATCTTCCTCCATAATCATTCTTCATGGTTTCAAACCTATCACTTGAAAACCATATCTCAATGACCCTTAGGCCTATGTAAACCCTAGCCATTTAGTGCATTCCCTGAAAAGCCATGTCAATTTCTCCTCCCAACTCAATCTACCATGCCCTCCTTCAAAAAAAAATCTACAATTATTGTTGCATGATTATGGCTAGCATTTCATCTCTAAAACTCTAGTCTTTCATATGATACACTCTACAAAATCAAATAACTTTTTCTCTAGGGTTAGTCTATCAACATCATTTTCCTAGATCATGATCTTTTACTACATCAGGCCAATATTTACATCAATATCCTAACTAAAAGTGGCGTGGTTGGTGGTTTCCACTTGAATCCATCCATACAAGATCATATCTACCATCAAATCCACTACACAAAGGCTCTTCTTAGTGGCCTTGTCTTCTTACTCTCATTGAGAAAATTTGTTATGGGAACTACTCTCTCAGTTAAACTTGAATTTGAAACTCCAAACCAATGTGCATTATAAAAATATTAATTTATACACTCCAACATCTAGTATCGACACTATTTCTCAACAGCTCTCTTTTGAGCTGATATTAATGACAATTAGCCACATATCAATGTTGTGTTCAATGCTCTCTTGGATACTTATACTAGAGTTTCACCTAGGGCACAATCTCTAGGTTTTTAGGTTGAACATTCCACCACACACATTTGAGTCATAGTTGTAGTTTCTTATTAGGGTTTTATCTCTGATAACAAGCTTAGATTACACAATGTTCTACCTCACCAAATCTTACAAAGTTCTTTCAACTACCACTCTATTTTTCAAATTTTGCTAGTGCACTTGGATTTTGAGGATTTCATTATGTAAGGAAACCAAGGTTTGAAACTCATGGTATTAAGGAGGATATGCCAAAAAGAAAATTCAACGATGTTAGGGATGGTGTGGCCCAAGCCAGGTGCAATCCTGTGATAATGCCAGAAGTCATAAACATGTTAGAAAAAGAAAAAAAACAACTCAATTAAGCAATATTAGATATTGAAAGAGAGCAATCACCTCAACTTTTGGTCCAAACTCTTCTAAAAAATTATTTCCCAAATAATGCACAAATGTATCAATGAGAAACTTGCCTTTGAAGTGGAACTTATAAAGAAGTGCTCATATAAAATACATACACACATACATAAAGGGATACGACAACATCACTCTTCAACTTACTAGAGTCCAGAGTCTTCTTCTCTACCGCATCATTAGGTGCAAACTAACAGTACCACAACACATCATCCTTGCAGAGTTTGGAGCTCAACCCTTTCGGCTTGAGACGGTCTTCAGATTGGTTTCATTCTTGCATCGTGTCTAGGGCTTTGCATACTTGATAAAGGGTATGGGTTGATATCCTTACTTGGCATATTGCTCTTCTAAGACTATTGCCCATTCTACTCCCTCAGGCTGAGCTAGATGTTGGTTTACAGGAGTTTCAAATCTCTTAGAGTCAGTGGTAATTCAGTTGGATCATCTCCCTCCTTTCTGATATTCCTTAGATGCTCCTGGTCACCTTTTACCTACTGGACATGAGCTAAACAAGATCATCAAGGAGGACATCTACATGCAGTTTGTCCAGGTCACCTGAGTCAATCCTTCGAGAGGGTTGTGCTCAAAGATGGCCTTCTACGCTGAACACTTCTTGGAGTTGAGAGGCAGGCTCATTGTTCGACCCCAGTATACGTTTCACCATTGGATGCATGCTCTTCACATTCCTCTAGGCCAGTTCAGAGTAGGTTTTCATAAACTTCGGGTAGAGATGAACCACCAGGTGGATACAACAAACTGAATCTGCCAGGTATGCCATTTACAGGAAATGGAGACAGAGGTGCACTTCATTCTTGGATGCCCTGTTTATTACGAGATCAGATGAAGGTTTCATTGCTTGTTCAAAGATTCTCAGACTCTCGCCGATTTTTTCAGGTATCCTGATCAGTGATGTTTGGCCCTATATATGCAGGAGGCTCTCAGGTTCCGAGTGCATATTCTTCAGTCTCCCATCAGACTAGACCCCACACAGAGGATCACGACATTTTTCAGGGTACTACCTTCAAACAGGGGCACCAAGAGATCGATTGATACCAATACGTATCTAGATTCCAGATCAGCGAGGATCCATGGGACCTCACCCTGCCACACGAGATCTCAACAGCAGATCCATCTCAGATCTGTTCCTGGGAGACAGACTAGGTCCTCCAGCATTCAACAGTGCGCGAACCCCCCCAGGAAATGATTTAGTGGATAGTCTGCGCTTGCCACCGACTCTTCATTGGGCCAACAAACTTTGTTGAGTTTCTTCAGTGTTATTCATTCAGCCGTAGATGTTAGGAGAGATGGGTATGATCCTCAAACCTATTAGCTCTTGGATCTTCTCCGCTAGGGCCAGATGTTGATTTACTTCATGCATTGTATCTTTTATAGGAGACTGTTTGGTTCTCTCGCTTTGTATAAACATCATTGTACTCAATAGTCCCTTTGACCTACTTTGTGGTCATTAGTTGGACATAAATATAATTATCTTATCTATAAAATGTATATGAGATCACATATTGGATGGATGTGGATAATCTTTTCTCATCTATTTGCTATAACTCTCTAAGAAAAATTGTTTAAAATGAATTTTAAGAAACTACAAATGATTTTGTATTCTCTTACCGGAATTCTAGTTCGGGGTCATCAAAGATAGTTTCGATGATGTGAATATCATTAAAAAAACGTATGCTTAGATTGTATGATTTTGGGTGGCAATGATGGTGAATCTAAGAAAACTTGTAATACATATTTAGAATGTAATAGATCCCATGGTAGTTCATCAACAATCCATTGCCACTATAACTCTCATTATTAGTGTTGCTTACACCTATGGTCCATAAACTTGAGAATGCAACAACTATGAGCTAAGTACTAGAGCTAGCAATACCCATATACCCTTTTTCTTGCTCTTTTCTTCTATTGAACCCTGATAATAGATGCATATGATGATATATTGGAGCAGTGAACAAAACATGCATGCTTAAAACAATGAGGTACATGTCATTCATATATTGATTCAATGTTCAATTGGCAATATAAAATGTACAATCATGTTGAACGCGCAACATTGGATTTAGAATGTAATAGGTCCCATGGTAATTCATCACCAATCCACTCTCATTGTAACTCCCATTATTAGTATTGCTTACACCAATCATTCATAAAATTGAGAATGCAACAATTATGAGCTAAGTACCAAAGCTAACAATAACCATAGACCCTTTTTCTTGTTATTTTCTTCAATTGAACTCTAACAAGAGATGTATACGATGATATGTTGGAATGGTGAACAAAGCATGTATGGTTAAAACAACGAGGTACAAGTCTTGCATACATTGATTCAATGTTGAACTAGTAATATAAAATGTACAATCATGTTGAGCAACAATTTAGTGATTAAGTGATGATGATCTAACTATGGAATCATGAGGAGATTTGGGGAAAAAGTAAATGCAAGTAATGTTGATAAGCTATTAGAAGACCTCATTCCTAAGGATTTGTAAAAGCTCAAATTGGTTGAGCCCATATTGGTTTTTGAGAGGAACTATTTCCAATCAAGTGGTGTGAGACCACCACCACCCTTCTCCATTTTTAGCATCTTTATGTATATTATGAGAGGATTTTTGTGTAAAGTCTGAGAATAATGAAATAATAAAGGTCATCATGCTAAGGAGCCAAGCATAAGGTGATGGTAGAGCTTCCCTTTGAATATGACTATCTAAGGACAAGGATAAGATATAGCCCCAAATCTAGTGAGAAAGAAAAAACATATCATTTCATGGCACATAGTGAATTCATTAGCATAGCTAGAGTCATGGAGCAAGTGCAATTAAAGTTGCTTAAGATCAAGGTTGTTGATGAAACCAAAAATCATTGCTTAGTGAATGATAGGGTGTAAATAATAACATTAGTAGATATAAGATCAAATGTGGGCTTTGTTTCACAACAAGAAGGAAAGGGAAGTGAAAACAATTAGGACATTGTCACCACAAAATCTCTAGAGATTTGGTAGACAAAATATTGTGTTGATGGGGAATGGAAGAGCAAATTGACGAGGCAAACCTTGCAAGAAAGGGAATGGACTGTTGACATTGATCATATGTATCAAATGGCAGAGACACCCAGAAGGTTACTACATACACCTTATATATGATCTGTCTCGGGAATGAGAACATATTTTAACAATAATTGTTATAGACGACCAAGTTTTGAGCCTTGAACGTATCAATGATAGATAAACATCAACAAAAAGATAGATTTCAAAAAAAAAACTAAAAATGGTTATCCCAAATCTCATAACTTAATACAACTAAATTTTAAGCCAATACCTTAATAAAAAAACATACTTTTGATAAAATAATAATTATATATAAAAAAAGACATCCTACTGAAATATAAAAAGAAAAAAGGCAATGATATTATTTTCATATGACTATTAATTTTTTTTTTTTTTTTTTTATTAAATTTAGTAATTTTTAATTTAACTTATAATTTCAAAAATCCTATAATACTAGCAATTGTCCCAAAAGTTGGGACAAAGAGAGGTCGATAGGATTATTAAATCGGAATTGTTGAATTTTTCTAGAAAAATTAAGGTGATTAATAACAAATAAAATAACCTTATTAATTTTTCTAGAAAAGTTAAAGTGATTAGTAACAAATAAAATAACCTTACTAATCACCAAACTAATCTAACTTCATTCCTATGGGTCCATCTCATTCCCAAATATTCCAAAACATTTCTAAAAATGGAAATTCGAATTAAATTCAACTGGAATGATTATTTCTTTACATTTAAATACACTGCTCCCGAATTCATAAATATGGCATGTCAGAAAGAGATAAAACTAATATTATATAAACATGTACATGGACTCAATTTTTTTAATATAATAAAAATTAAAAAATTAAAATATAACTAAAATCAATCATGTTATAATTTCATTTTAAATTAAAAATTATATAAATTTTAATCTAAATTGATGATACCCTAATTTTAACGCTAATTATGATTTATCAGCAAAGAGGGTTATAGGTTTTGTACTTACATGGAAAAATTCGATGAATGCCTCTGACAACTACACATACAAGTAAACACGTACAAATAAGACATCTCGGAATACTTATTGCCTATTCAATGCTCTCTCCGCTGTAAAAATAAAACACTAATTGCATGTCACAATCACTTTTATTATGATTTTCATAGGAGCGTTCAATAGACAACCCCGAAAACTGTCGGGAAATGAGAATGTGAAGTGAATTTTCCTGAGAAAAGGAATTGAAGCATAAACGAGAGTTAACAAACATTTATAAAGGGTTTCTAGGCTACCTCGATTATTCTCTGCATCGGAATCAATCATAAAAAGCTTCCATTATTATCGTGGAAATTCTCAGCGAGAATTGGAGCATGAGCGGGAGCCACCAAATACTTAAAGAGGTTTTCTCAGCTACCTCTACTCTACATTACAAATCAATCACGAAAACCTTCAATATTACTGTGGAAAATTCTGATTACATGTTAAAAATTTTAACAGATCAAACCAGAATGAAAAGTATCCAGCCAAAAAGGACAGATCTGATGCTGCTTGAAAAACGACCATTGATTTGAGGTTCAAAGGCGAGACAAAGTGTAAAGCCCGCATGTTGAACACTTTCCACAATAATGAGCTCTATTGCTGTTTATCTGAGTCATCTCACAGAATATGCAGTGAGCAGAGCGGGACTACTCCACTTCAAACCCTTTGGTTCGGTTCTGGGAATGGTTTGTTGGTCACCTACCAGGCCACTCTAAACCTATCAAGATAGTGGTCACGAGAAACGAGAATCTCACAAAAATGAATAAGAAGAAGATTAGGAATACGTGAGAATGACGATAAGAATGGGATTGATTGATATCGATCAATCCACTTGGAAATTCAAGCAAATTTGATTAAAAAACAAAAATGCTAGAGACCAAAAAGGCGTAAAAATGAAGATCCCAGAGACCAAGACCAGGGAAAATGATATGCAATCCATGTTAATGAGAAAGGGCATGTCAATGCGCCCTGTAATGCTTGGAGGTGGAGTAAACACTGCTCATAACCCAGGATTCGAGGTTAACCGTAAACGTCGAGGATCCTAGATCTGATGACCTCAAGCTTTCTAATAATGGTTGCCAACTTGACTTCAAGATTCTCAATTTTGGTTCCGAGCTTCCAAAATGCTTCAAGAAGAAGCTTGAATTGAAGGAAATTGATGAAGATGCTATTCTTCATGACGACGAGGCTAAAAATGCCTCAGTACAAGTGCACAAACGTGCAACAACCTTTTCATTTCTATTATGGAAGCAATTTCATTCTTATTAGGGAAAGCAAGACAGTTAAGCAATATGGCTAATAGAAAATAAAAAAATGTTAAACAGCCGGCCTAATTAACGATAAGCTAGTGCTTGCCAAAAGCCAGCGAAGATAGAAAAAGCAGTGAAAATATCTTGCCATGTCAAGAAGGCAATTTTACTGATATTTGGAAAAAGCAGTAAAAATATCTTGCCATGTCAAGAAGGCAACTCAACTGATATTTGGAAAAAACAGTCACACTTCAAATCAATGATTGAAAGTGTCTCACTTGATCCAAGGAGGAAGATGAAAATATTGACAATTGTTGATGCATAAGAAGGCCGACTAAATATATAAAATATAATTTCCCCTTAATTATAAAATTGCTTTTATATACAAAGGTCGGATACATTTGTTGAATCACCTAATGGAACACTTTCAATACATCACGCAAAGTGCGTAAATTAACTTAAAACATCGTTTATTCGACACATTTATGCGACCGAGGATCCCTGAATCCTCATAAAACCCTAAACCTCATCTCACCACGGACGAACCCTAACTTAAAAAAAAAGCCCTAAATCCTCACAACACCGTGCTCGCTTCTGGTATTCCAAACATTTTGCCTCCCCCAGTCCGCGACCATCTACGACGACATTCATCCAGACATCCATTCCGGCGGGCTCCTCCAGGTAGTTATTTCTCTGTTTGTGCTTTTAATTTCAGCAAGGGTGCGCTTTAATCTGCGATTTCACTCTTGCAAACATAATGTCTATTCAGCGAATATGGAAACGTTTGATAATGGACGAAGTCGCACTAGTATCCACTTGTGTATCGATCCCAATTTCGCTGTTTCGTCCTCTTGCAATTAATGCAAATCCCCACATAAAAGTCGCCAAATTCTGCACGGAAACAGCAATCCCATCCCCAACTCCACCAGATGGGGGCGTTGTTACAGATTTTTTCATCAACAAATGCGGTATGACAGAGAAAGATGTTTCAAAAGTCCATAAACTTCACAAGAGCTTGCTGGATAAACCAAGCCAGGATTTGGAAGAAGGTTTGGAGTTGTTAAGTGAATGTGGTTTGACCACCCCTGCTCAGATTCGAAGGGCGGTTCTTGGCAACCCTGCGATTTTATCATACAAATCCAAAAGGGACTTAAAGTCTAGGCTCAGCTATCTAAGGTCTATCATCAACAAAGAGGATATGTGCAAGCTTGTTTGTACCAATTCAAAAGTTCTTGATCAGAGTGAGGATAAGCTTAAATCTGCGATTTCAGTCTTGCAAAGATTGGGTATTGAGGGCGATGCATTATCAAAGTTATTGGCAAGGCAACCCCGTCTCCTCGCGTATACAGAGGAAAAAGTTATGGAGTCATTTAAAGTGGCGGATAGTCTTGGGTTTGCCAGGGGATCCAATCTATTTGGGCACGCATTGCGTGGGTTACTAGGAATGGGAAAAGAAAAGATAGATCGAAAACTGCAGTTATTGAGCAGTTTAGGTTTCTCCGGAAAACAAATTTACAAGCTCTTAAGGCTGACGCCGGCGATTTTGGGGCTTTCAGAGGAAAAACTGCAACGGAATGTAGATTTTCTGGTCAAATCACTGGGGCTACCATTGGATGATATTGTTAGATATCCCCTTCTGGTGACATGTAACTTGGAGAGGAGGATAATCCCTCGGTATAGAGTAATGGAGGCCTTGAAGTCCATGCAACTGTTGAAGAGAGAGAGGATTTCTCCACATATTGTTAATTACACAGACAAACAGTTCTTGGAAAAGTATGTTAATGGGAATCCCGAATACTCCTCCGTCCTGCGGGGTATTTACTATGGAGAGAAAGCTGTGAAAGCTGATCGTTGACAAGGAGACTTGCAGTGAGCGTGCTTCAGTCAAAAGGATTCAACGGAAGTTGTGAGCAGCTTTGATCAATATGAGATTTCATTCACTGCCTTTATTTTTGAAGTCTTTTGTCATGCAAGCAGAGAATGTAACAATTTATGGATTTCTTGGCATAAAAGAAGGGTGCTTGCTAACAGTTCTGAGAAGCAGATTTTAAAACAGGAGCGATTTCAACGGCATTGCTTTTAACGGAAGGTGCAACTCACCCTCTTTCGTTCCTCCATTGCTTTTCAATGCATAATTAAACTCATTTTATCAGCATGAAAAAGGCAAATAGCCAATATTGATTTGTACTCAACACACTAAGATATGATTGTATTGCCAACTTCTACTTGTACTTGTGTTGCCTCTGAGCACATACGTGTCTCACAGCAAACACTTCATCTTTGCAAACCATAAACAGAGTTAGCCTCTTATTTGAATGTATGTTATTAATGGCTTTAAATGAGTAGTTTAACTCTTATGTAATGGCACTTCATCTTTGCAAAACCATAAACAGAGTTAGCCTCTTATTTGAATGTATGTTATTAATGGCTTTAAATGAGTAGTTTAACTCTTATGTAATGGAACTTCATCTTTGCAAAGCCATAAACAGAGTTAACCTCTTATTTTAATGTATGTTATTAATGGCTTTAAATGAGTAGTTTAATTTTTATGTAATGGCACTTCATCTTTGCAAACCATAAACAGAGTCAGCCTCTTATTTGAATGTATGTTATTAATGGCTTTAAATGAGTAGTTTAACTCTTAGTAATGACACTTCATCTTTGCAAACCATAAACAGAGTTAGCCTCTTATTTGAATGTATGTTATTAATGGCTTTAAATGAGAAGTTTAAACTCTTTTATAATGGCAGATTGCCCTTACCAATATATGCATTTTTTTTGGATGCACAACAGTATTTTTGTTTTAACTTCTTAAGCAATTTCTGTCATTTTTCTACACATTTTCTTCCAGTATTATATGTTTTTATGGCAAAATTTGAAGTCGTTATCGATTGGACTCGAACCCTAGTCAAGTATTCAAATGACACAATCATTTTAGGATTATGTATCCTTGGGCGGATCTTAGTCCCTTGCAAGTCTACACGCTCCTTTGATGATCCATTGTATTTAGACAGGGATGACTTCACATTGCTATTTTAGTACATAGATATTTTTTTTTGATAGGATTTAAATAATAGTTAAGTAAATTTAACATTGTCTATAGGTTCGTTGGTGTTGTCAAAAATGGTTTGGATGGGCTGTTGATTGTAACCTAGAGTATAATGCATTCTTATTTGAGTTTTAGTTGCAACATTTTTTGCTTTGTTGGGAATTGTTTGTCATAATGTTTTTATTAAAAAAATGTTGGAAAAATCAGTTTATCTGAAATGAGTTTGCTAAAATATTGATTTGTAGATATGTCATGATTCTTCAGTGCTGGTGCCTTATTCTTTAGAATAGAGTGCATTGCCATTGGGTGAGTAGTTGTTGGATAGTAGGCCAGGCCCATGGTTAGGAGATGTAATTGGATTATCAAACTTGAATGTCCCTTAATTATTACTTTTGCTATCTATCAACTACCTATGGATGAGTCAAACTTGCAAATGACAAGTCAACTCATAAGTTACTAACTAATGAGTCCAACTCATGGGCTTATTGATGCTAGATATAAATGGCAAAAGGAAAAGAAAAAAAACATCATTTTTAGTTAACCTTGTTAATTGCATTGATCACTTAATCAAACTTGACTTTATGAACCATAAATAAAGATTGCACAAACTTTGACTTTATAAAAAACAAATAAAGATTGCCCAAACTGACTTTAAAAAAGTAATAAGGATCATTCAAACTTTGAATTTGTGGTCATTTGAATGTAAATCTTTGCTAGATGTTAAACCTTTGAAAATAGTTTATTGAATAATTGTAGCATAATCCAATATGACATGGATGTTGCATGGATATTGTCCAGTAACATGGTTAATATTGATTGTATATGAAAAAATTAAAATAAGTAATCAATATTATATATTAACAAACTAAATTAATGTCATATTATAGGTCAAAAGCATATATATATAAACTAGATTCTAGATAATCATTTACCTAATAAATTCTTAAATAGCTTATTAAGAGCATGGAGATAAATTTAATGGCATCCATCTTTAAAAAAAATGTAACTACCATTATGTAGACTATTGAGGAACAAGGAGGGAGCCAAAAAATGCAAGCGCTAATGCACACAAGAAGCTTTTTCAAGATCCTATTGTAGTCTAAACTAGATTTATTTAGGAAGATGTGAGGAACAACCATAGAATAATCATATCAACAAAATTTTATGCATTCTAATTAGTTCCAAAAACAAGAATACAAATATCATCTCATCATCAAAGAACAACAAGCATGTCACATGCATATGCACCCACCCACATATATTAGACACAAGTAGCCTACATAATATCCAAAACAATGCATACAATTCATTAGTTTCAAAGCCACATATAAGACAAGTCATCAAGTCGATGAAGGACAAACATCCAAATTATATATAATAAATCCAAATAAAATGGGGCATACAAATAAATATATAGATAATAAATCCCTCCCTTTGAGAAATTGAAACATTATCTTGAAATTATTATGCAAATACAAGAAGCTTGTATTATGTCAAATGTTATTCCAAATAATTAGATTTTGGTGTCATATATATCATGTTAAATATGAAGGAATTGACTATTTGGCTAAATGACAAGCCAATTTTTTAGTGTCTCAAAATTCGTGCATCTCTATAAAATTATAAGGATAATCTACAAGTCCTAGGTGATAACAAATTAATGCATTGAGAAGCATTATTTCATATAATCTGTGCCAAATGTTTGTTTCAAGTGTTTATTGCTTGTTTGAAATATCATCATTAAGCATGTCTAGTTGCCATGCTATTTGAATTACTTCAAGTTGTTGAGAAACTAATGCTAGTGGAATTAGGGTTAGATTTCTCTTGATAATGACTTGTGAATTGTATTGACTTCCTTTATATCTTTATTATATTATCTTTCATCAAGCAATTACCAAATTATGTGTGTATGAAGATCACAAGAACAAGAGACATAAGATGTAGCCACTCTACTAGGGAAAAACCCCTATCTAGGGGAAAACCCAATGAATCTTCTTCCTTCAGTAGTTAATACGAGATAATCAAAGACTCTTCAAGCTAGACACATACCTCCTCAAACCACAAAGTCAACCCTTCCTTCCAGCAACTTCAATTTAGATCTTCGACCTTGCAGCAACACTTCGACCCAACAGATCCAGAATTTTGACCTTCCCAGAAGCAGAACTTTGATCCAACAAATAACCTAATAACTTCACATAAAAAAGAGAGAGAGATAGCCCAAAAACTTCGACTTGTACTTCTTCCTTCTTCCCCTTGAACTTCGCACTTTTTTTGCACTTCCTTGATGTGTATCGAACTTGTTGAGTTGATTTCCAAATAGATCGAACTGCTCTTGTATATATAGCCTCTTTTGTGGGTCGAATTGTACTCTTGTAGGCCGAATTCATCAGGGTAGGGCCGACTTGGTGTGGAGGTGAAAAAATACATTTTTGACTCAATAATAATTCTTTTTACATGATACAAAAGCCCAAGAAGGGTCTCATTAAATGGACAATGACTCTAATGACTCAGTATAAAACCTAGAAGTCCAAAATGGGGGATTTGACCTATAAATTAATGACCCAAGCATGCAACCCATGCTTTAACAAGTCATTGTAATAATAGTAAAGATCTATTTTTCATTCTTTGACTCAAATATAAATATGAAGATTGAACCTAGTTACATTCTTTAACACACCTTCTTAACTAGGGAGGTATTCATAATTTTCATATGTATATACATGTACAAGGAAGATCTCAAAACACAAGAAGTACGAAGAACTTTGGCACACAAGGTTCCATAGACTAGATTCCTGACTAGGGCAATCTATCAAGGTGGGACTAAGATGGACTAAAGATTTCAGCTTCTCTAGGTACCATTAGGCTTACTTGCTAACCATCAACCTAGGGAACTAGGTGTGTAATGCAAGCTCAAATTTCTATGACCAACACCACCCTCCCTACTTTGGGAACCAGACATCAACACATATGCTGGCCAGATGTCCTCCCAAGCATTTTGTATCACACAAGATGCCTCCTCAAGTCTCTTCCAAACATATTTCGTTAACAAAATCAATGATAGTAACCAAACCAAGCTTTCTTGTTAAATATTCAAATTTTTTATTAGGAAGAGGCTTTCTTAACACATCAACTACCTATTCGTGGGTTGGAACATATTGTAGCTTCACGATCCTGTTATCACTCCAGGAAACTCTCCGAGGTTGTAAATCAGAGATGCCTGGTAACATATAACTTTTAATATTGTTCTATGAAATTATTGGAATGAAAGATGGTGTGGATCAAGTCGGATAACCATTTCAACTCTATTCACACTCAAGGCATGCATGAATACCCCTAATAACACAAGGCTTTAGACTGCTAATGCTCAATAGTTTGTAGATTTAATGGATGGATGGAGAACACTGACTATGCCAGCAGGTTGCATACATGGACCTATACGAATGGCTAGCTACAGGCAGCAAATGGACTTACTGACTACACCGGCAGATGCATATATAATCACACATATAAATGGCTAGCCACAGACAACAAAGAAGCTTGCAAATCTAATATATCAAAGCAAGATAAGATGACAGTTATCTGGCCCCAAACACACAAAAAACCTGAACAAACTGTTCAAGTGCAAGCATAGAACAGAAGAGAAATGTACATTAAACATGTAGCAGCAAAAGAAGCTTGTATTACTAAAGACTACAGATGAGAAGCTTGAGAAAACAGGGAAGGAATAATCTCCAAAAGTTGAACCCACGTTCTATCTTGTTTTCAGCTATTTATAGCTTGTTTACAATGTTACTCAGCCTTTTGAGGCTTCAGGTGTCTTAATCTATCCTTCTGTCTTGTTTAACTGATTGATTCCCTTAATAGGTAGGCATGGCTCGACGGTTTTCCTCTTCTGACAGAGAAATAACCATACTAAGATATTTTGGGCGGCCTGCGGTGATGCATAGGAGCTCCCTCGTGCCAAAGATGCCTCATTATGTTCGTTAGGATGATTTCTGCGCTGGCAGGGCCGTTAATGCTCCATGATTTTAGTTGATTTGGGTTGAGGCGTGTAGTGGCCCTTCCCTTTCCCTTCCTGGGTTTTGTTTGCCGGTCGCTGTCCCTCCGCCGAATCCTTCTTCTGGTATATAACATAACTGCACGGTTCCTTCAAGGATGGCTTGCCGCCTGAACCTACAATGGAGTGGCTGCCGTTCTTATGAAATCCCTGCACCGGTCTCTTTCAGGGAATAGCTGTGAGTGTTTTTTTTTTTCTGTTATTGTGTCTGTCTGGGTCATAAGCAGCGGAAACGCTGCGACACTGCTAAATCCCGCCCATTTCTGTTTCACTTGGACTTCAAACATCCTCAAACATGGCATAACTTTTTATCGGGTCCGCCTTTCGGGTCACAGTCGCATATCGCAGCCGGCCGATCCCTTGCTTTTCTTTATATTTGGAAATACATGAACAGTGCTGCAAAACATGAGGAAAACGACTTTGGCGGAACCGAAAATATATGTATTTCACTTCTTGGACCCTTTCCGGTCCGGGCTTCATCATTATCGGCATTCGCTAAGGCTTCCTGTGTATTTCCTTATACATTGACAATACACAAAATACAATGAAAATGGCCCCCGCGCGGACTTGAAATATTATGAAAAATCCTTTATAGTGTCATCGGGTCCGTCCCATCGGATCGGAGGCATGCTATATGTAAAGGCTCCGCCCCTCAGAAAACGCCGATAGCGATATTCACCGCGGACTCGATAAGTTATAAAAAATGACTCATAACGCCGTCGGGTCCAGCGTATCGGCGATCGCTGATATATGTTAAAGGCCCATCCCTTTGTTATCGCCGATAGCGATACGCCGAAGCGATATCGGCGATCGCTCATCGGTAATGTATCATGTCGCCGCCTCCGCCTACTCCGACTTGCGATATGCCGACGCAACCGGTACCGTTGATCGGCCAGATCCGACGGCTGACGTTGATGCGGATTCATAAGCCTGCAATCTTGGTTTTTATGTGATTTTTTGGGTATTTTCACCTTCCGATAGTGTAATTCTGCCCTCCAAAGGGCTTCCCTCTTGCAACCTCTTTGATCAGTGGGCAACTTTTGTCATGTCTTGATGATTTGAACAACAAACATGGATTCTGGGCATGACTATAAGCATATTTGCAGCCTCTGAGAGCTTTTTGAACCTATTTTTAATCCATTTGCATAGCAAAGCTAACACTGGCTCCTTCTGGGGATGAGATCCTCCCTATGAGGTCTCAAGAACTGCAGATCAAGGCCTTTCCTGTAGAAAACAAATTAGCCAAAATTTTCTAGTGTTCCATTGGGCATGGAGTCTACTTTGCTTATACTAAAACTGAAAAAATAAAATATTTACAGATTTAAGGCCTAAAGACCTTAAATCACATAGCTTTCAAAAACCGCCCATTAATTGGGCCATCAAAAACTGGTTCTCCCTCCATACTTTTCAGTATGAAGGTTTTGTTCCCTTGAATCTGTGAAATGATGAAAGGGTCCGTCGAGAGGGCATCAAATTTCCCATGATTGCCTTTCTTTTCTTTAAATGCATCCCATTTCATAACCAAATCCCAAACCTGCAAGTTAAGGAGAGCAACCTGTAGATCTTTTGATGGTCACTCTGTCTGCCCATAGTGCATATTTGAGCTTTGCATCCCAATTCTTCTTATTATCTTCTTAATAATCATGATCAGACTTTTGTTAGAGGATTCTGCTAGACCATTCCCTTGGGGGTAATAGGAGGTGGAATGAACAAGCTTAATGCCCATTGAATCACACATTTCCACCAACTCTTTTGCCTTGAAGGCTGCTGCATTATCTGTTATAAGCTTATGTGGGCAACCAAATCTGCTGAAAATGTTTTCTGATAAAAATTGCATTACCACATTATGATCAGCCTTCCTTGTTGGGATTGCTTCAATCCATTTTGTAAAATAATCAGTGGCAACTAATATCCACCTGTGCTGGCCATTGGAGTGCGGGTTGATTTCACCAATGAAATCCAAACCCCACTGCTGAAAAGGTCCTTTTGCAATTATTGGCTTTAGGGGCAGGGATTTTAACTGCTGCTTTCCTTCGAATCTCTGGCACCTGTCACAAGATTTAACAAAAGCAAATGCATCAAAAAATAAAGATGGCCAATAGTACCCAACTCTGAGAACCTTTTGGGCTGTAGTTCTCCAATAATGATGTCCTCCACACATGTTGTTATGGAACTGCTGCATAACTTCTATTGACTGTTCTTTGTCCAGACATCTTAAAAGCACTCCAGATGGATCCTTCCAATAAAGCGAACTATCATTGATGCAATATTTCATAGCCTTGAGTTTTAACGTTCTTGCTTGACTTTGAGAAAATTCTGAAGGCACTTCTAGCTTTAAAAGGAAATTAATTATTGCAGTACCAACTACATGAAGCTAGGTTCTCGGCCACTGACTGTCCTCTCTGCAATTCAACTGTTTCATGCTCTTCCATTAGACCATTTCCTTCTACATTGAACAAGAAATCGACGTCCAAAGATTTGCAATTTTCTTCAGCCAACAGTTTGGCAAGCCCCTGACCTTTTACTAGCTTGGTAGGCTTCAGCTCTATGTTGAATTCTATAATTTTTGCAATCCATTTCGCTCTTTTTCCATCAACATCAGGCTGCGTTAAGACATCCTTTATTGCAGCAGAAGGCACATATGCAACTATTTTGGAATGCAAGATGTATACTCTGAAAGCTTTCAAAGATTTGATAAGAGTGTATGCTTGTTTCTCAATAATATCATACCTCAGCTCAGCATCCCTTAAGGTTTTACTGAAAAATGCCACCGGATGCTCTGAGCTTTCTTCATCTGCTTGCAATAAGACTGTTGCAAGGGTGTCGTCAGAGGCAAAAGAAAATATGCAGAACTCCTTGCTATAATCTGGACTGATTAAAGTGGGGGCCTCCATAATTGCCCTTTTAATGGACTCAAATGACTTTCTTGCTACACCATTCCACTTGATCTCTGACCCCTTCTTCAACATAGAGGTAATATGCTTCACAAGTTCTGCAAAATTTGGGATAAATCTCCTTACAAAATTAATCTTGCCTAGAAAAGACTGTATGTCCTTCTTCGATCTCGGGACAGACAAGGTCTGTATCGCTTTTACTCTTTCTGGGTCAATTCGGACACCTGCAGCAGAAACAATATGTCCCAACAACTTGCCTTCTTCTTACGCAAACTGTGACTTCTTAGGATTTATTGAAATCCCAAACCTTCTGCACTTCAAAAACACTTTCTTCAAATGTTGCACATGGTCTTGATGGCTACTGGAGTATACTGTTATATCATCCAGGTAGATAAGGACAAATTTATCATTTTCTCCCACAAATGCTATATCCATAGCTCTCTGAAAGGTGGCTCCAGCATTCATCAAACCAAAAGGCATCTTGGAATACATAAAGGTACCCCAAGGAGTGGTGAATGCAGTCTTCTCCTGATCATCCAGATGCACAGCGACCTGATTATAACCTGAAAAACCATCTATAAAAGACATTACTTTGGCACCTGAGACTTGCTGCAACAAATGCTCCATTTTTGGTAGAGGATAATTATATTTTTTGGAACATTTATTTAGATTCCTGAAATCAAGACATAGTCTGATTTCTCCACTCTTCTTCCTCACAACAACTAGATTGGCCACCCATTTAGAATATCTGAGAGGCACTATGATCTTAGCAGCCAACAACTTTTTAATTTCTTTCTCAACCAGATGAAGGAGCATAGGATTCATTGGTCTCAGCTTCTGTTTGAAAGGAATAGTGTCTTTCTCAAGCGGAATTTTATGCTGAATTATATTTTCGTCATATGTCTTCAGATCGCTATACTCCCAAGCGAACACATCAGCAAATTGCCTCATTAATTTGCAGTATTCAGCACTCTGGTCAGCAGATAGATTGGTGGACAGATTAATGAACTTGGGGTGACCTGGACCTCCTATATCATGCTTGCAAACTACAGTTTGATCTTCTTTTTGGGCAGCTTTGTAAGGCACATCATTGTGATCAAACAATCTGTCAAGAGGAATTAGACCCTTAGGAATATGGTTGCTAGGGAGTTGGACTATGCTATTCTTGCCAATCTTATTTCTAAGCTTGGACTTGGGATCTTTTAACAAAGCATCATTATTTTGGTCAATTTGCATTTCAGAAAACTCATCAATGACTTGAATAAACCTATTTAGCTCATCATCATCATCAAAAACTCTCCAATGGTGGACATTATCAGGCACGGAGGGTCTATACTTCATTTGTACCTCATAAACTAGTTGGGAGGCGATGGAGGTATAAACAAACTGGCTGAGACAGCAAGGGAGTCGGCAAGCTGATTCTGGGTCTAGGAATATATGAAATGCAGAAGAATTCAAAGAACTCTTTGGTTCTCCATACCTCATCCCTGTACGCTTTTAGCCTTGGGTGTTTTGCTTGGAATGTTTCGTTCACTTGCTGAATTATCAGATCAGCATCTCCGAATACCTTCAGCTTCTTTATTCCTCTGTCTTTGGCGGCATGAAGGCCCAGCAGCAGTGCTTCATATTCTGCTATGTTGTTTGTCACCTGAAAAACTAGCTTTAGAGACAATTGAATTGTTTCTTGTTGTGGGGACACTAGCACCACCCCTGCTCCTGCAGTCTCCTTGGTACATGATCCATCAGAGAACATCTCCCAAATCTGACCTTCTGTATTATGCCCAGCTTGAGCTGTTGGTTTCCTGATCTGCAATGCAACCTTTTGAGATTCTTCTATTTGGAGAATGCAAGCTCCAAAATCAGTGTCCACTACATATATGGGATGGTTTGTAGGATTCTTCTCATCGCTAATGATATATGCCAGTTGTGCTTCTCTATATAACCTCCTGCTCTCTCCTCCGAACACTGGGACAATTGCATAAGATAAATCGTTCTGCAATGTTCCACCTAGTCTCTTAGTCCACCCTCTGGACAACAGCATGCCAAACTTAGGAGGGACATCTGCCACCACAATATCGATTATCATGCTCTTCATGGGCATCTGGGTTAGGGAAATGGCTAAATATTTAATCAATCCCAGACATTTCATCTTCCTTGAATCAAACAAGAATAGGTCATGATATGGTCTGGTGATGTCAAGGCCTAACTCTTCCATGGCGGTTTTAGGCATCAGATTATGACTGGCACCTGTATCTAGGAGGCAGTTGTGGAGAATTTTGCCATGAATGGTCAAGGAGACATAAAAAGATGGGGAATTATCCTTGGCAGGTTCAGTCATTGGGCTTAGCACGACTGCAGGCCTATCGTCTTGCAAATTGACAAAGTCAGTGGAAGTTCGTGTGATCTTCAGCTTGAGAGCCTCAAGGATAGGCTTTCTAAACATCTCACTCTTCACCAGTTCTGTCAGAGGCACGACTATTTTTAACTTCTGAACTTCTGATTCGAAGCTAAAAGAGAGAGGTAGCTTGTCGGGGATTTTTACCTCTTGAACTGGTGCTTTGAGGGTGACTGGATCAGCTGCTGGTCTTTTTTGTCTACTATTCTGGGTCTCTATTTGGACGACAACTTTTTGGGCAGGATTCTCCTTGATATTATTTGCATTTGACCTTAGATTATATCTTTTCTGCTCCCCAGTTTGCAGGAAAACCTCTCTGTCCCACCTTTGACTGTCTTGCTCCTGCAGCAAAGACTCTTCGTATGCAGCCAATGTAAAAAAGGCATTACTGCCTTTATCTTCCATGCAGAGAATTTCATCCGCATCTTCAATCTGTTCCTCCTCCATGACCACATTCTGGAAAGGAGCCTTAACTTTTTGATCTTCGTTAGTTTCTTTACCCCTCTGAATGATTTGTGATTGTTCGTTGGCTCTTCTAAATGGATTCAGATTTCTTGGTGCAAATGTGCCTGGGAGCCTTGTCTTCCCAGGGTTCTGCTCAATCTCCAGCTTAGAAATTTTAGCAGACAGTGACTCGATCATTCTAGTCATTTTATCAAGTTTGGTATCTGAGGATGAAGCAGAAGAAGCCTCGCCTCTCTGCCTCCTTCTATCAGCGTGAATTTTGAGCTTTTCTGCAGCCATAATGTTAGATTCGACTTCTAGTGCCGCGTCCTGCATTTCAGCTAGGGTGGCACATCTTCTTTCTCTCAACAGCAAACAGAACTCAGAGTCAAAGGCACTGGTGTAGGCAAGTTTGGCAGAGGTGGGGGTAGGCTTTACCTCAGCTGGTATCTTACTATACATACGGTTGAATCTTTTATTAAAATCAGACAAGGATTCCCCATTTTCCCTCTTCAGGTTCCCAAACTCCGTATGATAGTATAGCAAGTCCTTTTTATCTCCCCAATGTTTTAGGAACGCATCATCTAAAGCTTCGATATCCGCTATAGATCTTGGGGCTTGTTCTCTAAACCATTTCCTAGCCTCCCCATCCAGACTTTGGACAAAGACTCTCATCCACACATCATCTTCACTAATATCCAGATTATCAGGATAGCTGTAAAACGACTCAAGGTGTTCTTGAGCGGTGACACCTTCAGTCCCAGTGAACTTAGGCATATACTTCTGATATTCTCCGGTGGGCATAGCATTCAAAGGAGTGGGCAGTATCAGAGGTCCATACCTAGCGGCTATGATTCTTTCCATTTTGGTGGGTGCTTGCTGTCCTGCCATGTTTGGAATATGTGGGAGAACACTAGCAGATGGAGCAGTAGGAAATAATGTAATGGATGGTAGAGATATTTGGATGCTTTGGGCAGTATGGGAAGCTTTCTTTGGACTGAGATTCAAAGGGGAACTAAATGGACAAGGAGCTTTATGAATCTCTACAGGTATTTCTTCATTAGCAATACTAGGCTTTAAATCTTCAAACTGTGCATCCTCAACTAAAAACTTCTCATGCAGAGACAAAAGAGATTTCTTGGGCTTACCTGATTCTGATGCCCTTTTATGTGATGTTTTCTTCGGGTTAACGATCTTCTCAGGGTCAGGCACTGGAACAGCTGGAGACTTCTGCGGATTTCTTCTAGTATGCCTCACAAACTGAGCCAGAATTTCAAAGTGGAGTCACCAAAGGATGGCCTTCCTCCGGTGGAGTCGCCAGACAGATGATTACAACCAAAATCTATGTTCAAGCCTTGTCTGTCATCAAAGCTTGAAGCTGTGTCGTCTCCCAGGGAAGATGAGCTTTGATTCTCCTCTCCCCGGTAACGGCGCCAATTATGTTATCACTCCAGGAAACTCTCCGAGGTTGTAAATCAGAGATGCCTGGTAACATATAACTTTTAATATTGTTCTGTGAAATATTGGAATGAAAGATGGTGTGGATCAAGTCGGATAACCATTTCAACTCTATTCACACTCAAGGCATGCATGAATACCTCTAATAACACAAGGCTTTAGACTGCTAATGCTCAATAGTTTGTAGATTTAATGGATGGATGGAGAACACTGACTATGCCAGCAGGTTGCATACATGGACCTATACGAATGGCTAGCTACAGGCAGCGAATGGACTTACTGACTACACCGGCAGATGCATATATAATCACACATATAAATGGCTAGCCACAGACAGCAAAGAAGCTTGCAAATCTAATATATCAAAGCAAGATAAGATGACAATTATCTGGCCCCAAACACACAAAAAACCTGAACAAACTGTTCAAGTGCAAGCATAGAACAGAAGAGAAATGGACATTAAACATGTAGCAGCAAAAGAAGCTTGTATTACTAAAGACTACAGATGAGAAGCTTGAGAAAACAAGGAAGGAATAATCTCCAAAAGTTGAACCCCCGTTACATCTTGTTTTCAGCTATTTATAGCTTGTTTACAATGGTACTCAGCCTTTTGAGGCTTCAGGTGTCTTAATCTATCCTTCTGTCTTGTTTAACTGATTGATTCCCTTAATAGGTAGGCATGGCTCGGCGGTTTTCCTCTTCTGACAGAGAAATAACCATACTCAGATATTTTGGGCGGCCTGCTGTGATGCATAGGAGCTCCCTCGTGCCAAAGATGCCTCATTATGTTCGTTAGGATGACTGTTGCGCTGGCAGGGCCGTTAATGCTCCACGATTTTAGTTGATTTGGGTTGAGGCGTGTAGTGGCCCTTCCCCTTCCCTTTCTGGGTTCTGTTTGCCGGCCGCTGTCCCTCCGCCGAATCCTTCTTCTGGTATATAACATAACTGCACGGTTCCTTCAAGGATGGCTTGCCGCCTGAACCTACAATGGAGTGGCTGCCGTTCTTATGAAATCCCTGCACCGGTCCCTTTCAGGCAATAGCTGTGAATGTTTCTTTTCTGTTATTGTGTCTGTCTGGGTCATAAGTAGCGGAAACGCTGCGACACTGCTAAATCCCGCCCATTTCTGTTTCACTTGGACTTCAAACATCCTCAAACATGGCATAACTTTCTATCGGGTCTGCCTTTCGGGTCACAGTGGCATATCGCAGCCAGTCGATCCCTTGCTTTTCTTTATATTTGGAAATACATGAACAATGCTGCAAAACATGAGGAAAACGACTTTGGCGGAACCGAAAATATATGTATTTCACTTCCCGGACCCTTTCGGGTCCGGGCTTCATCGTTATCGGCATTCGCTAAGGCTTCCTGTGTATTTCCTTATACATTGACAATACACAAAATACAAATGAAAATGGCCCTCGTGCGGACTTGGAATATTATGAAAAATCCTTTATAGTGTCATCGGGTCCGTCCCATCGGATCGGAGGCATGCTATATGTAAAGGCTCCGCCCCTCAGAAAACGCCGATAGCGATATTCACCGCGGACCCGATAAGTTATCAAAAATGACTCATAACGCCGTCGGGTCCAGCCTATCGGCGATCGCTGATATGTGTTAAAGGCCCATCCCTTTGTTATCGCCGATAGCGATACGTCGAAGCGATATCGGCGATCGCTCATCGGTAATGTATCATGTCGCCGCCTCCGCCTACTCCGACTTGCGATATGCTGACGCGACCGGTACCGTTGATCGGCCAGATCCGACGGCTGACGTTGATGCGGATTCATAAGCCTGCAATCTTGGTTTTTATGTGATTTTTTGGGTATTTTCACCTTCCGATTGTGTAATTCTGCCCTCCAAAGGGCTTCCCTCTTGCAACCTCTTTGATCAGTGGGCAACTTTTGTCATGTCTTGATGATTTGAACATCAAACATGGATTCTGCGCATGACTATAAGCATATTTGCAGCCTCTGAGAGCTTTTTGAACCTATTTTTAATCCATTTGCATAGCAAAGCTAACAGATCCCATCTTGTACCAAACTTCTAATATAGTGGTACTTATTGTTGATATACTTCTTCCTCGCATGGAACACATAATCTTCAGACATCTTAATGCTACTTTGATTATCACAATTTATCACAGTAGGACTTAGAGATTTCTCAAACAAATCTGACATGAGCTTCCTTAACCATACAACCTCCTTTCCTACTTCACATGCAACCACATACTCAACTTCAACACTACTTAAAGTGGTAGGATCTTGTTTCCTACTCATCCATGAAATCATCACAAATTCCAAATTAAAACATCCACCAATAGTGCTTCTTCCATCGATCTCACTGCCACCCCAATCAGAATCTGTAAAACTTGTCAACTTGACTTCCTTGCTATCATACTTTAGGTAGTGATGAATAGTACCTCGTAGATATCTCAATATATGCTTGGAAACTATCCAATGATCATGATGAGGCTCCAACTAAAATTGACTAAGAATGTTCACAGCAAAACAGATATATGGTCATACCGAATTTCTGTGACAACTTAATTATATACTTTCCTTGCCCCGAATAAATCTCCCAAGGTTTATGCCATACTTTTAATCCTAGGTAATAATGCATTAGACCCAGATCTTTAATCTCAAATTTGGCTGCCAACATCTTCTTGCATTCTTGATTCTTCACTCTACACCTGTAATAAATAGATCATCCACATATAGTAGAATAATCACTGGCTCATTATCCACGACCTTGATATAGAGATTTGGATCAACAAAACTTTTGACAAACCCAATTCTTAGAAGGTATGCATCCATTCTTGCATACCATTCCCTAGGAGCTTGCTTCAAAACATATAAGGCCTTCTTGAGTCTACAAACACGAGTGTCTTTGCCATTTATTTCAAAGCCTTTAGGTTGTTCAATGTATACTTCTCCATTGATGGTTCCATTAAAAAATGTTGTCTTTACTTCAATTTAATGGATATTCCATCCCATTGTTGCAACCAATGAAACCAAAGAATCTTATTGTAGTATATCTTGCAGTAGACGCAAAGGTTTCTTCATAGTATATGCCTTCCTTTTGAGAGAAACCCTTTGCAGTGAATCTATCTTTGTACTTGTCTATGCTTCCATCAACAAAGTGCTTGATCTTGTAGATATATTTAGAGGTGACAACCGATTTGTTACTAGGTCTAGGAACAATTTCCTAAACCCAATTCTTTATGATGGATTGATATTCTCCCTGCATAGCCTTCTTCCATACTTCTTGATGAGAAACTTCCTTAAATGTAGTTGGTGTTGAAGAATCTAGGGAAAATGTAGTTTATGTGATTCTTCTTCACACGATAACTATTTGTGAGGTATTTTAACTTTTTTCTTATTAGCACAATCTTATCTTGATATCATTAGTATGTGAATTTCTTATTTCATCAAACAGTTAACAAAATACAAGAGACAAGAACACAAGATGTTGGTTTTCTGCTAGGGCCAAAACCTCTCCCTCTTGGAGAGGAAAACCCACACAAAATTCTTCTTTTAGAGATTCCAATTGACGAATACCAAGACCTTGACCCTTGACCTATTAGGCGACCAAGACACCAATCCTCTTCTTCGTCATTGTTGAGTTCATCATCACTACACCACTGGGATCTTCCTTGCTGCTGTCATCATTGAGAACATTATTGTGCCTCTACTGAGATACTCATTATGACAATGAGATCATTGCTTCTACACCAATGCTCCATCTTCACATAGATCATTGTTGCATCATCTCAACTACACCATCATCACTGTGTCATCTTGCTGCACTATTACAAAGATCTTCCTGAGACCATGGTTGTGACTATACTTAGATCATGACTGTGTCTTGATGATATGCCGAGACTGTGTGATCCTCTCCATCGTAGATACACCAAGACTGCGAGATTAAGATTGTGACCGTGTATATATATAAGCCGAGACATAGTATGACTGAGGTTCTTTGTATGCATGACAAGACTGCAACTTCAGAGATAGTAGTCACTGAAATCTAAGAAGAGACCATGGTCATGAGACGGTTATATTTTACTGTGATCATCACCAAAGATAGCAGAGGTATCTGAAGTCCTTTTTACCACAAAAAATTACAGAGAAACCCGAGATTATGTGTCACTGTGCTTGCCTGAGATTTCATAGATCTTATGCAAAGATGTCACTGTGCTTATCACCAATATCATGTACCTTACCGTGCCATCGAAGTTTCAGAGTGATCCAAAGTTATATCCTCCTGTGATTACTCCAACTGCGTATTTATAGGTGTTAGTCCATGTATGCAAGCTGACGTGAACGTAGTGAATCGTTGCGTCCTTTTATTGAGTTGACGTGTCATCTATATATACTTTGAAGTTGACTTGACTGTCTTTCACATCGTTTTTCTTGCAGTGTTATTCTTTGGAGGATGGTGCTTGTCTTGGAGGGCTACTTGACACTAGGTTGACCCATATTCATGCTCAAGAAGAGATCTTTAACATGAATTTGATTCTTTGACTTTCCTAGACCTATGGAATAAGCAAGAAACTCATTCTTATAATTTACAAAAATAATAATTTTTTTTCTTGACAAGTACAAAGATCAAAATTTCATTTGTAAATACCGAACCTAGTTAGACTTTCTTCAACAGTTGGTTCAACTTCTATTAGTTTTGTCATGTATGCAACATATCCATAATATATTTTTGGTCTTTTTCTTTCTCTAAAATTTCCTTTCGCAGCTCCATGTCCTTCAACATATTCAAGAGTAGCTTTTAACCAATTTGGCCTCTTCCTTGTGTATGGTATGATCACAAGTTGAATATGCTCACTTGGTCCTTCTTCTTCTTCTTGATTTGTAGTAGGATTGACGTGATGCTCTTCTTCTTCAAATAGTGGTATGCCTTCGTCATCGGAATCCAAGGAATATCTTTGGATCTTTTGTAGTCATGATTTTCATCAAATATAATGCCCCCGCTTCAATATGTCTTCCTTCCTTAATGTAAATTATACACGAGAAGAAAGACTGTAGCCAACGAAAATCCCTTTAATGCTTGTAGAATATAGCTTTTTTCGTTTTTCCTTTGGAACATGGATATAGGTGGGACATCCAAAGATTCAGAGATGGTCCACACATGGCTTCCTTCTTGTGAATGCTTCTTCAGGTGTCATATTTGTTGGGTGCAGGAATTGCACTTAAGCAAACTCCTCAACATTTAATTGTCAACCTAGGGAATTCGTAAACTTAGAGACAAAGCACATGGAATGCCAGAGATGGTATGAATATTTCCAATATCAATCCCTACTTTCTTAAAAGGAAAGGTTACAAAATCAAACTATAGAGGAAAAGTACACTTAAATCGCCAGCGATAATTTAAGACTGGAACAAAAGAAAATGCATTTGCAAAAGAGATTTAGAAGAAAAAGGCAAATCACTCTAGCTGATTATTGACCAACTATTGAATGTATATCTCTTTTAGCAAAGACACTTTAGCAGTCTCCAATAGATGGGCCCTTCGAATCTGCTTATATAAAGATTTCCTTCTTGCAAGAATTTGTCTCACACTAGCATAGGGGATTCTTGCACTAGTGCAGGAACAAAGATTTATGCCGAGGGTGTAAAATAATGTTTGTACTAAAAGTGTTTTCTTTCGTGTAAGGTTCAGACTTTCTCAAGTCCAGAGAACTTAGCCCAAGCAGCAAGAAACTACTTCTTGTACCAGACAGGAGCTTCTTACACTTTAGCTTTTAATCCTTGAAATCAATGCTTATCTACTGCAAGTGTTAGAAAACTAAATTACATAAAAAGGTGATTGTTTCTAAATTTACCAAATTGCAGAAAGAAAGAAACAATCCTTGTAATCTATCCTATTATGAAATATTAGTGAAAGCAAGAAAGCTGTTAGAAATAACTTGAAAAGAATGACTGCATCACACGATTTTGCATTGGTGCAAGAACCAGGCAGAAAACTAAATCAAACAGATTTGCAGAAAATGAATAGCACACCAACGTACACTGGTGCAGGGAATTTCTCCTGCTCAGACCAGGCGAGGAAAACCAATCCAAATGTGTAGAAAGTGAATAGCACACCAATGTGCGTTGGTGCAGGTAATTTCTCCTGCTCAGACCACGCGGGGAAAACCAGTGGAGATCAGATGCAAGAAAAGGAAATTCAATTACTTCACATGTCAGATCTGCTTTCACTCAAACAGGAATTTAAAGGTTGTAAAGCAAAATCACACTTGACAATTTTAAAGCATAAATTAAAAGGAACAAAAGGAGGGAGAACGTGCTGGGTTGGCTGGGCCCTTGGCCAACCAACGCGTTTCCCTTTTAGTTAAGGAACGCTGCTCAACACCTGCTCAATATCAGCGTTCAAAACATGAAAGAGACAGTATGAAATAGTGAGGTAGAGCTCTTTTCTTATTAAATCATAAAGAAAATACACACATGACTACATTCCAGCCTAGATTGGGCGATAACACAAGACAGGCCAACTACCGCCTTCTTGGTTCTTTCTCTGTTCTATACACTTAATCATTCCTCCCTTTTCCTATCTACATTCTCTTCTTATATAGATCCTCCGCTGAAGGCCAAGAGGATTGTTCATCTCGTTACATGTTGTTTGCAAAATTTCGTTACAACAGATTACATAACGATTTAAAAAGTAAGCTTGCGGCCTTCAAGATCAGGGGTTTTAACAAACCAGACCGTGATTATCTTCAGCTATTCGTTTCTCCCAAATTCGACCTCAGCTACTGTAGATTGCTTTGCTGTCATCACTGGGACTCGGCTGCCTTCAAATGTGTTCGACGGTCATGGCTAAGGCGGTGCAAAAATAGGCAGCAATCAAGAGATCCAGATTTGCTGCCAAGATTCGCCTCGCGGTACTTGGTGCAAAATATGACAATCGCGGTGCTGGAACTGGTGCGAGATCAGATAATCACAGTGCTGGCACTAGTGCGAGATCCATTCTGCACTTAAAATCAGTGGTCAAGGTAAGCATTAACTAGTAAGTAACATAGGAGATATCAATGAGTTACAAACGTAATTACAAGTGAGAAATCGCGTAATAATAATTAATAAATGCGAGGTTTGAATTAAAAATATAAAATATAAAGCAAATGTGAAATGTGTCATCGTTCTTGCACTAGTGCAAGATGAGGGCATAAATAATAGGTAAAACAGGGGTAAATGGTTATGGTTTTAGGATTGACAGATGGTAAAAAAGGGTTCAATTTAGGGGACTAACATCCTCACATTCCTATACTGTTGTGTGTCCTCACACAACTTCTTTACCTCTGCAAAAAACTCAAAATTTTGAGCACTCCAGCTCAATCCTGCTTTGGTGCACTATCCTCGGGCTACACCGTGTCAGCCTTCTTCTTCTTGATGTGCCTTAGCTTCTTTTATACCTTCTTCAACCGCTTAAAATAGCATCCAACCTGATACTTCCAAGTTCTGACTTCACTTTTCTTTTGCTTGAGCTCTGCCATTAATTCTCCTCTGCTTTGTTCGTTCTCCTCCTATGCCTCGGCCAAGGATTGCTCCAAGTTTTGCACTTGAAGTTCCAATTCGGCTACCTGGTTGACAGAGGTTACCAACTTTTTTTCTCCCTCTGTTTCAACGGGGACTATAACTTCCTCAGGGACCTCTATATCAGGAATAGTCATATCAGGGAATTCCCCTTCCTGTGGTCCCTCTTTCTTTGGGTCTTCTTCCTTAGATTCCTCTTCTCCCTCTGATTCCTCTTTTGGTTCTTCTTCCTCTGTGGGTTTTGTTTCTTCTTTTTTGGGTTCCGCCTTTTCTCCTTTGGGTTCCTCTTCTTCTATCGCCTCTTCTGCTGCTGCCTCCTCTTCTTTAGGCTCCTCTTTTGCTGCTGCCTCCTCTTCTTCAGGGTCCTCTTCTTCTGTTGCCTCCTCTTCTTCTACTGCCTCTTCTTCTTTAGGCTCCTCTTCTGCTGCTGCCTCCTCTTCTTCAGGCTCCTCTTCTGTTTCTGGTTCTTCCTCTCCTACTGGCGCTTCTTCTTGCACTGGTGCACGATGGGGTTCCCGGGGCTGTGGTTCTCCACCTGCTTTGGCAACTTTACTCTTTTTGTGAGACTTTTTTATAAAGTCAGCTAGCAGAGTATTGTTGTCAGCCTCTGCAATATTTGCCACGTTTGCAAGGACCGATAGATTATCATGCTCGGGGGCCTGTGCTCGTGTAGAAGGAGTCTCTTCTATGGGTGCATGAGCTTTTTCTTTGGCAGAGGACGAGGCTTTGCCTGTCGATTTTTCTGGCTCTTTCCTTTTCGCACTAGTGTGAGGACTTTTTCTATTGCTCTTTCTTGTACTGGCAGGAGTCTCTGTCTTCTTTCCCTTGGTTGACCTTTCATGCAGCTGTTTCAACAGCTCTTCCCACGACATACCTTCCTTCTCCAGCTGATTCAAGACCAATATCTTGATCAGCTCGTGATGGTATAACCTTGCATCGACTTGGTCCTCCCTTCCATCTTGTACGCTTCTAGCCATCTTCTCTAGACTCCTTAGCAAGTAGGGGAAGTTCATCCTCTAGTGAATGTGTCGGCCTGCTTCAAAGTGTTGAAGCATTCTGAAATGATACACCAGGGTACGAGTGTATCTCCCTTTGTAGGTCACGAACTTCTGCAAGATAAACAAGAGGTCCTGCCATTGACCTAACAGGGCTTTACGCAGAACTCTGAGTTTCCAATCCACGTCTATATCTTTATCTTCAACAAAACGCCGCCAACGCTTCCTTTCCAACTTCTGATTTTTGAACCACTGTTCTCCTGTGTTCTCTAGACCGGTTGTAGCTGCTACAAACTCCTCCGTCACCTCGAATTCAAGTGGCCTTACTCTGACTTGGCCATCCTTAAAATTCTTTGCATACTATAGGGCGACTTCTTTGTCATACCCGTTGAATTTTTGCAAGAACTGTAGGAAACCTGGTTCTCGCAACAGTGCAAGACTGTTGTGGTATTCGGCAGACTGTTCAATCTTGCTAAGGGACAGGGGTTCATTTTGGACGGGTGGAATTGATGCTAGCACTGAACAGTGGAGCTCTAAGACTTGCATGCGATGTCGGAGAAATTGGCCATCTTAAAAAAAACTAACCTTTTATCGACCGAATCACCGGTTCTCCTGCCATAGGATCTCATTGTTTCTTGGTCAGGTCTGATTGGTACGCGCAATGATGATCTGAACGGTTAAGTGCGATATAACTGCAGAGATGGGATGTTTAGAGTGAATAGAGGAGCGGGGTAATCATGAACGAATGATGTTAGAAGTATGGTGGAGAAGGGTAGATTTCATGCATGCAACGGTTACCACATTTTCACATTTCTTCATAATTAAAAAATCCTTAGCATTCATTAAAAAAGATCACGATTTTTACTTAATAAAAACTTTGTACTTTTAATTAATTTCCTCCTAGTTAACATAATAACATTAATACTTATTGATGAAATGACAAAGACTTCATATCATGTTTTAGCATGACCACTTCCTTATGTCATCCAATAACTCGTACTACGCTGCTCATGAAGTGTGCGTTTGTACTGGTCTTGCACTTACTTTGAGACATGTCATTTTGCTGGTACTTTTTCTGCTGATCTCATTACATAGGACACATTCTTGCACTAGTGCAAGAATCGTTAGCTCTGTTATGCAACGCCGATTCTCTAAGGGTCTGAAAAAGGCTTGCGCTGTTTGTTGGCATCTTCAAAGGAGCTCATAACGGTCATTTTCCCCTTTTTCCTCCATTCCGCTTATCCTCCATCTCCATTTCCTCTGTTTTTCCTCTAAGCCCTGCAAAATAGCCCCTTTGCCTTTAAGCCCCGAGCGCAAAGCCCAAACCTGCCATAAAACCTCACCCACATGACCCCGTGCTCTCATAACCCATCGTGCCTCATCCCCGCTGTTGATCACCACCCTCCGATCTAACGGCCCACATCGCGCCCGATAAAGTAACCTGTCCGACAGTTTGCCACCGTCAGATCCATCTCCGCCCGATCCGACGACATTCGCTTTCCCCGCCCCTGTAACCTGATCGAAAGTTAGCGCGCGATGAGAGAGGTTTTTCTCTCTCATCCGTCGCTACGTGTCAATCACTGAATGGTATTGCACGATCCCGTCCTTTACCGCTCTATGCCTAAAAGCGGTGCGATCAATTCCGTTACTGCCCATCCAAACCGCTCGATCCCACTAAATGACCGCGCAACTCTGTAGCCCGATCACCGTCCGATCCACCTGCTGAAGATTCGACGGCCTCGATTGACCCCGCTCTCACCATGGCCAATAGCCTCCGCCAAGTCATCTTCGCCGTCCATTCCCTTGATCCGATGACTATTCTTCCCACTCATCCAAATCGTCCATTCGCCCCTGCATTCCACATCCTCTGTCCATTCTGTTTGCTTGAAGAGAAGGAAATGACCAGCTCTATTAGTACCAGTCACAGTCATTCCCCAACAACCATATTCAACAGAAAGCATGGCCAAAGGGAAAAGGACGCAACACAACTCTGTGACTGCATTTATCAGTTATGGAACTCCACTAGTACGAGCACTCCAACAGCCAAAAAGGGACATCACAGCACCTGAGCAGATCAGATTCATCCACTGAAGCAAGCAAGCATGATCAGAGACTCCATTAGGTAGTTAAATGCAGTTGGTGGTCAATTATGACCCCTCCATACCTAAAATGGCCAAGTGCCCTTGTAATGTAAAATCTATAAATACCCAAAAGAAAGATGTAATCAGGGTTGATAGTTGGAATTTTGATGTAAGGTTCAACTTCTAGAGACTGTAGATATTTTGACACTTGGAGCATCTCATCTTCATTTTCAACTAATACAAGCTTTTTTGTTGTTGTTAACTACTCAATTTCCATTTTCTTCTGTTCCAAGCTGTCCCTGATTTGCTGTATTCTTGAGCTCTTGATGTTTAGCATTAGAATAGTTGTCATCCTATCTCTGTGTTAAAATCCTGCATGCATCATTGAATAGGTGGTCCAGGTTTCTTTCTGTCTAATGCAAGAGAGCTGTCATCCTGTCTGTGCATTAGTAGATTAGATTTGCAATCTTCTTTACTGGCTGCAACCAACCATCACATGGTCTTGTGCAACTGCTGGTGTGGTCAGTATTATCCATATTCACCCAATCTCTAAACTGTGAGTAGTTGGTGGTCTAAAGCCTTGTAGTCTGGAGGTGTTCACGCATGTCTGGAGTGAAACAAAGTAGAAGTGGTTATCTGGCTTAGACAAGCATCATTCCTTCCATTCATCCATTGCAACAATAGTTGAATTTATATGTTACCAGGCATCTCCGAGCTACAACCTAGGAGATTTTTTTGGAATCCTAACATAACTGGCGCCGTTGCTAGGGAGAGGAGATTGAAGCTCAGCTTCCCTGGGAGAACGACATAGATCCAACTTTGATGATAGACAAAGCCTAGACACATTTTGGGTTGTAATCATCTATCTGGAGACTCCACTGGAGGACCAATATTTTGGCGACTCCACATCACAGTTCTGGCTCAGTTTGTGAGACACACTCGGAGAAATCCTTAGAAATCACCAGCGGACTCAGTGCCTGACCCTGAAAAGATTGTTAAGCAGAAAAAGTCATTCAGAAAGGAGCATCAGGATCAGGTAAGCCTAAACAATCTTATGTATCTTTGCAAGAGAGGCTTGTAACTAAGCATGTTCTTTTTGAAGATATAGAGCCTAGCATTATCAGTGAAGAAATACCCTCAGAAGATTCATAAAACTCCTTGTTCCATAAGTTTCCCCTTTGGATCCCAGCCCAAAGAAGACCTCCCTTTCAGTCCATCAGTGCTCTTCTGCCCTGTCATTCAGTTCTTAGCCTTTTGTCATCCAAACGACCAGTACCCCTCCATCTACCCCAGTCATGGCAGGCCCACAAGCACCCACCAAAATGGAAAGAATCATAGCTGCTAGGTATGGACCCCTGGTCCTGCCTGTTCCTTTGAATTCCATGCCTGCAGGAGAATATCAGAAATATATGCCTAAGTTCACAGGTACAGAGGGAGTAACAACTGAAGAGCACCTTGAGTCCTTTTATAGCTATGCTGATAATCTAGATATGAGTGAAGATGATGTGTGGATGAGGGTATTTGTCCAAAGCTTAGATGGAGAGGCTAGAAAATGGTTTAGAGAATTAACCCCTAGGTCTATAGTAGATATTGAGGCCTTAGATGATGTGTTCCTAAAGCATTGGGGGGACAAGAAAGATCTACTCTATTATCATACTGAATTTAGGAACTTATAGAGGGAAAATGGTGAGCTGCTGTCTGATTTAAATAAGAGATTTAACCGTGTGTACAACAAAATACCCACTGAAGTGAAACCCACCCCTACCTCTGCTAAGCTCACTTATGCTAATGCCTTCGATTCTCATTTCTATTTACTATTGAGGGAGAGAAGATGTGCTTCTTTCGCTGATATGCAAGATGCAACCCTGGAAGTAGAATCAAACATCATGGCTGCAGAAAGGCTCGAAGGTAACGATGATAGAAGAAGACAGAGGGGTGAGCTCTCATCATCCTCAGATCCTAAGATCGATAAAATGGCCAGGATGATAGAGTCATTAGCCTCTGAAGTTTCCAAATTAAGGGTTGAGCAACATTCAGGGAAAGGACAAGCTCCTAATACCTTTGCTCTTCCAAATCCAAATCCATATAGAGGAGCAAAGGAGCAGTTGCAGATTTTGCAAAGAAACAAAGATGCAAATGAAGACCAAAGGGTGAACCCCCTTTTTCAGAGTATAGTCATGGAAGAAGAGCAATTTGAAGAAGAGGATGAGGTCCATGGTATGGAAAATAAGGGCAGTGCCCCTTTCTTAACCAAAGCTGCCTATGAGAAGTCATTATCTAAAGGCCCTGCTCATAATTTTGTTGTCCCTGCAGAACAACAAGCTTATAAGCATACGCAACCAACAACAAATCCCATCATCCTCAAAGCTCCAACCATAGAGGTAAGAGGCCTTGAAGGTTCCCCTTCTTCTTTAAGTTTTCAATCAGAAATTTAGAAGCCAAGAATACACATGCCTTTGATTGGACCAGTGAAGAATGAGTCCTTCAAGAAATCTATCCTTAAAGAGCCTGAGCCTAAAGCTAGCCAAGCTTCTAATGACTATGCAAATCTGCAAATTAACCAACTTGTTGTTATCCTCAGCCTAGTGATTAAAAAAGGTGAATTCAGTTCCCCATCATCTTATGTTTCTCTATCCGTTCAAGAGACAAGCCCTCATAATTGCCCCCTAGGCACTGAGGCCAGCCATAACTCAATGCCCAAGGCTGATATTGATAATCTCAGTCTTGATATTCCAAAGCTTGCCCAGGTGGCCTCCACACAGATTAAAAGGGAAGTTTTCCAGATCACAGAGGAAGAAGGTGCACAGATTTGGGACTCCTCCTCGGATGGGGCTGGTTCTAAGCAAGCCACAAAAGCAGGGGAAGTCTTTGTGTCCCACACACAAGAATACATCGATTCACCATTTATATTAATTGTTCATGCCACAAAGGACACAACCAAGTACACAGCAGCCCTTTTTACTCAGCAATTGTACAAAAGCTTCCACGAAGGACATCCAAAGATGAGGCATACAAAGAGGGGGTGAAATATAAACCATCTCTACCTGATAAGGTCAAATGTCCTAAACTTTTTGAGGTAGGTGATCAAATCAATCCGATTTTGCAAATCTTTGATGAATTGGCTAACATGCATATTGACCAAGAGAAGGAGACCTTTCATAGAAAGGTGAACAGGGTCAATTCCTAGTAGGATGACTGTTTTCTCCAATGGGCTGCACTGAAGAAAAGATGGGATCATTCGTCATTACTCAGGTCTAGGGGAACAACACTTTCATGCTACAAAGTATGGGAGGAATTTTTTTTTTTGATGACCCAGTAAATGGGCAGTTTTTGAAGATTCATGTTGTTTAAGGCCTTTAGGTCTCAACATTGTAAATATGTTCTTTTACAAGTTTAAGTGTAGAGTTAATTAGACTCCATGGCTAATGGAATACTAGGAAATGTTTTTTCTTGTTTTTATGTAGAAGGCAGTGGTCTACGATTCTTGAGACCTCACAGGGAGGATCTCATCCCCAGAAGGAGCCAATGTTAGCTCTGCTATACAACACCGATTCTCTAAGGGTTTGAAAAAAGGCTTGGTCTGTTTGTTGGCATCTTCAAAGGAGCTCATAACAGTCATTTTCCCATTTTTCCTCCATTCTACTTATCTTCCTTCATCTCCGTTTCCTCTGTTTTTCCTCTAAACCCTGCAAAATAGCCCCTTTGCCTTTAAGCCCTAAGCGCAAAGCCTAAACCTGCCATAAAACCTCACCCACATGACACCGCACTCTCATAATCCATCGCGCCTCATCCCCGCCGTTGATCACCACCCTCCGATCTAACGGCCCATGTCGCGCCCGATAAAGTAACTTGTCCGACCGTTCGCCACTGTCAGATCCATCTTCGTCCAATCCGATGGCATTCGCTTTCCCCGCGCCCACAACCCGATCGAACGTTAGCGCACGATGAGAGTGGTTTTTCTCTCTCATCTGCCGTTACGTGTCGATCGCTGAATGGTATCGCACGACCCCATCATTTTACCACTCTATGCCCAAAAGCGGTGCGATCAATTTTGTTACTGCCCATCCAAACCGCTCATGCCCGTTAAACGACCGCGTAGCTCTGTAGCCCGATCACCGCCCGATCCACCCGCCGAAGATCCGATGACCCCGATTGACCCCACTCTCACCATGGCCGATAGCCTCCGCTGAGCCATCTCAGCCGTCCATTCCCTCGATCCGATGACTATTCTTCCCGCTCATCCAAATTGTCCATTCGCCCATGCATTCCACGTCCTCTATCCATTCTGTTTGCTTAAAGAGAAGGAAATGACCAGCGCTATTAGTACCAGTCATAGTCATTCCCCAACAACCATATTCAACAGAAAGCATGGCCAAAGGGAAAAGGACGCAACACGACTCTGTCACCGCATTTATCAGTTATGGAACTCCACTGGTACGAGCACTCCAACAGCCAAAAAGGGACATCACAGCACCTGAGCAGATCAGATTCATCCACTGAAGCAAGCAAGCATGATCAGAGACTCCATTAGGCAGTTAAATGCGGTTGGTGGCCAATTATGACCCCTCCATACCTAAAATGGCCAAGTGCCCTTGTAATGTAAAATCTATAAATACCCAGAAGAAATACGTAATTAGGGTTGATGGTTGGCATTTTGATGTAAGGTTCAATTTCTGGAGACTGTAGATATTTTGACACTTGCAGCTTTTTGTCTTCATTTTCAGCTAATACAAGCTTCTTTTGCTGTTAATTGCTCACTTTCCATTTTCTTCTGTTCCAAGCTATGCCTGATTTGCTGTATTTTTGAGCTCTTGATGTTTAGCATTAGAACAGTTGTCATTCTATCTATTTGTTAAAATATTGCATGCATCATTGAATAGGTGGTCCAGGTTTCTTTCTGTCGAATGCAGGAGAGCTGTCATCCTGTCTGTGCATTAGTAGATTAGATTTGCAGACTTCTTCACTGGTTGCAGTTGGCCATCACATGATCTTGTTCATCTGTTGGTGCGGTCAGTATTCTCCATATTCACTCAATCTTTAAACTGTGAGTAGTTGGTGCTCTAAAGCCTTGTAGTCTGGGGGTGTTCACGCATGTCTGGAGTGAAACAAAGTAGAAGTGGTTATTTGGCTTAGACAAGCATCATTCCTTCCATTCATCCATTGCTACAATAGTTGAATTTATATGTTACAAGGCATCTCGAGATACAACCTAAGAGAGTTTCTTGGAATCCTAACAAGAATCATTGAAACAAAGAATTAAAATTTGGGCTAGATTTTCACATGGTTTCGTTGACTTTTTTCCTTGTGTGATGTTTCAGAGCACACCTTTTGCTCTCCATATGCAAGATCTTGCCATAAATTCTCGAGGGATTAAAGAAGTGGGAAAAAGGGAATTTTTTAGAATGGGAAGGAATTCTATTACAGGGATTCCAAGAAAGTGCCAAGAGGGAAAAAATAGAAATGGGATAGGGAAACAAAATTTAGGGAAAAAAAAGTGGGATTTCTTCGAAGCAGGTAGGGTAAAGTTTTTGAAGAATATCGGATGGTTAAAATTCCGGGATCAAAGAAGAAAACTGAGGGGATATTACGAAAGTGGAATAAGAAGAAAGGCAGAAAATTTTCTGGAAAGTATGCCTGCACTGGTGCAAGAAAAATAACTGCAGTGAAAATTAAATGTTACTTGAATAAAAAATATCCATGCTAACTACCCCAACTGTATAAGGATTGGTTCTGCTGAACCTGCTTCTACTTGGCGGTAGCTTAGCATATCTAAAGATCAAGAAAAGTTTTTCTTTTTATTAGAAATTTTTGATCTTCCTGCCAGCAAGCTGGTTTTCAGGTTGACCCTTATGCAATCATGTCAACGAACTGATTTTCACAATTACAGGAAACAAATTTTCTTTACTTTTTTCTATTTTTTCTTTCTTTTTATATATATATAAATTTTATTCTTGAGAAGAAAAAGGATTCATGTCTTCAAGAGGTTGGTATTACCATCCTCCACTACTGTCCCAAAGTGCTGTTGGGCTTGTTGTGTAAAATCTTTCTTGGTAAGTGGTTGAAAATATTTCTTTAACCAGTGTCTGTTTACCAAGAATATTGAATTTTGTCCATCAATAGTTGGAACTTCTACTGCTCCATTCTCAAATACTCGGATCACTTCATAAGGTCCCATCCAACGTGTATGGAAATTTCCTTTAAAAATTTTAAATCTGGAATCATAAAGGAGTACCAAATCACCTGGTTGGAACTACTTCTTCTGAATGAACTTGGCGTGCCACTTTTTACGTTGTTGTTGAATCAGTATATTCTGTTGAACAACATCCCTTCGAAACTCATCCAACTCATTCAACTGAAGAAGACTCTGTTGTTGTGCCTTAGAAAGATCTAGTCCTAACTGAACTACAGTCCTGTAAGTTTTGATCTGGAATTCAATTGGTAACAGAACTTGTTTACCACATACTAGCTCATATGGTGTATGCCTCGTGCTCCAAGTGGTTCTATATGCCCATAGAATTTCTGGTAATATTTCAGCCCAGTATTTCCAATGCATATTGACTGTCTTTGTAAGAATGGACTCGATCACTTTGTTTGTAGATTCCACCTGGCCATTTGCTTGAGGGTGATATGGTGTGGACTTCTTGTGCTGAATCTTGTATTGCTCCATCACACCCTGTACTAGATTAGAAATACACTGTCGACCATTGTCAAAAATGATTTCTCTAGGCACACCAAATCTAGTAAAGATTTCAGTAAAAAGGAAATCAACAACAACTTTTTCTGTGGCAAAAGAAACATCTTTAGCTTCTACCCATTTTGTAACAAAATTTGTACAAACCAAGATATACTTTTTACTTAATGATGTTGGATTTATTGGTCCTATAAAATCAATAGCCCATTTTTCAAATGGTTCTATCACAACCTGAGGACATAAGGGCATTTAGTTGGTTTGGTTAGGCTGACCCATTCGCTGAAAACTATCACAACACTTGACATATTGTTTGGCATCCTTGAACAAGGATGGCCAGTAGTAACCAGCGCGTAACACCTTATATGTAGTTCACTTATCAGCGAAGTGGCCTCCACATGGTTCATCATGAGCAGATTTGAATATGTCAAACACTTCTCCCTCTCTTACACACCTACGGATAATCAAATTTGGGCCTGTGTAAAAGAGATCTCCTTGAATCCAAGAGTATGCAACACTTTTCTGAATGATATTCCGCTTTTCTCGAGCAGACAAGTGGGGTGGTGTTTTTCCAGTTACCAAATAATTAGCAATGTCGGCAAACCACAGAGACTATCGACATAGAAAAAATATGTTCATCTGGAAAGTCATCATTAATAGGAGTAATTTCACCAGGATTATGTAATCTAGAAAGAAAATCTGCTACAACATTAGATTTTCCTGGTCTGTCTACAATGGTAATATTAAATTCTTGCAACAAAAGTAACCACCTAGTCACTGTACCACTAGTTAATGGTTTATTCATCAAATACTTAATTGCGGAATGATCAGTATGTACAAATACTTCATATCCTGTAATATAGTGTTTGAACTTATTAATTGCGAAAATCATAGCTAAAAACTCTTTCTCTGTAACTGTATAATTTAATTTTGTAGAAGACAAATTATTACTAATATAACAAATAGCATAGGATTGCTTATTTTTCTCATCCTAAAAATGTGCCAATAGCCAGATCTGAAGCATCAGAGGAAATATGAAAGGGCAGAGACCAGTTAGGACCTCTCAGAACTGGTGCCTGTGCTAACTTTTCCTTCAATGTTTCAAACGACTGTTGGCAAGTTGTCATCCATGAAAACTCGCTATCCTTAGCTAGAAGTTTAAAAAGAGGAGCAGCTATCTTAGAAAAATTTTCAATGAATCTCCTATAGTAACCAACATGTCCTAGAAAACCTCTTACTTCCCTTTGAGTTTTAGGTGCAGGAAGATGCAAAATGATTTCAATCTTGGCTGGATCAACCTGGATACCTTTACTAGAAATCAAATGACCAAGTACCACTCCTGCTTTGCACATCAATCTACATTTCTTGTTGCTTAAAGCAAGATGAGCTTCCTCACAACGAAGTAATTTTTCCAAGTTTTCAAGAGCTTCCTGAAAAGAATTGCCAAACACAGAAAAGTCATCCATATAAAGTTCCACAAATTCTAGATCAGTGAAAATAGCCAAGACTGCGCTTTGAAAGGTAGCCGGGGCATTACATAATCCAAAGGGAAGCACTTTATAAGCAAATGTACCCCATGGGCATGTAAAAGTAGTTTTATCTTGATCTTCGGGTGCAATCTGTATCTGGTTATAACCATTGAAGCCATCCAAAAAGGAAAAGTATTCCTTTCTTGCAAGGGTATCAAGCACTTGGTCAATGAATGGGAGAGGGAAATAATATTGGAGAGTGGCTTTGTTTAATTCTCGATAATCAATACAAATACGCCATCTTCCATCTTTCTTAGGTACTAGTACTAATGGAGAGACCCACTGACTGTTAGAAATAGGATAAATGAAACCAACATCCAAGAGCTTTTGTACTTCTTCTTTCACGATATCTTTTAGAGCTGGATTCATTCACCTTTGGGGTTGTCGGACAGGTCGGGCTCCTTCCTGAATATAGATATGATGTGTGCAAGTTTCAGGAGGGATACCCTTCATATCTTCATAACCCCATGCAAAGGCACTAAGATGGTTTCGCAACAAATTCACACGCTGCTCTTGTTGAGATGAGTCCAAATCTGAACTAATATACAGGGGTTTACCGGGGCTAATCTCAACAAGAGTAGTATCAGGCTCGGGAGTGCTCAAGGGAGTGGTCAAATGCAGCGGTGCAGAAGAATAAGGATCATGATCCTCTTGAAAATCTAGGCTAAAGATTTGGCTCAAAGGCTCAAAATTAGGCATAGTATCTAGATTGTTCAGGAAGTCTTGAATCTCATCCTCTTGTGAGGACCGAGCATAATGATGAATAAGAGAGATGGGCTGAGCCTCATCATCGTTGCTCTGATCCAACCACAAAGTATCTCGGAGGTCCTGAATGGATCTAGCAAGGGGATATAAGGTAACTTTCTTCCTAGAGTCTCCATGCGAAATGTACAAATCACCAGAATGACATCCAATATATGCATCGACGGTAGCAAGCCATGGTCGACCCAAGATCAAGGGATGTCCTCCTACTGGGTTCTTTGGTTGAAGCACAATGAAGTCAGCAGGATATTCCCAAGAGTCTAATGAGATGATCACATCATCCAATACTCCTTCAGGCTTAATTTTAGATGTATTTGCTAATTCAAGCACAGTGGGAGTAGGACGAAGATGGGTAACCAAAGTTGATCCATGGTTTGCTTAGTCATGAAATTGATAGATGCCCCCAGATCTATAAGAACATTAGAGACAAGGACATTACCAATTTGAACTGAGACAACAGGGTTTCCAGGATCAGTGTATTTTTCCATAGATACACATCTTGTCATCAACTTTGCCGCCCTACCAACAAATTGAATGGTTTGGGGTTCCAATTTCTTCCTCCCGGGTTTCTTGAGACAGAGTTCCTTAATAATTTGAGTGCAAATAGGAATCTCTTTGATGTCTTGAAGCAGAGGGATCTTAATAAAAAGATTCCGAAGCTCTGTTGCCAAACTAGTCTCAGAAATAGGTTCACTTCTTTCCATTGCCAGCCTCTCTGGAAAGCGTGGCTGGTTGGAAGAAGGTGGTAAGGATCCAAAGGGTAAGGGCTGCTTAGTGACTGCTTTTGGAGAAGGGGTAGGAGTTTCCTCTTCCCCTTTCTCTTCAACTATAATGGTGGATTACTTTTAGATTTCTGGCATTACAGTCCTCCCTGATCTTAACTGGATATCATGAACCCCAACTGGAATAGTCTGATACTCAAATGATAAAGGTGGGTTTGTTACATAAATCATTTGCACTGCTTTTTTATTGTTAGGATTAGGCATAAATTGAGCAGGCAATTGCGGTGGTCGAAAGGGTGGAGGTAAAGGCAATGGTGGATTCGACTGACTCGGAAGTTGCGACATTGAACTTTGTGTATGAGGATATCACTGCATAGGTGACTGGTAGGAATATGGGGAATGAGTTGACCCTCTCCAACCTGGCTGCCATGGTTGAGAGGGTTGTCCACGTTGGTATTGATTTCCATACTGCCACTGCTAATTATTATTAGGATAAGAATATGCATGTGCATGTGCATGATAACCAAAATAGTGTGGAGAGAATTCAGGAGCAATACCTGCACTTACCTAAGGCCAATTTCTTCTTGCTCCCATAGCATTCAAGTATTCAGCTTTAGGTTGCCCGCCTGTAAATACAGCTTTAAGTCCTGGTATAGAGGGGCATTTCTCTGTGGCATGGTCTTCTGCACAAATAACACACTTATTAGCTTCTTTTAGATTAAGAGGACATTCTTTAGGAGGATGTTTATATCTACACTTGGGACAAAAAATACATAATGGCTCTTGTTCTTTTATAAGTTTCTGCTAGAATTTTAAAGAGTATAATTGTTTAGCAACAACATTCATTATATCGATTTTCATATTTTCCATTTTATTTTCTAGTTCAATAATCATAGCATCAGTAGATTCAGTTTTTCTATTTCTGTTTCGAGCTCCTCTACCTGATCTATACTGATTTCTTGAAAACTTTCTACATAAATCACAAATTTGATCAAAAGTCTATTGATAAATATCACCTTGTCCTAGTAAATTTAGATTATTTCTAGCATTATCAGTAAGTCCTCTTAAGAACAAGGTTGTAATAGTACTGACATTAAGATTGAATTTTGACCTTTGCAAGATATACAGAAATATTTCTAAGTAATCTTCAAGAGTTTCATCATCATCCTGTATGATAGTAAAAATTTCATCCAGCATGTCCCGAGTTTTGCAATATTCCTAATATTTAGACAAAAATACTTTCTTCATCTGATCCGAAGAAGTTATAGAGTTTCCTCTTAGCCCCATGAACCAGCGCAAAGCTGAATTCTTGAGGGTAGTAGGAAATAATCTTAACTTTTGAGCATCAGTTGAATAATCAAAACTACTACACAAAATATCAAACTCAAATAGAAAAGAGTTAGGATCTTCATGAACTTTACCATGAAAATGGGGAAGAGCGGATGTTGGAATATTCTTCATCTGCGCCACAGTATCAAGATCCACAATTGGAAACACAAAAGTGGATTGTTCTTCGCTGACCTGATTCTGCTTTTCCCCAGACCCTTCCGCAAAAAATTCATGATTGCCATTGTCTCTTGCTTACTCTTGATAGGGTGAACCACACCTGAGTTGTTGTCACCAGAATCCAGGTGGATTGTTCTTGCGTGATGGGTTTGATTGGGATTCTTGCTCACAGAAGGAGACCCAATATGAGAATTTTTTCCAAAATTCTTTTGGCCCTTAGTGGGCTTTGAACCCCTACCTTTCCTGGGCATGCATTTCAAAGAAAGAAAAACAACAAGTAATTTCCAACAAAAAGATGTTGCAAAAAAAATCAATTAACACTAGTAAAATTCTTTCAAAAGATAAATCAAACAATGCTTGAAAGTGAAAAAATTACCTCTATTGTACAATTAGAAAATTCTTACCAAATCAAATCGCCTCCCCGACAATGGCGCCAAAATGTTGGGTGCAGGAATCGCACTTAAGCAAACTCCTCAACACTTAATTGTCAACCCAAGGAATTCGTAAACTTAGAGACGAAACACAGGCAATGCCAGAGATGGTATGAATGTTTCCAATATCAATCCCTACTTTCTTGAAAGTAAAGGTTACAAAATCAAACTATAGAGGAAAAGTACACTTAAATCGCCAGCAAAAATCCAAGATTAGAACAAAAGAAAATGCATTTGCAAAGGAGATTTAGAAGAAAAAGGAAAATCACTCTAGCTGATTATTGACCAACCACTGAATGTATATCTGTTTTAGCAAAGACACTTTAGCAGTCTCCAATAGATGGGCCCATCAAATCTGCTTATATAAAGATTTCCTTCTTGCAAGAATCTGTCTCGCACTAGTGCAGGGGATTCTTGCACTAGTGCAGGAACAAAGATTTATGTTGAGAGTGTAAATGATGTTTGTACTCAAAGTGTTTTCTTTCGTGTAAGGTCCAGAGTTTCTCAAGTCTAGAGAACTCAGCCCAAGCAGCAAGAAACTAGTTCTTGTACTAGACTGGAGCTTCTTACACTTTAGCTTTTAATCCTTGAAATCAATGCTTATCTACTACAAGTTTTAGAAAACAAAATTACATCAAAAGGTGACTGTTTCTAAATTTACCAAATTGCAGAAAGAAAGAAACAATCTTTGTAATCTATCCTATTATGAAATATTAGTGAAAGCAAGAAAGCTGTTAGAAATAACTTGAAAAGAATGATTGCATAACACGATTTTGCACTAGTTCAGGAACCAGGTAGAAAACTAAATCAAACAGATTTGCTAAAAATGAATAGCACACCAACGTGCATTGGTGCAAGTAATTTCTCCTACTCAGACTAGGCGAGGAAAACCAATCCAAATGTGAAGAAAGTGAATAGCACACCAACGTGCGCTGGTGCAGGTAATTTCTCCTGCTCAAACTAGGTGGGGAAAACCAATGGAAATCAAATGCAAGAAAAGGAAATTCAATTACTTCATATGGAAGATCTACTCTCACTCAAACAAGAATTTAAACGCTGTAAAGAAAAATCACACTTGATAGTTTTAAAGCATAAATTAAAAGGAACAAAAGGAGGGAGAACGCGCTGGGTTGGCTAGGCCCTTGGCCAACCAACACGTTTCCCTTTTAGTTAAGGAACGCTGCTTAGCACCTGCTCAATATCAGCATTCAAAACATGAAAGAGACAGTATGAAATAGTAAGGCAGAGCTCTTTTCTTATTAAATCATAAAGCAAATACACACATGATTACATTCCATCCCAGATTGGGCAATAACACAAGACAGGCCAACTACCGCCTTCTTGGTTCTTTCTCTGCACTATACACTTTCTTAATCATTCCTCACTTGTCCTATCTACATTTTCTTCTTATATAGATCCTCAGCCGAAGGCCAAGAGGATCGTTCATCTCGTTACATGTTGTTTGCAAAATTTCGTTACAACAGATTACATAACGATTTACAAAATAAGCTTGCGGCCTTCAAGATTAGGCATTTTAACAAAACAGACCGTGGTTATCTTTAGCTATTTGTTTCTCCCAAATCCGACCTCAGCTACTGTATATTTCTTTGCACTCATTGCTAGGACTTGGCTGCCTTCAGATGTGTTCGGCGGTCATGGCGAAGGCGGTGAAAAAATAGGCAGCAACCAAGAGATCCATATTTGCTACCAAGATTCGTGTCGCGGTACTTGGTGCAAAATATGACAATCGTGGTGCTAGAACTGGTGCGAGATCAGATAATCACGGTGCTGGCACTAGTGTAAGATCCGTTCTGCACTTAAAATCAGTGGTCAAGGTAAGCATTAACTATTAAGTAACATAGGAGATATCGATGAGTTACAAAAGTAATTACAAGTGAGAAATCGCGTAATAATAATTAATAAATGCTAAGTTTGAATTAAAAATATAAAATATAAAGTAAATGTGAAATGTGTCATCGTTCTTGCACTAGTGCAAGATGAGGGCATAAATAATAGGTAAAACAGGGGTAAATGGTTATGGTTTTAGAACTGACAGATGGTAAAAAAGGGTTCAATTTAGGGGACTAACAATATTATCGAGGATTCTATGAGGACTTCTATTTTGTATATATACAACAGTCATTGCAACTTCTCCCCATAGAAATTTAGGAATAGCTTGATAAAAAATCATTGTTTGTATACATTCTTCAAGTGTTCTATTCTTCCTTTCCGCAACTCCAATTTGTTCAGGATTGTAGGGAACAATGAGCTCCTTCTTAAGTCCTACTTCTTTGCAATATGCAATTATTTATTTTGAAGTGTATTCTCCGCCATTATCGGATCTCAAAGTCTTTATTCTTCTTTCGGTTAAGGTCTCTACCTCAGACCTAAATTTCTTGAACTTTTCAAATACTTCGTCCTTTGTTTTGAGTAGATAAAGCCATGTATTTCTAGAGTGATCATCAATAAAAGGTTACATAATAAATATGACCTCCAAGTGATTTGTCAGACAGGTCCACACACATCTGAATGGATAAGGTCCAATATTTCTTTAGACCTTGTTTCACTACTAGTAAATGGTTTCCTTGTGTTATTTCCTAAGGCACATCCCTTGCATATTCCTTCACGATCTTCTTTAATATTGGGAATGTCATTTACCAATTTATTGAGAGAGGCAATAAATTTGTAATGTAAATGTCCATATCTTCTATGCCATAGTTCAATGGGATTGATTTCCATGTGAACTAGGGCTTGAGGAGATGGTGTTAATAATCTATATAGATTGACTTCACAAATTCCAATAACTCTAGATTTATCAATGCTTGAATATTTACCCCAAGCCAAAACTTTTACATCTACAAAAGCAACTCTGTCACCTTTATCTTCTAAGCAAGAAATTCAGAGTAAATTCTTTTTCAAACTTGGAACATATAGTATATTGTTGAGATGTAGTTTTGCTCCATTGTCCATCCCCATCCCTAGGATCGCCTTTGATCGGGTAAATGATTCGTCATGATCTTCCTTCTCTAGTACTCGGATGGTTCCAGTTGCTTCTCACTTTACTGCTTGAATCGCCCATTCTCAAGAGCTCAGAGTGTTTAAACTATCAGTTTCATGTTGTGGTACAAAAACATAGATCATCTAGGAAATACTTCATCTTCCCTCTGCATGGAGCTCCATGTTGAATAATTAATTATTCTTGAGCTTCCATACATTCATTTACTCACTGCAGGTCTAGGCTTGATACAGTTGAGTTCATTTACCCTATCTGTGTTGACCCCGATTTCTTATCACAAGAGGCTTTATGGGGTCATCCCATATAGATTTTTGAATGATCCATGTCATTCTTAAATGTCTTAGTTGTCGACCCAATGCATCTTTAAAGCTATTCCATTATCGGGCAATTATTACCTCGGGACTTTTGTATTAAAAGACCTTTAGCCCCTTTTGCTTTAATCCTCTTTCCCCTTTTCATCATATGGCCAGGGGCTATGACCAGGCGCTTGGTAATCAGGTGCTAGGGCCTTTGGATGTTTGTCCAGGAGATTCATTCCTTTTTTAAACGAAATCCCTCATATCAGCAAATCCTTGACATTTACACTGGACAACCCTTGCAACATTGTGAGTGTTGATCGCCAATTGGGCCCACCCGGAATATTGCAATCGATGATTTCCGAGCCATGCCATTGGTGTGAACTCTATAACTTGTGATCGTCGATCACCCTTCATTCTTAGCCCCTGGTTCTTTGGACCTTTATGTGACCACGGACAAACCCCTGTATCGGAGCCCCCCATTTGGAGGTTCACTATCGGTGAATTCCTCTTGATGCACAATGCATTGCTACCGCCGATCGCCGATTGTGCTATGTGGTGATTGTTGATCACCGACTTGCCTTGTTTTTGTTGTTGGTCTTGTGATGTTTGTGATTGGTGATATGCGAGATCACTGGAACCTCCACTTCCAATTTGCACTATTCATCATGCTTTGAACCTATGATCGCCGATATCGGTGATCGTTGATCACATGTCATCGATTTGTGGGATTTTCTCCTTGGCCTTGGGTTTTCAAGGGCAACTCCGATTTGTTATAACTTTTGATTCCAGGGTCCATTTGAGGAGTTCTATATGTCGTTGGAAAGCTAGTTTTGAGCTTTATCCATTAGAAGAGGTTCGATCAGTCCTTGACTGCCCTTGTGGCCCTGAAGATGGCTATAATTTTTTCTACCCAATTGCCCATTTTTAACAACTAAAGACAAGTTTTGCAGAGAGTAACAACATTGGCTCTGCCTGGGGACAGTGCCTTCCTGGCAAGATGCTGGGAACTTATAGACTAGTGGCATTATATCCACTGGGCATGGAGTTATTTCATTCAAGTATATAAAAACAAAAAACAGAAATGTAAAGGACTGAAAGTGTTACTGATTTTTTACAATGTCTCACCGGTATGTACAATGGGTGAGGGGTGGACCTTTTAGTGCTGGAAGTACAATTTGAGGAATTTCCCATTTACAGGAAGCTCAAGCATTTCACCCTCCAATTTTTCTAGTAAAAAAACATTGTTCCCCTATATCTTGACAACATTGAAGGGTCCAAACCATAAGGTGTCAAATTTTCCATGCTTACCTTTGTCTTCTCTTCTTGAATTCCACCTTAAAACTAGATCTTATGGCTGAAGAGGTTTGTCTTTAGCCTTCTTATACACATGGACTTCATTTTTTGCTAGTAGTTGTCCAACTTGTGATTTCCTGTTCTCGGGTCTCCTAGAGCTCCACAAATTGATGTATCCTTCTAGTTAGGGAGTTGGGTTCTTCTTCTGCATCTTGTAACATCTTAGCCACTGGCATAAAAAGCTGAATAGGGAATACAACATATTTTCCATAAACCAACTCAAAATGGGATTTACCTATGGATCTTTTTAGAGTGACCCTGTTTGCCCATAATGCAAATTTCAGCTGAGAATCCCAATTCCTCTGACTTTCTGCAATTGTCTTCTTGAGGATTCTCACCACTGTTTTGTTGGAAGACTCAGCCAACCCATTTCCTTGGGGATAGTAAGTGGTGGAATAGCTAGTTTTGATGTTATATTTCTAACAAAAGGCGTTAAAATTTGCAGACTTGAAAGCCTGGGCGTTGTCAATCACGATCTTTACAGGGCACCCAAACCTAGCCAAGATATTCTCCTCCAGAAATTTCATAACCACATTGTCAGTTGCATTCTTGGCTGGGATTGCTTCTACCCATTTGGTGAAGTAGTTTGTGGCAGTGAGGATCCACTTGTGATGGCCGCTAGAAGGAGGATGAATTTCCTCGATGAAGTCTAGTCCCCATTGTCTGAAGGGTTCTTTTATAATAACAAGGATCAAAGGGAGAGGAGCCAATTTTTGCTTCTCAGCAAATACTTGACACTGCTGACAGGCCCTAACATAAGAATGGACATCTCCAAATAGCGTGGGCAAATAGAACCCTGCTTTAAGTATCTTATGTGTAGTGGTATTCCAGTTGTAGTGCCCCCCATAAACACCAATATGGAACTCATTTATCGCTCTTTGTGTTTTTGTTTCAACCAAACTCAGCAGAAACACTCCCACCAGGTCTTTCCAGTACATTTTCCCATTTGATATAACAAACTTCTGGGCTTGAGCCCTCAATGCTCTATACATGGATCTCTACACCTTTGTTGGGTGTTGGGCATGGAATCCCCCCAAGGCATGTTTTGGGGTTCAAAGCCAAAATTTTGACCGAATCTTGTTGTAAAGCTCTGCGAATTGCGGGGGCGGGGCAGGAAAGTATGATAGAGTCACAGGGTTGTCTGCCCTAGTTTTGTAATGTAATGTCAGCTGGATAGACCTACCCATGGTCCGTGGACCACGGGATTGTATAAATAGAACAAGGCTCTAAGTGTAAAAAGGGGAGAAGAAAGGAAAAAAAAGGTCTAAGTGATTAAGTAAAGTGTGTCTTTGGGTCGTAGAGTAGGAGAAGGCTCTGCAACTGAGTGTGCGGAGGCTTAGTAGTCCGCAATTGAGTGCGCGGACCCCTGCAGCTGAGTGCGCAGGGTGGAGTCGAGTCTGTAACCGAGGATGGAATTAATAAAGAGAAGTTTTGTCATAATTTTGTGTATCTGTTCTTGGGTTACTGCATGTTTGATATGATTTGCAAATATATTGTTTATTTACTACACGCACCTGTATGAATGGTTTATGTTGTTAAGTATAACTTAAAGCATACAAATAGGTTAAGATAATCAACTAACATTGGAATACTAGTAAGGTCTTGGCTAATAACGCAGAAGCGCGACGTTCAAATCCTGGGTAGGGCTGCGCGAAGGCAGTGTATAAACTACGAGGTATGGGAATGTGTGCGAAGCAACCTGTGTGCAGGGTCAAACCACGGACCACTTGAACTCATCAAACATCTCCAGGGTGTGGAAACCTAGTTCTAGCACCCTCCCATACTACTTCGGGTGAGACCTTAATCCACGCTCCTTGGATTGTTGCCAAAAGGGCCAGTAGTAACAGGATTTGTTTGGCTAAATTAAATCTGAATCTGGGTTAGACCCCACTAAGACAACAAATGGTTCTGTTGTCAGGACCAGGATCTGTATATAGATGTATGATGTCGTATCATTGGAATCCAATGAAGAAAGGAATTGAAGAGTGGTTGGACAGAAATATTCATGAGTTCGCGGTGCAGGAAAACAGGAATGTGAGATTATCAAATGAAGAGTGGATAGATTGTTACTTATATATGGAAATCCACGAAATTTTATTTTTATCCTTCCCCTCTGAGTTGTATGAGTGGATCGCGAAGCTAGTAGACAGTCAAGGAAGGTGTAAGCTCGACAAACCTATTGTGTGGACTCCATAGTTGGTGCGCAGACTGGAAGCATCGGAAGATAAGATCGCGCGCGCTGTGGATCACTATCCCGATTGAATTATAGGAGGATTTATCATCGAGTTCGCGGTAGATACTTCAGTTAGCTATAGCGAGGCGGAACGACGCTTCCTCAAAGGACCACGAGGTAAGTACGTTAAATATTTGAACACGTGGATTAAGATGCTACTATGTGAAAAGAGGGTTATGTGAATAAATTGATGCTTGGGGCTACGCGAAGTGGGAGGATCTACAGAAATGAAGGTAGCACAGAACTAGAAACTAGCCCCTTGATTTCACCTCCGCGAGAAAGCAAGGAAGAGCTCACGAAGGTTTCACCAAGAAGTGCGATCAGTTTGATAAAGTAGCAAATTCCGCGCATACCACTCCCACCTACACCACAACCAGTTTCACCATTTCCACCCTCGTCTTCACCCACACCACCTCCACCACCACCACAGCTCAATATGGCAAGTGCAATAAAGTTGCCGATGTTCAAAGGAGTAGGGAATGAAGACCCAGACTAGTTTTTATCGTGGTAAGGGCTGTATGGGAAGCGCAGGGAGTCACGGATGACAATATAAAGAAAGCAATGCTAGTCAGCACTCTGCAGGATCGCGCACTGAATTGGTACATTCAACATTCCAATGACAATCTGAACGCAGGGATCACGGATATCCAAACTGTGCTAAACAAGGAATTTAGCAGGCCAAAATCAGAGACATAGTTGATCATTGGATTTGAGGAAATCTAGATGCTTCCAGGTGAGACCCCTTGGGAGCTGGACCAGAGACTGAAGTGTACAATTCATGAAGCCAATATGACCTTGACGGATGGGCAACACCGTGCATGGTTCGTAGCATCGCTAACGCCGCATCTAAGGAACGCATTATCACAGCAGAAGCTAACCACTCAGGCTGAGGCCTTGGAGATCGCAATGAGATTGCACAAGACCCCGATACAAGATCCTAACCTGGGAGTTCAACATATCCATGCGTAGTTGAAAAACTTGTGCCTTGAGATGAAGAGTTTGAAACAAGACAAGACAGCTCGCCTAGAAGTGCGTGAGGAGGTATGGTGTGTAAAGTGAAAAGGCCAGGGGCATGACAAGGACCATTGTCTAGTCTTCGCGAACTATTGGCAGGAGGAGGACCAATTCCATTGAGACTAGAGGCACAAGCAGGACCGAGCGCGACGCCTGCATTATGGTGCGCGATTTGTTAGATAGGAGGGAAGCATGCTACAGATAACTGCCATCTATTATAGAAGTATACGCAGAATTCCCAGCAGTTGTTTTGTAATTTTTGCAGGTCAGTAGGCCATGATGAGCGTACATGTAGAAGTTATGAACTGATGATGGATCAGACTTCTACCTACAGAGTTCAGACTGAAACAGGGGCCCTTGATCAAAATTCAGGGATGGTGCGCACTGGATTTCAGGGGCGCGGACGAGGTCGAGGTGGAATGGGACCAGGAAGAGATTGCAGACAACTAATATGTTACAGTTGCAGAGGAAAGGGGCATTATACCCGTGATTATATGAATCCGAAGAGACCATCATGCTTATATTATACCCAGTTTGATCATGAGACAGAGGACTGTCCCACTCTGATAGCAAGGTTGAGCGATAAACGAGCACTCCAACCTCCCCCAACTCAGAACCTGCAAATGATGAGGTCTAAGTCACACGAGGAAGACCAAAATGTAAATATCATGCTCTGAAGTGGTATTACGACGGGGGATGATAAGGGCAAGCCGCCCGAAGAAAGTACTTGGGCTCATAAGGCTTTGACGAAGGAACTTGAATTTGATCTGGAGCGCGCTAAAGAGACATTCATGGAAGCTAAGAGGAACTTCATGGATGCCTCTACTTAGAGAAGTAAAGACAGAATGGAATTAGAAATGGACCCATCGATGCTCACTACATTCTTAGAGACATGCATGAAGTTGCTGCGCTACGGCAAGGCTGTGAAGGGGTCGCAAGAACTCATAACTAGATGTGTTGGGACTTTGCTAGGAGAACCACGCATAGGCCAGAAGCACACAATGGGAACAGGAAGAGAGATGAAATTGACCGCGCAGATCAGGGAATATGAAATGGATTAAGTGATTTTGGATCTAGGATCGAACGCGAACGTCCTGCCAAAACAAACATGGGAGCGCATGGGCAGGCTTGCGCTGCAATGATCTCCTATTCAATTGTGAATTGTGAACTAGCAAAAGATCCTACCTATGGGAAGATTGCAGGGAATAATGGTAGATATTGAAGATGCAAGCGCGCTAGCAGATTTCGAAGTGAAAGAGATTATGGATGAAAACAATCCCTATCCCATGCTATTGGGAATAGATTGGGCCACTGACATGAATGGAGTGATAAAACTAAAGAAGCGCAAGATGATTTTTGAGAAAAAGTCATTGCGCATAGTGGTACCTTTAGACCCTGTGGAAGGATCGTGCTACACAGAGCCAGTGCGCGACTACGATAGCGACGATGATCTAGACTATATCTACAAGATAACCACATGGGAGAAAGACTGGGTGAATCCAACAGTGGATGGAAGACTCTCGTGGGAGCGTGAAATATCCTGCACCTTAGATTCGGACGAAGAGATAAAACAATGGCAGAACTGGTTACACGAGGTAACCACACTTAACTGTAACATGATGATAAGGTCACTGCGCTACGTAGCAACAAAAACAAGAGACCTACCTACATATGATGGGTTAAGCGAGGTAGAGGAGTTCCTGAATAAATTTAAAAAAGAAGTGTCAGAACAATAGTGATTCGATGCTCTGAAATGGGTACTGCGCGCTACGCCTGCAAGGTGGTGGGGTACGCACCAATAGAATTTTGAGGACTGGCGTGAATGCAGAAGGATGATGCACCTATGATTTGGGAAGCCTCAGATGCAGATAAAATCCAAGTATGCCGGGAAAAATGGCCTACGCGCCCACCTTTCCAGATGGATACGGGCATATGATGCGCAACCTGCACAAAGGCACACTGTCCACACGGTAGGAAATAAGATCGGCAAGCAGGAGCGGGCAAGATAATGGCGCGGACAACCCCTCCATTTGGGACCAGGAGGTATGATAAGACCAAGCGCACAGAAGGTTATCCACGTCGAAGCCTTTGACAAAGTGTGCGAAGTACTGAATAGGGTCCACAATGCGAAACGCACTGACTGGGACTTGCGCGTACCAGCGGTTCTATCGGTGTATAGGACCATGTGCAAGAACCTGACCGCGCAGGCATTGCCAAGGCTGGAATATGAGACAAACGCTGTAAGCCCTCTAATACTTAAAAAGCCTAATCCAACACTGGTAGGGATGACGGTTCTCGGAACCTTGGAAGAAGAAATTCAACAGGGAAACCTTAGAGTCCAAGAGCTTGAAGAAGAAAGGGTATGGTTAAGAAAGAAAAGTGCGCTGGTGGACGCGGAAGTCAAGAAGTTGGAGGATGAGATAAAGGAAGATTTTCTCGCTGTAAAAACTAGGATGGTAAGGCAAGGTGCATATGATCATGCTGACAAGTTTGATAACTATCGCCGTGAATTGATTAGTCTAATGCCTTAGCTTGGACCGCATATTGCTAAGCATTGTAACTAGGTTAGTGCGGTGCAAATGGCGAAGTGCGCGATGCCGACCGTAACAATAAAGGTGGGGATTCTCCAGGAACCATGATGGAGGATAGGATGGAACTCTACATGGGTGGTGCGGGCACCTGAATAACCGAAGGAAATACAGTCTTAGCACTCCAAGCAGTTGAAAGGAAGCGCGAGAGTATAAAATACTCTGCCCGGAAGCTGTGCGAGGTTGGAGCTACGCACAGAAACAAAAAGTCACAAGGTCTGCGACCGCACACAGGGGGCTGCGCTGCTGCGCGGGTTGGTCAGAAAGTGATTGTTGAAGTCACTATTCATGATGGGATGCTCGACTTGAGGCCAAATGGAGCGGGCGACAGGCATTTAAGACGCGATGTATGGGCAATATTTGGGAAAATATACCGCCAAGAAAGCATTAATGAACCAAAATTGGGGGGAACGGTCAAATTCGAATTCAAAAATTGCTATAAAATACAAAGGGTTGCCCAACAAATAACACTTGGTCATTTACAAATTTAGCAATTGAGCAGAGCCCTGAGTGTTGCGAGATGAGAGTTGATTGATCCCTGAATTTGCGAGTGATAGTTTGAAACATAGATATAATGGCAACAACTAAGGATGGTATGGAGATAGCAGAAGTGACAGCCGAGGAGGCCGCGCAGGCCCTAATTATGGGGGATGTTCTAGAAGGTGCCAGGATTGTGGTAGAAATCTCGAAATCACTGCGCACGCCAAGACCCAAGAAGGAAAAACAAGCAATGGCTCCCATACGTGTGTCCCCACGGAACCCGATGCGCAACAAACTGTCGATGGAGGAGAAAGGGAAAGCCGTCAGTATAGAAACAGACCAAGAAGAAGAAGACCTATATGAGCTTATCATCGCAAAAGAAGAAGATGAAGCCATGGAGATGGATACTCAGCCCCTGCACTCTGTGGAAAAACTGCCCGCCTATGTCCTCCCATGAAAATGGAAGGCCAAGGTGCCTAAGGACATGGACGAGACCAAGAGCTCGCTCCAGACCCCACTCCTCCCAGATGGCATTATGTTTTAAGGCACGCACCTGGGTCACGTGCCAAGCATGAAATTCGAAGATTGAGACCTCATTGATCACAAGAAGTTCCCTCACCTTAAGACCGGAAACCTCATGAAGCAGAACATCGCAGGGGTGGTGACAACATTAGAGCCACGGAAGTGGTTGGGCAGAGTGGAAAAGGCCGAGTTGCTGAACCTACTCGGGGTGCCGCATTTCCACCACGCCCCAATAACCATTTTCATCATCAGGCAACTGCTCTACTTGGTGCATGATGGGTGTGTATGGCTAGAGGAGCCCATCCCCATCATGACAAACTTGATTCATCACATCTCCCAGCTTCCATACAAAGGAGAGGACCCTGCGACCATATCGGAAGGGAAGGGCAGTGATTTGGCCATCGCGGAGGCCATGAAGAAGAAGTATAAGCTGGAAAAGAAGAAGAGGGGCTACACCATCTCCAACATTAAGGAAAAAGAAATACGCGTGGCAACCCAAATCCTCGTAGGAAAAGTTATGCGCAAGTGTCGCGTAGATGAGGTACTTGCATCGGTGGTCGCACTGGCAGAGTAGTGAGCGGAGGGGGTCCAATTTAACTGGTTTGAATTCCTTTGCACAAAATTTTTAGAGAATTGTCGCAAAGCCCATGAATAGGGTAAAACGTTACACTATGCATGGCTATTGCTGTTCATAGTGCTGGTAGCTGGGGAATTGCCGTAGGATATTCAATTCCCCATAATTGACAGAGATTTACCAGAGGCCACGAAGTACGCTTCGCTCTGGGTCATGAAGGATGCTAAAATGATACGTGACAACAAGATCTTCTGGGTGTTCATGGAGATGAACATCTGAATGTGGATCATCCGTAAGCCGCGGTTGTCACCCACAGTTTACAACAGTTTGCATATTTTTGCGGAATTTAAGGCAGACATGCATAACATATATATTAGGGTGTGCAAGGACCCGACTAAACAGTGGAAAAAGCTACCCTTTGTAGCCATCGACGACGCCATTTTCAATGTCCTAGAGGCATGGTCGCTGGAATGGAACGCCCCAGACATTGCAAAAATTGAGAAATCGGTAGCGCAAAAGAAGAAAGACGATGCCAAGCTGCGCATCGCATAGTTGGCCGAAAAACGAAGGAAGGAAACAACAATAGTAGAAGTGCGAGTAGCGTGGGACGCAACATAGAAAGCAGCTGAGCAGGAAAAGGCCGCAACAACAACAACAACACAGGAAGTAGCCGCGAAGGCGAGCGAGGGCCAAACAATGCCTTCATAGGTGCAGGAAGTAGAGGAAGTAGAAACGGAAGAAGGAGGCGCAGACCCACGAACTGTGTCAACACAGCTGAAGCGCCAACACCTGGCAAAGCGGGCAGGGTCGTGGAAGAAGGTCAAGGCCTTGAAATTGTTCATTAACCCGATCACCCTAACCAAGGGTGATCTGCATGACATCGACGAGACAGTGTGTGATGTCACAAATAAGGCTCTCCAAGATTTCATGCAGGAGAACTAGATTTTGTTGGGGACCCTCAGAGCACAGTTGTAGAAATTACATGTGCACCCCCCTCAGGTTGGTACCCTTTCGACCAACCTCGCAGTTAGATCCACAGCAGCAGAGCAGATGTTGCACGCACGAATGAAAAACATAATAGTGCTACTGGAAGGGGCACTAGTGACATCAAATGAGGCCAACAGGCCTTAGGTTAGCGCGTTGAAAGGTCTCGGTGTTAATCTAGCTGCCCTTCCACACGAGACATTATGTGTTGCAGGATGGGATAAATACAGAGCTGCGAGCTAAGGAGAGTCGCGTGCTCCAAGTCCTTAGTGAGCAGAAGATAAATATGGAACAACTAATCTTGCAGCGCAACGAATTGGTGTTGAAAAATCAACAGTTGGTGCAGGTGATAGACGACGCTTGCCGAAGTGTCCCGAAGTTGGCGATCCCAACAGATATACCAGCAGAGGCGCGGATCCACAGGTTAGCAGCAGGGGTTCGCAAGGCCAGTGAGGAAACGACAAAGGTTTAGCTGGAGCTGAATCTTTAGATCGTCGAGTTGCGGTTAAAGGTGCAGCCATCCACTCCCCCGGATGTCAGAGAACAATGCGCTAGCACTATCACAGCGGGATTGGAGGAAATCGAAGGTGTAGTGTGAGACTGCACCAGCATGTTGGAAGAATCACTCGAGGTCCTCACAACTCTGCAGGAGGACCCCAACATCCAACGCTTAGAGACAGAGGCACGAGAACTCCAACAACAGTATGACAATGTCCAAGGAATTGCACAGACAATGGTCCTCACCCAAAGGCTTGAACGGATGCAACAAGCTAAAGCATTGAAGGAGCAGGTGGATGTGGCACGACATAAGGAAGCAGTCCTCAAAGCGCGTGTCCAACCTTGGATCAACGAGGCCTTCACCATCCTTGCAGACATCAAAGGAAAGCTCGCACACATTAGGGGATGCAGACATTGATGCAGAGAGGCACTTCTGACAATTAGGTCTCGGAACAATGTCTATAGCAGATATAACAAGCAACATCTCAGTGCGCTGCTGACCTTCACGTAGTTTGAGAAGAATTGGAAGGACTCCGTGCAAATATTGCCGTACCGACAGAGTGACTCGAGGGTGAGTCATGATGTTTGCGTTGGGGGCCTGTTGGGCATGGAATCCCCCCAAGGCATGTTTTGGGGCTCAAAGCCCAAGTTTTGACCGAATCTTGTGGTAGCTCCGCGAATTGCGGGCACAAGGCGCGAAAGTATGATAGAGTCACAGGGTTGTCCGCCCTATTTTTGTAATGTAATGTCAGCTGGATAGACCTACCCATGATCCGCGGACCATGGGATGTATAAATAGAGTGAGGCTTTAAGTGTAAAAGGGGGAGAAGAAAAGAAAAAAATGTCTAAGTGATTAAGTAAAGTGTGTCTTTGGGTCGTAGAGTAGGAGAAGGCTCTGCAGCTGAGTGCACAGAGGCCTAGTAGTCTGTAGCTGAGTGCGTGGACCCCTACAGCTGAGTGCGCAGGGAAAAGTCGAGTCTATAATTGAGGAAGGAATTAATAAAGAGAAGTTTTGTCATAATTCTGTGTATCTGTTCTTGGGTTAATGCATGTTTGATATGATTTGCAAATATACTGTTTATTTACTGCGCGCACCTGTATGAATGGTTTATGTTGTTAAGTATAACTTAAAGCATACAAATAGGCTAAGATAATCAACTAACATTGGAATACCAGTAAGGTCTTGGGTAATAACGTAGAAGTGCGGCGTTCAGCCCCTGGGTAGGGCTGCGCGAAGGCAGTATATCAGATTGCGAGGTACGAGAAAGTGCGCAAAGCAACCTGCGTGTAGGGTCAAACCACAGACCACTTGAACTCATTAGACATCTCCAGAGTGTGGAAACCTAGTTCTAGCACCCTCCCATACTACTTTTGATGAGACCTCAGTCTGCCCTACACGGAATGTTGCTGAAAGGGCCAGTAGTACCAGGATTTGTTTGGCTAAATTAACTCTGAACCTGGGTAAGGCCCCACTAAGCCAACATTGGGCATCTTAGAAATAGTAAATAGTGGATGATATTTTGATACCAGGCCAAAGTTTCGTATTTGATATGAATCTTTTGGACTGTGGTCTGGATCATGGCTTGTGTACCCTCTTCACCCTCTTTTGCTAATAGATTTTTCCCCAATGCTTGACAATTTGACTCTGATAGGATTTTAGCAAATCCTTGTCCTTTGATGAGCTTTGTGGGTCTTACCTCCATGTCATACTCCTGGATTCTTGCAATCCATTTACCCCTTTTACCCTCGTTGTCTCCTTGTAGTAGGATGTCCTTCACCACTACTGTTGGGACATAAGGCATGATGCTTGAATGTAGCACATAGAACCTAAAATGTAGAAATTTGAATAATATAACACTTATTCACAGAGATTATCCTGATTATACACTATTTGTGGAATGCATGCATAATATATAACCTCCTCTACCATTGATTATCAATTTTGCAGAATTAAAAACAATCGCATGTGCACATTGAAACATCAATCACACATATCAACACAGTGTGTAATGGGAAAAGAATACAGCTGAAAACCCCCAACTATCTGTATATTATAATGATAGAGAACATGTAACAATACATAGTACAATACTCCTCACAAGTACTCAGTACTATCTCCACATGCTACACACGAACTAGCTCAGATTTGAACAAGTCACGGGTTCATTTCTCCTCCACTGTTTGCTTGCCTCTACTACGCAATCCAAGTTGAGAATAGATCAGATCCAAGTTCGAAATCCCTTGGCTTGTACTGCGCAATCCTCATTGGAAATATCAATCAATGATTGTGCAAATCTCATGCACAACTATAGTCACAACTGATAGTAGTCTCACCCTTTCACCCACCTCTAACACTTGTCTCCACTGAACTGTCCATGCACTGAGTTAACTGATGTATTCTTTAGTTGATTTATGAGTTAATAATTAGTGAATTAATTAATAATTAATTCACATCACTCATCACTAGTGTATTTGGCAGTTAGACTAAATTCAACTAGTTCAACTAAGTCAAACTGAACACAATTCCATCAACTCCTCAATCAACTCCACCAAACTCAATCACTTGAGTTCTAACTGAAGTCCATCATGCAATAGCTCAACTAAACCATAGGAAAAGCGTATTTCCTTCTGGCAGTTGCATGTGCCACATCCGTAGCTCGAACTGAAGTGTTGCAAGAGGATAAGATAATGTTTATAGTCCAAATATTATTAAGAGCTAATAATATTCCACTGTTCAGTCTAAAAATAGACTCCACTCATATGTCTAAAAATAGAGGTCCATCTATTTTTACCAACATGACCAATCATCCATGACTCCGCAAATATACTGTTTATTTACTGCGTGCACCTGTATGAATGGTTCATGTTGTTAAGTATAACTTAAAGCATACAAATAGGCTAAGACAATCAACTAACATTGGAATACTAGTAATGTCTTGGGTAATAACATAGAAGTGTGGCGTTCAGCCCTTGGGTAGGGTTGCGCGAAGGCAATATATCACATTGCGAGGTACGAGAAAGTGCGTAAAGCAACCTGCATGTAGGGTCAAACCACAGACCACTTAAACTCATCAGACATCTTCAGGGTGTGGAAACCTGGTTCTAGCTCCCTGCCATACTACTTCGGATGAGACCTCAGTTTGCCCTCCACGGAATGTTGCTGAAAGGGCCAGTAGTACCAGGATTTGTTTGGCTAAATTAACTCTGAACCTGGGTAAGGCCCCACTAAGCCAAGATTGGGCATCTTAGAAATAGTAAATAGTGGATGATATTTTGATACCAGGCCAAAGTTTCGTATTTGATATGAATCTTTTGGATTGCAGTCTGGATCATGGCTTGTATACCCTCTTCACCCTCTTTTGCTAATAGATTTTTCCCCAATGCTTGACAATTTGACTCTGATAGGATTTTAGCAAATCCTTGTCCTTTGATGAGCTTTGTGGGTCTTACCTCCATGTCATACTCCTGGATTCTTGCAATCCATTTACCCCTTTTACCCTCATTGTCTCCTTGTAGTAGGATGTCCTTCACCACTACTGTTGGGACATAAGGCATGATGCTTGAATGTAGCACATAGAACCTAAAATGTAGAAATTTGAATAATATAACACTTATTCACAGAGATTATCCTGATTATACACTATTTGTGGAATGCATGCATAATATATAACCTCCTCTACCATTGATTATCAATTTTGTAGAATTAAAAACAATCGCATGTGCACATTGAAACATCAATCACACATATCAACACAGTGTGTAATGGGAAAAGAATACAGCTGAAAACCCCCAACTATCTGTATATTATAATGATAGAGAACATGTAACAATACATAGTACAATACTCCTCACAAGTACTCAGTACTATCTCCACATGCTACACACGAACTAGCTCAGATTTGAACAAGTCACGGGTTCATTTCTCCTCCACTGTTTGCTTGCCTCTACTACACAATCCAAGTTGAGAATAGATCAGATCCAAGTTCGAAATCCCTTGGCTTGTACTGCACAATCCTCATTGGAAATATCAATCAATGATTGTGCAAATCTCATGCACAACTATAGTCACAACTGATAGTAGTCTCACCCTTTCACCCACCTCTAACACTTGTCTCCACTGAACTGTCCATGCACTGAGTTAACTGATGTATTCTTTAGTTGATTTATGAGTTAATAATTAGTGAATTAATTAATAATTAATTCACATCACTCATCACTAGTGTATTTGGCAGTTAGACTAAATTCAACTAGTTCAACTAAGTCAAACTGAACACAACTCCATCAACTCCTCAATCAACTCCACCAAACTCAATCACTTGAGTTCTAACTGAAGTCCATCATGCAATATCTCAACTAACCCATAGGAAAAGCGTATTTCCTTCTGGCAGTTGCATGTGCCACATCCGTAGCTCGAACTGAAGTGTTGCAAGAGGATAAGATAATGTTTATAGTCCAAATATTATTAAGAGCTAATAATATTCCACTGTTCTATTTTTAGACTGATAGTCTAAAAATAGACTCTGCTCATATGTCTAAAAATAGAGGTCCATCTATTTTTACCAACATGACCAATCATCCATAAATAGCATCCTTCAATTCATAGACCATGATCCATATGTCTAAAAATAGACTTTGCGCCAAAATAGCCTGGGGACCCACTTCGTGAAGGCAACTTATTTTCACTAAGTTCCATCATCTTGTTGCATTTTCAACACTCCCTCTCAACAAGATATGGATTATCTACAACCCCTATCCTTCTTCTGTGGTATTCGAATTTGCTCCTGGTGAGTGCCCTCGTCAAGATATCAGCATCTTGATCCTCCGTGGGAATGTATGAAAGTAACATGATTCTCCGTTGCACACAATCTTTGATATGATGGTACCTGATGTTGATGTGCTTGGATCTATCATGAAATACTGGATTAGCCGAGAGTTTAATGCAACTCTGGTTATCACAATAAATCATAGTAGGCTCCAAGTGTGACCCGAAAAACCCGACCAGGATCTTCCTCATCCATATAGCCTCGCATGCAGCCAAACTTGCTGCCATATACTCGGCCTCTGCTGAACTGAGTGCCATGGATCTCTGCTTCCTGCTGTACCAAGAAACTACTGTCGACCTGATACTGAAAATCCCTCTAGATGTGCTCTTTTTGTCCGTTGGGCTCCCTACCCAATCTGCATCTGTGAAGCCACATAGCTTCACTTCATCCTCCTGTCTGTACCACAATTCATATCCCGATGTGCCTCTGAGATAACGCAATACATGCTTGCCTGCCTGCCAGAAGAGCTTGGTTGGCTTAACCATAGCTTGTGAAAGCTGGTTAACAGCATAGCATATATCGGGTCGTGTATTGACCAGATACATTTGTGACCCCACTAACTTTCGATAAACAGTGGCATCCACTACCTCCGCTGAAGTAGCATCCTCCTTCCTCCACCCTCCAGGAAGAGGAGTATCAACAGGGTTGCAGCCATGCATGTTGAACTTCTCCAGTATCTCCTGGGCATACTTACCCTGAGAAACAAATAGTCCATCATTGCGTTACCAAATTTCCAATGCCAGGAAATAGTAAAGGAGGCCCAAGTCCTTCATCTCAAACTCTCTAGCAAGATCCTCCTTGCATGAAAGTATCAATAGCTCATCTCCCGTCAAAATCAAATTATCTACATAAAGTACAATGATCAGCAACTTACCCTCCACCACAATTTGGTATAGGTTAGGATCCACCTCACTCTTGGAGAATCCAAGTCCAGTGAAATAATTGTCTATCCATGTGTACCAAGCACGAGGTTCTTGTTTCAACCCATACAACACTCTCTTGACCCTGCACACATGCGACTTGCTGCTGAAGATCTCGAAACCTTCGGGCTGCTCTATGTACACCTCCTCCTTAATGAATCTGTTGAGGAACACAGTCTTCACGTCCATCTGATGAATGTGCCACCCCATTTGCGCTAAGAGAGCAAGAATCATCCGTATGGAAGAATACCTTGCGACAGGTGCAAAAGTCTCCTCATAATCGATCCCCTCTATCTGTGAGAAGCCTCGGGCAACAAATCTTGCCTTGTACTTCTCCACACTCCCGTCAGCTACCTACTTCACTTTGTAGATCCATCTCGAACCCACCACTGATTTCCCCTCCGGTCTTGGGACAATCTCCCATGCACTATTTCTGACAATCGAATCATACTCTTCTACCATGGCATCTACCCATGCGGGATCCTCCACAGCTTCTTTGAAAGAGGATGGCTCAGTCACGACACATTTGCTCACAAGAGACATGTATCCAGTGTACCGATCAAGTGATTGTCTCTGTCTGCGTTGTGCTGTAGGTGGTCCTACAACTTTCTCTGCATCTTGAGCCAGTCGCTCAGCTTCTGTAGTGCGCTTTTGCCCTTTGATGGTTGGCGCTGCATGAGTGGTCTCTTCCACTCCATGAACTTCATCTTGTGGTTGATCCACATCCTAAAGCTCATCCTTAGGAACTAATAGCTCCTCATCTGCATGCAAGTGTGGCTCCCTCTCAAGCGAACACTTCATGGCTTTCTCCTCCTGAAATTTGATATCCCGTCGCACAATAGTCTTGTGACTATCTGGCAAATACACACGATAGTTGTGGGGCGTATCAGTGTACCCCACAAATATCCCAACCTCCGCGGTCGGCTCCAGATTCTTCTTACCAGAATAACCAAAAATCCTCAAATGGGAAATATCAGTCCTCTTACCAGAATAAGCCTCCTTGGGTGTACTCATGCCAAGTATCTTGTGAGGACAACGGTTCTACACACATACTCCAGTATTGCATGCCTCCGCCCACAAGTGAAGGGGTAGGCCCTGATCATGCAACATCACCCGTGCAACACCCATGATCGTTCTATTCTTCCGTTCAACAACCTCGTTCTGCTGTGGGTTATGGGGAGCTATGAGCTCTCTTCGGATCCCTTCTGCGCTGCAGAAGTCCTTGAACTCACCAGAGATGAATTCACCACCATTGTCGCTCCTAAGAGCCTTCACCTTCTTCCTCGATTCCTTCTCGACCAGTGCTTTGAACTCACAGAACTTTGAGTATGTCTCGCTCTTCTTCTGCATGAAGAAGATCCAACAATTTCAAGAGAAATTATCAACAAAGATCACATAGTACTTGTGCTTTGCTGTTGAAGCTACTAAGAAAGGTCCACACACGTCTGTGTGAATTCTCTCAAGGATCGTCGTGGCGTGACTATCCTTCTTGTGAAAGGTGGCTTTCACAAATTTTCCCAAAGTACACCCCTTGCACTGATCTGACTGTGCAAGAGTGCCTTTAGGAAGCCCAGTAGAAATCTGCTGCAACATCTTCAAGGCTCCATGGTGAAGGTGGCCCAATCTCCGGTGCCACAGCTCGCCATCATCTCGGCTCACCAATCCTTCTGCCTTGCATGCGATTGTTGCGCAGCCATCTACATGCAATTGATAAAGGTTCTTGACTTGAACCCCTATGTTCCAGGTTTCTCCAGTTGTCTTACTGTGCAAGAAAGCCTTTCCCTCGCTGAAGACAACATCATATCCCTTGTCTTCTAACATCGCCACAAAGATAAGATTCTTCTTCAATCCTGGAACATGCATCACTTCTTTCAATACGAAGGGTTTATTAGACTCCCTCTCAAAGGAAATGGTACGGATATCGGTCGCACTGTATCTACCATCATGGCCCATCTCGATGTGCACTCCAAGATCTTTCTCATCCAGATCAGAAAACAAATCTCGATCTCCTGTCATGTGAAAAGACGCACCATTGTCCAAGAACCATAATGATCCCATCACACTTGATACCAAGCATGCGATCAGTGAAAAATCCAGCTCAAACTGCAAGGCTAAGGCCTCTCCTGCTGCAGATCCAGCAGCTTGCTTATTTTTCTTCTTCTGCAAACAATTTGTGGCATAATGTCCGTGCTGGTGATAGTGAAAGCACTTTACCTTGGACATGTCCTACTTCTCGCCTTTCACACCAGAATGAGAAGCTTTCTTGTTCTTACCCTTCTTTGCTTTGGCAGCCAAAGTGAAATTTTCTTCATTAGATGCCTTTGATGAAGATCCGTCCCTGGTATTCCTCCTGATCTCCTCTTGCACAAGATCAGACCAAAGTCTCTCCCATCCTGGCGATTTCTCCTGACCATTGATAGAGTCCTGATAGGAATGCCAACTCTTCAGAAGACCAAGGAGAGCCAAGCTCACCAAGTCCTCATCATCGACAGTCACCCCCACACTTCTCAGCTCATCCCGACATTGGGTGAACTTCGTGAGATACTTGGGCATACTGTCTCCTTTCTCACACTTAATGTTTCTGAGATTGTGCTTGAGTGCCAACTTCCTCTGGTCGCTCTTGCTTTGTAATAAATCTTTCAACACTTTCCACATCAAGTATGGAGAAGCCTTTCCATGCAGGCTGGATACAATGTGATCCTTCACGCCCTCCAACAGAATCCTTCGACTCTTTGCTGTCTTCTTTTGCCAAGCCTCAACGTGAGCAGCATTAGTAGACTTTGGGACCTCAACCTCTATGAACTCCTTCAATCCATTGTCATCTAACACTGCCTCCATCCTATCTTTCCATGCAATATAATTCGAGCTTCCTTCAAGGGCATACTTCAATCGCGATCCGTTGAAAGACATTTCAACTTCGACATCAAGAAAACACTGCTGCAAATTCGAATTCCACCAGCTCAAAACTCAACCGCTTTTGATCTAAAATTCGTGAAAACAAAGTATTTCTCGTACAGAGATTGACTATATGGGCATTTACCGGATATCTCACCTTCCAAAGGAAAGATGAATCCAGAGGCTACCTGGCCCGATTAAAGATTTTGCCTGAAGAAATAAAATGTAATCACTTTTTGAATAATAGATCTGATGATCAACTTCGCTCTGATACCATGTAGAAATTTGAATAATATAACACTTATTCACAGAGATTATCCTGATTATACACTATTTGTGGATTGCATGCATAATACATAACCTTCTCTACCATTGATCATCAATTTTGCGGAATTAAAAACAATCGCATGTGCACATTGAAACATGAATCACACATATCAACACAGTATGTAATGGGGAAAGCATACAGCTGAAAACCCCCAACTATTTGTATATTATAACAATAGAGAACATGTAACAATACATAGTACAATACTCCTCACAAGTACTCAGTACTATCTCCACATGCTACACACAAACTAGCTCATATCTGAACAAGTCACGGGTTCAAATCTCCTCCACTGTTTGCCTGCCTCTACTGCGCAATCCAAGTTGATAATAGATCAGATCCAAGTTCGGAATCCCTTGGCTTGTACTGCGCAATCCTCATTGGCAATCTCAATCAATGATTGTGCAAATCTCATGCACAACTATAGTCACAACTGATAGTAGTCTCACCCTTTCACCCACCTCTAACACTTGTCTCCACTGAACTGTCCATGCACTGATCTACCTGATGTATTCTTTAGTTGATTTATGAGTTAATAATTAGTGAATTAATTAATAATTAATTCACATCACTCATCACTAGTGTATTTGGCAGTTAGACTAAATACAACTAGTTCAACTAAGTCAAACTGAACACAACTCCATCAACTCCTCAATCAACTCCACCAAACTCAATCACTTGAGTTCTAACTGAAGTCCATCATGCAATAGCTCAACTAACCCATAGGAAAAGCATATTTCCTTCTGGTAGTTGCATGTGCCACATCCGTAGCTCGAACTGAAGTGCTGCAAGAGGATAAGATAATGTTTATAGTCCAAATATTATTAAGAGCTAATAATATTCAATTGTTCTATTTTTAGACTGGCAGTCTAAAAGTAGACTCCGCCCATATGTCTAAAAATAGAGATCCATCTATTTTTACCAACATGACCAATCATCCATAAATAGCATCTTGCAACTCATAGACCATGATCCATATGTCTAAAAATAGACTTTGCGCCAAAAATAGCCTGCGGGCTCACTTAGTGAAGGCAACTTCTTTTCACTAAGCTCCATCATCTTGTTGCATTTTCAAAATAAAAGCCTTCAGAGCCATGACTAGAGCATATTCTTGTTTTTCCAATATATTATAATTTAATTCAGCATCCTGCAACACCTGGCTGAAAAAGATATGGGTTTCTCATGGCCTTCCTTATTCTTTTGAAGTAATACAACAACGATAGTATGGGGGGAGGAAAAAGAAAATATATAAAATGGCATCGAGTAGTCCAGGCTGAATAGCATCAAAGCCTCTACAAACGCTCTATTGATTCTAGAGAAGGATTATCAAGAATCTGGGCCCGACTTTACTTCATTTTACTTTTTCAACATTCCAATAATGCCTTTCACCATTTCTACATAGTTAGGCACAAACCTTCTCAAGAAACTGATCATCCCTAAGAAGATTTGGACCTCTTTCTTATTCCTCAACAGGGAAATATGACTGATAGCCTCCATCTGCTTAGGATTGATCCAAACCCCTTCCTGCATTATGATGTGCCCCAATAGCTTGCCTTCGCTCAAAGCGAGCTGAGATTTCTTAGGCTTCAGGGAGAGCCCATACTTTCTGCAATTTTCAAACGTAAGCTTCAAGTGTTCAATGTGTTCTTCATTTGTTTTGGATAAAACTGTGATGTCATCTTGATATACCACCACAAAATTATCTTTCTCTCCCACAAATGTTATGTCCATCTCCCTATGGAATGTTGCTCCTACGTTTATTAGGTCGAACGACATCCTAGCGTACATGAAATTCCCCCAAGGAGTCGTGAATGAAGTTTTATTTTGATCTTCATGTTGCACAACCACTTGGTTATATCTAGAAAAGGCATCCATCATTGACATCCTGGAAGAGCCAATGACCTTTTGTAAAATGTGGTCCATTTTTGGAAATGGGTAGTTGTCCTTCAAAGAAGCTTTATTCAGGTTCCAGAAGTCCACACATAGTTTGATTTCTCTGCTCTTCTTCCTAACGAAAACTAGGTTGGCCACCCATTTTGAGTACCTCAGGGGTACAATGATCTTCGCTTGAAGAAAATTCTTCACTTCCTTCTCGATGGATGGGAGGAGAAGTGGATTGATTTGTCTGAGTTTTTTCTTACAGGGCTTCACATCATTCTTTAGGGGAATATTATGTTGCATAATATTTACATCAAAGGTTTTCAAGTGATCATAAGACCAAGAAAAAACATATTTATAAGCTTTCAAGAGATTTAAGTACCTTTGTTTGTAGTGTTGGGGGATCTTGGTTGATAAATTGATCAACTAGGGTTCATCCTATGAGCCTATATTGCAGTCCTCCACATGTTCCTTAGCTCCCCATTCAACAGGCTTTGAAGCTATGTCATTTGGTTTGAATATCCTTTCCAAAGGAACTAGACCCCGTGGAATGGCGTTTCCCTTCAACTGAAAAACCTTTTGTCCTACGATGCTTTCCTCCCATGTAGTGCGGAGTGCAAGAAAGAAAGAAATAAAGAAAGGTTTGCACAGTGAAAGAAATAAAGGACGAAGAAATAAATGCGAGCCAGGAAAAGAAGTCAAGGCATGGTATTCAAATTCATGTTGAAGGAGAGAGGAGACACAATTCGAGCAACATAAAAACAAAGAAATTTGGTTTGATCAACAGGCATCATAGAACATAAGAGAAGAGAAGAATATGAGAGAAGAGAAGGGGATTGTCTCTCAGTTTCCCTTGAGGTTGTGGTTTGAGGTAACAGTTTGGGGTTCCCTAGAGGCTATGGGTTGAGATAGGATCCCTGGAGCCCTATAACAACTTGGGTCCCTGGAGGTTGCGAGTTGAGACAAAGTCTTTAGAGCCCTCTAACCGCTTAGGTCCCTGAATGTTGTGGGTTGTGATGTAATCTATGGAGCCCTATAAAAACGTGGGTCCCCTAGAAGTTGTGGGTTGAGATAGCAGGATCGGGAGGCCTGGGCAGCTTGGGAAGAGGCTAATCCTGCATCAACATCAAAATAAGACTTGATTGCATTACTATTACAGTGGATGCTGGATTCCCTGGAAGGGAGTGAATCATTGTGTATGAACTTATGGTGAGGCAAGAACCTCTGGACTCCCTTTGTTGAGAAGATGGTAGCGTCAACTTGTGGGATTGAGGAAGAGGCCCTATGGATTCCCTGTTTGCGTTGGCAACTGGTGTTATAATCCCTTAAGCAAGCACCCGCGTCAGAATCTGGAATCTAGCTCGAAGGTGACAACTGCAAGTGTGGTTATAGATGTCTATGGTTGGGTGGAAATTCCTTGTCCCAGACTCAATTGCCATGCAAATTTAAAGATAAGTATATGTTTGTGTTGCTTAAATATTAATGAACTTATGATGCATTTCTAGTTGAAATGGTTTGGGTTATTTTTGGACTATAACAATGTTGTTAATGTGATGAGCATGTGGATGCCTCTCTATGCATAGATAACTTTATAGTTATGATGAATAAATGCACACACAAACACTTATGTCATGCCTCTGAAATGAATGGTGTTGATAAATTATTGGTAGTCAATATACAGTCGCAATGTGCCATCCTTCTTTTTGGCAAACAACAATGGGGCTCCTCGGGGTGATACATTGGGCCAAATGTATCCTTTATCCAACATCTCCCTTCGTTGTATCTTCAATTCCACAAGTTCATACATGCTCATGTGATATGGAGCCTTTTCTACTCGCACTGTTTTGGGAATTAATTCAATAGTAAAGTCAATATGTCTTTTGGGTGGTAATCTTAAGATTTCTTCTGGGTGATAATCTTGGGATTTCTTTTGGGAATACATCACTAAACTTCTTTAACACTAGGTGACTTTCAAATCAGTCTTCATTTCCTTCCAAATCCTTTGTCGTGTGTATTTCATACAATGCATAGCCCTTTCTCTTGCATTACTTCACTTGAAGTGCACTTATTTGCTTAAGCGTGATTAGTCTCTTTATCCCTTGCAATGCTATCTTATCACTATCATCATTAAGGCATTCCAATTCTTTTCCATAATAGTAAATCTTGTTTTTGTGGGCTACTAACCAGTACATGCTAATTAAAACACCATATGATCCCAATGGTAATAAATTGAGAGCAACTCTAGTGGTCATACCACTAATCTCCATAGGGCAGGCCTCCACTATGTATGTCACTCTCCTTTTTGTTCCTGTGGCCAGTTGAGCTAGCCATGATTCTTCATGAGTTTTATTTCTAGCCTTCCCAGCATGACATTCTTCTATATATTGAGAGGTTGATGCATATTGCAACATTCCTTACATGTATGACAAACTCTATAGCAACATTGTGTTAATCCTTTCTTGTTACCAATTGTAGCATAAATTCTTGGTATGTTCTTGTAACAAACCCCCTACCATATTAAATCAAGGAGGTGGTTACTAGGTTTACTCAACTCTCAAAGTGAAGCTGAGAGAATGGGGTATACAAATTTTCATTCTTTTTTCAACTTCTTGAAGTGAGAAATGGTCAGCACCATCGCAATTGCCTCAGGGATACAAAAATTGGTCCTATTTAGGCCCTAGAATTAGAAGTTGTGTCGCCTTAAAGTTTTACTTCTTCTCTCTAAAGAGGTGTTTTGTCATGCCACTTGGCCCCCACATGGTGCCCATTTGACATTCTACCTTATGGCCAAATCATCGCTATGATCGACTAAGTGGCATGTACCTCCTTCCCTATCTTGTTATAAATCATGAATAGAAGGTCAACATCCAAGATCTAGTATCGTTGGTAAATTTTTACCTCATCTCGACATAAATCAAGTAAAGTACAATTGGTGATATGGATCCTAAGGTTTGTAATAATTAATGCTACCCTAAATTATCAATCTTAATAGTTACTCCAAGTACATTGTTTCTTTTACGAGCCAACAACATTGTCATCAAATGCATGTCTTCGATGTATTATCTAGAGATTAGGTAAATAAACCATTTGTTACTGAGTGGCATATTAACGAAACATATCTCCATAACCGCAATTGACATTGACATAGTAAAAAAACATGCATTATGCATGCCCAATTACCAAATTTGAGATGATTGAAATGAGTACACCCACATAATACAATATCCCACATACACAACACTAAAAAACATGTTGAGCACTACCCATATATCATTCCATAAGCCATAGATCATTGAATGTCAACACATTGTAAGCATTCCCACCCCTCTATATGCACAACATAGAATTATACATAGTACATTATACACACAACATGGAAACGCATACTATACATTATTAATATTTTAAAACATCAACTAATAACATATTCCAAAATTACATAGATAGTCATGATCCAACATGCATTCAACCATTAACATGTGAGAGCTTATATCTCAAACTAGGATGGGAAATGGATTAGGGATAAAACTCATCTCCCAAACATAGGCTGACTGCAATGAAACCTCTTATGCAGTTGTCTCCCTTGAGCCAAATTCCAGGGCATAATAGGCCTGCTTTAATGACAAAGCCCAAGCTGCCAATTGATCTAGGAATTCTAGTGACCAGAATCTCCCTCCTGGTTAAGTAATATTCTTCCCTTTGACTCTATTTACCCCTCTGTTGCCTCAGGATGGGTACATGGACAAATCATCTGGTTGAACACACAACAATAGTATCAGCTCCCTATTTTGTTTTGGGTTTCCCTGCTCTTCAACTCCCTCCCCGTGTTACCTATTTTTCCCTTGTTAAATCCTCCTCCTGCCTCTCTTGTAATGGCCCAAATTCTGCCTTTTTTTGTTGTTTTTCCAATATGTCCAAAAAACTTGTGATCCAATCAAATGCACCCCACTTTTCCATTCTATTTCAAATTCTTTTTATGTTAGTTGGCCTTGTCATTGCTGATTAATTTTGTGTATGCCTACCAAGTCTTGAAAGCCAATTCCTATGATGCCACCTACCCCTTGCTTATCATTTTTCAATCCTCATGGTTGTAGTAAGAACCTAAAATATGCCTCAATCAAAATCCTCCTTAGCTCTGGAATTAGTGCCCCTTTTCCTCAACCCATATGCCTATATTTTCTTTCAAAATATTACAACATTTATAAAGGCCTTGGCATTAAATCCTTTTAACTTATCAAGAGAATTTACCATTAGATTATTCACCTTTTTGGCCAAATTCCTTTTTCACCTACCCAATTCCTTCTTGTTTTTAAAGGTGGATTTCATTTATCTCCTTTGGTCGACATAGCTAAGTCCTTCTGGCATCTAAATCCTTCTGTATTTTAAGGAGAATATCTATCAAATCCTATAGTTTCCTTGGAACATTCACTTTTGGTCAACCTATCCAAGTCCTTTTGGCTTCAAAAGTGAATGTATACATCTTTTCTTGGTCAAAATACTTTATGACCCATCCAAATACTTTTTGGCTTCCTCGTCATTCCTTTCAATGAAGGATGCATCTAGCATCATACCAAGCTCAATTTTGTCCACAAACTATTCATTTAAGAATATGTACTGGAGCTCTATTATTCCTTTCTTCATCATGTCTCAAATGAAGTGATTTAGTCATTGCTTTATGCAAAGACTCACTTAATTTCCTAAGATATATCCAATAAACATCATAAGTACCAATGTACCATACATGTATATTAACTTGAGGTGTTCAATTTCAAAGTAATTCCAAAAAAAATCCTTCATCTTTTCTTCTAAGGTTAACTTCCTTTTGAAGTTGAAATAGGTCTTCCATGTGGTGAACTTGGTTGCTCCCTCCATCATGAAAAAATTCTTCTACTATTCCCTTTCATAAGCACTTCCTTTTTACTTCTGCTACTCCCTCTTACTTGAGAGATTATTTTAGTCACAAATATTCTTAGTATTAATTCTTTCACAATGTTCCTACAAACCTCATCATGGAAGAAACAATTACAATTGAATTACAAAGGCACAAGGTTGTTGAAATAATAAAATAAAATAAATTAGAGAAGGACATAAATTACTTATATTTTAATTTAGAGTTGTCGACTCCTTGATCCTTGCTTCCTAACTTAAATCCACATGAAATCTTCATTAAGATTTTGGAGCTTCCTTATTAATCATTCCAAATATAGTTCTAGGGTATCCCATAAACCTTAAAAATTTATAATAGGTTATCCTTTGCCTCCATTGTCATTAATGATATCAACCCATGTCATGGTCCTTATAGGAAAATCCTTCTTCCTACTGATAGCTTTATACTTTCTAATGCTGCCATAACTCATTGTAAATGGTAATCTTCACAAAGGTCTTCCTTTATAGGAAGGGTTTATAATATAGTTGTAAAGAAAATCTATGCATAAAATTTAAAAGAACAAGAAACTTGAATAGAACAAAAAGATTTCTCTTTTAATTGAAAGAATCCTTTGAAATCTTTTGAGGTGGTTGGTTATCCTCATCTTCGACATCAAATGCTAATGTATACTACTTTTTGATCATCAATACCAAGGCATCCTTATGCTATCAAAGAGATGTATCACGCCAGTTTCACTTCCATCAACATTCCAGGTATTTCTATAGGGTTTACTCCACCAAACTTGTCATGTGCAAGCTTATTCCAGCATAGACATGGAATCAATCATTGTCCCTAAAAATAATTTTTCATGGTTCCATTGTAAGATGCCATCACACCATCTCAAAAATTTGAAGGATATTGACCATTAATTCTCAATAAAAATCCCACATGCTTTTGAGCTTCTTCATTTGTCCTCATTACTATTATTTCTTGCTTTATGTGAGAGAGACTTTCTTCTTAGCTCCCTTTGTTTCTGGAGTAACTTCCTTGAATCAAATATTGCAACTTCCCTCTGGTAAAGGTCAAGTAATAAAAATCCCACATGCTTTTGAGCTTCTTCATTTGTCCACATTACTATTATTTCTTTCTTTATGTGAGAGAGACTTTCTTCTTAGCTCCCTTTGTTTCTGAAGTAACTTCCTTGAATCAAATTTTACAACTTCCCTCTAGTATAGGTCAAGTTAGTTATATCTAACATGAAAAATATGTCATCCTTCATACTCAAATCAATACTAGTCAATTTTTTTGCCACCTTAGAATGCCTCAGAAAACTCAAAATTTAGATCAACTCCTTGGTTATGCCTTAGTATGCTTTGGTCTATTTCAAAGGAGCCTCAAATAGGCCTGAAATTTGTCTCAAACAAAGATTTGAAAGTTTTCCTTAGCACTGTCACAAAAGAGGGTTGAATTAGGCCTTAAAAACTATCTACAGATCTACCAAACTTTGCTTCAAGAACAATTCAGATATGCCTTTGAAATCAACACAAAATAGCCTTAAAAGGGTGCCACCATCTACTTCAAAATAGGCCTTAGAAGAGGTCAAAGTAAGCTTCACCTACCACAGAAGAGGAGGTCGGAGATGCCTTAGAACACAGAGAAATCCCTTAAAGAAGACCTCAGATTTAGCCTCAAAACATGGTTCTATCACAGTGAATACACAAATGAAGCCCAAAATACTCTGAATTAGGCCCCAGGAAAGGGGGTCGAAAATCAACCTTTGAGGCAGCCACAAAGAACCTCACACTAATCTCAAAAAACAGACCAATGAAGACGTGTCCTTAGAATGTAATTCAAATAAGCCTGGATATCTCAAAGAGTAGACAAAAATTCTCCAACAAAACTCCTTCAGACTTCAATGAAAACAATCATCTCAAACAATAAACTTTAATTCACTTTGGAACAGACTTGGCCTTCTACTAATATCATGTTCTTCCCAGGCCTTAGAGTGAAAGATATTTCAAATCACAAGTTTTTTTATTGTACTTAGTCTTATTGTTAGCAAGCTATTTCACTAGGCTTCTTCTCACACAATTGTTTTTCAACTCTGAGGCTTGGAGCCATTTGTCAAGAAATCAAGTACTTCTTGAACTCTTGCTCTAGGACTGACTTCAAATTTTCTATAACTTGACTTCTTCAAGGTAATATAGTGGTTACTCTTTCACCTAGGCTTTGATTCCATATTGATTTTTCTTATAGAAATTGAATTTTCTAATCTTAAAATGACTACCTATGATTTGTATTCTCAAGTTATCTTATGTCACTTATAAAGTAATTATACATAGAAAATCTCAACAATAATGCAATAATAACCATAGGATCATAAAGATAGCTAAACACAATAAGAGACACAATATTACCTTGGGAAAACCCAACTAGGAAAAACCTAGCCAACTTTTCTTCTAAGGAGAATTCAATCTTCAACAAAGTTTACAATATAATTTGTCTATAAATCTGTGGCAATTTCTAGGCACAAATACTGGTCAAACCTGGTAGAAAGAGAGAGAAAATATCACTTCTATTAGCTTATTCAAATATGTTCATCAGGCTGAATTTCAGTCCTTTTGCTTCTGGTCAACTATAGTCAAAGGAGGGAAAATTTTCACCTTGCAATTTCCTCAGAGAAATTTGATCAAACTATGGAAGAATGAGAATGGTCAACGTTGGTCAAATGTAGCTTGAGATCTGGTCAAACTTCCTTTTCTTCCTTTCTGTTGACTTCACATTTGTGGATCTGAGATGTTGTTCTTGTGAGTGATCCAAATTCTTCCAAGTGAGGAGGTTGAATTTTCTTATTTATAGTGGTCAAATAGATGGGTTTGACCAAGGGTCACACCCATTCACAAGATGGGGCCAACTTGACTTTTTGGGCCTACATGAAGGCAAATAATAATAATAATAATTATTATTTTTCATAATTAATATTTTCTTTTTGTTGATTTGTAAGGCTCCTTGGCATGTGGGAATACCTCCTGATGCCACAAAATCCAGCATGTCATAGGCCCCCAAACCTCTAAATCACTAAGAGAGAAATCCAAATATCCACTTACTACCACCAAATGCTTTTGATTCTAAGCATTATTAAATATTTTTTTTCCCATGATCCTTGTTTATCGAAAGAAGGATCATAAATATTCAAGCAAGTAATTATTTCTTTCCCAAGATTTAGAGAGAAAAAAGAGGTCACCAACCTTGTTGAAAAATTATCAAGAGTTAGAATAAGAGAATAGACCCAATTTATATCATGTTACATCCTTTCCTTCCCCCACCCCTAAAACCCAATTTATATCAAGTTACATTTAAATTCCCACCCCTTTAATAACATGGATAAATCTTGAATTGCTTCTCTCCATCTAACATCATTTTAGGAAGATGATAGATGGATTGTGAAATTCAATTAATCTTTTAATAGCCAATTTATTTGATGAATTGGATAGCTCTATCTAGTTCAAGGTTAAGAAATCATTTGGAAATGCCCCTCAGAATTTTCTCTAAGTGCCCTAATTAGAGATAGTTGTCTTCCACTTTTAACTTTAGAATTTGCTTGCTTTTGAGCTAGGGATTCTATGCCTTTGAGCCAATTTGATGTATTTTTAATCTAAAAACCCTATACCTCCAACAATTCTACCTAAGAAAATAGATGCTTCCCTAATCCTTGGTTTTTGGTTATAATTGGTGGTCTCGTAGACCTATGAGTCATTGTGTTTATCCTCTATAGTTATCTTCCTGAGAGAGATTTTAGGTTTAACTAAAAAATTGGGCCAATTACTTTAAATCCAACCTAATCCATCCAATGGGATGAGAGGGGAGGTTGGAGAATAGAAATCCCTGAAAGACTAGGTGGAAATCATTGTATTGAGCCTTAGGCATATTTTCTAAACCTACCTCCCAACACTCGAAGAGCAAGTTTTTAGATTTTTTTTTAAAGGTAGGGGGAGAAGGAGAAATTTTCTTGCCAAAATATTATCAGTGATCAATCCTATTATATCATTACATGGTGTGCACCTCTTTCTAACCATTTTCCTCCATTGCTAGTGTTATCAACATATAACTTCCTCTCAAATATTTTTTTAGGGTTCTCCCAATGGGGTCCTTCTTTATTGGAAACTTGTTCGAGTCTTTGTTACCTTGAAGATCCATGTGATCTGATTTAGAATATTAGTTTACAGTGATAAGATCTTCCTTAGATTATAAAAAAAAATGCTTTCATTGTGCTTAAGGATTCATCAATTTTTGCAAGTAAAATGAAGAGTTTTTATGGTAATTTTATGAGAAATTTAACAAAAACCATAAACAGAACAACAACATAAACATGTATAGAACATCATAAAAACACATTACAACTAACACATGATAAAGGAGTTCACCCCTATTGGGCTACATCTCCTTAGTCTAGCTTCCAATGGCTTGGGCCTCTTTATTATGCTCAAAAGTGTAAAAAATTGTGTTTACAATGCTCAAATGCTTCTGAAACCTACTCCAATCAGTCCAAAATGTCCAAAAATGGCTATCTAGCCTCTTTTTGCATCCAATTTGGTGAAAAACTGAAGAAGTTATGACTTCCCCTTGTTCTCCCATTATTTGCTCCACAAATTTCCCCATTTTCGGCATGATCCTACAAATTAGCCCCAAAAACATGCTAACTGGGCGAAAATTTCGTTGCGCGGTAGGCCATAACCTGTCGGTCAACTATCTTATCGCAAATCAAAATCATCAAGGACCGGAGAGCTTAAGGTTTGTGTATGTGGCAGGCGATTATGCGCTTGCGATGTGGCAAACCCAACGACACTATAAACTAGAACCGATAAACATCTCACATTCGGGAACTTATTGTAAATCACAGTTCGACAATGAATCAGTGGGTAATCATAATGTGGGACTGTGTTTTCCTGCAGTGTGCAATTTTGATCTGCGATCCATTGCATCGCAACTCTGGGTATGCTGGAGTCGATTTTCCATAATGCCTTCCCTTCACCCATGTGCAATTGCGATCCATCGCATCGGGCCTCTGGCTGATTCCTAAAAGCCTTCTTGCTTGCCTTATTTTTTCTAGGGCTGATTTTTAACACTAACCCACCTGTGATTGTGATTGAAACATGTGGGGGCCATTGGCGACTTGCCACTTGGTTCCTCCTCATTCGCTGAAGGACCTTGCCACATCATCCAATCCTGCCATTTGTCCAAGTCAAACTTGAACTTTGACTTGCTCTAACTTTTGCATATGAGCTCGGATTTGAGTGTCATTCACACCATTGGAATCAGAATGATGAGCTCTTCGATTTGAAGCTAAGTTTATCAATATTCTGACACTTTGATTTTTGGGCCTAATTTTGAGCACCTGCTCACTCCTCCCCACTAGAAGTCTTTTGGACCTCAAAATATCACTTTCAATTGACCAGTAGGTGAGGGTACAGTTCCCTCACCTTTCCAATCTCGATCCATTGATCACTAAATTGGAACTTGTGATCTCCATGATTCTTGTCATGCCTTTCTGTGTACTTTCCTTTAACCTTTTCAAGTTGTTCTTGCACTGTTTGATGTACCATTTGGAGTCGTTCAATGAACTCTTTGGCCTTGTCCATGTTACTATCAGTAGCAACATCCTTCTTACCAAGATTATACAATACATTATGATGCAAATGGTAAACAAAATCCTACACTTGATTCCTTTGACTCAATCTTGAATTTACATCTTGAAAGTATGTATTTTTCTGAACATAACTTTCATGTAAACAAAATTATGCTTGAGGAAAATAGTTATACAAACTATAGGCCTAGAAAGTACATCAACAAACTTGTTGCTTATACCTTTCTTATACCTTTTGACCGAGTGGAATAGAAGAAAACCCATCCAATGGAAGTTCCTTTGTCACTGCAACTTAAACACTTTATCATTGAAAATTTCTGAATGAAAAGAAATGGGCTTACCACATTGCATATAGACTGCACATACATCAACTTGAAACTTAAATGACTTTTTCAAGTCTGGAAGTGCAAGTACTGGAGCTGTACTGATCTTTTGTCTTAAAGCATCAAATGCCTCTTGTTGTTTTCCTCCCCACTAGAAGACGTTTTGCACAATTGCCAATGAATGCAAATGAGCTACAATAGAAGAAAAATTAACAAAATTTTTCCTCCAACATTGGGCTGCTCCCAAAAAACCTCTTATCCAAATGACTATCTTGACCTACCTACATAAATTGCGAGCAAATAAAAGGCATCTGCAACTTCACGAGGATGTATGATTCTTTCACCTATGTCTGCAGGAGTGGATTGAATACACCATAGACTGTTATGACATCAATCTTGGAGAGGTATAACTTCAAGTCACCTTCTCCACGTCCCACACAGACTGCCAAAAATCCTTTGGGAACCTGAACATGCTTGGAAGAACCAATTTCATGGCTCAAGTACATCAAAGAATTTTTATCCAACATATACTTTGACATCTTCAGAAATAAATGTTCTTGACATACGACATCAAGTATTTTTTTCTCACACATGACATGTTCATAATGAAATTTTCTGAAAATGAAAATGTCATCCAAATAGACTATCCTGTCTAGAAATGGCTTCAACACATCTTTCTTCATATGCGTAAAAGTAGTAGGAGCATGGCAAAGACCAAAAATCATAACAAGCTATTCAAACAAACCTTGCCTGGTTTTGAATGTCGTCGTCCCTATATCTCCTTCAAGAACTCTACTTTGATGAAAACTGCTTCTTGAATCCCATTCAAGAAAATCCCTACCATTCTTCTCAGGCACCAAAACAAGAGGTGCACCATACAGTAAAGGAGTAGGCCACATGATCCTTTTATTCAACAATCCTTGGATTTGCATCTTAATTTCTGCGCTTTCCATCACTGACATCCTGTACATGCCAATGTTAGGAAGAAGACACTTTTGCTGCAACTGTATCTCAAGTTGGATTCCTCTCTTGGGAAGTAATCATTTTGATTCCTGAAACATTTCATCAATTTGGTTAACAACGTCAACCAATTTAGATGTCAAATTCGAATTACAACCATCATAGGCTTCATAATCAATATCATTCTCGGGTTTGATCATGAGAAGCACAAGATTCTTGCTCGAATTCACCAGCCTTTTCATCTGCCCTTAATTAACAATCAAAAGATTTGTTTTTTCGTTGTGAGCTCTCATAATATATTCTACTCCATTTTTGAATACATGATATTTGTTTTCAGATCTATGGAAGATAGCTTTTCTGTCATAAAGGTACGCATTTCCCAAAATGATGCCATAGATATCCAATGGCACAACGTCAAGCTCCACTTCATCTCTGAATTTTGCAGTGATGGTGAATTTCAGTTTACACTTTCTCGTAACCTACAATTCCACATTGTCACATACCCATCCGAGCGGATACAGTTTATGATGTGGAACGATTTCCAGATTTAAACCCTTGACAATGTTTTCTGAGATAAGATTGGCTTGTGAACCGCTATCAAACAACATATCAATCTTATTATGTTTTGAGATTACCCTTATATGAAACAATTCTATTCTCCTCTTTTCATTTGGAGTTTCATTTTGTGAGTTTGAAGAAGTAGTATTGGCAATGGATTCCTTTCCTTGAAACCCCATGGTTGTGATTTTTGTTTCATCACCCGATTTGAATCCCAAATCCTCTTCTTGAGTTATTGCAGCTATCTTTTCTTTTCCTTTGTTGCTAAATTTCTTTGGTTTCATTTCAAGATGAAGCTTCCAACAACGAGCTTCATTGTGACCCTATTTGGAATAATGTTTACATATTGTTTTTAATGGATGCATTTTTCTTCCCCTTGAAACCCTTTTCTTTCTCTTTACCCTTATTTGGATTTTTACTACCTTCTTCTGGGGTGTTTTTCCCTCTTGCCTCAAGGTGAGTGGCTTGCACACACACATCATCTAGATTATTGGGATTAAACATTAAGATAGTATGCCTAAGGTAAATGTGTAAACCCCCTATGTACTTAAGCAAAGTGTCATGTGATTGAAAATCTACACCTAACATCAAAGACCCTTTTTTTTTCTCTGAGTTCTTGGGTGTAATCTTGCACATTTTGACCTTTAAGCTGTCTAAAGTTCTGCCAATTCATGATGGATTTCTGCATATAAGCTAGAGGGTAGAATTTTCTTTTGATTGCAACAATGAAATCATTCCAAGAAATAGATATATTACCGTGTTTTTTAATCTCCTTATGAGTCTTTCATTCCCACCATACAAGTGTTGCACCCTCCATTATCAAGGAAGCTAGTTGAATCTTTATGTCGTCCTCTTGAAGTTTTTGAATCCTATAATAGACCTCCAATTGATGATTCCAATTATCAAGCTTCTTTGCATTTAATTCACCATTATACATGGGCAACTCAAATTTAACATCAAGTTTTAAAAAATGTGATTTACCATTTCCTTTTGAAGAATGATGATGAGTATGAGTAAGGGTTGCGTTAGTGGAAGAGTGTGAAGATGCTCGTGCAAAAGAAGATAAAGAAGATGGTGGAGAGGGTGGAGGTTCATCTCCATTCCCATTACCTCCTCCTGAAGAGGCTTCTCCTTTGGGAGGTTTAGAAATTTATCCTTGCAACCTGTTATTCCTCTCTTCATAGAGGACCTTTACCATCTCTGTCATATCAAAGAAAGCCTTTCTGAACGTCTTCCCATATACTATCATGTTTGTAGGTTCTCCTTCATGAGACATGATCTCCGGAGTCTCAACTGCAACTTGAGGTTCTTCCTCTTGACCCAACTTCAGGGCTTCCAACCAACTTTCCTTCACCTCTTTTGATTTTTAACCTTGTAAGCATGACATAAACTTGCAAACAATTAAATCCTTCTTTCACAAAACAAAACCTAGTGCTCTGATACCAAATTGATCTTATTTAGAATATTAGTTTGTTGTGCTAAGATCTTCCTCAAATTATAAAAAAAATTATTTCATTGTGCTTAAGGATTCATCAATTTTTGCAAGTAAAATGAAGAGTTTTTATGTTAATTTTATGAGCAATTTAACATAAACCAGAAACTGAACAACAACAGAAACATGTACAAAGCATCATAAAAAACACATTACAACAATCACATGATAAAAAAGTTCACCCCTCCTGGGCTATGTCTCCTTGGTCCAGGTTCTAATGGCTTGGCCTATCTATTATGCTCAAAAGTGTAAAAATCTATGTTTACAATGCTCAAATGCTTCTAAAACCTGCTCCAATCAGTCTAGAATGTCCAAAAATGGCTATCTAGCATTTTTTGCATCCAATTTGGTGAAAAAATGAAGAAGTTATGACTCCCCCTTGTTCTCCCATTATTCACTCCACAAAATGCCCCATTTCTGACACAATCCTACAAATTAGCCCAAAAAATGTGCTAACTGGGTGAAAATTTCACCGCACGGTGGGCCATAATCTATCGGCTGAGTGTCTTATTGCAAATTGCAATCGACAAGGACCGGCGGGATTAAGATTTGTGTACGTGGCGGGCGATTATGCAATTGCGATGTGGGAGACCCAACGACACTATAAACTAGAACTGATAAACATCTCACATCCAGGAACTTATCGCAAATCTCAGTTCGGCAGTGAATTGACAGGTAATCATAATGCAGGACTATGTTTTCCTTTGGTGTGCAATTTTGATCTGTGATCCATCACATCGTAACTCTGGGTATTCTAGGGCCAATTTTTCGTAATGCCTTCCCTTCACCCATGTGCGATTGTAATCCATTGCATCGCGCCTTTGGCTGATTCTTGAAAGCCTTCCCGCCTGCCTTATCGCATCGCACCTTGGCTATTCTAGGGCAGATTTTTAATGTCGACCCGCCTGCGATTGTGATTTGTGACATGTAGGGTCCAATGGTGACTTGCCACTTGGCGCCTCCTTATTCACTGAAAGACCTTGCCACATCATCCATTCTTGCCATGTGTCAAAGTGAAACATAAACTTTGACTTGTTCTAACTTCTGCATGTGAGCTCGAATTTGAGTGTCATATCCACCGTTGGAATCAGAATGACGAACTCTTCAATTTGAAGCTAAGTTTATCAAGATTCTGACAATTTGATTTTTGAGCTAAGTTTTAGCACTTGATCACCATGTGAACCCAAATTTTCATTATATTCAAGAGGGTAGAATCCTTAAATTCCCATACTCGTGGAAATTTTAACACTCGAACATAATTTCTTCATAATAATGGATTGGTAAAAAATTGCAGGTCCTTTCCAAATAATTATTTAGTCAACCAATCCTTTAGAAAGTTCTAGCTTGGCTAGAATCCTATCCATTTCCATATAATCTGAGTCATAATAAGAATTTTCTTTTTCATAGAATAATTATAAAGCATTTTTATTTCTTCAAAACCTCCTTAGATCACAAAATTAAGTGAACCCATAATATGATGGCCTTGAATGAAAAAACAATGGGGTGGGTTGACCGAGAATCAAAATCCAAATATCATTTTAAGGTATAGGGGCTACATCCCCAACTTTTATCTCTTTTAAATAATCTTGTCTACATCTGTTGTAATCTTGAGACTCCAGGCTAGCCATCCCTTCACCCAAACCAGCTATGAGGAGGGTATCCTAACAAAGGCCCAAAAATTACCATTGTTAGAGATTTTAGGGTGTTTCCCCATAAACCTACAATGGTTGAATCCTCTCCATTCTATCATGTAGCTTAATATCTTCCCCCAATTGTAAATTAACAACCTCCAATTAATGCTTAATGCATTTACATAATTTCCTTGGTTTTCTTGGTCTTATCGGCCACAAACCTTCCTGATCAAAATCCATATAATCAAATGGGAAGGCATCACTCATAAGATCACTATTTAGAATCACAATGTTGAAGCACTAAGTTGGAATATACCCACACCATCACTCTTGCCACAATATAAAGAGTGGAGAAAAAGTGACATCAAATCGAAAGGTACCAAATAAGTTGGATTGAATGTGTGGATAAATACTCTGGTTTCAAGGGAAATTTCTCTAACGGTTCTGCATGCAGAGAATAATCCCCCTAAGCCACAAAATGTTTCAAAATTTGCTTGGCTAACACCATCTTGATCTAGCTTGATTACATAATGGGATTGATCGACTGAGCCTAACATTATATCACACAAAGATACCAAGTTGCAAATTTGGTTATTGGCTTGGGCTCTAGTTAGTTCTCCTAAGATGGCTACTATCTCCTCTTCTAGAGGTTGGGGCCATATCTTCATGGACAATATTGAGGGAGACTTAAGACCATAAGGATTATCCATTGGGTTGGACAAGATGTACTGGACCTTTATTGAATAATTAGTTTGGAAGATCAACTAAATCTTCCTCCATAATCATTCTTCATGGTTTCAAACCTATCACTTGAAAACCCTATCTCAATGAACCTTAGGCCTATGTAAACCCTAGGCATCTAGTGCATTCCTTGAAAAGCCATGTCAATTACTTATCCCAACTCAATCTACCATGCCCTCCTTCAAAAAGAAAATCTATGATTATTGTTGCATGATTATGGCTAGAATTTCATCTCTAAAACTCTAGCCTTTCATATGATACACTCTACAAAATCAAAGAACTTTTTCTCTAGGGCTAGTCTATCAACATCATTTTCCTAGATCATGATCTTTTGCTACATCAGGCCAATATTTACATCAATATCCTAACTAAAGTGGTGTGGTTGGTGGTTTCCACTTGAATCCATCCATACAAGATCATATCTACCATCAAAGCCACTACACAAAGGCTCTTCTTAGTGGCCTTGTCTTCTTACTCTCATTGAGCAAATTTGTTATGGGAACTACTCCCTCAGTTAAACTTGAATTTGAAACTCCAAACTAATGTACATTATACAAATATTAATTTATACACTCCAACAATCTCTCCATACATATAGTATCGACACTATCTCTCAACAAATATCTTTTGAGCTGATATTAATGATAATTGGCCACATATCAATGTTGTGTTCAATGCTCTCTCAGATACTTATACTAGAGTTTCACCTAGGGCACAATCTCTAGGTTTTTAGGTTGAACATTCCACCACACACATTTGAGTCATAGTTGTAGTTTCTTATTAGGGTTTTATCTAATGCCTCTAACAACAAGCTTTGATTGCACCATGTTCTACCTCACCAAATCTTACAAGGTTCTTTCAACTACCACTCTATTTTTCAAATCTTGCTAGTGCACTTGGATTTTGAGGATTCCATTATGCAAGGAAACCAAGGTTTGAAACTCATGGTATTAAGGAGGATATGCCAAAAAAAATCGACGATGTTAGGGATGGTGTGGCCCAAGCCAGGTGCAATCCTTGGGTGATTTAATGGCATAGATGCCCCTAGGCCATAGTTTTAAACCATGTGATAGTGCCACAAGTCATAAACATGTTAGAAAAATAAAAGAAAACAACTCAATTAAGCAATATTAGATATTGAAAGAGAGCAATCACTTCAACTTTTGGTCCAAACTCCTCTCAAAAATTGTTTCCCAAATAATGCACAAATGTATCAATGAGAAACTTGCCTTTGAAGTGGAACTTATAAATAAGTGCTCATATAAAATACATACACACATACATAAAGGGATACAACCAGAACCTTAACCCTTAAACCCTAACTACAACATCACTCTTCAACTTACTAGAGTCCAGAGTCTTCTTCTCCGCCGCATCATTAGGTGCAAACTGATAGTACCACAACACATCATCCTTGCAGAGTTTGGAGCTCAACCCTTTCGGCTTGAGACAGTATTTAGATTGGTTTCATTCTTGCATCGTGTCCAAGGCTTTGCATACTTGATAAAGAGTATGGGATGGTATCCTTACTTGGCATATTGCTCTTCTAGGACTATTTCCCATTCTACATCCTCAGGTCGAGCTAGATGTTGGTTTATAGGAGTTTCAAATCTCTTCAAGTTAGTGGGAATTTAGTTGGATTGTCTCCCTCCTTTATGATATTTCTTAGATGCTCCCGGTCACCTTTTACCTACTGGACAAGAGCTAAACAAGATCATTAAGGAGGACATCTACATGCAGTTCGTCCAAGTCACCTGAGTCAATCCTTCGAGAGGGTTGTGCCAAAAGATGGCCTTCTATGCTGAACACTTCTTGGAGTTGAGAGGCAGGCTCATTGTTCGACCCCAGTATACGTTTCTCCACTGGATGGCTGCTCTTTGCATTCCTCTAGGCTAGTTTAGAGTAGGTTCTCATAGACTTAGGGTAGAGATGAACCAACAGGTGGATAGAACAAACAAAATCTGCCAGGTATGCCATTTATAGGAAATGGAGACCGAGGTGCACTTCATTCTTGGATGCCCTGTCTACTACGAAATCAGAGGAAGGTTTCATTACTTATTCAAAGATTCTCAGTCTCTTGCTGATTTTTTCAAGTATCCTGATAAGAGATGTTTGGCCCTATATATGCAGGAGGCTCTCAGCTTCCGAGCACATATTCGTCAGTCTCCCATCATACCAGACCCCACACAGAGGATCACGACATTTTTCAGGGTACTACCTTTAGATAGGGGCACCAAGAGATCGATTGATACCAGTACGTATCCAAACTCCAGATTAGCGAGGATTTTTGGGACCTCACCCTGCCACACTAGATCTCAATAGCAGATCCGTTTCAGATCCATTCCTGGGAGACATACTAGGTCCTCCAGCATTCAGCAGTGCGCGAACCCCCCAGGAAATGATTTAGTGGATAGTCTACACTTGCCACTGACTCTTCATTGAGCCAACAAACTTTGTTGAGTTTCTTCAATGTTATTCATTCAGCCGCAGATGTTAGGAGAGATGGGTATGATCCTCAGACCTATTAGCTCCTGGATCTTCTCCGCTAGGGCCAGATGTTGATTTACTTCATGCATTGTATCTTTTATAGGAGACCGTTTGGTTCTCCTGCTTTATATAAACATCATTGTACTCAAAAATCCCTTTGACCTACTTTGTGGTCATTAGTTGGACATAAATATAATTATCTTATCTTATCTTATCTATAAAATGTATATGAAGATCACATATTGGATGGATGTGGATACTCTTTTCTCATCTATTTGCTATAACTCTCTAAGAAAAAAATTCTTAAAATTAATTTTAAGAAACTACAAATGGTTATGTATTCTCTTACCAACATTCTAGTTCGGGGTCATCAAAGATAGTTTTGATGGTGTGAATATCATTAAAAAAACATATGCTTAGATTGTATGATTTTGGGTGGCAATGATGGTGAATCCAAGAAAACTTGTAATACATATTTAGAATGTAATAGATCCCATGGTAGTTCATCAATAATCCATTGTCACTGTAACTCTCATTATTAGTGTTACTTACACCTATGATTCATAAACTTGAGAATGCAACAACTATGAGCTAAGTACTAGAGCTAGCAATACCCATATACCCTTTTTCTTGCTCTTTTCTTCTATTGAACCCTAATAATAGATGCGCATGATGATATATTGGAGTAGTGAACAAAACATGCATGCTTAAAACAATGAGGTACATGTCATTCATAGATTGATTCAATGTTTAATTGGCAATATAAAATGTACAATCATGTTGAACGTGCAACATTGGATTTAGAATGTAATAGGTCCCATGGTAATTCATCACCAATCCACTCTCATTGTAGCTCCCATTATTAGTATTGCTTACACCAATCATTCATAAAATTGAGAATGCAACAATTATGAGTTAAGTACCAAAGCTAACAATACCCATAGACCCTTTTTCTTGTTATTTTCTTCAATTGAATTCTAACAAGAGATGTATACGATGATATGTTGGAATGGTGAACAAAGCATGTATGGTTAAAACAACGAGGTACATGTCCTGCATATGTTGATTCATTGTTCAACTAGTAATATAAAATGTACAATCATGTTGAGCAACAATTTAGTGATTAAGTGATGATGATCTAACTATGAAATCATGAGGAGATTTGGGGAAAAAGTAAATGCAAGTAATGTCGATAAGATGTGGGAAGACCTCATTCCTAAAGGATTTGTAAAAGTTCAAATTAGTTGAGCCCATATTGGTTTTTGAAAGGAACTATTTCCAATCAAGTGGTGTGAGGCCACCACCGCCCTTCTCCATTTTTGGCATCTTTATGTATATTATGAGAGGATTTTTGTGTAGAATATGAGAGTACTGAAATAATAAAGGTCATCATGCTAAGAAAGCCAAGCATCAGGTGATGGTAGAGCTTCCCTTTGAATATGACTATCTAAGGACAAGGATAAGATATAGCCCCAACTCTAGTGAGAAAGAAAAAACATATCATTTCATGGCACATAACGAATTCATTAACATAGCTAGAGTCATGGAGCAAGTGCAATTAAAGGTGCTTAAGAACAAGGTTGTTCATGAAACCAAAAATCATTGCTCAGTGATTGATTGGGTGTAAATAATAACATTAGTAGATATAAGATCAAATGTGGGCTTTGTTTCCCAACAAGAAAGAAAGGGAAGTGAAAACAATTAGGACATTGTCACCACAAAATCTCTAAAGATTTGGTTGACAAAATATTGTGGTTGATGGGGAATGGAAGAGAAAATTGATGAGGCAAAACTTGCAAGAAAGGGAATAGACTATTGACATTGATCATATATATAAAATGGCAAAGACACCTAAAAGGTTACTGCATACACCTCAGATGCATTTGTTGAATCATCCAAGATTTCCAAATCAATGATTATCATAACATCAAATCCATGGAACACTTTCGAGACATCACCCAAAGTGCGTAAAATAACTTAAGACATCGGCTATCCTACACTTGGCCTCATAAAACCCTACACCTCATTTCACCACCGACCGAACCCTAACTTAAAAAAACCCTGAATCCTCACAACCCCGTGCTCACTTCTAGTATTCCAAACATTTTGCCTCCCCTGGGCCTCGACCTTCTACGATGACATTCATCCAGACAACCAATCCGGCGGGTTCCTCCCGGTAGGTATTTTTCTGTTTGTGCATAAATAGGGCTGGAGCTAACCAGCGATATATTGGGTATTTAATGTCTTCAGAGTAGCACACCACTTAGCTCGATAACACGGGAGCGGGCAAATATTATTTAATACCGAATTTGCCTGCTCCCGTATTATCACGTTAAATCGTGTGCTGCTCTGAAGACATTAAATACCCAATATATGACTGATTAGCTCTTTCCTATAATTTCACCAAAAGTACGCTTTAATCTACGATTTCACTCTTGCAAACATAATGTCTATTCAATGAATATGGAAACGTTTGATTGTGGACAAATTCCCGCTAGTATCCAATCGCGTATCGATCCCAACTTCGCTGTTAGGTCCTCTTGCAATTAATGCAAGTCCCCACATTAAAATCGCCAAATTACGCATGGAAACAGCAACCCCATCCCCAACTCCGCCAGATGGGGGCTTTATCACAGATTTTTTCATCAGCAAATGTGGTATGACAGAGAATGATGTTTCAAAAGTCCTTAAACTTTACAAGGGCTTGCTGCATAAACCAAGCCAGGATTTGGAAAAAGGTTTGGAGTTGTTAAGTGAGTGCGGTTTGACCACCCTTGCTCAGATTCGAAAGGTGGTCCTTTGCAATCCTAGGATTTTTTTTATATAAATCCGAAAGAGACTTGAAGTTTAGGCTCTGCTTCTTATGGTCTATCATGAAGAAAGAGGATATCTGCAAGCTTGTTTATTCCTATTCAACATTTCTTGATATGAGGGAGGATAAGCTTAAATCTGCGTTTTCGCTGTTGCAAAGATTGGGCATTGAGGGCGATGCATTATCGAAGTTATTGGCAAGGCAACTCCGTCTCCTCACGTTTACGGAGGAAAAAGTTATGGAGTCATTTAAAGTGGCGGAGAGTCTTGGGTTTACCAGGGGATCCAAGATATTTGGGCACGCATTGCGTGGGTTACTAGGAATGGGAAAAGAAAAGATATTTCGAAAACTGCAGTGTTTGAGCAGTTTAGGTTTCTCCAAAAAAACAAATTTACAAGCTCTCAAGAAGGACGCCGGCGATTTTGGGGCTTTCAGAGGAAAAACTGAAACGGGATGTAGATTTTCTGGTCAAATCACTGGGGCTTCCATTGGAAGATATTGTTAGATATCCCCTTCTGTTGACATGTAACTTGGAGAGGAGGATAATCCCTCGGTATAGAGTAATGGAGGCCTTGAAGTCCATGCAACTGTTGAAGAGAGAGGATTTCTCCACATATTGTTAATTACACAGGCGGACAGTTCTTGGAAAAAGTATGTTAATGGTAATCCCGAATACTCCTCCGTCCTGCGAGGTATTTACTATGGATAGAAAGATGTGAAAGTTGATCGTTGACAAGGAGACTTGCAGTGAGTGTGTTTCAGTCAAGAGGATTCAACGGAAGTTATGAGCAGCTTTGATCAATATGAGATTTCATTCACTGCCTTTATTTTTGAAGTCTTTTGTCATTCAAGCAGAGAATGTAACAATTGTTGGATATTTTTCATGGGAAAATACCAAAAACCAAACAAATTTAACACCACAGAGGCAATGCTCTGTTTCTACTGTTCTAGGATCTTTTGCATAGGGAAGTTTTTAAAAAAAATTTACTGAGAAAAGTATTACACAGCCATAAAAACATTTCTATTGTAATTAAAAAATTACTGAGGAAAGTATTACACAGCCATAAAAACATTTCTATTGATTACAATATAAAGCCTGATACAAACTTCATCCTCTTTCACTCAGAGAGATTTACCAAAAATACATTCAGCCAACTCTGATACATATTCATCCTCTTTGCTGAGAAGGATTCACCACAAAAATACATTCAACAAAACACTACTCTGTCTCCTCCTCAGAATTTACTGTGATGGGTTTACTGCTGTAAAACCCCTTTTTTTTCATTTACTGTGTAAAACTATTTTTATACATACTGCTGTAAAAATATTTTACACATGCTACTTGTAAAACAAACTTTTACATATGTAGCTCCTAAAAAAAGTTATGTGCTTCTGCACGTTACAACATTTCACAAAATATTTTCAAATACAATACCAAAGACTTGGCTTCATCTTAAACTGCTGCTTTTCTGGTTTGATTTCTTTATACCCTCCTTGCTTCACACTACCCACTGCTGTGCGATTTTCTACACATACCTCACTCAAACATATTCGCTCCACTTCTGCTCTTTTTCATGCACTGCTGTGTACACTTTTTTTTCGCTCCCCTAAGCTCTCATATTACAAAATGGTCAATACATAACAAAAATTACACACTAGCTCTCTGATCTTTCGCTACTGCGCTCTTACATATCTCCCATGTGCAACAACAAACAAATAGCACATTTCACTTGTTATATTTTCATAACATAATGGTCAATGCCCCAACAACAAAAAAACATAACACGTTTTCTTATGTATATTAATATGCCGTATGAGAAAACTAAATGCATTATCTATACCTATGACAATGCATTAAAAAGAAATATGGTCAACGAAATTTGAAATTCACTCCACGCAAATATTAAATGCTGGCTCGTATGTATCTTCCGACAATCGACGGTGAGAGCGAAGGAAATAATGGAGGAGAGAGCGATGGAAATAATCGAACGGTGGAGGAGAATATCGGGAGATCATTTTTTGCAGAGCTTTATGTCCCGAGAATATCAGACACAGCCACGCGTCAACTCCAAATTTTTTCGGGCTGAAATATACGGAAAAGGCGAGTTTACTGAACGATTTCTGGCGTTGGTACGGCTGCGCAGTTGAAATTAGATTTCAACAATAATTTAATATTTATGGATTTCATGGCATAAAAGAAGGGTGCTTGCTAACAGTTCTGAGAAGCAGATTTTAAAACAGGAGTGATTTCAACGGCATTGCTTTTAACGGAGGGTGCAACTCACCTCTTTTGTTCGTCCATTACTTTTCAATGCATAATTAAACTCATTTTATCAGCATGAAAAAGGCAAATAGCCAATATTGATTTTTACTCAACACACTATAGATACACACTATAGATATTATTGTACTCAACACACTATAGATATGATTGTGTTGCCAATTTTTAATTGTACTTGTACTTGTGTGGCTAGAGTTAACTAGCCTGCCATAGGGCATTTACGCAAGAGTTAACCAACCTGCCATAAGGTATTTAATCCACCCTATGGAAGCCATTCAACCATACATGAGCATGGCATGAATCAGAAAGCCTCATCTGAGATGTGATAGGGTGGTTGTGACGAGTGGAGGGACCAACCATCAATGAGAATCGGCGCCTGCTTAATCTCTAAACGACGGCGGCTTACTGCGTACTTTTGAAACTCAATATTCTCCGGCCATCTAAGCACCCATGGTACACCCATTTGAATTTGGAAACCCTGCCATTCATATTCTAACCCGGTTTGAAATTTGAAAATGAATCCGCGCCATTCAAATTGTACCCTGATTTGAAATTTGAAATTGTCCCAGAATGAAGGCCCAGGCCCTCCGCCGCAGCTCCATCTGGCCATACATGTCCAAGAAGAGAACGATGGAGATCAACCCGGAGAACCCCATCAGGGAGGAATTGAGAAAGAGAGTCGAGACAGACAAATATGATAAATGGATGAAGAATCTGGTGACGTTCTTGTATGAAGCCTCGTTGTCCAAGGTGGAGGAGCCAAACACATTCATGGCCAGAATTCACAGGATGCTCAAACTTGGCCTAAGCATGAGGAAGAATCCAATAAACATCAAAGGCTATTACTGATCAACTCCATGAGATAGTCCCTGTGCTCAGCAAAATTTTATGAGGGTCTACTGGCGTGTTATCTTTTTGCAGATATTTTACATATAATTTTATAAATAGTATTATAGGCTGTGTATTTGTAGAAGAATATTAATGCCCGTTACCATATCTGCTTGAAAATGACATTAATCATCTTTGGCTTTGGCTCTTTGGCTTTGGCTTTGGCTTTTCAAAATAGAGAAAAATAGTTTTTATGAATATTGGTATAATCTTTTGATGAAATTGTCAATAAATTTAAAATTGTTGATATTTCATTTGGTGGCAGGGTGCAAGACAGAATAATCATGGAAAAACCTAAATCATACTCGTTAACTTTTTCCTTCCCTTCCTTTGTGATTAGTCTGATGGTCATAATGAATATTAAATTTTTTTGGTTGGATACACACATTGTAACTAGTAATGAGACGAACCATTTTTAGTGGAGGAACAACAATACATGTAACTGGAAGCATTGTCGCTATTAAATTTGCACAAAGTATGAAAATGTTAGCTGCAGAATTTTTTTGTATAAGGTAAGAAAATTAGAGTATTAGTGGAAGGAATTCACAATTAATCATGAAAATTCTAGCAGTGGAATTTTTTAATAAGATAGTAAAATAGAGTATTGGATGGAAAGAATTCATAATTAATTACTCAGTGCCAATCTTTCTCTTTATGAAATTTTTCTTGACCTTTTGCAAAAAATTTGTTAATAGCGTGATTATAACAAAAAGATATTTAAAACTATTTATTCTTGTTTGCAGTTTTAGGACCAAAAAAAATATTGAGTAAAGCCGAATTAAACAATTCTTTATTTTTGTTTGCAGTTTTAGGACCAAAAAACGTATTGAGTAAAGAGAAATTAAACAATTCTTTCTTTGCATAGAAAGTTAAATAATTTGTTTTTAGTAAAATAAATATTTATCTTTTTGAAATTATTTTTAATAAAAATAATTTACTTTGAACAAAATAAATATAATTAAATTCCAGCCAAAAAAACATATTAAAAAGGAAAATTTATATATTTCAGATTTTCAAAAAACAATTGTATTGCTATTTATTCTACATTATAATTAAATTCCAGCTAAAAATATATATATTAAAAAGGAAAATTTATATATTTCAGATTTTCAAAAAACAATTTTATTGCTGCTAATTCTACATTCTGATAATATGAGGGAGATATGTAATTCCTTCAGTGCTCAATTTTAAATTGACAAATGTTCATTTAATATAAAAGTAAGTAATTTTTTAAATGTAAAACATTATGAAGGAGATTTAAAATTTGTTCACTCACTTATAAATAAAACATTTCAATGTCCATCATAATAAAATATTTTATTACTCAAACAAAAAAATTGAAAATACAAAAATCTAGTTAATACCTAATAAAAGTAATAAGAAGACGTCTAGTTCATTCAATTCTTAACATAAAATTAACCTGTCATTTAAAAATATGAATAATAATAAAATTCAATATTGCTCATTCTTTTGTCAATTCTGTCTAAAACTTAGTAAATATTTGTTTGGATTGCAAAATAAATATGTTGAAATGATATATGTAATGCTTCTAATTAGATGTGTAAGGCTTAATTATGTACCAAGAAATGGTCACTTTAGGTTTCATAAAGATTAGATGTGTAATGGATATTTTTTTAATGTAATTGTTAAATTAAAAGATTGACCATAAATAAATTAGTTGTTAATACGATTCAATCTCCAATTTAACTTTTAGTTTTCCTATACCATTTATGGATTGTAAAACATGCAACTTGACATTATAGGTATAAAGGGAATCCATGGCACTAAGGTAGTTATTCTTGAATGTCTATTGACAAGATACACATCCTTTGATTTTAGAGAATATATAAATAACATCCTTATTAGTGAAGACACTTCTTCTTAAATGTATATGGTCAATATAACCATCCTAATTGTAGAAAATATAACCTTGTTTTGAGCAAAGATCATGTGTCCTTTAGGGGAGTAGATTTTGTTGTTATATTACACTTCAATGGAATCTTTATTCCCTAGGGGAGTCCCTTTCTAGTGGATCTCTTTTAGGAAAGTGTACTTGAACTTGTTCTAAACAAAATTGCAATACTCATGGGCATCATGTAAATTCAAAAATAAATGTCAAATGGTCTCTTGTTGGTCACAAGAAAGATAAGCATCTTCTATGAAACTTGTGGAGAGTAAATGTTAATCTAATAGTATACATTCACATTAAATTAGGGTTTTTAATATCATAGAAAGAAAAATTTATTATCCATTTTCTTCTAGGGTCAATAAGGTCTCATTGCTTTTCCTAAAATGAGAAAGGGGCTATAGGGGATTGATATAAGAACTTGGGCCTATAAATACAAATAGGTTTATCATATCTCCATAACCCGTCTCTCAAGGTCCCCTCAGACTTTGTGTATTAAACTTGAAAATGCCCTCTTCCATTATTACCTTTTGAACTCATATTTGTATTACATTGTTTCTGTTGTCTCTTATGCCATTTCATATATTGTGTTGGCATGATGCAAGTTAATGTTTCCCTCTCATAATACTTTAGTTGCAATGAAAATTTGGAAAACAACAATTTATTGGCTAGGAGTTATTATATGTACATGTACCACTTTTTTCTCTTTTTTAGTTACGATAATGAGAATATTTGTATTAATTGAAAAATATGGGCCCAGAATCCTAAACCAAAATTATCCTCCGAAGAGTAATACAACAAATACTAAGAAGACACGGGTCTTTGCAGGTGGATACCTTCTAATAGAGCCCCAAAATTAAACAAAATTTGCATTACATATAGCCATTTTAGAATTGTAGAAAATTCATGTGTGTTATAGCCCCTCTAGTTTCAGTTTGTTTTACACATCATTGTTTAATGCCCAACCCCATGGTTCATTCACACATTAAAACACGAATATAAAATTACAACTAAAACATTGCTAGGCTATCACTACTCTTTTTCTCCCTCACCACCAATTCTTTCTTCTGCTATGTCGTATACCCTTCAGGAGTTGTACCTGTAGACAAGAATTAGATTATATCTACAAAATGTTCATCTGCAATGCACACAACAAAGAGTTGCGCATTAGAAAATCCTTTATCAAGACTTGTCGGTTCTTCGCCATTCTCAATCTGTGAAAGGTGATCCGGTCCAACATTTAATCTCCCTGGCTTCACAACTACCTCAAAGTCATACTCCTGAAATAATAGTAACCACCTACAAATCCCCTGCCCCCAACATAGGCTTGTTGACCAGGTACTTTAAGGTGGAATGGTCTGTGTACATTTTGAAGTGCGCACCCGACAAATGATGCTTAAACTTCTTGAGCACGTATACCATTGCCAACCCTTCGCACTCCATGGTTGAATAATTCTTCTGTGCCTTAGACAACTTTCTGCTCGCAAATGCAATCGGATGGTCAATGTCTCTTGTACATGGTTGGGTTAACACTGCTCCTAATGTTATGGAGGACGCATATAGAGCTCTTCCAGCTCCTCCCCCTTGTCCTCTTCCTCGTCCCTGGAATCCTTTGCGCGTTGCAGTTGTGCCTTAATCCTGCTGAGGACATGTCTCAGCATGTACTCTATGTGTCGGAGTTTTGTCCATCATTAACTCATAGCTTCGACAATTGTGCTCATCACGGCCTATAGACTTACAGAAATTGTAGAACAATTGTTGGGGAGTCTGTACAAACTTTTGTAACAAATGGAAATTGTTTGTTGAATGTTTTCCTGTTATTTGGAAGATAGTGCACCATGGCACTACACTGGTACTTGATCTAGCGGTATTTTCCGGCTTCAGGGGGGATAGGACCTCCCCCAATTAGATAGTTCTAATACATCAGGAAATGATCATTGTCATGACCATGCCCCTTGCACTTTAAGCACCATACTTCCAAACAGGTCTCATTTTGGACCTCTTTCCCCTTTTTGAGATCCCGCAACTCCATATGCAGGCTAGTCAACTGCGATTGAATCTACTGCACTCACAGATTCGTATCCTAAATAGGCGAAGCCTCCAACTTCATAGAAATTTCCAATGCTTCAACCTGTGATCCAACCTTCTACTGTGACAATGGTAATCTCAAATGAGGTAACAACGAAGCAATATACCAATCCTTATGTTGTTCATCCAAGATCTATAGATTAACCTGTTGTAGCAAACATTTCAACCTTTGATCAAAATCCCATGTAGATTCGTTCACCTTCTTCTTAATTTTTTTGACCTCAGTCACAGACTGGGCTTGAGACTTAGGCTTTCTAAATTCATTATCCAACGCATCTTTTGTGTCTTTCAATGACGCAACCGAATGAGTCGTAATGTACTTAATATAGCAACTCAACACCCTATCTTGCAATGTTGTGACCAGTTGCGCTTTCTTCATATCGTCATCCGTTATTTGTTGTGACTTCCACACATCATCTTCTTGGACCTAGGTTTAGAGTTAGTTGTGATAACCAACAAAACCCTACACTATTGACCCTTTCAGCAACAACACACGTAGCACATATTGAAGTCTCACCTGAGGCAGTATTGGGGGATGTTAGAACCATGTTTCTGCATCCAAAGGACTATGTGATGTGTTTCTTTCAATCTTAGGGCTTTATCTCGACCTTCACGAACCCTAACCCTTAAAACCTGAAAATTACAACAACTAATAGTTAGTAGTTCTATGCCCTTCGCCGATTATGATAAACATTCATAACATCATATAACTAAATATATCTACTTCTTCGCGAATCTATTGAGTACTTTTCCTGATTAACTGCATTCAACAAATAAAAAATACAGTAAATTCAGAGATAACAAAGATATGCAGATAATTCTTCAAAACAATCCTTTATTATGCTTTATATATTCAATTACATTCCCTTCCAACCCTGTGCACACAGCTGCAGGGGCCTGCGCACTCAACTGCGGACTTACCAAGGTCTCTGTGCACGCAACTGTAGGAGCCTTCCCCTTTGCCTAAGTACAGAATAAAAAAAAATAAACTCAAACCATACACTTCTATCCTTCGCTATGCTTATCTATGACTCTTTTATGACTCCTTTTTATATCCTTCTTCATTATAATACCATGGTCTGCGAACCATGGGCGGATCTCAAAACAACCTAACTCTTAACAAACTAAGGGGCTTTGACCTTCTAAAATCCCCTTTGACTCCTATCAACCTGCGCTACTCGTAATCCGCTCCTCAAAATGCAGAGACTTTACAATATTTAACAAAACTTTACAAAATTTCACCCCACGGGGTGTCGTCCCAACAACTTCTAGGGTGACAGGATCACAAAGCTCAGGATCCCAGGGAACAAGTTCCTAGAGTACAAGTTCACCACAGGACATTGGGGCATCTTCATCAGGATGATAGGCTTGAGATGAGGAGATTCCTATAGTAGTTCAAGAGGCTACTTCAGGGAAGAGGAAGCCAAGATGGCTTCATGATACTTTGTAGGAAGATGTGTTGTTAGTAGGGAAACTGAATTGGTCAGTAAGGGAGATAAGACCACTAGAGAGGTTGGGTGGCTATGTGGTGAGTGTTGTGGAGACCAAGTAAACTAGCTACGACGAGGATGTGAATTAGCAAATTTGGAGGGTTGTTGCAGTGGAGGAGTGTGCTTACATCATGAACCAAGAACCTCTTCATGTCATTCACCTACGTAAGCAATCATTCCTCCATAAGAATGATTCCTAACGACCCTGTCAGATAACAACATACATCCATACATATATATACATATAAACATTAGAATTAAATAACCATGGTCCATGACGACCCTGTCAGACAAAAAATACATACATACATATATAAACATTATCATGATCATGATCACAACATAATTACTATATAACATAAGGTTTAAGAGAATGCCCTTTATCCATGCGCAACACGCACAACATTGAGAACAATAGTTCCCAACATATCCAAGGCATCTCATGACTCAAATCTATTTACCTTACCTTTCCTGATTACCTTGCTCATGACTATATTTCCACTATCTATTTACACCAATGGACCAAACCAATCCAACCGATTGTCATATTCTTACCTTCAACTACCCTTTACTCATGCACTGAGCTTCATCTGAGTCTCATATTACCTGATGGGTTTCATTCAACTTCTCCTGAGCTCCATTAACTTTCCTCTTTCCCAACCAATTCCCAAGACTCAAAACTTAAAAGGAAAGCACAAGAAACAAACAAGAAGAATACCATGAAAACCAATAACCACACGACACCACAACAAAGTGGTAAGGCCTTGCACTAGACATAAACAAAAACCGCAAATCAAGCTCCACAAATCACAAAAGACCAAAAGCACAAGACTAGCAACAAACACCATGACTCCATTCCCACAAGTTTATAATGCTCCCAAGTGAAAGCTCTACCCGATCCTTCTTTAAGATTTCATGGCGATCTCTTTTTCCATGAAATCCACTACATCATACTACCATAAACACAACTGTTAGTGCATAAGTAAACATAACAACATACTAGTTACCTTATCTTGTCATACTAATGCCAAGCATGTTACTCTGCAAATTCTCACACATGTCAACCACATGTTCCAAATATCAAGGCAATCATATCTATCAATTTGAAATCAACCTTTACCAAGACTAGCAATCATGTCATAATCCATAGTCAACTCATAGTCATTAGACATAATGCTACAATTGTCACCTATTACACTCAAGTACATGCCAGTTATCTAAACACATATGAGTGAGTAAAACCATCTTAAAACAAGATCATTTCTTGATGCAATCTTATAGACACATACTCATATCATGTGATTAATCAAACATTTAACAACAGATAGATGACATAATAGACACCAACACTCAAACACCAAATAGACAACATAATCAAACATTCAAGCACAAAGTAGACGACATAAGCAAGTTCATAACTTAATGTATCTCAGGGGAGGCTATGCACAATCAATCTAGTTAGAATGATATAACTTCACAACACATCAATTAAAACACAAATAAGATCATGATATCCATAACATTAACTAACTAACATGTTCACATAATAAGCTCATAACCATTTGTTGTTCATGCATAAAAATCACATATGCATAATCATTCTAGATTAGTACAACACAATGTCACAAATAAGTCATCTCATACCTGAATTTCGTAATCATAACCATCTGCATAGGCCAATCCAATTTAGCAGGATACATATAACATCAAGATCCTACTACAATAACCCTAATCATCAAGTTACTATCATATAGCAACAACAAGTTATATATCATTCTCATCAACAACATATAATCTAATCATCAAGCTAACTAACATAAAACAACAATAACAATGCATACAACCACATATTACTATCATTCATGATTACCTGACACATGCAACTAGCACCTATCATGTATGTAACCATAACATCAATAGAATTAAAGGCACACATAACCATAATGCATATAACAATCCTTAACCTGCATACCTACATGCCAAACATACAATACCTGTATAATGATCTGCACTTACCCCAAAGTCTAGTGCTGCAACCTCACTCTAATGATCTTCATCTCCTGCTCTATCTTAGACAACACATTAGCATAATAACATACCAATAACATCATGATGACTTAATTGCATACAATGACCTCATAATGCATGTTTTCGACCTACTATACATGCATAACTATAACCATGAAAATGCATGCATAACAATATATATACACTGACATGCATAACAAATGCATATACAACCATAAACTCATGATGGCACATTCCACAACAACACCATCAACCTTCACATGGCGACGTCACTACAACCATGATCAACACCATGTAAATGCAACAAGCAGATGGACTACAAGCATAAGGAAAACGTATGCACCTGACATGAATGCATCACCAACACATCGCCCATCGAGTCTGAGGGGTGAACCATGCTCTGATACCACTCTGTGGTATCAGATATGGCCCAAAGAGAGCACAACCCGCTTTGATACCACTCTGTTACACCCTCCTCCCACATCTACCCAAGCAACCGGTCAACAGGGGTAAACATGTGACGAAAAGTTACTATGATATGATTTGATTCTCTATGTGTCAGTTAAAGAAGTGGAATCAATGGAAACACACCATACCAGACCTTCTACACCTACTACAAGACTCCTGGAATGCATCCCATTCATTCCCCTAACCAACCCCTGGGTCCCACTGAGATTTTAGACCATTAAACTCTTGGACGCTCCCTTGATATGGACAAGGGTGCGACTAAAAACCTCTAGACACACGCACAACATGGGTATGCATGTGTCTGGGGAATTGTTTCCTGATACCTATGTCCACAACTCAGGGATTTGTGCCACTTTTCAAGCCCAGAATCTAGGGCACTGCCCAGAAACCCCTGTAGCTTTTAGAATCCATAATTTACACGATGACAAGCCTTACAAATAAAAATCCGACTCGAGGACTAGGCCTGACCATCCCCAACCAAGACTGACATTCTCTCAAACACTTCACATCAATGCAATCTACAGGAAATGAATACAAGACAAAGCATAAATGATTGATAACTCATATGAGACTTGACAAGAAGGATCACCACCCTCTTCCCTTAACTTTTTGATATCAATTAGGTCTTGCATCCATTATCCTTTCATTTACAAGTAAATACATGAAATAACCGTGACTATAACTAGTCACATAACCATGCTTATAACCAACATTAAACCATGTAAATAATAATGAGATAACAACTATTAAGAACACATAATAATAATTACAAAAGAAAGAGAGCTTAGCTTTTATTAAACATAGGCAAGAAACGACCAAGTTTGTGACTTCCACGTATCACCCAACCATAGACATGGCTGAACCAAATATTTCTTTCAGCTAGTCACCCCCATGCCATATTCCAAGCATGAATGTAGGATATGATGGATATACCAATCCAAGAACAACCAAGGGAATCCAAAGGTTAAACCACCTCCACCCTCACCAAACTGTGATCTCACCAAAACCGGCACCAAGATAAAAAAACCAAACTGAGCTTGGAATGCCTCCAAACTCCATCACTATCCTTGAGGAATTTTTTGTCTCCTTGTCTCTCAGGATTTACCACAATATACACCAGATCACTAGGCCCTAAACTGAGACTCCACCCTCTGGCTTTTACCATGTATCCCGCCAAAAGTGGTCAAGGGATTCCTAGGCCTTTGGGAATTTTCTTGAGACCACCTCTGCCCGAGATTCCAAAACCATCGAGCAATTCCAAAGCTCAAAACCAAGAAACAATCCCATCACATCATGGCTATCCAGAAAAAGGAAAGGCAAGGCTAAAAACCACTGTCATAACCCAACAAGACCATGCCATCGACAACCAGAGAACCAGATACCAACATGCAAAGCCGTGCATGTCAAAACCAACTAGGAAATCACACATGCAATATGTTACTTGCAAGTATTCCAACTGAATCTTCTTGATCATGCTCTTCCTTCCTTGCTCTATGCATTCCTTTATTTTCCTTGTCCTTCCTTTGTTTGTTTTTCCCTTCCTTGCTCCAAAGCTAAAATGCTCCAAGAAAACTTTGTGTGTCCAAGAGTGTGAGAGAGATAGAGAATAATGAGAGAGCTCCAAAACTAAAATGACAAAAGGTTACACTAACCAAGCCTGAGCAAAAGCTTGCCAACTGATCCTCGTAAGCATTTTTATCCATGAGGCCTCTATTTTCTTTATTTTCCATTATTTTCCTTAAATTTCCTCCTCACATGCAACCTGTGACCTCCTCCTCATAAATAAATGTGCCAAAAATGCCATTTTACCTTTCCAAAGCCTTTGTCATTGCCTTTACCAAATTCCTTTAGCCATAATAACCAAAATGAACACCCACAATAGGATGTCTTGCCCAACATTAAGCTTGGAATACGTGTCCCTTAACCGTGGTCTTATTTTCCTTTATTAACTTTTATTACATGAACTTTTAACGAGGGGTTGTTACACTTCTCATCATTATGAGACTAAAAAGGAGGAAAAGGAAAAAGAGGCTAATCATTCTTCATGTGCAAGTGTTGTAGAAGAGAAAGAAGGAGAGGAGAGAGCGTGGAGGCTTAGATAGATTATGTTGGAGGAGAGAATGCACAACACCAAGGGAAACAAGCTCGAGTTTAAGGTTTTAAGAGTAGGCACGCATCCAAATGAAAACTTGTCTGAGTTTTTAGGCTAGAAATTAGCATGTAGACCAAGGTATAGAAGTCAATTCCAATGATTATTTTGAGGAGATCCTACATATCTTTCAGAGGTTTCACAGGCCCAAAAATAGAGGAGGCTCAACGTATTTTTAGGGAGAAGCACAGGCCCAAAAAAAAAGGAGAGATATGTGGGCGTGTAGCATGCACTTTGAGGCAGAGTTTGCAAGTCTGTAGCACCAAATCTGGTGGGAAGAGAGTACTTTCAGTGACATGAAATTCAAGATCTAGAAGTTTGGTAGTGGCTGTTGGGCCATGAATACGACCACTTTGTAACACTTATTTCATCCATTTTTACTCTTCTCTATTATATCATCTATTATAATTTATCATTTAAATCCATTTTATAAATAATTTATGCTCTCATGGATGAATATTATTTATTCTCCTTTATTTCTAATAAATTGATGATTATGCATTATTTTATCAATGATAGTTCTAATAAGTTGGTTATAACATTATTCACCATTTTTAGCCTCCAAGGTAACTTCCAGATTGAAGATTTGATTTTTAAATCTGCCAACTCAGAAATTCGCTGGTTTAAGGAGTGACAGTTTTGTGGTTGAGATTCTGAGAAAATGAAGACGAATTTGAGAAATCCGGAACATGGGTTTTGTCCAGAACGGGCCCAATTAACTTTAGTAAAAAATGGTTTGCCCAAATTCGGCTTGTACAAAGAGAAACGTAGGGTTCTTTGAGCACGATTTTCTCAGAAATTCGCTGGTTTAAGGAGTGACAGTTTTGCGGTTGAGATTCTGAGCAAATGAAGACGAATTTGAGAAATCTGGAACATGGGTTTTGTCCAGAACGGGCCCAATTAACTTTTTCAAAGAACGGTTTGCCCAAATTCGGCTTGTACAGAGAGAAACGTAGGGTTCTTTGAGCATGATTTTCTCAGATTTGCAGTTGCGGCCGTCCTCCAAACTTTAGCTGCAAACCCAAATTCGTCTTGCTTTTGTTGAGAGATGAAAGGAAATATATTTTCTTGTTGATCATCTGGTTAGAATCAACCCAAATTTGTAAAAGAAATCATGTTGTAATTATCTCTATTGTAACTGCTCTCTGATCTCTCTCTATTTAAATGAAAACAAAGATCAGAGATGAAGGTGATTTTCAGGAGACTTCAGGATGACTTTGGGGATTCGAATGATGGCGAATTGATGATTTGAATTAGAGATTCAGAAGCAAGGATTCATGATAGGATAGGAGGAAGGAAGGATTGTTTTATGTTGTAAGTCTCAAAGCTTCAACTATTGTAATGATTTCACTATTTAATGACTAATACATAATTTGGGCGTTGCTGTTCACTCTTTTCCTTTTGAAGTAACCCAACAGCGTCCGCTGGCGGCTAAGGGCCCAGCCTCTGGTGGAGTACGCTGCTGCTGCTGCTGCTACTGTATATTATATTCTTTTGTTTTATGCGTGGTTTGCTTATCAGTTTTATTTGGTAATCTGATATGTTATGTTATTTTACATCACAGCTCCGTTACATTTGATTTACTGAGTAATATCATTTCTGAAGACAAAACCGTTATATTAACTTTGCAATGCATTGCTGTTTCTTTAAGTGCTGATATAAATGGTTTTTACAGGATACCGTTGCTATTCAATTATGGAATCACTGTGTTGTAACATTTGACCATTGGTATTATTGAATTCATCTTAGAAATTATATTTCCTTGCGATTGTTGAATCTATGAACGTTGCTGTTACATTCTAAAAGACAATCGTATTATTTATAACTAAGACTGACAAGTGGATTACCAAGATCAGATTACTATATTAGCGTGTTGCGTGTATATATGATTGATCCCTGCTGTTCCATAAAGTATATTCCATCCAGTTTGCTTGAGGAGTGAAGAGTGTTATTTCATAGCAGAGTGTGAGTAAGTTGGTTTTGACTCGTGAGATTTAGTTCTTTTAATTGCTGTTTCATTTACTGCTGTTCTATTTCCTTTTGCTATTCCATTTTACTTGCTGCCGTTCCATTTACTTGCATTTGCTGCTTTGGTGTGAGAGAAGGTCTAAGGCTGTAGTGAGCCTCAGCAAGTCGCTGCTTAGCTCCCAGATCTTTGGTCCATACTCTATTTTCCTTTCCATCAATCTCTAGAGGAATGAGTTATTGCTACTGTATCCTCGATTGATGGTTGTTTGAATGAATGATTTAGTTTTAGAACATTTCAGTTTCTTGCTGTTCAAATTAGATTTTGTTTCCAGCTTTCATTTACTTTTGGGTTTTAAGCACTATACTGCAAAACATTACTCTTAAGTAAATAGCCGCCTCAGATTGAGTACACTCTTGAAATAAAAAGTCGTCCCTGGGTTGACAATTAATGTGAAGTTAATTAGGAGTTCAAAAGACACCTTTTTATCGCTCCACATTTTGGCGCCGTTGCCGGGGAGAGTGTAGCCATTTCTAAAGAGTAGTGTGAATCTGATGAGTGCCTGCTAGGGAAGAGTTGGATCTTAAAAACGGAAGGTAAGAACCTGCGTATGGAGCATGTAAAAGCCCTGCTCCCCCGTCCGCTTTCCAGCAGGACTGTTAAAGAACCTAGAGTAGAAATAGATGTTTGAATTTTTGTGTGAATAATTAGGAAAAAGATAGAAATTTTTAAAAAATGAATTACATGATCTCATGCAAGTGGTGATGTAAGCACCACCCATTTCACTAACCGATTGACAGGAACATTTGAAGAAGGAGCCTTGAAGAAACACATGAAGAACATCTTATATTATGGTAAGAAATGGCTCACGTTTCTACTTTTGAATTTCCTATCAAAGATCTAGGAGAAGTGACACAAATGCACATAATTCCCCCATCTTTACCAAATTTTCATGGTTTAGCAAATGAAGATCCAGATACATTTTTATTTGAATTCGAAATACTTTGTAGAGGATATGATTATTGTACTAATGATCAAAGATTGAAAGTGTTTCCTCTTACTCTAAAAGGAGCATCTCTCCGATGGTTCATGAGCCTAGGTGGGAATTGCATCCAATCATGGGAGGACATGGAGAACATATTCTTGAAGAAGTACCAAGACTATTGCAAATCCAATGAAGATATTTTCGGTATGATACAAGGGGAAGATGAAAGTTTGGAGGATTATGTAGATCGATTTCATTATAACCTTCAAAAATCAAAGCATAAGCATTTGGAAAAAGAGATCTTAAAAACACTCATTCTTAGAGGAATTAAAGATAAATTTTTAGAACTTTTAAATCTGATAGGAAAATGTGATGTTTTTCAGTTGTCATATGATGATGTTTGTGAATTGTGCATAAGGTATTCAAGAGGAATCTCCAAGGCTGGTAAGAATTCTAGAGAAGTTTGTCCCTTATTTTCTAAATCTGCTACAAGAATAGGAAACATAAAAGCTGAAATCAATGCTTTATTTGAAAATTTTAAAGTTGATTTTATTAGCTCTCTAAACGGAAAATTGGATGTTTTGCAGGTTCATAAAAATCAAGAATTGGATGAAGTGTTTTACCCTCAGGACCGAAAGGAGCATCTCATAGATACTCACTCTTCCTTATCTAGGATGGAAGTAGCATATCAAAGAGGTAAGAAAGCTGCAACAAGGCCTACAGGTATGGTTCAAAACACTTTTTCTCCATTGTCATACTTGCATAATCCATTATGGAATGCTAATGTGTTAGGGCAGCCATGTCAATTTCAATATAACCACCTATCTTGTTTACAAGTTGGACATGGTTCATCTTATGATGGCATGACTACTCTCCCTCATCTTGTAGCACAAGCACATTCTCCATATTCTCCACCAGCTCTTTCACAACACCTTGCTTGCCCATCAAAACCATTCACACAACCCAATCAACCACATCATCAAAATGCTCCATTCCATACACATTTTCCTGCTCAACTAATTCCACACCCTCACCATAATAAACCAGTACAACATGCTTACAATGTTGAACTGGCAAATTTACCCACCCTTCCCACCCATTCTATCTCACATGTGTTATTAGAGAAAACCTACAATGAGTTTCAGAATGTTTCAAATGCAAAAATTGTAGAAGCTATGGAAGAAAATGAGGTTTCTTTTACTATGCATCAACAAGCTATTTTAAAAGCTCAAGAACTTCATGATATGATGGCTATGCGAAATCAAGAAAATAAATGATACATTGAAGATTGATTTCACTCCATCATTTGTTTGCAACATCACTCCATGCTTCAACAATTTTTGATACCATTTTTTGAAGGGAAGTTGGCTTCTCATACCCTAATAATCCATTAACATGCATTTTTCAAATTTGGGTATGTGCATACGTGAAGCCGTATTTCGAAAATGGCTTCACTGGAAGTACTCATATACGTAGTCATATTCATCCTTCAATCAAAGTAGGTTAGTGAAAAAATAAAATAAAATAAAATAAGGACATAAATAAGTGCATTTTGTTCTTTTGTAAAACTAGTTGTTTTTGTTGCAACATGCTATCGAAATCAACATCGGTGATAATTTTTTTTAATAATTTGTGTATGTAGATGATTTACAATGGAAATAATAAGTTCTACAAACACTCATTTTCATTTTTATCACCAATTTGAAAAAATTCTTGAATTTCATTTTTTTGGCTTGCGGGCTTGATGAACTTTCTGGAAAAACAGTCGGGACAGTCATGTTTTGAGGGACCAAAAGTGAATATTTCTAAAACCTGTTTCTACTCCACGTAGCCCTTGATGTCTACTTTCTAACCCAATTTGAATCACTCAATTTGGATTTGAAACGAAAAAGTTAGAACCAAAACATTGACAGGGTGTCTAGCGGGCAGCTCAGGAACAGAGTTGGGACAGTCAGTTTTTGGAGGCCTAAATGACCATATTTTTAAAACATATTTCTACCCTAAGTAGCCCTTGATGTATACTTTCTAACCCAATTTGAATCACTCAATTTGGATTTGAAACGAAAAAGTTAGAGCCAAAACATTGACCGGATGTCTAGCGGGCAGCTCAGGAACAGAGTTGGGACAGTCAGTTTTTGGAGGCCTAAATGAATGAATTTTTAAAACCTGTTTCTATGGTAGATTCCCCTATGAATCTAGTTTACAATGCAATTGGAATCACTCATTTTCGATATCGTATGGGGAAGTTATGATCAAAATACTGACTGTCTATCGTAAATCAGCACTCTTAACACTATGTCTTTCTGGCTGTTCCTTACAGTATTTGACCTATCAATTCTTCTTGTCTTCAAAACCTGTTTCTATTGGAGATAAATAAATGAATCTATTTTAATTTCCAATTTGAATCATTCGAATCCGACATCAAACGAAAAAGTTACGCTTGAAATATCAATTGTTGGTCTAAGCCGGGTAATCGACAATGACTCTATTATGCAGGTTGTTCTAACTAAAATTGACATATCATATCATTGAATCTTTAAAACCTGTTTCTAATGGAGATAAAGCTTCGAATTAGCTCTCATTTGGCTTTGGAATCACTCAATTTCGACGAAAAACAAAGAAGTTGTGATTAAAACACTGCAGGTTAGTATGATTGGCCACTGCTCTCCCGCAGGTAACAAATAAACTTTACTTTGTTATTTTCTCCAAGGATTTGTTCTACAGAGTAACTACTTGTTAGTTTTTTACATAATTCTTGGATTAGGGGAGCCCGCGCACCTCTCTTTCTCCATGATTTAATGTTTTATTGCAGGTAGATACTCGTTTTTTGCAGGTCTTGGGAAAATAAAGAAGGTCAATTTATGGACGAGTGATTTTTGAAAGAAATTTTAAATGAAACAAAATAATTTCATCCAACTCATTACCCAACGGATTCATAATAGAAGAAATGAAGAATTGATTTCCATTTGAAAATTCATGTCTTGTCACTGTTGCCAAAACATTTTTCAAATAGATCATTTTTTTGACATAACAGCATAGCTGTTGTAACTCAATTTATTTATTTACATACTGCTTTTTGTTGTTTTTTTTTTCTAATTTCTCTTATATTTTGTGTTTCAGGTGTTGCTTCATTCAAAGTGCAACTCATCCTCAGCATCAATACAGTGAACAGCTAATTCATTCTTTGTGTGTTTGCATTTTATGGTTGTGTATTTTGCTATTCCTTTTCTGAAGGGACAGCATTTGTGTGCATTTTTGTTGTTCCGGCTGTTCCTTTTTCAAAGGGACATCATTTTCGTTTTGCTATTTATTTTCTAAAGGAATAACACTTTTTGGTTCAGCCATTCATTTTGCTGTTCCTTTTTCACAGTTCATTTTGCTGTTCCTTTTCGAAATGGAACAACTGCTGTTCCTTTTCGAAATGGAACAGCACTTTTGCACTTTCACGTTTTGCTGTTCCTTTTCGAAATGGAACAGCACTTTTTCACTTTCACATTTTGCTGTTCCTTTTCGAAATGGAACAGCTGCTGTTCCTTTTCGAAATGGAACAACACTTTTTCACTTTCACATTTTGCTGTTCCTTTTCGAAATGGAACAGCTGCTGTTCCTTTTCGAAATGGAACAACACTTTTGCACTTTCACGTTTTGCTGTTCCTTTTCGAAATGGAACAGCACTTTTGCACTTTCACGTTTTGCTGTTCCTTTTCGAAATGGAACAGCACTTTTTCACTTTCACATTTTGCTGTTCCTTTTCGAAATGGAACAGCTGTTGTTCCTTTTCGAAATGGAACAACACTTCTGCACTTTCACTTTTTGCTGTTCCTTTTCGAAATGGAACAACACTTCTTCACTTTCACGTTTTGCTGTTCCTTTTTGAAATGGAACAACACTTCTGCACTTTCACGTTTTGCTGTTCCTTTTCGAATGGAACAACACTTCTGTACTTTCACGTTTTGCTGTTCCTTTTCGAAAGGGACAACACTTCGACACTTTTCATTTTTGATGTTCCTTTTTCAAAGGAACGGTACTTTTGATTTTTGCTGTTCCTTTTTCCAGAAGAACGGCGTTCGCATTCTCGCATTTTTTTTGTGTGTATTTTTGCTTTTTGGTGTGCATTTCCTTTGTTGTTCTCTACAAGGAATAACATTTTTTTGAGTGTTTTTGCTGTTCATTAAAAAAAAAAGCAACACTTTGGGAGTATTTTTGAGAGCAACCCTTTTCTTCCTCTTGTGATATTATTCCTAATTCATCTCAACCACATTTTACCGATTCCCTTTTATGGCATGAAGTACACTACTTTTATCAGGACAAGAATTATGGGTTCTTTTGAAGCAAAGTTAATATCATTCACGTTATAATATTTAACCAGACAGCTCCTTGATGATAGATTTTTTTCAAAAGGGATACAATTATTTATATACTACTTTACTGCATTGTTTTCTGTTGAACATGATATTGATTGATCATCTTAATACCATGCTGGTTCCATCATCCCTGGTTATAATCTTCTCTGTCTGTAATAAATGAGATTATGGGTATATTTTTTTCTATTGACATCTTCAACTTCTTCCGCCATCCCTGCTCTTAAGGAGTACTGAGCCTCCCTCTATTTATCATAAAAATGTGTAATAATAACAAAATTTTGTTCGCAGATGGAGGATAGGGGGTCTCATTACGAGCCAGCCTACCATGTTCATAAGGTTGTAAGAAAGTGACATTCCCATTATGGCCACCACACCAGGGTTATGATCCATTGGATAGCCAAATTATCCTTGGAACAGGAGGTCTCATCACGAGCCGGCCTGATCACTTTTGCTACATCCCAGTGAATGGCAGTGTGATTATCTGGTTACCACGCCAGCACACTGATCTCTTCTGTAGAACAACACTGTAACTCTCCATTTATAAATTGAGGATCCTGGCTCATATGGGTTAACAAGCAACCCTGTCAAGGCTATGGACGCCTGCTGGCAGCAGCGGCTCTGCTTATGGTATTGAAGTTATATCTTATCGTCAATTATTATTATAATACCCTTTTCTTATTTTTCTTTTTATCAGAGAAGTTATTTCCTTAACTTTTTCCCTGTTTTGAACCTTTATGCATGAGAAATTGTTTTATGATCAATCACATCATTTTCAGCTAGAATACCATCAGCAAAGCATCTTTTTAGCATATTGTTGTCCTTTTTCATTTTGTATAAACTATCATCAATCCAAAGCGTCCTATCTCTTATTCATAACTATCTTTACACACTTTGCTCTCAATATAACCATAATTTTCACCGTCCTATCATTGATATGTGTACTCTGCTTCATTTACTATTGTATTGTTCACTCCCTTGCCTTGTCATCAACACCACCCCTTTCATATGCTTTATGGTTATGGAACCCATTTTTCAATTAGAGGGGGGGGAATGTCTGCATTATGGAATTGCATGCGATATGATTACTACACTCTGCCATAACTTGTTGATTTGACAAAAGTTTTTCTGACTGAAAGTTTTGCATGCATCTTATCTATTTCTATTCAAAACTAACACTATGGATTGAAGAACATTGTATGAAAAATAGTGCTTTGTTTACAGGTGAACAAAAAGTATGGGCATAATTCTATTCGTAGCATGACCACACTATTGCACTTCACAGTAGAGGCTCGCGAACGTGAACAATTCTTCAGACATGCTGTGCTTCCCTGGATTCCACCTTTTGCATCACTTTCAGCACCAACTCTGCCTACATCAGCTTCAACAACTGTCAGTCCATATATGTCATTCCACATTTTTGGAGGTAAAACTTGAGGTAAAATTGCATAGTTTTCTAATTTATTATAAATCTAGGAGAATCTAATGAAAATCCATTTTGAGCATTATTTGTCATCCTTCATTCCACATCTTTACCACTTCCCTTTTTTTAGCAGCATGTCATTTTCGAGTGTGGGGGAGTGTTCCTTTCATTCATTTCTTTCTTATGACCACGCCATTCATATTCTTTATCATCCATTGCTATTCTTATTCATTCTCAACACCTCCCTTATTTCATGTTGTTTTACACCAAGCATAGAATTCAACAGCTGGTAGCAACCACCTCTCTTTGTTTTCTAGCATCGCATGCGGACATGCTAATTTTTCAGAGAGGGGGAGGAATTGCTATGCATGATGGATGTTTTCTACTTTCTCCCTTATTTAAGACATACAATTTCATTTTTACACAGTGCAGAAATTGATTTCCACATATTTTTAAAACTATGAACTCAATTCTTGTAATTTTTGGAAAACACATACGTATCATCAATACAAACCCACACAATTTCAAGAAATATTGGTTCACAGATTGCGGAAATCATGCTCTCACCTACAGCCATTTTGTTTATATCTCATGATCCATGCATCAAAACGATCTGATTTTTGGATCATAGAAGCCTTCATATATTACAAATCTACTTGAAACATTTCAACAAAATCTGGTTTGTAGTTTTTGACAAAATGGTTAATAAAGTTTGTTGTTATCTATATCATATTTTGTTGCAACTTCATATAATTGAATGTCAATATAAAAATTGTTATGCCTTCATCAAGATTACTAAAAGTAAATATTCATGAATTAAGGAAGAATTCATTTGTTCTATCCATTTCATGAGCTGAGATGAAATATTTTTTTATCGCTTGGTTAACACATGGGTTTTTGTCTTTGGGTTGCATGAAGACGTGCAATATATTCAGTTTTCGTTGCATGAGGACATGCAACATATTGAGTGTGGGGGTATGTTGGGCCATGAATACGACCACTTTGTAACACTTATTTCATCCATTTTTACTCTTCTCTATTATATCATCTATTATAATTTATCATTTAAATCCATTTTATAAATAATTTATGCTCTCATGGATGAATATTATTTATTCTCTTTTATTTCTAATAAATTAATGATTATGCATTATTTTATCAATGATAGTTCTAATAAGTTGGTTATAACATTATTCACCATTTTTAGCCTCCAAGGTAACTTCCAGATTGAAGATTTGATTTTTAAATCTGCCAACTCAGAAATTCGCTGGTTTAAGGAGTGACAGTTTTACGGTTGCGATTCTGAGAAAATGAAGACGAATTTGAGAAATCCGGAACATGGGTTTTGTCCAGAACGAGCCCAATTAACTTTAGCAAAGAACGGTTTGCCCAAATTCGACTTGTACAGAGAGAAACATAGGGTTCTTTGAGCACAATTTTCTCAGAAATTCGCTGGTTTAAGGAGTGACAATTTTGCGGTTGAGATTCTGCGCAAATGAAGACGAATTTGAGAAATCTGGAACATGGGTTTTGTCTAGAACGGGCCCAATTAACTTTATCAAAGAACGGCTTGCCCAAATTCGGCTTGTACAGAGAGAAACGTAGGGTTCTTTGAGCACGATTTTCTCAGATTTGCAGTTGCGGCCGTCCTCCAAACTTTAGCTGCAAACCCAAATTCGTCTTGCTTTTGTTGAGAGATGAAAGGAAATATATTTTCTTGTTGATCATCTGGTTAGAATCAACCCAAATTTGTAAAAGAAATCATATTGTAGTTATCTCTATTGTAACTGCTCTCTGATCTCTCTCTATTTAAATGAAAACAAAGATCAGAGATGAAGGTGATTTTCGGGAGACTTCAGGATGACTTTGGGGATTCGAATGATGGCGAATTGATGATTTGAATTAGAGATTCAGAAGCAAGGATTCATGATAGGATAAGAGGAAGGAAGGATTGTTTTATGTTGTAAGTCTCAAAACTTCAACTATTGTAATGATTTCATTATTTAATGACTAATACATAATTTTGGCGTTGCTATTCACTCTTTTCCTTTTGAAGTAACCCAGCAGCGTCCGCTGGCGGCTAAGGGCCCAGCCTCTGGTGGAGTACGCTGCTGCTGCTGCTGCTACTGTATATTATATTCTTTTGTTTTATGCGTGGTTTGCTTATCAGTTTTATTTGGTAATCTGATATGTTATGTTATTTTACATCACAGCTCCGTTACATTTGATTTACTGAGTAATATCATTTCTGAAGACAGAACCGTTATATTAACTTTGCAACGCATTGCTGTTTCTTTAAGTGCTGATATAAATGGTTTTTACAGGATACCGTTGCTATTCAATTATGGAATGACTGTGTTGTAACATTTGACCATTGGTATTATTGAATTCATCTTAGAAATTATATTTCCTTGCGATTGTTGAATCTATGAACGTTGCTGTTACATTCTAAAAGACAATCGTATTATTTATAACTAAGACTGACAAGTGGATTACCAAGATCAGATTACTATATTAGCGTGTTGCGTGTATATATGATTGATCCCTGCTGTTCCATAAAGTATATTCCATCCAGTTTGCTTGAGGAGTGAAGAGTGTTATTTCATAGCAGAGTGTGAGTAAGTTGGTTTTGACTCGTGAGATTTAGTTCTTTTAATTGCTGTTTCATTTACTGCTGTTCTATTTCCTTTTGCTATTCCATTTTACTTGCTGTCGTTCCATTTACTTGCATTTGCTGCTTTGGTGTGAGAGAAGGTCTAAGGCTGTAGTGAGCCTCAGCAAGTCGCTGCTTAGCTCCCAGATCTTTGGTCCATACTCTATTTTCCTTTCCATCAATCTCTAGAGGAATGAGTTATTGCTACTGTATCCTCGATTGATGGTTGTTTGAATGAATGATTTAGTTTTAGAACATTTCAGTTTCTTGCTGTTCCAATTAGATTTTGTTTCCAGCTTTCATTTACTTTTGAGTTTTAAGCACTATACTGCAAAACATTACTCTTAAGTAAATAGCCGCCTCAGACTGAGTACACTCTTGAAATAAAAAGTCGTCCCTGGGTTGACAATTAATGTGAAGGTAATTAGGAGTTCAAAAGACACCTTTTTATCGCTCCACAGTGGCATGTTTTTCCAAGTAGAGAAGAGTAAAAAGTGGCACAAACTTCAACACAAAGATTGTTGAACTTGTGCACAAGTTTCCACATCTTTGGCACAATTTCCTTGATAGAAATAGGGAGAGATAAGTACTATGTGTGATGTAATTAATGTTTTAAATAATCCTATGAAATTAGAAAATAAAATCCTCCTTCAAACTAGTTTTCCCTTTTGCGGTTCTTCTATCCTCGTAAAAAATTAACCAAAAATATCAGTGTTCATGATTTTATGTGCATGCTTGTCTTTATTATTAGTTGGGAGAAAAAGAGTAGTGATAGCCTAGCAATGTTTTAGTTGCAATTTTATATTCATGTTTTAATGTGTAAATGAACCATGGGGTTGGGCATTAAACAATGATGTGTAAAACAAACTAAAACTAGAGGGGCTATAACACACTTGAATATTCTACAATTCTAAAATGGGCTATATGTAATGCATATTTTGTTTAATTTTGGGGTTCTATTAGGAGGTATCCACCTGCAAAGACCCATGTATTCTTAGTATTGGTTGTATTACTCTTCGAAGGATAATTTTGGTTTAGGATTATGGGCCCATATTTTTCAATTAATACAAATGTTCTCATTATCGTAACTAAAAAAGAGAGAAAAAATGGTACATGTACACATAATAAATCCTCGCAAATAAATTGTTGTTTTCCAATTTTTCATTGCAACTAAAGTATTATGAGAGGGAAACATTAACTTGCATCATGCCAACACAATATATGAAATGGCATAAGAGACAACAAAAACAATGTAATACAAATATGGGTTCAAAAGGTAATTATGGAAGAGGGAATTTTCAAGTTTAATACACAAAGTCTGAGGGGACCTTGAGACACAGGTTATGGATATATGATAAACCTATTTGTATTTATAGGCCCAAGTTCTTATATCAATCCCCTATAACCCCTTTCTCATTTTAGGAAAAGCAATGAGACCTTATTGACCCTAAAAGAAAATGGATAATAAAATTTTCTTTCTATGATATTAAAAACCCTAATTTAATGTGAATGTAATTTATTAGATTAACATTTACTCTCCACAAGTTTCATAGAGGATGCATATCTTTCTTGTGACCAACAAGAGACCATTTGACATTTATTTTTGAATTTACATGATGCCCATGAGTATTGCAATTTTGTTTAGAACAAGTTCAAGTGCACTTTCCTAAAAGAGATCCACTAGAAAGGTACTCCCCTAGGGAATAAAGATTCCATTGAAGTGCAATATAACAACAAAATCTACTCCCCTAAAGGACACATGATCTTTGCTCAAAACAAGGTTATATTTTCTACAATTAGGATGGTTATATTGACCATATACATTTAAGAAGAAGTGTCTTCACTAATAAGGATGTTATTTATATATTCTCTAAAATCAAAGGATGAGTATCTTGACAATAATATATTCCCTAAAATCAAAGGATGTGTATCTTGACAATAGACATTCAAGAATAACTACCTTAGTGCTATGGATTCCCTTTATACCTATAATGTCAAATTGCATGTTTTACAATCTATAAATGGTATAGGAAAACTAAAAGTTAAATTGGAGATTGAATCATATTAACAACTAATTTATTTATGGTTAATCTTTTAATTTAACAATTACATTAAAAAAATAGCCATTACAAATCTAATCTTTATGAAACCTAAAATGACCATTTCTTGGTACATAATTAAGCCTTACACATCTAATTAGAAGCATTACATATATCATTTCAACATATTTATTTTGCAATCCCAACAAATATTTACTAAGTTTTAGACAAAACTGACAAAAAAATGAGCAATATTGAATTTTATTATTATTCATATTTTTAAATTACATGTTAATTTTATGTTAAGAATTGAATGAACTAGACAATTAACTAGATTTTTGTATTTTCAATATTTTTGTTTGAGTAATAAAATATTTTATTATGATGGACATTGAAATGTTTTATTTATAAGTGAGTGAAATATTTTTAAATCTCCTTCATAATGTTTTACTTTTAAACAATCACTTACTTTTATATTAAATGAACATTTGTCAATTTAAAATTGAGCACCAAGGAATTACATATCTCCCTCATATTGATCAGAATGTAGAATGAGCAGCAATAAAATTGTTTTTTGAAAATCTGAAATATATAAATTTACTTTTTTAATATATATATTTTTCGCTTGAATTTAATTATAATGTAGAATAAGTAACAATACAATTGTTTTTTGAAAATCTGAAATATATAAATTTTCTTTTTAATATTTTTTTTGGCTGGAATTTAATTATATTTATTTGATTCAAAGTAAATTATTTTTATTAAAAATAATTAAAAAAAATATTTATTTTACTAAAAAAAATTATTTAACTTCCTATCCAAAGAAAGAATTGCTTAATTTCTCTTTACTCGATACTTTTTTTTGTCCTAAAACTGCAAACAAGAATAAAGAATTGTTTAATTTCTCTTTACTCAATACCTTTTTTTGGCCCTAAAAGTGCAAACAAGGATAAATAGTTTTAAAGATCTTTTTGTTATGATCATGCTATTAACAAATTTTCTACAAAAGGTCAAGAAAAAATTCATGAAGAGAAAGATTGACACTAGGTAATTAATTGTGAATTCCTTCGATCCAATACTCTAATTTTCTTACCTTATAAAAAAATTCTGATTCTAGAATTTTCATGATTAATTGTGAATTCCTTCCATCCAATACTCTAATTTTCTTACCTTATACAAAAAAAAAAATCTGTAGCTAAAATTTTCATACTTTGTGCGAATTTAATAGTGACAATGCTTCCAGTTACATGTATTGCTCTTGCGTGACTAAAAATGGTTCGTCTCGCTGCTAGTTACAATGTTTGTATCCAACAAAAAAAAATTTAATATTCATTATGACCATCAGACTAATCACAAAAAAAAAGAGAAGGAAAAAGTTAACGAGTATGATTATTTTGTCTTGCACCCTGGGACCAAATTAAACAATATGAAATATCAACCATTTTAAATTTATTGATAATTTCATCAAAAGATTATTACCAATATTCATAAAAACGATTTTTCCCTATTTTGAAAAGCCAAAGCCAAAGATGATTAATGTCATTTTTCAAGCATATATGGTAATGGGCATTCATTTCCAAAATACATTTGGAACAAAATATTCTTCTAAACAGATATGGTAATGGGCATTCATTTTGAAAATACATTTGGAACAAAATATTCTTCTACAAATACACACCCTATAATACTATTTATATGTAAAATATCTGCAAAAAGATAGCAGGCCAGTAGCTTTCTTTCATTAACTAAATTCAAAATACAACAATAAATATAAAACATTTATCACAACATCCATCCCCATGTATTTAAAATTAACAATTAAAAAAGGAGAAAACCCTCATAAAATTTTGCTGAGCACAGTGGCTATCTCATGGAGTTGATCAGTAGTAGCCTTTGATGTTTGTTGGATTCGTCCTCATGCTTAGGCCAAGTTTGAGCATCCTGTGAATTCTGGCAACGAATGTGTTTGGCTCCTCCACCTTGGACAACTAGGTAACCAGAGCGGCTTCATACAAGAACATCACCAGATCCTTCATCCATTTATCATTTTTGTCAGTCTTGACTCTCTTTCTCAATTCCTCCCTGATGGCGTTCTCCGGCTTGATCTCCATCGTTTTCTTGCTGGACATGTATGGCTAGATGGAGCTGCGATGGAGGGCCTGGGCCTTCATTATGGGGCAATTTCAAATTTCAAATCAGGTTACAATTTGAATGGCGCGGATTCATTTTCAAATTTCAAATCGGGTTAGAATATGAATGGTAGGGTTTCCAAATTCAAATGAGTGTACCATGGGCACTTAGATGGCCCGCGAATATTGAGTTTCAAAAGTAAGCAGTAAGCCGCCGTCGTTTAGAGATTAAGCAGGCGCCAATTCTCATTAATGGTTGGTCCCTCCGCCAGTCACAACCACCCGTCACATCTCAGATGAGGCTTCCTGATGCATACCATGCTCATGTATGGTTGAATGGCTACCATAGGGTGCATTAAATGCCCTATGGCAGGCTGGTTAGCTCTTGCCCCCACTGGACTGGATGTATGTATGAATATTGTCGTAGATGGTTCGGAGGGAAATATGTTTTGGAAGATCGGAAGTGAAGTAAGCACGGTCTTGTGAGGATTTGGAGTTTTATTTAAGTTAGGGATATGCGTTGGTGTGATGAGGTTTAGGGTTTTATGAGGATTCAGGAATCCTATGTGGTGACATGACATGCAAAAAGTAGATGGATGTTTCCATCGACTGCATAAAAGTGTAGGATACATGTAGCCAATGTTTAAGTTATTTTAGGTCAACCTCAATCAAAAAGAAGAAAACTATGCAATTACTAAGTAAGTTGGCTGGTTTTCAAATTTTGATAAAATTTATTGGAAGTTTTTGGAAATCTTGGTTATAGTTGTTATATTTCAGCATTTTGGGTGCATTAAGAGTTTTTTTATGGTGTTGAATCTATTTTTACTATTAAAAAAATTGATTAAAACACCTTTCAATATTAGATTTTTTGAAAAAAAATCACTAAAAATTTCGCTTTCCACGCCAAATTGTGACCTCAGTAGACCATGCCACCTTATGATAACCATCGATTTGGCAGCGTGATAATTCAACAAATACATTTGACTTTTTCTTTAAATCAATTTTTATATATTATTGTAAGATTTTTGAAATTATAACATAAATTAATAACTAGTAAATTGAATATTTATTTTTTAATTTTATAGTTATATAAAAATGATATTACTCGCTTCTCTCTCTTTATGTGTGAGTATGATGTTTTCTTCTATGTACAGTTGTTATTTTGACGAAGGTACTTCTTTTACGAGCACTTTTGCCCAAAACTTGGTTGTCTTAAGTTATGAGGTTTGGGACAACAACTTTTAGTTTACCTCTTTTTGGAAATGATCTTTTAATTGATGTTTATATGTCATCGATACGTTCAAGGTTCAAAATTTGGTCGTTCGTACCAATTAGTTTTAAAATCTATTTTTACATTCCTGAGACATATCATATATGAGGTGTATGCATTAATGTAACCTTCTACATGTACCTGCCATTGGATACATACGATCAATGTCGATGGTCCATTCCCTTTCTTGTAAGGTTTGCCTCATCAATTTTCTCTTTTATCCCTCATCAAACACAATATTTTTTCTACCAAATCTATAGAGATTTTGTTGTGACAAATGTTAAAATATGTAACTAGGTTTGGTCTTCATAATGACATATGTAATCATGATTTTATGTATTTGATGTAAAGATAAAAATAAATGTATTGTTATCATTATGGAGGCATGGGTTTCATGCTCAAGGAAAATTTATTTTTGTAGGTCAAGCACCCATTGAGTGCTTCTCATGGTTTTTAATAAGTCTACAAGTCATAAGAGTCATTTTCATGTATGGAAGACCCTTTTGGGCATATTACATATTGTAAAGAAAATTTTTTTGAGTCATAAAAGACCCTCCAAGACCTTGCCAAGAAGCTACAACAAGTCGGCCTACAACAAGTCAAAGTTGTTGGGGTCGAACTTGTTGGAGAAGTTAATGGGGTCAAAGTTGTTGCTGGAAGGTCAAACGTTGTTGCTGCAAGCTGTGTAAGGAACATGAAGGTTGACTTAGCCTTGGAGGGGTCTTGCTCAAGGGTCATAGGTATTGGAATTTATCATTTGAATATTCTATAAGAAGAGAAGAGTTATCATGGGTTTTCCTCTCAAAATGAGAGATTTTGGCCCTAGCTGATCGCCTATATCTTGTGTCCTCTTGTCTCATTGTTCTTTATGGTTTGGTAGTTGTTTGATGATAATAACATAATAATAACAAGTGAAAGAATAAACTAATCAATTTAAGTTTAAATACATCACAAGTAGTTATCAAGGTAAGAGAAATCACCTAATTGGGTTGCCCCTAGATTTCTCAACATGATGTCAAAGCTAAGGTGACTACAACAAGAAAAGGAAGCTTAAAGAAGGATACTCAAGGGACGAAGCACAAGAAGATCATCTAGGAAACATCAAGAGAATCAAAAATCAAGAAGGACTAACCCTCTCATCATATTGAAGGAAGTAACTAAGGAGTATCAAAGAAGACCTCAAAACCTTATTTCACTCAAAGAAGGACTACACGTTGAAGCATCTTGAAGTCTCTACATCCAAGGGAAGCAGAAAGAAGCATTGTCATCATCATCAAGGAATCAAGGTGGTCTCCCTCTCTTTGAGTCAAGGATCACTTTCAAAGCCTACTTGAAGGAATACATCTTCTATTATCAACATCATCAAGAAAGGCATCAAGTTGAAGATTTCATCATCTCAGAGTATCTTCACTTGACAAGTAAGTATCTTTATATCTATATTTGAATCTATCAAAATGAAGTCATTTTGCAAGGAGAGCAAAACGTTGGTTAAGTCATCGATCTTCCATGGATGGAAAAAGAGGATAGATTTGATCCTCGTAGAGAATGAAGTTATTGGACACGTCAATGGTAATGTCTCTAAACCATCACAAGAATAAGATCAAGCACTGTTGAAGCACATGAAAGGGGAAATAAGGGCTCAAAAAATATTTATAGAATCCATCAAGGATCCCCTCATCCATTATGTAGCAAAGTTGGATACATAAAAAGAAATATATGATAAGCTAGTAGAATTGTTCTCCATAAGCACTGTTGGAGAAATCATCTCTCCGAGAACTGAGCTATACAAAACGAAGGTATCAAAGGAAGAAGGAATAGCCTCATACTTTATGAGGGTATCACAAATAAGAGACCAACTACAAGAGTTAGGGAAAATAATGTTTGATAAAGAAATGACCATAGTTGTGTTGAATGCACTACCGGAGGAACGAGGCAACTTCATATCAAGCATTTATGGAAAGAAGGAAGCTACCGCATTTAGTGAACTTTTGGTCATTATGTAAGATTGAAGAAACCAGGTTAAAGGCAAAAAGAAATGTAGGATCAAACGAGTAAGTTCAAGCATTTTTTTCCATGGCTAGGAGGAAAGGAAAGTTTGGGAAGTTTGATCCTCAGAAAAGGAAGAAGATCAATATGTCAAAGATCCAATACTATGGTTGTTAGGAATATGGTAATTTCAAAAGAGATTGAATTAGACTCGAGAAGGACAACAAGAAAATAAAAGAAAGGAATGAATCCCATGTCACCGAAGAAGTAGAAGAACCCGATGAGAAGAAATCCAAGAAGGAAGGGATAGATCTTCACTATCAAGGTCTCTCAGGTATATAGAAAGGATAATTAGGAAGTGAAAATACCTCTACTATGGTTAAAACATTACTATCGAGATGAGAAGCATTGTAAATATGAAAGGTGCATCTTAGTAGAAGATGGCATCATATTAGAAGCATATGATTAAAGCAAATTAAGAGCTCATGACAACATTGTAGAAACTTGAAAGGATAGTTGAAGTAGAATTCTACATAGGTGTAGCAGTCATCATGGAAAGGAAATAGCTTATTGTATCTTCATTGAAAGTATGGAAGGCCAACCAAAGTAGATATGTCTGGAGGAAAGTCATATAGAAAATACAAGATAAGGGTATCATCATACATCATAGAAAGGAGCATGCGTAGAATGGGGATCATTAAGATCCTCCACTTGAATCTTCATAGAAGGTTCATGGAAGAAGAAAATATCTTGATGATAGTCTACATTTCACCTTGTATCGGATCCATTGGTTAAAAAAAAGATGGTATGATGAAGACAAGAAGTACTTTCATCTTCAAACCAGGAAAGGAAGTTATTGGAAGGAAGACTAGATCGCCAAGCGAAAGAAAAAGGTATGTATACATATGGTAATAGATAGATAATGTCATGTCATCATATCGTTGTAGATAATATGAATCAAAATGTTATATCTCATGAGCATGATCAAAGAAGAAGGATCTCTTCCTTTTCAAAGATGCATAAAGGCATATACCTTGAACTAGTTCATATATTGATGAGATTAAATCAACATAATATGTCATCATATGGAATATGAGGTGGTTGACAATCATGATAAAGGAACCATGTCAAAAAGTTACTGGGGAAGCAATATGTGAAGAAAGAAAGAAGAGTTAGTGAAAGTTGCAACTATGTTCATGTGAGATAAGGAATCAACATCCGATGACTAGAAGGATCTAATGTAACATCTCCATGAAGAAGGTATGAATACCTTGGTAAAAGTCTGGAAAATAAGAAGATCCTTGATAGTGGAAGGCTTGGAGATGTGTTTGTGAATGTGAAGGATGTTGATGTTGCAATAAATAGATGTCATGATGAAAGGCTATCACAAAAGGTAACTTTGATTTGATGTTAATTTTTATTTTTGAACAACATCTAGTTGATTGAAACAGGACTACCAAAAGAGAGTTGTAGATGTCACCTACAACTATCACTCATGTGATTGGATGGAAGATCCTAAAAGAAACATGACTTGGAATAGGTAGTTGTATGGAGGAAAGCCAGATGTGGACTAGAAGATCACTTTCTGATAAAAATATGGATGACATGATTGTTGGTTTGTTGAATTAAATTGATGGATGTCCGATGCCCTACGAAAGTTGAAGGCTCCATAATGAAGAAGATGTAGTTCATGACATCGAAAGGATGAGCCCTACAAGAAGCTGATAGTACCATGATCTCCATCAAATAGATGAGAGATATTGTTGGTAACAAGTCCCTAATTGAGAGGAAGCTTGGTCAAGTCCCTGGGTAAGAGGGAACTTGGGTATATTCCTTTAGAGGAATGACTATATATTCCCTAGTTGAGAGGGAGAGATAGACCCAATATTCTTGTCTTCATGTTGTGAAGAAAGAATGAAGGGTTGGGTACGCATATAATATTGATTTCAATACTCTTTGAGGATGACGTAGGGCATCTAATAGACAAGAGGAATGAGTATATCTTCCCTAGTTGAGAGGGAGAGATAGACCTAACATTATTGTCTTCATGTTGTGAAGAAAGAATGGAGGATTGGGTAAGCATCTAATATTGATTTCGATACTCTTTGAGGATGAGATAGGGAATCCAATAGACAAGAGGAATGAGTATATATTCCCTAGTTGAGAGGGATAGATAGACCCAACATTCTTGTCTTCATGTTGTGAAGAAAGAATGGAGGATTGTGTGAGAATCTAATATTGATTTCGATACTCTTTAAGGATGAGGTAGGTCATCCAATAAACAAGAGTAGTCGAAGAGGAAATTCCTTGAGGATGTATTATTCCAAGATAGGAATTGTCCTAAAAGGACACACCTTGTGAACACCCGGGTGGGGTATGTTCCTTGAGTGACAATGATGATGGTGTTTATCAGTCATTGGTCTTGCCAACATTATGCTCTGATATTGTGGAGAGATAAAGTTGTTAGTCAAGGCCTTGCTATGCGACAATGTTGGTTGGAATGATAAGATGATATGGTATAAGTTGATAAGATAACTTATGAGATGGCTTACCAATCTGACACTTCTGATGAGAATTCTTCAGTTTGAGAATGTCCAAGTACCTTGTATGGATTATGAATACCTCCCTAGTTAAGAGGGAGTGTTGAAATATGTAACTAGGTCTGGTCTTCATAATGACATATGTAATCATGATTTTATGTATTTGATGTAAAGAGAAAATTAAATTTATTTTTGTCGTTCTTGAGGCATGGGTTTCATGCTCAAGGAATATTTATTTGTATAGATCAAGCACCCATTTAGTGCTTCTAGGGCTTGTTATTGAGTCTACAAGTCATAAGAGTCATTTTCATGTATGGAAGATCCTTTTGGGCATGTTACATATGGTAAATAAAATTTATTTGAGTCATAAAAGACCCTCTAAGACCTTGTCAACAGGCTACAACAAGTTGCCCTACATGAAAGACCAAGTCAGCCTCATGGAGGCAATTCATACCCTTGGAAAGATTATATATAAGAAGGAACTCGACCTCATTTGGACATAACAAGAAGCAAGTTCAATCTCAAGAAGAAAGAAGCAGCAAGAGTAGAAGAAAAGGACGAAAATCAAGGATAAGAAGAAAGGAACCAGGATAGAAGTTTCATACCTCTCCCTCTCTTGTGTTAGGGTTTCTGAATTTGTTGGACAAGTTGAAGTTGATGGAAATTGTTGGGCAAATCAAAGTTGTTGGAAATTTATGGGAAAGTCAAAGTTACTAGAAGTTGTTGGGCAAGTTGAAGTTACAGGAAGCTGTTGGGCAAGTCATAGTTGTTGGAAGTTGTTGGGCAAGTCGAAAATTATTGAGAGTTGTTGGGCAGGTCAAAGTTGCTAGAAAGTTATTGGATCGAAGTTGTTATTGGAAGGTCAAAGGTTGTTGCTGCAAGATGTGTAAGGAAAAGGAAGGTTGACTTGGTCTTGGAGGGGTCTTGGTAAAGGGTCATAGGTTTTTGAATTCGTCACTTGAAGATTCTATAGAAGAGAATAGTTCTTGTGGGTTTTCCTATTAAAAGGAGGGGTTTTGGCTCTGGTTGATCGCCTATATATTGTGTCCTCTTGTCTCATTATTTTTTATGGTTTGGTAGTTTTTTTATGAGAAGAACATAATAATAACAAGTGAAATAAGAAACTAATCAATTTAAGTTTAAATACATCACAAGAAGTTATCAAGGTAAGAGAAATCACCTAATTCAACTACCCCTAGATTTCTCAACAATAATGTCCTAATTGTTTTCTCTTCCCTTTCCTTCTTGTTGTGAAACAAAGCCCACATTTGATCTTATATCTACTAATGATATTATGCACACCCTATAACTCATGGAGGAATGATTTTGGTTTCATCAAAAACCTTTTTCTTAAGCACCTTTAATTGCACTTGCTCCATGACTCTATCTATGTTAACAACTTCATTATGTGCGATGAAATTATAAGTTTTTCTTTCTCACTAGAGTTGGGGCTATATCTTATCCTCATCCATAGATATTCATATTCTGAGGGAATTTTTATCATCACCTCATGCTTGGCTCCATAAGATGGTGACCTTTATTATTTCATCCCTCTCAAATTATACAGAAAAATCCTCTCATAATATACATAAAGATGCCAAAAATGGAGAAGAAGGGTGGTGATGGCCTCACACGAGTTGATTAGAAAGAGTGCCTTTCAATAAACAATATGGGCTCAACTAATTTTAGTTTCTACAAATCCTTTAGGAATAAGTTCTTCTAGCAGATTATGGGCATTACTTGCATTGATGTTTTCCCCAAATCTTCTCGTCATTTCATAGTTATATAATCATCACTTTATGCCCTAAACTATTGTTCAACATGATTGTGAATTTTGTATTTCCAATTGAACATTGAATCAATATATGAATGTCATGTATCTCATTGTTTTAACCCTATCTACTTTGTTCACCACTCCAACATATCATCATATGCATCTCTTGTTGGAGTTCAATTGAAGAAAAGAGCGATAAAAGGGATCTATGGGTATTGCTAGCTCTGGTACTTAGCTCATGGTTGTTGCATTCTCATGTTTATGAATCATAGGTGTAAGTAACACTAATAATGAGAGTTATAATGACAGTGGATTAGCGATGAATTACTATGGGACCTATTAGATTTTAATCCCATTTTGCAATTTTCCTTTGATTCACCATCATTGCCACCCATAATCATAAAATCTAACCATAATAACTTCTTATTTAATGATATTCACACCATTGAAACTATCTTCCATGACCCTAACTAAAATTCAAGCAATAGAATATTTAACCATTTGCAAATTCTTAAAATTAATTTTAACATTTTTTCTTAGAGAATTTGTTGACAGGCTGAAATGTACTACCAACAACTAGGGGGTCTCCCTGGTGTTAGATCCCAATTATACTTCACACCATTGGGATATGAGACCCATCCGGTATGTTGGCTTGACTGCCACTGTGAGTGTTTCTACTCTTGGTTTTCAAATGATAAGGTGTCAGAGTGGGGACAAGGGTGAAATGCCTAGATAGTGAAACAAAATCATCCCAAGATTGAAAAACTACAGACAAAGATACAAATAAGTCTCAACAACAATAAGAAGGGGTAGGCCATGAGAGGGATTGGTGAGCCAAAACCCAATCAGACATACATGAACAAGAACATGCCAGAAGTTAATTGCAAATTAGTTCACAATAGATCACCGACATGGTACGGAACAAGTAAACACAGATTTGAAATCAAAACATACATGCAACCACTATGAATCAGTCCATAACATATTGTGTATATGAAAGCACACATACAAATATAGTGAAGTATGCAACTTCAAGTACATAACTAGCAGTTGGTCAAACCCCAACAATGGAACATGGGTTGCTGATATCATTTCCCAATGCAAAACCCTAGCCTCACTACAACTCCGTCTATTAGCTGCCAAGGGCTTAGTGGCTCTAGCTCTCAAGCATAAATCAATTATCTAATGCTAACCTCCACTAAAGTTCTAAAGTCTCCATTAATGAGGCATGAGGGCACATTTATAGAGAGGAGGTGACTATCCACCTACTGTGGCCCATGGCCTTCCCTCATGACCTTTCAACTACCCTCATGACTCTTGAGCTTGCTTACTTCCTCCTCAAGCCTAAATATTGTTACATGCTCAAATCAGGCCTAACATAGCTCCTGGCATTATGGTGGGCAATATTTACATTATGGTGAAGGAGAGAGAGGATGAGGATTTAGAGGGACCTTGTAAACCCTAGAACGTGTGTTTCCCACATGTTGCAATGATGTGGATGCTCGATCTTGGGACAAGCCTATTTTCTTCCCATTGTGCCTTACTTGCATTCATCTATCTCCTGGTGATGTCCTTTGAGCTTATTTAAAGGTTCTTGGAATTTGGAAGGGACCATCTTGCTTGCTGAAGGAAACCTTAGTTATGCAAGCTCCATGAGAAACCCTAATCCCTCCAACATTTTGTTCCCTTCCTTCTACTTGCATGGATGGTTGAAATTCTTGTCGTCGTGCCTCGCTTGCATCCAATCATCTTATGCCACCAAGATTTAGGAGTTTGAATGGTTCCAAATTTTTATTTCGTTGAAACCTTGATTGTAGCTTTTGTAGAAAACCTAGCTTCTTTTTCTAGGCCAACATTCTTGCTTTTCCTTGTGATCTGCCATCAAGGTTGACATAATGTCTAAGAAGTCTTGAATTCTTCGCATAGACCAGCATTCTTGTCCCCTCTCTCTTTTGGCAAGAAAACAACATTGGTCAGGCATATTTATAACAAAGGATAATACTAGAAATACAACCAATTAATTGAAATAAAAACATTAAAACAAATAACATTAGTTTAGACCCTTGTGTGGTCAACTGCTATTCCACAACGTTATAATGCATGTACAGCCTGTGTAGGATTTATGGTCTGATTCAAAAGGTTCTTTATCAAGTAGTGTGAAAGATTTGAGGCTTTTTCACTATCCATATACATGAAAAGGGCCTTTTGGACAATGTCTCTTTGGTTTAGAACCCATACTTCTTGTAATGGCTACAAGTGTTTTCCCATTACGATGTGCTCCAATAAGTGAGCTTTAGGTACCATTTTCTTGGCGAGCACTTCTTTTTTCAAGTCTTTTGCCTCATTAGTTGCAATAAAAGGCTTCGATTAATTGTTATATTTGATCTATGAGGTATCTTCCAAGAATTTCCAACCTATTCACCAATGCATACCATAAAATAATTAATTGAGGATATCGTGGAAATTCCAATCATCCTTAGGGTCAGCCTCATGGATGGAGGTTGTCCTGCAAAAATATGAGACTACCTTGTGTTCATCACACGACATAATGATTAAATGATTGAGAGATAAAATGTGACGGGAACTGGGCAAGTCGCATCGACTGTGGGTCGCAAATGTGGCCTTGAATGCAAGTCGCACGCCACCTTGGGATATATGTTGCATTTTCTTCCGAGAACAATTTTGCGACTTAGTGACCCTGGGAGGAGTCGTAAAGGAGGCCAGATCACATTTCACCAATTCCAGGGAAAGGGAGGTCGCAAAGTTGCAGACTCTAGGAGGTTGTGAGGTCTGTCGATTCCCTCAATCACAATCATGCGACCCTGCGACTTCTCATGTTCAAGAACTGTGCCCTATGGAGGTCGCATGGCCATATTTGACCAAAGGTCACACCTTCAGTTGCTTCTTGAGGTTGCGACTCAACGACTGGTGAGAGAGGGTTGCAATTGAGGGTCTCATTTTAGAGTGCATGGCTGGGGGTCTCCCTTGCGACTTCACACTCTGAATGAGAAGAATGGGTTTCATTTCTCAATTGCTTTGCTTGGGATGAAAGAATCTAGGAATAGCTTGTGAACATGTGATGATTGTTTACACACTTGTTTCTGCCATGAACAACAATATGTTGAGTGACAGTGACACCAATGTGGCCTTCGTAGTTGATGGGGCTACGATTTCGATTGGAACTTATCAGAGACAATGGTGACGATGGCCATAGGGATGTCAAGTTGGCCTTGCTGTACACCGATTTCTGCAAGTTCGACGTGCGCATCCATTGCAGATTGATGATCTAAGTATGATGCGGATGGAGTCTCAGATGTTTGATTTCACCAAGATCAGTTCCGGATTGAAATTTAAGACTACTGTTCTTACAACACAGAATCCAGAACCCTCCAAAAGGATTCCATTGATGCACATAGTTGTAAAGAAACACATGTGCAACAATCCCTCTAGTAAATCGAAACATTTCCCTGTAGCTTTGTGTCTCTTGTAACAATGCGTTGTCGCCTTTAATAGAGTCGACTCACCTTACAATTTAATATACCACACCTTTGATGATCTTATCACTCTATTGACACATGACCTTATTACACGGCATGGAGTTGCATGATGGTCATCCTCTGCAGATATTTTGACTCTGAGTACATCATATCACACCTGAAATCGATACTTGAAACTGTCTTCTTTGTTATCATTCTCTCATAATAAAAAGAGTACTTCATTATTTGAAAGGTTTTATTTTTATGTAATATGAAATTGTGCCACCGTATTTCGACTAATTACAACGCAACCCTTCATGCCCCTTTAACACCTTCCATTATAGACAGTACTGATGTAACATGGGGTCTTGGATGGGGCAACTTCTAACCAGCCATCTATAGAGTATTTAATGTCCGGGGACATGTACGCAGCTTAACGCGATAATATGGAGCGGGGAGTTTCGGTATTAAATAATATTTGGGCGCTCGCGTGTTATTGGGCTAAGCTGCGTGCATATCCCCGCGCATTAAATACTCTATAGATGGCTGGTTAGGCGTTGCCCTTGGATGCTTCAAATAGATAAAGCTCAATGCTCTTCCGTTCGGTGCAAATCTAACCTATCCTATTGACAAATACAAGTGATGATCCTTGTGCCAGTTGTGTTAGATGTGTTGGTTTCATTAGCGTATACTTCAACCAAGTTTCTAGCGCTATGAGCAGGTTTATATTGTCATAGCGGTTATTTTATTTTAAAATCGAAGTGTGGCAAAAGAGGCTTTGTGTCTCGACCTTTGGCATTCATGAAAATTGTAATGTCTCAACCTTTGGCATTCGTGACAATCATGTGTACATATATCGCTTGGATGGAGTGAATGTGTATCAGTTCAATGAGATTTCACAGACTTATTATACGACCATGATGCATGATGCATTTGTTTGCCACATCGCTTATGTGATGTGAACATACAATCATTCACATAACTCTTTATATGGAAGTTTATTTACCAGGTCAAATGGCATATAGCACTACTCTTTGCGAAAGAACCATGTGAATCCACTATTTGTATTAGATATGCCCTACATGATTCTCCATTACTTATCTAAGGAAGCTTTCTTTAAATCTTGATGTAATCTCACATTATTTCGACATTAAACCCTTGATGGTGCCATTTGTGCCTTGTGCACAATTTGAGTGTGGGTCGGTCATTACGATGGCACCATATGTGCTTTAAGAGGGCTTTGGATAAAGGTGATGTCTCCAGCGTGAGACTACCATAAAGAATAAAAGTCCATGTCTCCATAGTGCAACTACCAGAGGGTAGCACTCCTTTGCACTTGTTTGGAGATATTCTTAAATGACTTTTCTTTATGCTCATAACATACCTAACACATCTCCAATGGCAGACATTGGTGTCGATTATCAAAATGTTTCTTCACATATCTAGCATTAAGATATAGTCTTTGTGCATATAGGAGTTGTGACCCTTTGACTATTCTTTGGTACAAATAGAAGGTGTTGTCTCACTCGCCCTACATAGCACAATAATACATGTGTTAATTACATGATATATATAATAACAATGCTTCACAACTCACTAGAAACGAAAGCCTAGGGGCATGAATGTGTGCTCAATTCTCTTGAAAATTTCATGCTTTGAATTCTGGTTCTTTTATACAAGTTTGTTTAGTTCCAAACACATGCATTAACCTAATGGTTAAGGTGGTGTTAACATGTCAAGGGGTTCTTGTAATGATGCAAAGCCAATGTGATGTGATGCTAGTGGGAGTGCACACATGGGGGCATAAGGGTGAGGTTGAAACATGAAGGTGACTCTCATTCTGACCAGCTATGGTTTCAAGGATGCGCACGATGAGAAAAATAATACATCAACCCAAATGAATTTGGAAGGGATGAGGATGATGGTGAGGCAAAGTCATCGACAAAAGGTATTCCCATAAACCCTAATGCTACTGATGAGATCATGCTTCGAGATAAGATGAGAAGGGTGAAGATGATAAGCACCCTAGAGAGTGAGGATTCATTCAAAGCAGGGTTGGACCTTCAATCACATACGTCTAGGGTTACAAGGATGCAAGGGGAATATATAATTCTCGTAAACACTAATGCACATGCTGAGGTGTAGGATCAGCTAAGAACCTAGGGGATTATGTTCTGTAATGATGGTCACCATGATGATGTGCGATGTCAATGAGACTATGCTCCTAGAGGCATGTGAATTAGGTTAAAACTGAAAGGGGATCACTCTTTTTTCCAACTTAGGGTTTTCCCAAACCCTAGTATTGTAAAACTAATGAAAGACATATTGAATTCTTGGATGTTCACACATAGTGTCTCCAATAATTGGTGATGAATATTATGGAAAGTTAAGTTTCAAATTCATGGGAGACTCTCAACACATCAATGAAGTGACAAACCTTCAAAACCCTAATGCAATCACGAGGTCAGTATCTGTGGCAACACATTATGTGTGGATTCAATGAGGAGAGTAACTAGCTAAAAAAAATGATCAAAACCTTAATGGCTCGAGGCGAGCAGAGGGGGGAACTAAAAATTTTGAATATACCCGAAATTTTGGGTACCTCTTGCATTACCATTGACCTTTATAGATACACCTTCCCTTTGTGTCTTAGCTAGGTATTTGTAGTTAGTAAACATGTAATTAGAAGTTCACGCATGCCAGTAGTTGATGATGATGCAAAGAACGAGGCAAAGGGATTATTGTAGTCATAACTTTTTAAAAATAAGTTTATAGTGTTGCTCCGGTACCAGCAGGCCTGGACAATACCATGACAGAGTCACTTCAAGAAATCACAAATGTTGCTTCACTTTCAATGAGCATGGTCAGTACCCTGGTCGAGTCGTTGCATCACCTCTCTGTGCAGGAAGCATTTCTCAGTCCTTTACATTTTATTTAATTTGTTTTCTTTCATGTGAAAATTAGCACTTATTATTGCGCATTTAGTGCGCTAGGGCAGATGAGGGATCCCGAATTATTTTACAGGCAAGAGAGGTTGTTTCTTGTTTGACAGAAACTAAAAGATATTATGGTTTAGGTTTTCCCTCATGCCAAGCTTTCACATCTCATCTCTAGTTAACAAGTGAACAATGAAAACTAGTCATTGAAATACTTGCGACCATGCTGAGCACAAAGTTTTAGGTTATGGGTATAGGTCATTCAAACTGATTAGGGTTCCCCACAAGAAATATGTTTATATTTTCCTTGTTAATAAGTAAGACTCATAGGATAGATATCCAGGATGTAACTTTGATGCATGGTTCTAAGAGTAACCATCAAAACCACACACAATCATTAGGGCTAGGATTTTAATGCTAGGGCAAGATGACCAAGGAAAATCTTCTAGGGTCTCAACGTGTGCAAAGAGGTGAAATAAATCCTTTTAAGGTCTGAGCATGTGAAAACAAGTGTGAGAAAACTAGTCATAGTATCAAAGGATCGAAGGCTCTAGGTTCGTGCAAGCTCATGTAGTGGCATGCGACATAGAGGAAAATCCAAGGCTAGGTCAACAACAGAGAGAAGGTCAGGTCATGTGAAATCAAACTTCCAATGCAGCCATCACAACAGTTCCTGACCTACAAACACAATGATGTAAACGATTTTAATATGTAAAAAGATTTGTGCAAAAACCAAAATGCTCATCTATGAAACATGCACAACAACAAGAAAGTCACATCTACTTACCAGAAAACGTGTCAGAAAAGACCATTCAAGGAAAACTGCAATCCAATCATGGTAAACAGAATCACAAACTTGAAATTTATCATCATCCATCCATGACATACACCCATTCATGGTTAAACCTAAATCCAATGTAAGTGAGGCAAGATGATGCCTGCTAGCAGAGAAATTCGCCAGATAAGATCATTCAATCCAATCAACAACCCTGTCATGATGTAGAGGATGGTTAACTTGATGAATATGAAAAGATGGGTTTTCACTGGGTGTAACTATTATACTTGAGGATTCAAGTGCAAAAACCCTAATTTCGGAAACCCTAGTTTGAAGTTGTCCATGGATTTCGTCGAGGGCACGAGGACCTGCCATAACCATCAGTAGAAGCTAAAGTGCCTCACCATCCTGAATAATCTCTAAACCTTCAAATGACAAGCCATCAAATATCGGTAGCTTTGTAAGATTGACAGATGGATGCATATGGTTATCATTAGATGTGATAGGACAACTATCAGTGAAAATATTGTTTATTGGATCAGATGTCTAAATATTGATAGAATGGCAGTTCAACAGAACAATTTTTTAGATTCCTAAGAATGAAGTGAAACAATCGGAAGATTATCAAGAAAGAGAGAGGTTAGGATATTGGTACCCCCATATATAGTGGAGTGTAAGATATCGCTTACTTGTCCCTATTCACAATCTGCATATTCACAATCTTCACTGGCTCGACAACAACCGAAAATATTTGAGACAATGGTCGGTGCACTCCCTTCAGTAAAAAAATTAGGGTATAGAGGTTGATGCATATCAACTGATAGGTGAAGGAAAATTTTTCTCAAAGAGACATCACTCGAATTAGAGGCTTTCCAAGATGAGCTTGCATCTGGAAAGATGATGCTGAGAGGAGAGTGATGCGCAAAAACCCTAATTTGAGTTGGTTCAGCATTCTCATCAAGATCATGATGACTTGACATAACCATCATTTGAAACTGAAGTGCCTCCACTTCCGGATGAGTCCCTAAAAATTCACAAGGTGTATGATCAAATTCTGGTGGCTTCGTATGATCAATAGGTGGATTCGAATTACAATCATAGAGGTATGGGTGAATATGTTTTCGATAGAATGGAATTCCCTGGAGCCACCAGTTTAATCAGGTTGGGTATCTCGCACATAAGGCTCTTCTTAAATTGAAAATGAAGAGGAACCACTGAGAGAACCATATTGAATTTTCCTCAATCTAAGCTCTTCTTCTTCACCTTTTAAAGACTGCGGATGGAAGAGATCAGGAACATGAGATTCATAATTCTCATTATGAAATTATGATACATGAACCTCATACACATCACTACAACCAACACCAGCAGGATAAAGTTCTTAAAGGTTTGTAGGAACCATCTGTGTATTAAACCCATGAAATAAATCAGGGTATAATGGATGCAAAGGGTTAGATGTGTTATCAATCGAATAATTTCCCTAGGGTTGTTATCTTGTGTCAAAAGAAATATTAGAGGTAACCACAAACCTACTTTTGAGATCAGGATCTATCCTTCCTAATGCTCAGAGAGGGCTCTCTCTTTATGATTTAACTTTGTTGAGTCAAATGATTTTAGACTAGTTATTTAAGCTTGATCGGGTTTTGATTTTTATTTGGTGGTGGAATCACTGACTTATATGGATAGAGGGATGTCTTTTACGATTGGGCTATGGGGTCAAGTGTCAAGAATACAGGACTAAATCAAGTTCTAAAGATAGTGTTCACAGTTCAAGGTAGCTGAGTAAATTCAGATCTTTTAGGCTGGATGGTGAAGTGGTTTTTAATCGGGGTTAAGAAGCAGTTAAGGATTCCTCAAATCGGATAATGAGGGAAATGATAGAGGTTAATCGAAACTAGGGAGAAATGAAGGATTCCCTACTCTGGATATCAGAAGAAAACATTAAAATGAATAGTTGTTCAAGACAGAGCGTACTTAAACAAATTTTGTAATAATATTCCAGTTATTTCATTCAATTTAGATAACATGCAAGTATGTGAAACACTTAAGAAGATAATAATTTGACAAATAGAAAATACTTCACTGAAGTGGCCCAACACATGAATCTTGTAATGCAATGCCTTTATTACTCAGTCCAGTTTGTTGACTTGAAAAATGATACAATGAACCCTTAGGTTTCATATCAATACAACTATATAAATGTTTTAGAAATCCACCCCCCCTATACTTCGAATTATGAAGTATTTATACAAAAAACTATTACAAAATATCCTAAACTGATTTAGGAATTATAAGGAAAAAGAAATATCTTCATGCAAGAAGATAGAGACAGATATGTAACTGATGCAAGTTGTCCCTCTTTTATTGTTTGTAGTTGGCTCTTCTTTAATATTACACTACTTTTTATCTTTTGTTGTTTGTCTTCCACGCTGGCTATCCTTTTACTTTGCCTTTTGACTAATACTCTTTGACTTATCTGATTTGCTGGTTTTCTTTCACTACTATGTATCCATTATTTACCTTGCATTTTCACAGTAAATAATTTATTTTTTCCCAAGTCTCTGTATCTCGTAATTTACCATTATTATATAGACTTCATTAGCTTCTGTGTGTTTTGCAAAGGTGGGCTTGTTTACAAAAAGATGTTTTCCCTCATGCTAGAGGTAAAAGAGGTTCTCAAAAGTCTGGTAAAGCACCTTTCCTATAGGCATCCCTTTCATAGAAGAACTATTGGCTTGCTCCTTTGCCACTTCTCTGATTCTCTTGTTATAGTCTTCATGTGGCATTAACTTGTCATTTATTACCAATGGATTAGGAAGAACTTTCTAACTCAAAGCATCAAATTTGACCATGAACCTTCCTATAGCTAGCTCCATGGTTTGTCATTTGTCCTCAAGCTGCATCATCAAGTTCCTCTTGGTGATTACCTTTTTCACCTCTAGTATAGTGCCAATTGTGTCAGCTATGCCAAGCTCCTACAATTCATATTTATCCTTTGAGTTAAGGAATTGGATTATTCTTGAGGCTTCTTCTGGCATATTTCCAAGTTCGGCCTTAACCCTTTGAATTGCTTCACTAGCCTCTTTGAATAAATCATTATGTTCAAAGATAACCTGTATAGATGGCCAAATATCATTGATAGAGTCAATGATATTGGCCCGTAATTGCCCTTTATCTTGGGCAAGTGGCTCCTTCAATGTTAATTCCTTTTCTAAGTTCTTTATCCTCTACCTATTTAACTTTTGCACTTCATTTTTATGCATGATTTGAGCTAGTTTCTTCTCATCCTCTATAATTTTTATCTGCTCTTTAAGTCTATTTATTTTAGTGGTATGAATGGACATGTCCTCCATGGATTTGACCAGTTTACTTGCTTCATCACTTGGATGAGTTGTTGTTGTTGTGGAACCTGTTGCTGATGTAGTTGTTGATGTAGTTGGAAGTGTTGTAGCTACTGTAGTTGTTGGGGCCAATGAAGCTGCCAAAGTGGAAGGAACTGTTGTAGTGACTGTAGGTATAGCAATGGCAGTAGATGTATCAATGCTGGCCTGTTTCAACTGTATTAAATTGTCCAATTCATTATCCATTTCTTTCAATTAAGCATTTAGTTGAAGAATGAGATTCGTCATTTCATCCTGCTAGGTTTGGCTCTCTAGGACCTCCTTGGTCTGTGGATGTTCAGAAGGAGGCAACTTCAATTGTTTCTTCAAAGCAACAATGTCTTCATTTTTCTTCTTTATGAGCTTTTCTGCTACCTTGATGTCATTTGGATTATATCCAATCTCAATCACCAAGTCCTCCAATGACTTGATTATGTTATCCTTGGCCTGTGAGGATGCCTTTTCTAGCTTAAACTGTGTTGTGATGTTGTCTAGAGAACTTTGAAGTTTTTGCACAGTTATTTCTTTGTTAGTCATTATCAAGTAAATCATTTCACCTGCCTGCTTATGAAATTCAATTTGATCAATAGGGTGAACATCCCTGGCCAAAACTTCAAACTCTGTCTTCCTATAATCTGCTGATGTTTTAGGTTGCTGGACTGTAGGCTGCAAAAAGGTCATTTGCATTTTACCAGTTTTAATGTCAAAAGTTGACATCAACCTCTTCTGATTGCTAGGAGTCTGTTTGAAGTACTGGGCATATGTTTCAGCCTTCAATGCCTCATTCCTCAACTTGATTTCTTTGTACTTCTCTTTTATATCTTTCTCTTTATCCACTAGTTTGTTGGATGAAGAGACTTCAATACTAAGTTTTTTTTCAATAATCTGAGTATTTGAGGTGGAAGGTTGATGAGTTTCCTATGAAACTGCTGGAGTTGTATTCTTTTTAACCACTGCGCCAATATCCATGATTTCAACTGTCTCAATGGTCTCTTGTTGCTCATTTACAGGATTAAGATTGGGCTTCTTCCTGTACATGATTTCAAACCTGTCATTTGTAGTATCCATTTTAGAGCTAGAACCTTCTTCCCTGGTTCTTTTTACATTTCTGTCCTGCATGGCTGGAGTCTGTAGAATGGGACTAATACCCATTTTTTCCTGTAGGGTTGGAATCTACAGAAAGGAACTAGTATCTATCTTCTTTTCCACATATATTAAGGTATTTTCCAACCACTTTGACTGGTTGACATATTTTTTAATGTCTGGCCCGGAATCATGCATAAAAGGGCTTAATTTGAATTTGAGACTTAATTTGTTTATGACTCCATTAGGGTCATACTGCCACATGAAACTGCTACTGAACTTCATTTGCTGTAAAATTTTCTCTGCTTCTTGTCCAACTTCCCTATTATTACAAATAAAAGGGCCCAACTGGTTTTTGATCTTGAACTATGTTTTCTTCCTAGCTGACAGAAAATTGACATCATTTGAGTTTATGATCTGCCTGAAATATTCTAATGCAAATATTCTCATGGGGAGATATCTAGGCAACTTGTAGGGAGTGAGCTAGCATCCATATATCCTGATTTCAGTGTGGTCCTGGTATAGATACCAGTCTCCTACTCTACTGTTTTTAGACAACTGCAAAACTCTTTTTATCTCATCACTAATCCTTGGTTGATTGCTACTGGTTAGCATATTTACAACTGGATGAACAAAGGAATCAAAGAACTCCTTATAACTAAAAACAGGGGAATATTTTTGGGTCAATGGTGTCTAAGAGGTGATAGGTCTTGGTTGGCCCTTAGTGTCCAATTTTTGGATGCTGACTGGAAACTTGTCTGACTAGAAATATAGGAACATGTGGAACAATACTGAAGAGTATTTGAATACTCTTTCATTTGGCAGTCTGATCAATTGATCATGGATTTTGTCTGCCAAGAACTGGGCAAAATTGAAAATTGCAACTGGAGGCTTGCCTGGGCAAAAAATAGAGAGGAAAGCAAGCAAAGGTTCATCTACACATTCATCAGTAGTATACCCAAGAATACAAGACAAAATGGTTACAATTTGTCTTGCCCTCTCAGAGAAAATGGTGGTAGAGCATGGAGGACTGTTTGTAGGAGTATGAGACTCTTCTAGGATGAAATTCTAAAATATTTGAGCCCTCTTAGGAAGGTCCAGCTTTATGTAAAGTTCAACTAGGTTTTTAATGGAAAATGGGGTTTCATTTGGGTTTGGCTGGACTTAGAGAATTTGATTTATTGACTCTGCAGTAATGGTGAATAAAATCTGCTAGTCAGGAGAGAATATGGCTCTTTGACTTGGGATATAGAAATCTTGGCAGAATTGGATGATTTATGGGAACAAGTATACCTGTGGAAACAAGTATTTGGGAAAATTTGATTCCCATAGGTGAATGTCATAATTTTGGTTAAGGAATTTATCTTTACTCCAGCAGTAGAGTTTTAATAGATGGCTAGAAGTGTATGTGTCTTTAATTTGGAAATCTTCGCCGGCCATTAGGAGGTGGTCAATGTCTAGGTGAGGGGTTTGCAGGGGTTTCTCATTTAGAATGATTTGGGAAGCCATAATTTGGTTTATTTCTATTTGAATTACTCTTTCTTTGGCTTTAGGAATAGGGTTAAAATCTTTTAGGAATAGGGTTAAAAGCTTTGGAATAGTGGGAAGGGTGAATATAGTCTGCAGGAAAGAGTTTCTTCGGATGCATAGTGGGTTTCTTTAGTTTGGCAAGGTTTTTTTAATTAATTCAGTTAATTAACCTTATATAAACAACGTGCAAAGCTTAATTACAAGGTTTCAAGGTCGTTCTGGTTCTTTCAAGAATACCAGGAAAAATGACAATTAGATGTGCAGACAAGGTTTTGTGGTAGCAGCAGAGGTTTCTGAAGATTGAATTGTCTGTGTGCTGGTTCAATTTGGAGTTGGCAGGGTCTTCAGGTTGAAAATGGGTAGAAAATGGTTGAACAGAGTTGTCAGGTGTTAGAACTGGTTGACAAAGGTGTTTGCAATGAAAATTAGTGAAAAGAGTGAAAAGGGGGTTTTTTTGGTTTTTAACCAACAATGGTTCAATTTGGGCGTGGGATTAACAAATGAATAGTGGGTGGTTTCATTTTACGCGGGGAGGTGGTTTTATGCAATATCGCACTGCTTTTGGGTAGAGGGCAATATTTTTTGAGAGCACGTGATACAATGTGGTGCTGCCATGTAGCGAAACAATGATTGGCCAAAACCGTGAATCTCGCGTGCTTTTGGGATTTTAAGTGTCAAATGATGGGAGTGCGCGATATGGATATGGGTTGTCGAATCTGGGAGTGTTTGATCGGAGGGTTATCACGCGGTAGAGTTGTGAGGGCAAAGTTGGGATGTGGTTGGCAGGGCCCGGGGATAAATAATGCGACAGGTTTAATACATTCAAAGGTTTAGTGAGGGTCGGGGAATTATAACGTGGGGGGTTAAATACATAAAGCGAGACTATAGGTTAGGGAATAACTTAGGATAAAGGGGTTTTAGTGGGTTTTTAAGGAAAAAGGGAAATTAATAAAGGGGAGGGTATTATTTGTGATGGGAATGGTTTTCACACTAGGGAAAAGAGGTTTTGGGAAGGGGAAATGGGATGAAATAAGGGGGAAAGTGAAATGAAGGGGAGGGATATTTTTACAAGGGGAAATGAAAGGAAATGGTGCTTAGAAATGAAGAAGGGGAAAAAGCATTAGGGAAAGAAAGGTAATGAAGGGATAATGAAGAAGGGGAAAATTAATAAAGGGTTTAGTGAAATGAGGGGAAATTAGTGAATGTCCTTTGCCTTTGATAACTCCTCCTACACATAAAACATAGAATTAAGTATGATGAAGGTGCATTTGAGTTGGCAACCTTGTATATTTCCAAAACTTCTTCTGCCTACCCTTTATTTACCCTAGCATTTTCTCTTCATTCATTGGGTGCATTTGAGCTTGCTGACCCTTTATTTATTTTTCTTTGATGAGCAAACTATCTAATTCTAACCTTATAACTTCCAATGGCTCATATTAAAGTAATGAGATCATTATTATTCTCTACCTAACTACTAATCTGCCAAGATTAAACACTTTGGCTAGATCTTTATTCTCTATCTATCAACATGAAATTTAAAGCATGAATGAATCAAGATTAAACTATTTGACCATCATGCATTGTGGCATTTTTGACAAGCTGCACGCACTATTATTTTGCAAAGTAGAGTAAAAAAGAGTGGCATTTGAATTTGCACACTTTCATGATCTATTCTTATCTCTTTATGGAGTTCATATTTTATATCTTTTTTACCTTTTTCTTTCTTTTGGTCTTTTGATTATTCTTTTATGACTTCGCCCTCTTCACATTTTTTATTTTTAATATGGGAAAACATTTTACAGAAAGAAACAACATGTACAATATTACAAGACTAATCATAGTCAATTTAAAATTATGAATCCTATTATTATAGGACCCTAACAGTGGCTCCACATGGGGATGGAATTTCTTGGTGAAATGTCAAGAACTTTAAGATCAGTAGCCTTTGAAACTTTGACTTTGGTTTCCTTGTAACTGCTTCTCTGTGATCTGCTTTATTCATACATATGATGCTACACCTTTCAAAGCTTAGAACCTTCTCTTAAGGCTTCAACCTCAAAAGATAATCATCCAATCCAATCTAAACTTTGCAATGTTATGTACAATGAGAAAAGTAAAAGAACTAATGTTAATCTGGGGACGAGTAATGCTTCAACATTCTCCCATTGACTGGTCCACCTGGTAGATCTGTTCCATTTAGTTGCCTCGAGAAAAATGCATTGTTACCCTTGTAACCATAAATGATATAAGGGCCTTGCCATAGGAAATCAAATTTACCATGTTTACCCTTTTCTTGTCTTCTGGAATCCCATTTGAGTACTTTGTCACCTATGTAAAAATCATCAGCTTTGGTTTTCTTATCAAAAATATTTTTGATTTTATCTTGGATCACTTGGGATTTGACATAGAATTCTTCCCCCGTTTGTTGTAAATGTATTGTCTGATTTATCCTCCTTTGGATATCATTTGGTTCTACTTGCAACTCTTGAATCATTTTCATCACTGATACTCCTAAAGAGGATGGAAAAACAAAATCCATTCCATACACTATTTGATAAGGAGATGTACCAATGGATTTTTTCATAGTTAGTCTGTCTGCCCATAAGGCATTAACCAACTTTTTGTTCCAGGTCTTCTTATTGTCTTCTAATAGTTTCTTGATGATATTAACAAGGATTTTGTTTGAGGATTCTGCAAGTCCATTACCTTGAGGGTAATAGGCAATGGAATGGCAAAGGGTAATGTGATATCTATTAGAAGTCTACCATTTTCTTAGATTTGAAAGCAACTGCAATCTAGGGCAAGTTCTTGCTTCAAGTTTAAATGTTTGGAATTATTGTCATGTTAATCATGATTTTGAAAAGTTACAATCAGTTATGGATAGTGGTCTGGAGGCTTGCCTAAAAAAAGTGGCTTAGATCTCGCGATTGCTGACACTGAACTCAAGAATTTAAGTCATAACCGCATGGAGGCGGGCTTGTGCGTGCAGTTGGAACCTCATAATCACACCCTGGCCTTGTTATGCATGCATTTCGAGAGAAAATTTTGTGAAAAAAGAGCCCCAGCTCAAAGATTGACCATTTGGGGTGGTTTGTAGGCTCCTAAGTGGTCTGTAGTCCCTAAAGGATGTTTGTAAGTTGTCGGTGTGTTGGCCCCACTTCCATAATTGAAATTTGGAGGTTAAGTAAGGCCATATCATAGTGACACTCGTCTCATGTTTACCTTGGTGAGCTTGTAAATGTGGGGGGGGGGGGTGGTTACAGGATGGTATCAGAGCAAGGTTGTAGCACTAGACCTCAGGGTAGATATGATTGTTATGTGTGCATGTCAGTTATTTATGGGTTTATCATGTATGCATGTTAGCTATTTACTATTATGGATATCATGACCTTATTTAGGTATGAGTTGATATGCTTGTGATGTTATATCATGCTAATATGGATTGACTTATGAGGATGTGAATGCCTCCCTTTAGATACATTAAGGTATGATTTGATTATGTCTATATTTGGTTTATCTAACATGGTATGTTTGTAGGAAATAGAAGATCAAAGATGAAGAGCATGATGGTGGACTACAATTCACATGGCTCCCCTTACAGGGCCAATGTGAATTTCATGGAATGGGACAGGTCAATTGAGCAACAAGGAGAAGAATATTCTCCTGATACAACATATACACTAAGAAGTTTGAAGGTAGAAATCAAAAGCTACAAGGCGGATAATAGCAAGTTGATTAAGGCACAAGAAAGGCTTGCTAGAGCTCAAGAAAAGCAAGCGGAGGTTAATGCAGTGATTCTTCAGAGTCTTTCAGATTTGCAGAAATAGGGACAGGTGAGGATCAGTCATGGAGATAGGTAGGGGGAGAAGACTAATGGGGCATATGGTAGTAGGTCTCAAACAAGATACAGGTCGACAAAGATGACACAATCAGAGGTGGTAGATCATTGGATAAACCTGATAGGAGGGGTAGTGTTTATGGGTTATATTATAGTTTTGATTATGAGAGACATCACCGCCATCATCCTTGTAGGAGTGAGAAATAGTGTTTTCAAAAGAGTTCAAGAAAGCCAAGCCTCCTACATTTGATGGAGAGATGAAGAGATCATAAGATGTAGAAGTATGGTTGCTTGGGATGAATAAGTTCTTCAGATTGCATGAGTGTTCAAGAGCTCTTGAGGTATGTGTCGTATCTTAAGGATGAATAGACAAAGGTTCATTTGTGGACTGCCATTAGCATATAAATATTATATTGAGTATGATGAGCCTCAATCATTGGAGGAAGTCATCAGGAAATTGAAGCATTGTTATGAGTAGTCAAAGCATAAGTTTGAGCCTACGCAGGATTGGAAAAAGTAATGAGAAGACTAAAGGAAAGTGGGTTAAGAAGCGAGGAAGACCTCAAGATGAAGATGACAAGGAGAATGTAGCATCGTATTAGAAGTTCAATGCAGTTGACAAAAGACATGGATCTCAGTCTAAGGAGAAGAACAAAGGCGATGGCAGGAATCCTTTGCAATGTTGGACTTATGGTGGAGAGCACCGCAAGAGATATTGTCCACAACATCAGGGTGGAAAACCTCAGAAATACAGTGCTCAAGAGGCACAAAATGTTGGAGATGTTGGGCAAAGTATTCCTTGGATTTATGTAGCAGTGGATAATAGGTAAGATGATCATCGAGCATCCATTATCGAGATAGAAGGTAAGATTTGTGATCAGTTTGTTTCCATTTTGATTGACCCTAGATCTAATTATAGTTATATCAGTCCTGACCTAGTGGATGAGTGTTGCTTGAATAAAGAAGTGAATGCAAAATATTGGTTGGTACAGTTGGTTACAAGGACCAAAAGAAGATTCATCATTGGGTGATATCTTGTGCATTTGATTTGAATGGTATGCCTACATCAACACATCTAAATGCGCTCCGTTTGGGTTCATATAATATGATTTTAGGCATGGACTATTTTTTCATTCACAATACTAAGGCGGATTGTTATGACAAGGCTATTGAGTGTCTGGATGATGATGGAGAAAAGAGAATCTTGCAGGGAAAGAAGAAATCTACATCTATGAGAATGGTTACATATTTCTAGTGACAAAGGGAAGGATGTTTATTATTTTCATTACATGTTTCTAGTGACAAAGGGAAGGATGTTGAGGATGATGAAGTACTGAAGAGGTTTATTATTTTGCAGCAGTTTCAGGATGTGTTTCCTGCAAAGATTCCAGTGTTATCACCTCATAGGGAAGTGGACTTTCCTATTGAGTTGATGGTAGGAGCAACACGAGCATCTAAGGCACCTTACAATATCAGTACTCTGAAATTGGTGGATTTGAAGTTGTAGCTTAAGGAAATGCCTGATAAGGGATACATAAGGCCAAGTGTATCGCCTTGAGGTGCACCAACATTTTTTTCTAAGAAACAAGGATGATACTCTCAAATTGTGCATCGACTACAAGCAATTGATAAAGGTGACCATCAAGAACATGTATCCATTGTCGCAGATTGCTGACTTGTTTGATCAGTTGAAGGGAGAAAAAATATTCCCAAAGATTCATCTGAGACCAAGATGTCATCAGGTGCGGATTAAAGAAAAAGACATTTATAAGATTGCATTTTGTGTGAGGTATGGGCATTACGGGTTTGTGGTGGTTGCTTTTGGTCTTAATAATGCTACAACCACTTTCATGTGTTTGATGAACTGTGTGTTGCATCCTTATATGGATAAGTTTGTGATAGTATTTTTTGATGATATATTAATATATTTTAAGAATGAGGAAGATCATGTAGAACACTTGGCAACAATGTTAATATTGTCGAGAGAGCGTCAATTGTATGCCAATCTCAGCAAGTGTAATTTCTTTCAAACTGAAGTTCATTACTTGGGACATTTTGTTTCCAAGGAAAGTATAATAGTGGAATCAGAAAAGATTAAAGCTATCATGGAGTGGACAACTCCTAGGAATGTGGATGAGTTCAGATCATTCAATGGACTAGCAGGTTACTATAGGCGATTCATCAGGAACTTCTCATGGATTGGTTATCCTATTACATCTTTGTAGAGAAAAGGGAAGAAGTTTGAATGGGATGAGGAGTGTTCAAGTAGTTTTGAGAAAGAAAATGCTCTGGTTTTGAGGATTGTAGACCTTGATAAAGAGTTTGTGGTATGTACAGATGCTTGAAAGAGAGGACTTGGTGGATTCCTGATTTAGGAAGGATAAGTGGTATGCTATGAGTTAAGGAAGTTGAATGAGCAGGAGTGGAACTATGTGACTTGTGATCTTGAGTTGGCAATTATCATTCATGCCTTGAAGATGTGGAGGCATTATCTTCTTGGGAAGAGATTTATTTTGATGAGTTATCATAGTGGGTTGAGGTATTTATTTGAACAACCTAATCTGAATTCCAGGTAAGCTAGATGGTTTGTTACCCTGAGTGAGTTTGACTTTGAGATCAGGTACATTAAGGGAAAGGAGAATAGGGTTGCAGATGCTCTCAGTAGGAGATTGTAGGTGAATTACATTTCAGTTGTGAGTTCATATGGGAGATATTTACAGGAATGGATCTTGCATGCAGGGCAACATAATGACAAGTACCAACAACTAAAGCAAAGATTGTAGCAGCAGGGTGAAGGTGATAGGATGAGGAGTATCACCTCACAACAGATGGCTTGGTCAAATTTACGAACATGATTTATGTGCCATGGTAGAAGTGAGATCAAGAAGCTTATCTTGAGGGAGTTTCATGTCAACTCGTATTTAGGTCACCCAAGATATTAGAATACTTTGACGATTTTTAACAAGTTCCATCATTGGCCGAACTTGAAGAAACAGGTGGCTGATTTTGTTGCGAGATGTTTGGAATGTCAGTAGGTAAAAGCAGAGTGTAAGCATCCAGGTAGTTTGTTGTAGACTATTCTAATTCCAAAATGAAAATGGTAGGTCCTTTCCAAGGAATTCATTATAGGTTTGTGAAGGACATCTATACAACATGATTCTGTCATGGTTTTGGTCGACAGGTTGAGTAAGGTAGCTCACTTCAATGCATTAAAGTCTACAAATTCAGCTAGCGAGGTAGCTCAGATCTTCATCAGGGAGATAGTGAGGTTGCATGGTGGTCCCGAGAAGATAAATCAGATAGAGATGCCAAATTGACTTCCAGGTTTTGGAAGGAATTGTTTGCGGGTTTGGGGACAAAGTTGTCTTTTAGTACAACTTATCATCTATAGATAGATGGACAAACAAAGAGGGTTAATGAGATTCTCGAGGGCATGTTGAGGATGTATGTCATGCATCAACAAAGGAAGTGGGTGGAGAATTTCCTGCTAGTATATTTTGCATATAATAATGGGTATCATGAGTCCCTGAGGATGAGTCTAATGAGGCTCTTTATGGGTGGAGTTGTAATATTCCTATCAGCTGGAGTGATCCAGTGAACAGGGTGTTGATTGGACCAAATATGCTGGTTGATATGGAACAAAAGATGCAAGTTATTAAGAGGAATTTAAAGTTAGCATAGAATAGGCAGAAGAGTTATGTAGAATATCATAAAGCATTAAAGGATTTTCAAGTTGGGGAGCATGTGTACTTCCACATCAAGCCCAAGAAGAGCTCCTTGCAGATTGGATCATGTGCCAAGTTGGCACCTCAGTATTATGGGCCTTTTGAGATCCTAGAGAGGATTGGACCAGTGGCCTACCGACTTGCATGCCACCAACAGTGAAAGTCCATAATGTTTTCCATGTTTCATTGCTTAAGAGATATGTCCATGATGATGATCATGTGATTGATTGGTCTATATTGCAGGTGGAACATAGGGAGAATTCTAGCCGGAACCTCAGTGCATTTTGCAACAAAAACAACTCATGCTCTAAAACCAAGCAATCAAGTAGGTTAAAGTGCATTGGAAGCACTTTGGGCCCGATTAAGCTACATGAGAGACAAAAGATTAGATGTTGGTTATGTGTCCTTCCTTATTTGATGGTTGAGAAATTGTGTTGGTACATGTGTTTTGGTTTATGTTTATTTATATGCATATGTGTATTGTAAATATTGTAATGAGTTATGTTATAAAGCTCCAATAAGAAATATGGTGTTCATGGTTTCAGCAGTTTGGTATGATGTAAATGTTTCATCAAGTTGTGTTATAAAGCTCCATGGGCAGCATGTTTTGTTAAGTGTCATTTAAGACCGATGACGGTTTTCCCCCAAGGGGGAGGGGTTTTTAATAGCCCCTGGTTGATTTTCTATGTAAATAAAATAAGGCCAAGGTCATGGGACACGTATTTCAAGTAGACTGTTGGACAAAACATTTTGGCAGGCATAACTTGTGATTGATTAATGTCTATGGAAATTGGCAAAGGCATTGCAAAGGGAAACGAGGCATTATTGGCATTTAATTATGAAAATAACGGAAAATAGGAGAAAAGAAAGGTGAAGAGACATAGATTTGCATGGAAGGGAAATTAGAGGAAAAAATAAAGGGAAATGAAGAAAGTAGAGGCTTCAATGATAAAAAGGCTTCAAAGAAACAATTGCTAGAATTTTTACAGTTTTGTGGCGGAGCTCTAGTTCATTCTCTCACACTCTTGCACACTTAGAGCATTCTTAGAGCATGCTTGGATCACTCTAGTATTCACTTGGATTTGAAGAAAGAAAGCAAAGGAAAGCAAGGAAGCATAAGGGAACAATTGAATCAACAACTACAAGAAACTTACTTTGCAGCTAACAGGTTGCATGTATGATTTCCTTGTTGGTTTTGGCATGCATGGTGTATGCATGTGGTTCCATGATTATGTGTTTTCTATGGCATAGAGATTTGTCTGGATTGACAGTGGTTTTAGCCTTTCCTTACCATTTCTAGGATAACCATGGTGTTGTGGGTTTCCCACCTTTTTTTTTTGGTTTTTTTTTTTTAGTGCTTACGTTCCCTATGATTGTGGGTTGGTACAAATGCTCTAGAGCATTATTGGTCGAGTTACTAGTCCCTGGAGCTGCGAGTTGGAACAAATGTTGTGGAGCCCTGAATTAGTTATGGGTTGAGTTACTAGTTCCTAGAGCCATATACAACTTGGGTAGAGACCGATCTATTTGATGTTAGTGATATATGGACGATATAGGTGAGATCACTATGATTGAGGGTTGAGGTGGCTTGGTCTCTGGAAGCCCTGATTGGTTATGTCTTGGTTTATCCCATGAGATCCCACATTCATGTTTAGAATATAGCACGGGGGTGACTGGCTGAAAGAGAGAGTTGGTTCATCCCAATTGATCCAAATTTATTAAGGAATGAAATGAAATATCGATATAAACATAACCAATGAGATACAATGAAAATAAAATTTCAATTCATTAATAACAAATATTGAAAATTATTTACATGCAAAATGTAAATAAACTAGCTCAAGCGATGGTAACTTATCTTTGAGAAGAGATGTGGCACCTACATGCCTTCTAAATTGTGTTGCAATGAAGCTCCAATGCCTATTTATTATTATGAAACAATTGAAAACCCAAAACATCCAGAAACCTAACCCTAGGAGATGAAGCGCCAAAAGTCCATGGGCCTTGTTGGGGTAAATTGGTACATCAACTTCTCGGGGTCGTAACTTTGGCATAAGATATTCGTTTGACGCGTATGATACCTCATTAGAAAGATATATCTAAGGACTACAACTTTCAACTAAAAACATTAAGCAGATTAGGTTGTTTGTCTGTTTTCTAAAAAAATGTCGTTTAGGGCCTCAAAAAAGCTCTGGAAGTTCAGGACTTGAAAAATTCCCAGAAGTAGTAAATTGTGCTACAATTAAGGACACAAACAATGGTGGGGGTCCAAGTGGAATAGGTGGGTGGCCACCAATATCCACCTAGATCAATCCTCCCTCCTTAGTAAGCATTGGTCCCCATTGCGTTGAATGTTTCCATGAGATTGGGAAACTTCAACTAAACTTGGTCCCAGGTGAGCCAGTTCCCTTGGTGCAAGAGTTGGCCAACTTTGACAACCCGATATATTTGGATTTGTTGTTGGTGATTTTTCTTGATGTCCATGTCTATGATTTGATTAGTTGTCACATGTTCCATGTAGTCTAATTTTAGCTCTGTTGGTGTGAGTTGTTTTGCAATGTCTGATGTGTCCAATAATGGTGGAAAGTATGGCTGAAGTTGGTCCACATTGAACACATTGAACACTGGGTGAAGGATAAGGAATGGAAGATTGTTGAGCTCAAAACATTATCTCCCACAACCTTGGTGATGGGGTAAGGACCATGTCAAAGTGGTTTGAGCTTTTGGAGGGCTATGGTAAGGCGTTCTTTCTGCAAATGCAACCAAACTTTATTGCCCACCTAAAACTTGCGCAACACCCGATGTTGATCATGTTGCTACTTGTACATGGCATTAGACTTCTCCAAGGTGTCATGAACCTGCTAGCAGATGTGCTGGATGCGTTCAATAACCCTGCTTTCTTTATCAACCTTGAACTATACATGTGTGGATTATGTCTGTGTAGTCACATGAGGCATAGCAACATCAATAAGATACAATGGTTGAAATCTGAGACCCACTTGAAATGGAATGTGCTGATTCGAGCTATTGAGAGATCCTTTATAGCTATCATGCGCATAAGGAAGGTTTTCATCCCAGGTTCATGGATGTTTGGAGTTTTACATGCGCAATATGTGCACTACATCCTGTTGACCAATTCTGTCTGGCCATTAGTCTGGAGATGTAATGCAGTTGACTTGATGAGCTTTGTGTCCAATAATATCTAGAGGCTCAACACGACTATGGTTAGAAACATGCTATCCTAATTCAATATAATGGTCTATGAGATCCAAAAATGTACCCACACTCGTTAAAATAAGAGTTTGGCAGTGTCCTCTATTGTGATACTCTTCTTGCAGGCCGTCAATATAGCCATTTTAGAAAAAAATTCCATGACCACAAATACACAATCATTATCATGCTTGGTAGAAAGGAGAACAAACAGATAGTCCATGGAGATTGATCCCTAGGGCTGGCTAGGAGTAGGTAGAGGAGTGTACAAGCCTTGCTTCTTGATGATTAGCCTGGCAATGGCACAAACTGTACAAAATCTTAGATTTTTTCCTACATCCTGTTATCACTCAAGAAAAAATATTTTAAATCCTGAACATCAATTTTTTAAAGGGTTGGTGTCAGTTATTGAGCTGATGACTAGAGTGGGGGTGAAGTTTGATGCTACTTCAATTGCTCTAATGGCCCAATTTATGAGAGCAATGGCATGAGAGAAGAATTGAAAAAAAAACTAAAGAAAGCTTATATTAGATATGCTAAAACGTGCGAAAGCAGCTCGAAACTCACTAGTTGCAGCCAAGTCGGTGCTGGCCACCATTTCTAAGGGCTCACAAGGCTATGCTACATCAATGGAAGACAGAAAGGAGCACATTTGTTCTTCGATGCCTTTCAAGGCTGAGAAGTTACAAGCACAGTCCCTGGTCGAAGTCAGCAGTCATGGAGAACCGGCACATGATATTATTGATGAGATGAATGCAACCGAGATTCCAGTTGGTATTGGGGTTTACTCTTCTCTCTTGAAAGCTTATTGTAAAGCCCAGCGACCGATGGAGGTCTCTGCACTTCTCAAGGAGGTCAGGAAAGCAGGGCTTCAGCTTGATGGGAGCTGTTATGATGCTCTTATTGAGTCACGTTTTGCAAATAAGGATCTGTATGGTGCTCTGGACCTTTTCAAGGAGATGAGAGAGGCAAAGGTCTTTTCCTTTAGTAACAGCTTTCAATCACAGATCAATGAAGTTGCAAAGGAAAATAAACCGATTTTGGTGGCCCGTTTGTTAAATGAAATTAATGACAACCAACAAGTTACTGTTGGGACACATGATTGGAATTCAGTCATCTTCTTCTTTTGAAGGGCACACCTAATGAATGATGCCCAGAAAGCTTACAAGAAGATGACAGCCTTAGGATATTACCCTAATACATATACTTTTCATTCTTTAATACATGGCTATTCGATTTCTGGAGGCATGTATCAGGAGATAACGATGTTGTGGTTGCAGATTATCTTTCTCATGGGTTTTCCTTTAAGCTGTCTGAGGATGATGTTTACCTGACTTGTGGCTGTTCACAAGCAATTGATTTGGTTCTCTCAGTTTTGCCTCGTGAAGGCGCAAATATTCTCCTCCCAAGACCAGGATTTCCAGCATATAAAGCATTAATGGCATATAAAGGCATTGAAGCAAGGCATTATGATTTAGTTCCAGAAAGGGGTTGGGAAATCAATCTAGATCAACTTCATACAATTGCAGACAACAACACAGTGGCAATGGTTATTATCAATCCAAGCAACCCATGCGGCACTACTTTTACCCATGATCATTTGGCTAAGGTTGCAGAGACAGCTAAAAGGTTAGGTTTGTTAATAATCTCAGATGAAGTATATGCTCATATTGTCTTTGGTAAGAAGCCATTCATTCCAATGGGATTCTTTGCATCAATTGTACCAGTAATTACTCTTGGGAGCATATTGAAGAAATGGATGGTTCTTGGTTGGCAGATTGGTTGGTTTGCGACATGTGATCCAGATGGTATTATGAGGAAATCTTAGATAACTGAAGGCATTATTGCAACCCATTTAATTGACTAAGCACCAGATAGGTTTGTTGCTGCAGCTGTCCGGAATCCTGTGTGTAATCTCTCATTAATGGTTGGCACAAAAGATATTCCTGATAGGTGTTACGTGGAGGCATATGGAAAGAATGGGAAAAATGTTCACACTGAAGCACCTTCAATAGAAGATACCGCCCTTGACCGCATTCTGCCTTGTGTAGATGTGGCAACAACTGAACAATATTTAAATCAGAGCAAAATAGTGAACACTTTAGTGGACCTTATGAGGAGGATGTTGTCTTCATTGCCAATGATTGGCATACATCTCTTCTTCCTTGTTACTTGAAGATTCTTTCACAAATGCCAAGGTTGCATATTGCATACATACCTTGAAGAATGGGGTCTATATATATATTCAGTTTGAAAAGCTTCAAGGCACATGAAAAGAGACATTTCAAGATAGCAAAAGGCTGAAAATGGAAAAATTTTGGTTGAAACTGTGTCTTTTGGAATAACATAGCAGTTTCGTAGCGCGCTACGAAACTGTTGAAGCTAAACAATCTAATATCAGTCAACCGTTTTTGAAATACAAGCGGGAATCTTGAAAAGGGAATATCTACAAGAGATCATCTGAAGCCATCAACTTTCAACAAGGTCAAGACAGGTGGAGGAAACATGTGTTTGAATCCAACTTTAGATTTTTTGTCATAAAGTGAGCACATTTACCATAGTTCAGGATATGTCAAACAGCTTGCAAGAACTTTTGCCTTCACATATGAAAACGGTAGATAGCACATCAAGGACGTGGCAAATCTATTATATTTGGGATAATCAAAGATAAAGAGCATGCTTCTTTTGATTCGAACATTTTGAGGCAAACCAAGACCGATAAACAGGGGTAGTTTCCTATGTTTCAGGGCTATGGAAAAGAGGTGACATTGAAGACCAACATGGAGCCTTGAACATCCACAACAGCCAAACTAAAAAGGGAACATATGTCGAAGAACGAGAACCATTGTAATCAAGGCTATTATTAGCATAACATGGAGTTAGAATCCTACTTGATTTAGACCTCTAGGAAGTCTAGTTGCAGTTTGTTATATTTAATAGGCAGTTAAAAGTTGAACAGGTGTCATTAGAAATAGATTTCGAGTCCCCTCAGGTTTGAGGAGGAATCTCAGTCAGATAGAAGAACTTTATAAATAGGAGAAAGGGAAATGTAATAGAGGTTGGAAAGCTATGTAAAAAGCTATGATATTTGGCTTATGTAAAAAACTCTATTTTTTGGTAATACAGTTTTAGCTTATGCTTCTCAAGAATCATGAAGAGTTCAATGTATGAGTTTCTTTTATTGTCTTTTCATGTCATCTATAGGATTATGAGTATTTGATTACCTAGAAATCACTTGCAGTGTTCTAATTTCCTTCATATACTCGTAGGTTGTCTTCTTTGTGTTTGGTGTATACTACCTATATTGAAATCTGAATGCCTTGACTTTATGCAAAGCCAATCCCATTGTTAATGCTAAATCACATATGACTCCATAAGCCCAATGGATATTTGTTAATTTGTTTCCACAATATTTATTCCTATTTATTTCACAAAGAGTTAGCCATCTTGATCATAATAAAAAAAAACTTTTAATCCTTTGAGAGAGCCCTCTCAGGGTAAGGAGGCTAAGCCTTAGCTAAAAGATTGGTTTGAAACAGTTACTTGAAGTCTTCCTGGTCTGCAGCCTTCCCTAGCAGAGTCGCCAACATTTTGGTGCGTCTGCCGGGAGATTGAAGATTATTCATTCCTGAAATCAAGAGACTGAACTTCTGAAGGTAGCAGGAGCTCAGAAGAATTTTCGAGGCTGCAAATCTACCTTGGCGACTCCATTGTTGAAGAATTCGAAATTCATAGATTCATGGTGATTCCACTGGAGTTATGAAGGACCCAGATGCTACCATTCTTATTTCAAGGTATGCATGCATAAATTTTTCAGGAATTCATGGTTTCCCAAATCATTTTCCCAAGGATGCATATTTTCTAAGGAATGGTCCAAAATTCAATGGAGAAGATTTGAGTTTAACTTTGAAGCATATATCAGATTTTTGTGATTTTACCGAGCTTCTTAGAGTTAAACATGAGGATGTTTGCATTATGTTGTTCTATGATTCATTTCAAGGGAAATGTAAACAGTGGATTGAAAGCTTTCCTGCCAAGTCTATTAAGTCATTTGAAGATTTTTGGTTTATGTTTTTGGAAAAATGGATAGATAGATCAGAGGTGGTGGCAAACTCTCCTTCAATTCAAAGTTTCAAACAATGGAATGATGATCATATTAATGAGGAAATAGATGAAAATTTTTCTTTATCCTTGTCTTCATTTTTAAAATCATTTGAGTGCAAGACAGAAGATAAGATGAAATTTTTGGATGAATTTGCTAAAGACATTGAGAAAGATATTGAACGTTTACAAGGTCAAATTCAATCATATAGTCTTCATGGTTATGATCATTCTTTTCAAAAGATTTCTATGGCAGCACATAAGGAGAGGGTGTTGCTTCCTTTCTCTTTCGTGATTGAGGAAGAGTACACTGTTATTGAAGATCAGTTTGCACAACCAGAAAGTTACGAGAACCATCAAGCTGATCATGTATTTTGGGATCCTATAGCTAAATACATGGAAGAGTTTTACTCTCCAGTGTTTCAGTGTTTCTATGAAGATCAGAGGCAATTTCAGTGTCAGTGGTCATCACAATATCATAGTGGCTTTGAACTCCGATGCAGTCAAAGAAATCAAACATCAGATAAGATAAAGGATTGGATACATTGGAAATTTCACATGGATTGAGTTGAAAGAAGTTTGAAATTAATAGGATAGGTAGGTAGGAAAATGCAAATAAGCTCAAGGTTGACTAAACATTTTTCAGTAGATGTAGATTTCTTTTTCCTACAGTGATCATCAAGCTTAAGCCTGAGGTGAAGGCTCAAGAAGCTGGAAAGGGATGTTTGTCAAGTAAATCTACGTTTGTCATAAAGAGGACAAAGCACTGGACCTGCATGTTCTTAGTGTACCACAGGGGCACACTATCCCAAGTGGAGCCACCTGTTATCACTCAAGAAAAAATATTTTAAATCCTGAACATCAATTTTTTAAAGGGTTGGTGTCAGTTATTGAGCTGATGACTAGAGTGGGGGTGAAGGCTGATGCTACTTCAATTGCTCTAATGGCCCAATTTATGAGAGCAATGGAAGGAGAGAAGAATTGAAAAAACTAAAGAAAGCTTATATTAGATATGCTAAAACGCGCGAAAGCAGCTCGGAACTCACTAGTTGCAGCCAAGTCGGTGCTGGCCACCATTTCCAAGGGCTCACAAGGCTATGCTACATCAATGGAAGATGAAAGGAGCACATTTGTTCTCCGATGCCTTTCAAGGCTGAGAAGTTACAAGCACAGTCCCTGGTCGAAGTTAGTAGTCATGGAGAACCGACACATGATATTATTGATGAGATGAATGCAACCGAGATTCCATTTGGTATTGGGGTTTACTCTTCTCTCTTGAAAGCTTATTGTAAAGCCCAATGACCGATGGAGGTCTCTGCACTTCTCAAGGAGGTCAAGAAAGCAGGGTTTTAGCTTGATGGGAGTTGTTATGATGCTCTTATTGAGTCACGTTTTGCAAATAAGGATATGTATGGTGCTCTGGACCTTTTCAAGGAGATGAGAGAGGAAAAGGTCTCTTCCTTTAGTAATAGCTGTCAATCACAGATCAATGAAGTTGCAAAGGAAAATAAACTGATTTTGGTGGCCCGTTTGTTAAATGAAATTAATGACAACCAACAAGTTACTGTTGGGACACATGATTGGAATTCAGTCATCCACTTCTTCTGCAAGGCACACCTAATGAATGATGCCCAGAAAGCTTACAAGAAGATGACAACCTTGGGATACCACCCTAATACAGATACATTTCATTCTTTAATACATGGCTATTCGATTTCTAGAGGCATGTATCAGGAGATAACGATGTTTTGGTTGCAGATTATCTTTCTCATGGGTTGCCCTTTAAGCTGTCTGAGGATGATGTTTACCTGACTTGTGGCTGTTCACAAGCAATTGATTTGGTTCTCTCAGTTTTTCCTCGTGAAGGCACAAATATTCTCCTCCCAAGACCAGGATTTCCAGCATATAAAGCATTAATGGCATATAAAGGCATTGAAGCAAGGCATTATGATTTAGTTCCAGAAAGGGGTTGGGAAATCAATCTAGATCAACTTCATACAATTGCAGACAACAACATAGTGGCAATGGTTATTATCAATCCAAGCAACCCATGCAGTACTACTTTTACGCATGATCATTTGGCTAAGGTTGCAGAGACAACTAAAAGGTTAGGTTTGTTAATAATCTCAGATGAAGTATATGCTCATATTGTCTTTGGTAAGAAGCCATTCATTCCAATGGGATTCTTTGCATCAACTGTACCAGTAATTACTCTTGGGAGCATATCGAAGAAATGGATGGTTCCTGGTTGGCAGATTGGTTGGTTTGCGACATGTGATCCAGATGGTATTATGAGGAAATATCAGATAACTGAAGGCATTATTGCAACCCATTTAATTGACTAGGCACCAGATAGGTTTGTTGCTGCAGCTGTCTGGAATCCTGTGTGTAATCTCTCATTAATGGTTGGCACAATAGATATTCCTGATTGGTGTTATGTGGAGGCATATGGAAAGAATGGGAAAAATGTTCACACTGAAGCACCTTCAATAGAAGATACCGCCCTTGACCGCATTCTGCCTTGTGTAGATGTGGTAACAGCTGAACAATCTTTAAATCAGAGCAAAATAGTGAACACTTTAGTGGACCTTATGAGGAGGATGTTGTCTTCATTGCCAATGATTGGCATACATCTCTTCTTCCTTGTTACTTGAAGATTCTTTCGCAATGCCAAGGTTGCATATTGCATACATACCTTGAAGAATGGGGTCTATATATATATTCAGTTTAAAAAGCTTCAAGGCAGATGAAAAGAGACATTTCAAGATAGCAAAAGGCTGAAAATGGCAAAATTTTGGTTGAAACTGTGTCTTTTGGAATAACACAGCAGTTTCGTAGCGCGCTATGAAACTGCTGAAGATGAGGACTAATGCTCAGCAGTTTCGTAGCGTGCTACGAAACTGCTGAAGCTAAACAATCTAATATCAGTCAACTGGTTTTGAAATACAAGCGGGAATCTTGAAAAGGGAATATCTACAAGAGATCATCTGAAGCCATCAGCTTTCAACAAGGTCAAGACAGGTGGAGGAAACATGTGTTCCAACTTTAGATTTTTTGCCATAAAGTGAGCACATTTACCACAGTTCAGGATATGTCAAACAGCTTGCAAGTACTCTTGCCTTCACATATGAAAACGGTGGATAGCACATCAAGGACGTGGCAAATCTATTATATTTGGGATAATCAAAGATAAAGAGCATGCTTCTTTGGATTCGAACATTTTGAGGCAAACCAAGACTGATAAACAGGGGTAGTTTCCTATGTTTCAGGGCTATGGAAAAGAGGTGACATTGAAGACCAACATGGAGCCTTGAACATCCACCACAACCAAGCTAAAAAGGGACCAGATGTCGAAGAACGAGAACCATTGTAATCAAGGCTATTATTAGCATAACATGGAGTTAGAATCCTACTTGATTTAGACCTCTAGAAAGTCTAGTTGCAGTTTGTTATATTTAATAGGCAGTTAAAAGTTGAACAGGTGTCATTAGAAATAGATTTCGAGTTCCCCTCAGGTTTGAGGAGGAATCTCAGTCAGATAGAAGAACACTATAAATAGGAGAAAGGTAAATTTAATAGAGGTTGGAAATTTATGTAAAAAGCTCTGATATTTGGCTTATGTAAAAAACTCTATTTTTTGGTAATACAGTTCTGGCTTATGCTTCTCAAGAATCATGAAGAGTTCAATGTATGAGTTTCTTTTATTGTCATTTCATGTCATCTACAGGATTATGAGTATTTGATTACCTAGAAATCACTTGCAGTGTTCTAATTTCCTTCATATACTCGTAGGCTGTCTTCTTTGTGTTTGGTGTATACTACCTATATTGAAATCTGAATGCCTTGACTTTATGCAAAGCCAATCTCACTGTTAATGCTAAATCACATATGACTCCATAAGCCCAATGGATATTTGTTAATTTGTTTCCACAATCTTTATTCCTATTTGTTTCACAAAGAGTTAGCCATCTTGATCATAATTAAAAAAAACTTTTAATCCTTTGAGAGAGCCCTCTTAGGCTAAGGAGACTAAGTCTTAGCTAAAAGATTGGTTTGAAACAGTTACTTGAAGTCTTCCTGGTCTGCAGCCTTCCAGGGCCTGATTTTGAGATAACACATCCTATCATATTTTTTATTTATAAAAGTACTTTTGGAGTATGACCACAGTTTTCTCCACACCAAAGTGTCATGAAACTCAACTATAGTGCGCCTCCCAAATCAGCTTGGCATGCTCGCTTTAAGGAACACAATGGTGGCCCAGGTAGCATAATAATGTATCATGGAGGTGGAAATCGGGAACTTTCTTGCCATCCACTAGCATCTAGTATGTGGTGGTGAACTCTAGATCATTTTTGTATAGTTTAAGCCATCCAGAGGTCTCGTGGCCACACGAGTTGAGAACAATAGTCAATGTTGCAACTGGGGTTCGATTGACGCCCTCTGCAACATGGTTGGTGTTACCCTTTTGTATTTAATGTTCAAGTGGAATTGTTGCAGATATGTAGACCACCTATGATGGTGATCGTTCTGCAACTTCCCTTGTGTTCATATAACGTAAAGAGGTCGTTGATCGTTGTGGATGATTGTCTCCTTTCCAAGAATGTAATGTTTCCATTACAGGCAAGCTTGCACAATAGAATACATCTCTTTATCATAGGTGGGATACTTTCGAATTGTATCAGAAAGTGTCTCGTTATGATAGACCACTGGATGCTCATGTTGGGTTAGGATTGCACTAATAACATAATCAGAGGCATCTATCTCAATTTCAATTGGTTGCTACATGTATAGCAATGTGAGTACATGTGTAGAGTAGAGGCGGTGCTTTAGTTCAATGAATGCCTTCTATTGGGACTCGAACCAGGAAAACTTTTATTTCACTCCGCCCTTGGTAATGTGACTAAAAGGCCATGTGATATGGGAGAATCCCAACACGAACCTTTGATAAAATTTTGCAAGGCCCAAAAGGATGTGAAGCTCTATTAGAGTGGTCGGGGCTGGCCAATCTCAAATGAATTGGATCTTAGCTGGATCCAGATGCATGCCTTGCTCATTTATGATGTAACCTAGATATTGTACCTGGCTCATGCCAAAGGTGCATTTCTGCAAGTTGGCACAAGGTTTGTATTGTCGCAGGGTTTGAAGGACATATCTAATGTGTTGCAAGTGCTCCTCCCAACTCTTATTGAAGATGAGGTTGTCTTCTGGATAAACAACCACAAACAAGTTGGTGAAGGGTCATGAGATGTCATCATCAACCTCATAAAAGTAGAAAGGGAATTTGTCAACTCGAAGGGCATGACTCAATATTCAAGAATGCCTTCCTTGAATTTGAAGGCGATCTTCCATACATATGTGGGCTTTATTAGAACCTGGTGATAGCCAAACTTCAGATCTATCTGACCAAAATACTTGACCGCCTTGAGTTGGTCTAGAAGGTCATCAATTTGTGGCATTGAATACATTTTCCAAATAGTGATTTTGTTTAGTGGTTGATAATCAATGTAGAGCCTCCAAATCACATCCTTCTTCTGTACTAGTATAATCGGTCTCCCACAAGGCGAGGAACTTGGTTGGATGTGCCATTTTTGCAGCAACTCCTGGATCTATCGCTTGATCTCTTCATTTTCCAGAATGGAGCAGTGGTATATCGGCCCACTAGACAGAGGTGCTCTAGGAGTCAGATCGATCAAATGCTTGACCTGATAGTGCAAGGGTACCCCTGTGGATGAGAAGAAGATGTCCTTGTATTCTTCCACGACATTTTCCACTTGCTTCTGCTACGTGGAGGAACCCTTCCTGGGGGCCATGGATGTGGCCATGATCTTCTCATTACTTTGAGAGTGAATCCAAAAGAAAATAAATTTCCTAGTCTGGGAGATGATCTCATTACATTGCTTAGCATAGATCAAATATATGGTGATAGGCTGAGCTACCTCCAATATTTTATATAACTTGTTGCCCAAAGAAATAGTAATAGTGTGAGGCCTAGACTCATACACAACATGACGCTTCCACAAGTATGGTTGGCATAATAATACATCACAAACTTTAAGAGAAACAAAATCACATAGTACCTCATCCACGAAGGGCTTGATGTTGTAGGAAATGCAACACTGCTGGCTGATGCGAAGATCTTGTCCTTGGTGAAGCCACCCGATGGTGTACAGTTGTGGGTGTGGTGTGCTCAGTAGGCCCAACCACTTCATGACCTCTATTTAAATGAGGTTCTTTTGGCTTCCGCTATCAACAATGAAATACAACGAAGAATCCTTCACCCAGATCTGTGAATGGAAGAGCTACCCCCCCCCAGTGGATCTTTGGGCTCAATCTTCTAGACCTTAGTGGTTGCAATGGTGACATTGGGCTCCACATCAATAATCTGATTCCCTTTGTCATTCTCCTTGTCAGGTTCTAATTAGAGTCAGAACATGCATCTGAATCTGATGCCTTCTTCTTGGCCACCAGTGACTACTTGGCTCAGCACTCACTTGTGTTGTGAGTGGGGCTCTTAGGAACTCACACCACTTTCCTATGTCCTTCTTTGTCTTCATGGTGTTGTTCTTTTCTTGCGGCTTCGAAAAGTTGTCTTGGGTCACCCCGCCTTAGATTTATATCTTTATTCTGTGGTTTGGGGGTGCCTTTCTCTTGCTTCAGATTCATAAATCCAAAGTCTTGCTTCTTTTGTTTAAATTTTTGCTCAATCTTGACAGCATATTGATAGGCGATGCCAAGTGAGTAGATGTCTAGGAACTCCATCTCATCCTGGATGTATTTGTATAGATAGGCACGATATTTGAGTACCATAAGTCGCTCAAAATATTTTATACCCAACTTTGTGCAAAGGGTATGAAAAGTATTTGTGAACTCTAACATGCCTTCATCCCTTCCTTGCTGCAATGTTGACCACCTTATGTACTTATCTTCATCGCTCCAGACAAGGTAATATTATTCCTTGATGGCATCTTGGAAAGAATTCTAAGTGGGTACAACTGGAAAACTTGAGGCTTCTCTCTTGTCCCTTTGTTCACATTAGGTTTCCTACAAGTCCTTGACGTGGGGGCGAATTTGAGGAGTGCAAACGTAATCTTTTCCCTATTGGAAAAATCATGAGCCAAAAAATATCCTTCCAACATATTTAACCATTTATTTATGACATTTGCATCTATTTGGCCTACAAATATGGGAATGTCAAAGTTGACTTGTACCTTAAAGGAAGTGGCACCTCCATAGTGGTTTCCAGATGAAGATGTGTCGCTTGTGGGCACCCACCAAAGGATCTGGGCAAATTTTTCCATCATCACGTTCCTTTGTCACTTGAGGGCTTCTTTGAGCAATATTTTGAAAGGATCTCCCACTCCCTCATCTTTATTTTCTTCCACCAAGGGAGGTCCTTGGGTTCGGAGAGGTCGGTCTTGCAAAGGTTCAACCAGTTTGAGCCCTAACTCCTTATACCCTGACCTCGTTGGGGACATGCACAAAAATACAGAGAAAGAGCAGATCGCTTTGATACCATTGATCCAAATTTATGAAGGAATAAAATGAAATACAGGTATAAACGTAAACACAGAGATACAATGAAAATATAACTTCTATCCATTAATAACAAATACTAAAAATTGTTTACCTGCAGAATGGAAATAAACTAGCTCAGGCGATGGTAGCTTATCTATGAGAAGAGATGTGGTAGATACATGGCTCCTGAATTGTGTTACAATGAGGCTCCAAGACCTATTTATTATTGAGAAACAATGGAAAATCCAAAACATCAAAAAACCTAAGGAGTTGAAGCGCCAAAATTTTGTGGGCCTCGTTGGGGTAAATCGGTACATCAACTTCTCAGGGTCATAACTTTGGCATACGATCTCGATTTGATGCGTACGATACCTCGTTAGAAATATTTATCTGAGGACTACAACTTTAGACTACAAATGTTGATCAAACACTTGTGTTTGTCCATTTTCCCCAAAAAAACATCATTTAGGGCCTCAAAACAACTTCGGAAGTTTAGGACCCTAAAAACTACCAAAAGTAGTAAATTGTGCTACAATTAAGGAAAAAAAATGGTGTGGGTCCAAGTGGAATAGGTAGGTGGCCACCAATATCCACTTGGATCACTAATATATGGTCAGGTGGCATGTGGAAGTCCCTGACTTGGTTGGCATTTTCATATGTTAATAAGAGTTATTTTCCTAGTGATTTATGAGCATTTGTACTGGTTATCATGTTGACATTATGGTTGATTCGCCATGGTTTTCTATGTTGGTTATTTTCTGGTTATATGGTTATATAATGTATGCTATCTATGGCTCTTATCATGTTTTGATAAGTTAATGATTGGTTAATGAATGCATGGGCTAACAAGTGTTTTTGCAGCTAGCTAGAGAGGGCATAGGGCCTTCTTGGTGATTCTCAGACGAAGATTATCAGTTTATGATCATATATGCATTCATGACTTGTAGCTTACATGTTTACATATGTTTTAAGAAATGTTTGATGTGTAGTAGGAAGTCTAGGGAAAGTTTTTGCTTCAAGTTTGAATGCTTGGCATTATTGACATGTTAATCATGATTATGGGAAGTTACAGGTAGTTATGGGTAGTGATCTAGAGGTTAGCCTGAAAATTGGCTTATATCTCGCGACTGCTGGCACTAAACTCAGGAATTTCAGTCATAATGGCATGGAGGCGGGCTTGTGCATGCGGTTGGAACCTCATAACTACACCTTGGCCTCGTTGTGCGTGCGGTGTGAGGGTAAATTGTGTGAAAAATAACCCTAGCTCTGAGATTGACTATCTGGAGTGGCTTGTAGGCTCCTAAGTGGTTTGTAGTCCCTAAGGGATGTTTGTAAGTTGTTAGTGTGTTGGCCCCACTTACATAACTGGAACTTGGAGGTTGGATCATTTCATAGTGACACTCTTCTCATGTTTACCATGGCGAGATTGTAAAAGTGGGTAAACGTGGGAGGGGTGGTTATAGAAGATGTTGATGGTTGGTTGCTTTCTTTTTGGCACGAGTGAGTTCTTCCTGAATAGGGGGTAGGGTGAGATCCTCAAAATGAGTTGTTGAGTCATCAAATATTAACCATTTTCCTATGATGTCTCGATTGGAGCGCTCTTGATAGTACACAACACCTTTGTGGACACAAGATCTCTGACGATTGCACGAGGAGGAGAAAAATGCCAAAGACTAGGGAGGGTGTTGTCAAAGTTAATATGAAAGTGGGTTTGAGTGGAAGAAATTTTAGGAAAGTTAAACTAGGATTGTGTCCCCAATAAAGGAAGGCAATCGAATAAGGGTCAGATAAGAAATGAATGAGTTGGCAGAGGAGAAGTCTACAGAGAAGGAGTGTCGCAAGGATTAGGGAGTTGAGATAGTATGGGCCACTTGCAAAAAAGAAAAGGCTTAGTGGCCAAAATAAGGGAAGTAAAGGCCCAGTCACAACCAGAGTGGGAGAAGGGGTGACTTGCCATAAAAAAGTTGCCCAATTGTCAAGTTAATATTGCCTAGCAACAAGATACACAAGCCAATTCCAAGGGGCCAGATAAAGCTCTATCCAATAGGAACTTCTATGAAACAAACCAAATTTATAGTTAAAGTTGAGGAAGTAAATTGTTGGTAGCATGGAGCAAAGCTCACTAACGAGTTGGCACTCCTTCCATTGATATTCTCCAGGGAAGCCCAAAGAGTCTAAACATTGTGAACATTGCATCGAGAAGAGGGCGAGATTACACTAACCAACAAAAGTGGGGCTCCTTCACTTCATAATTAGCAATATGAAACTCCCAACTTTTCCAGATAGCTTTCTGACCAGGAATTCCCATGAGATTAGTGTAATGAATTGCCAGGGCATCTGCATTGAATACCATTCTCGTTGGTGGTCTCGCTCAGTTGCAAGAGGCTAGGAGGTCAAGCTATTAGAGAATGAATTTGTATATAAGAGGAGGTGGATTTAACAAAGGTCTAGAGAGGCGAGTTAGTGCACCATTTGCAAAATGTTAGACAATTGATGAGTGTTTCTTGTGCAAGAGTTGATATTCACAGTGGAACATTTAAGGTTGCATGATACCATGTCCCCTGATTGTATGGGCAAGTGGGACAACAACAACCAAACCCCCACCTTTTCTTTTACTAAACATCCCATCTGGGGAAATGTAAGTGTAATTTTGTCATAAGGAAATTTCACTAAAAACTACCCAAAGAAGGTCTCATATCACATTCAAGAGAAAGAAGAAGCATTTCATAAAGTATCCAAGCATTCAAATAAAAAAAGGTATTATCGGGCCCCTTCTCATCCCATAAATAACGTAAAAGTTGGTTTAATCCAAAATCAAATTTCATTTATGTAATAACCCCATAAGGGGATTCTCATGTCTTAGATGAAACAATTATAATAAAGGTATCCTCTAAAATAAAGAACAATTCTCAACTCTTCTTCAGTACAAAGGAAAAGGGTGTATTCAAGTTCAAGAGGAAAAGGTATAGTAAAAGTAATAAACATCTCAATACATGTTGTAGAGTGACAAAGAAGACCCCTATGTAGCTCTTCATAATGACCATCCATTGAAATATTTGGTGATAAAACATGTTTCCATCACAAAAGAAGCTTTGGAGAGGCATAATTAAAAATGGATTTGCATTCAAAATATCAGAGTTATGTCCAAATAATTTCTTCCAAGTCCAACTATTCCTCTAGAGGATCCTACCAACAACCAAAAAAATGCAATTAATTCTAAGGAGGGGTTGTACTGGGAAATTATGTGACCCAGAAGCCATTCCTTCATGAGAGTATTATCAAGGAAACCTCAATTGTTTGAAATCCTCTCATAAGAGGAAGCTCTAAGGATAACATCAAAGAGTGAGACATGACAAGAAATAAAGTTATAGGATTTCAAAGTACTATGGTTATATCCTCTAATGATAATGACAAATGAGAGAAAGTGTTACAAAAGTAAACACACAATCCAAATGTTATATGTATTCAATTTGTAAAAAAATATTCATGTCACAATAATGTAGGAAGAAAGACTATAAGAAGAAAAAAAAAGGGATTGAGGGTATATCCTCTAATGATAATGACAAATGAGAAGAAAGTGCTACAGAAGTAAACACACAATCCAAATGTTATATGTATTCAATTTGTAAAACAATATTCATGTCCCAATAATGTAGGAAGAAATACTATAAAAAAAGGGATTGAGGGTCAACTTGATAACATAAATCCCCTCAAAGCATGTATCTTAGCCTATGGTTATAACAATGGCACTTTTAATTAACTATGGGTAAGTATTACAAAAATACATGTCCTTGTAATAAGATATAATGTAGTTATGAACATCACATGTAATACAACCATAATTCAAAGATAACCCATAAGGATGACATAACACTTATTGAGGATGTTGGCATTGGAGTGCAAGAGGATATTAGCACAACAACATGAGGACTCATACCCAAAGTTGTTTTTGAAAGCAAAAAAGATAAATAAAGTATTGACCCATTGAATTTCAAAAAATAACTTGCAAAGAGTAGTTGTTAAAGATACACCATTATGATTTAATACGTAAACCACCTAATTTTTTGTTGAAATGGGATCAAAGCTCTTAGGACATGTCACTTCCAAGAATTTGTTTTCCTTTTTTAAGGAAAATATTTCAAGGAAACCAAATGGATGCTTCCTTGTGCCAATGGATTACATCCCCACTAATAAACCCATCAACTAGACAAGTGCATCTAACCCAAGGGGATTTGAATCAAACACATGTTGACACATAGCTAATTAAATGCTTGATAATGTTGATAATAATTGGTTGAGCTAACCCCTTAATATTCACTTAAATCTCATATAAGAATGCATTGAGATGACACGTGTTTAAAAATGGATTTCAAAGATAAAAGTGACAAATAAGGGAACACCAAAAACACATAAGCACCTCTAAGTGATGTTGGCACCAAAGTGAGAGATGTTGTTATCAAATCAAACCGAAGACTCATACTCCAAAGGTAACTTCCAATTTATTTACCTTGGTGTGTATAACACTTTATAAATGACCTTATCCCCTTTACATTGTAAAAAGTTATAGCATTGGTAGTTGGGATTATATAGCAAACCCTTAAATTAATCTTCATGGGACCACTTAATCAATAAACGTGAAGTTTCATCTAAGGAGATAAAAGAGAAGGAAGAGTTGGTTGATTTCTTGCATGATCTTGCGGAGGCATTTTGTAGTAACTACATCTTATTATATTGAGAGGAAGTGATTAGGGCATAAAAGGAGAAGGATAAAAATGAAACTAGTGATATTCTTGGATATGTTTTCCAAAATAATTTGGAAGAGGGGATTGAATTTTTATACAAGAATATGACTACTTAAACCCCTTTTAAGGGTTACAGGCCATGGTTCTAGAGGGAACATTACTCCATTAGGAACACTTCCAAAAGGTCAAGTAAAATCTTGAACATACATTTATTTGGTGTTGTAAGCATCATTTCAAAACCTATTGATGTGATAAGGGATATTCCTCATAGAAACCAACTTGCAGGCATGCGGATCGAGTCCCAAATCTCGATCTAGAGGAAAAGAAAGCTATTGTAGAGGAAAATGAGTATGCGATATCTCTATTTACCCATAGACTAAGCGATCATGAATTGATAGGGTAGCCAGAAATGATTGAAAATCTTAGTTGGGAAATCATGAAGATAAGGGGTTGTTATCAACATTAACTACCTCTTTTAAGGGCTTAGAAGGTATGACAAACATCATTTCCTTCAGTGCCTGGGAAATCATACTAGGGATTGAAGATATAACTTATATATGTTGTATACACAAGGGGAATGGGAGGGATATGGTTCGTGAAATCTTGTTGGATAAGTATACTCTTATGACCCATTTTCCATTTATTTATTTCATGGTTGAGGACACCCCTCAGTTTTCAATTAATATATTGAGATTCTTTGAAGCAATAAACACCAATAGACTCAATTGGAAATGTTGGAGATATGATGGGTACCAGTTAAGAAGAAATGAAAGGGAATAAGGAGAGGCTTGTTATCCCTTGAGAGGAGAGAATTAGGGAAAGTAGGAGATGGAAAGTGACTAGGATGTCAAGCTTAGGTATGAAAAAATTAAGATAGTTATGAAATCATAAACAATATAGGAGAAAACCCTATTGTAAGTAGATAAGACATTGATTGGGTTATTTTATACAAGAATGTTAGGGGAGATGACTCTTGAGTAGTGGATTGACAAAACATGGAAAAAGAAACTAGGGTAAGCACCAAATTTTTTCCTAGTAATGAGGGGCTACATTTCTTTAGTCCAAACAAAAGTTGATAAGAATGATTATGGTTTTGGGATAACTCTCTTATCACTTTGAACTATTAAGAACCAATATTTTATCCACTAAGAGAGAATTCAACCTAGTTATTGCATGGGTCAAACTTCCCTAACTCCCTCTAGAGTTGTGGCATGAAGCGGTATTCAAGACACTATGAAAAAATTAGGAAGTTTCAATGATAGAGATGATAAAACCGACATAATGGAAAGAAAATCAATGGAAAATATTTGTGTTTAATTAGACATGGGGGGTGGCTTCCTAATGGGATCAACAAAAAAGTAAGGGCATGGAGTTCAAACAAACTTATATTACCTAAACATCCCCTTCATACGTGGATAGTGCAAGACCTATGGACTCTTAGAGCATGCTTGCCCCGATATGCTAGAATAAAATGCATTGGATGACAAGTGTCTTGTGGTTATCCCCTCTAGCTATGGAAAACTCTTATTAACAAGATTTTTTGAAGAGAATCAACATCAACCAAGAATGGTCGGGACCAACAAAAAAAGAATGTAGGATGCGCTTTCACAATATCAATGACTCTTAGGGATGCAAAAATAATAAGATTCCTTAATGAAATGTGTAGTATTAACACATAAAGATGGAAGATTACTTTGTTGTAAGTTGAGCCTGATATGGCACTTAACTAAAATTAGAAGAACAAGGAGGTGTTTGAAGGACCCTTTTATTACCCCTATGTTCCACAGAACTCATAGCTATTAAAGGGAGAAACTTCATATAGAAGGAATGTAGGGGAGGATTATATGAATACAAAATAAGAAGGTTTGACACTCACATCCATGGACCTATTAAGTAAATATACAATAGATTAGGAGCCTTGTGTGGAAGAATAACTAATGTTTCTCTCATCCTATGGAATCTATAAAAGAAGAAGGCTAAAGATGCATCAAAAATACTTATTTAGACAAGGACCATAAGGGAGATGCATAATCATTCTTCATATCGAGAACAAGATACCATCTCAACCTTAGAATCAAGAAGCAAGTAAGAAGTACAATGGAATTAGGAAGAGCGGAATTAGAACTTGACACTAGATCTTCACTTCCAAAAATCTAGGTGAGAAAATATTATGTGCAATTAACAAAAGAATGAGCAAGACTGGAAGCTCATAGAGGAAAGAATATTCTATCAAAGAGGTCCTCGGTCTAGGGATGGCCTTCTAAAAGATAAATGCATGAGCTACATGTAACAACCCTAGTAAAAAATCCATGTAATAAAGTCAATAAAGGCAAATAATAAACAAGGTCATGGGACACGTATTCCAAGTTGAATGTTGGGAAAAAAAACATAGTGATGGGGATCACTTATGATTAATTAATGGATATAGAAATTAGCAAAGGCAATAGCAAAGGATTTGGAAAGGAAAAGTGACATTAATTGGAATTTTGATTTACCAAAATAATGGAAAATAGGAAAAAGGGAGATGAAAGGTCACATATTACATGTGAGGAGGAAAATGAACAAAATAGAGGCCTCATTAATAAAAAGGCTTATGAGGACCAGTTTGTATCTTTTTTCAGATCAGTTTTGGAGCTCTCATTTTCTACTCTCTCTATCTCTCTCATACTCTTGGACACAGAGTTTTCTTTGAGCACTCTTGGAGGAGTGTGGCATAATTGGGATTTGGAGCAAGAAGGCAAAAGAAGAGCAGTAAAGCGCCAGAGGACATCGAGATCAACAGCTACAATGAGTTTTTCTTGCAGGTACTGAGTTGTATGTATGATTTCCTTGTTAGTTTTGGCATGCGTGGCACATGCATGTGGTTTTTTGGTTATGATCTTTCATTGGCATGGAGGATTGCCTAGATTGACAATGGTTTTTCCTAACCTTGTCATTTCCTGGATAGCTATGGTGTTGTGGGTTTGTTTCCTCTTGTTTTCTGGTTGGTTCTAATGTTCCTTATGGCTGTGGGTTGAGTTATTAGTTCCTGGAGCCTTGATTGGACAAATTTTCTGGAAGCCATGCAAGAACTTGGGCTGAGTTACTAGTACTGGAAGCCTTGGTTGGACAAACACTCTAAAGCACTTGGTGGGTTGAGTTACTAGTCTTGGAAGCCCTGTGCTACACAACATTTTGTCACTGTCCCTATACTCCCTGTTCCTTGATCCTAGAGGACCTCTACAGTGAACCCTACATGCTTTCCCTTCATGAATAAACTCCCATTGTGTCCCTCTTCATGAGCAGAACAATTTCCTTTTGCACCATTTCCCCAAAATCTTATGTTTTTCCCAGTTTATAAGACCAGCGCTAGTGACCTTTATCCTCCTCGTGCCAATATGTAGGGATTAACATTGTCCCTAGCGCCGACTGGAGCGATTGATCTTTGTTCCAGTCACGTTGATCCTCTTATGGAAATTTTTTTAAATAAGGAGCCGAAGCTTCCATCTCTAGAAGCTTCGTAACGGAAGTCTGGTAAATGGTTTGGCCGGATGGAGTCGAGTATGCCAGTTTGGGATCCTTTCCCCTATAAGAATAGGAGTACCTCAAGAGATAAGACCTTCTCCCATGAGAAGAAGATCCATCTCCCATCCATTCATGCTATATAAACCTCTCTTTTTCCCAAGCACAAGCTAGTGTTAATATTGGTGTGCTAGTGCTAATTAAGTTTGGAGTAAACAACAAGCTATTCATAGTTGTAGCTCTCTAGTTATGTGAGGGAGAAGTGTGAATTTGGTTTAGTGTGAAGCCTAAAGGGGAACAACCTTAAAACTATCATTGTTGAGCCCATCATGGAATGCTAATGGAAGTGTGTGGGAACCTAGTTTTGTCGGAGGAGAACATAAACGTCAAGGCAATGGTTGTAATCTCTTCTTGATTCAATATATATGCAACTATCGATTGATTTCCTTCATGATGTGTCATCTTACATGTTTATGGCTTAATGTTTCTTGACTTTTTAAGTAGGTTGAACTACAATTTGTTTATTATCACGATTGTTGTTTGCTATTGTTTACTTGTTTCAGGGGTTCGAAGAAGGAAACGAGAGATAGTTGGAGCATGCAAGCAAGGTCATCACTAACTAGGAAAAGTGTACTAAGAGGTAGGCCCTCTTAATTGGTTCTAACCTAAGGAAATATTCCCTAGAATGTATCAGTTGTGGAAATACCCATTATCGGGCTAGAGGAATTGTTTGTGTATGCACTCATAATTTTACTTCACCACACCCTGGTTGGACAAACTCTCTAGAACCCAACAACAACTGTGGGTTAAGTTACTAGTCGTGGAAGCCTTGGTTGGAACAAATGCTATGGAGCCCTAGCTAACTTGGGTAGAAACTGATATAGTGATGGTTAGTGATCTCCAACCATGAGGTGGAATCACTGGTTGAGGGTTGAGGTGGTTTGGCCCCTGGAAGCCCTAGTTTGGTTTGGTTTGATTTGTTTCATGAGATCCCACATTCATGCTTGGAATATGGCGTAGGGGTCATTGGTTGAAAGAGAAATTTGGTTCAGCCCAATCTATGGTTGGGTGGTACGTGAAATTCCCTGACTTAGTTGGATTTGCATATGTTAATAAGAGCTCCTTTTCCTTTGGTATTTTATAAGTAAATTTGCTTGTCATTATGTTGCTTTAATGGTTGTTTCCTCATTGATATATCTATGGTTATTTTCTGGTTATAAGCATGTTTCATGATAGTTATGATATATGCCTCTCATCATGTTTTGGTTAGTATATGAAATGTTAATGAATGAATTACCTAATAGATAACAATCCAACTACTGTGAGGAGAAATCAATCTTCTTTGACGATTATCATATAAGTATGAGATCCCTATTCTCAGATATGTTGTTATGACCTGTAGATTTCATGTTTATGATATGTTTGATGAAATGTTTGTCATGGATAGTAGGGTTCAAATCAAGTCCTTATTCAAGTTTTTGCATTAATATCCTTGTTTCAATGTTATTTATCATTTCTAGAAGTTTCATGAAGTTCTGGGTAGTGGCTTGAGTCATGGCCCTGATAAAGTGTTACAAAATTTGGAATCACTGGCACTAAATTGCCTGAAAAAGGCCATAGTCACATGGATTCCTTATTGTGGGAGCGACTGGAGGGTCCCAGTCACATGCATGCCTCGTCATGGGAACGACTGAGGCTCTAGCTCAGTAAAAAAGCAAGTTCTCTCAGGGGTTGGACACCTAAAGGGGTTGATTGACTCCTGAAGGTTTTGTATCTTATGAGGAAGGTCAAATTGGCCTTGTCATGTTGATTCCACTTCCTTAATTGTACATTGGGAGTTGAATCATATCACAGTAACCCTTCGTCACATGTTTACCCTAGTGCGCTAATTTTCTTGGGTAAATGTGGGAGGAGGGTGTTGTAGAGTGGTATCAGAGCATGGCTCCATTCTCCTTGGGTGATGTTTGGTTTTCGTTCTCCTTGGATGAATGTGTGTTCATGTGTACATGTCGGTTCCATATGTGTCCTTATGATTTTGATCTATGTGCTCATTGTTTATGCATGGTGGTGGTCATGGTTGTCGTTGTGATGTCATGCAGAAGTCGATGGTGTTGTTGTCAGAATGTGTTTGTCATGAATGCATGTCAATGTTTGTATGTATTGTGTATGCGTGTGTGTTGTACATATTTTTTTTTGCATGCATTGTGTCTAGTTGGTGTGTAGTTGTGGCATCATGCATAGTGATTAGGATAATGATTGAGATGATGTATATAGTGTGTGATGATTATGATTATACATGTATTGTGCTAATATGGTTGATCTTGCAGATGAGATATCCTCCCTGAACTACACTGAGGTATGTTGGTTTGTTTATGATTTGGTTTAGCTAACATGATATACCTTGTAGGAAGAGAATATCAAATATGACTAGCAAGATGGTAGACTATAATTCACTCGATTCTCCCTATAGATCAAATGAGAAACATGGTGATGAGTACTCCCCTCACATATCAAACACTCTCAAAAGTTTGAAGGAAGAAATGACAAATTGCAAAGAAGATAATGACTGAATCATTCAATAACAAGAGAGACTTGTTAGGGCACATGAGAAACAAGTAGAAGTCAATGTGGTGATTTTGTGTAGCTTGTCAGACTTGCAGAGGTAGGGATCACTTAGAATTAGCCATGGATTGGAGGATAGGACTAATGGAGCATATGGTAGCAGTTCACATGTTGGGCACATGTTGGATAGAGATGGTAGATTCTTCAATACACCTGATAGATGAGGCAATGGACATGGGCTTTACTCTGGTTCTAATTCAAACAAGTATCATGTCATCATCGTTATCATTCTTATAGAGGAAGTGATAGGGGATATTTCTTGGATGAGTTCAAGAAAGCAAAACCATCTAAATTTGATGGAAAAATGAAGAAGTCATATGATGCCGAAGCATGGTTGCTTGGGATGAATAAGTTCTTCAGAATGCATGATTACTCAAAGAACATGAAGGCCGTAATAGCTACATTCAGTCTTAAAGGAAAAGCATACATCTAGTGGGAAAATGTAAAAAATGTCATAGGTATTCTTGAAGAGGAGTCGACTTGGAGTGAGTTTGAGCGACTTTTCAGGAAGAAGTATCTATTGAAGAGATAATATGATGACAAGGAAAAATAATTCTATCAGATGAAGATGGAATCTATGACCGATTAGGAGTACACTGGAAGATTTTTGGAGTTATTGAGATATATGCCTTACCTCAAGGAGGAGAAGGCCAATATTCAGACATTCATCAGTGGGTTGTCGGTAGCATTCAAGGAAAGGATTGATTTTGATGAACCTATATCATTAGAGGATGTCATCATAAAGCTAAAGCATTGTTATGAGCAATCAAAGCACAAATATGAAACTAAGTAGGATTGGAAAGGTAATGAGAAGAATAAAGGAAAATGGGGTAAGAAGCGAACAAGACCTTAGGACACAGGTAACAAAGAGAATGCAACATTGCCTAACAAGTTCAATGCATCTGATAGAGGACAAAGAATTTGGTCTGAAGAGCAAAACAAGGGTGATGGTAGGAAGCCCTTGTGGTTTTGGACTCATGGATGAGAGAATCACAGAAGAGATTGTCCATAACATCAGCGTGGTAGACCACGAATCTATAGTACTCAGGAGGCACAAACATTGGGGGATGTTGGACAGAGTATTCCTCAAATTTTTGCAGCGCTGGATAACGAGCAAGAATATGACTGGGTGTCTATTATAGAGATGGATGGTAAGCTTTGTGATCAAGTTATTTCTATTTTGATTGACCCTGGATCTAATTATAGTTATGTTAATCCTGACTTGGTGGATAAGTGTGGTTTGAATAAAGAAGTGCATGCAGAATCTTGGTTAGTGCAGTTGGCTACAGGTACAAAGAAGAGAGTTTATCATTGGGTAAGAGCTTGTGCATTTGAGTTGAATGGTATGCCTACCTTAGCACATTTGAATTTACTACCATTGGGATCATATAGTATGATTTTGGGTATGGACTGCTTGTATCTTCATAGGACCAAAGTGGATTGTTATGACAAGGCCATTGAGTGCTTGGATGACAATGGGGAACAAAGAATCTTGCAGGGTAAGAAGAAGGCAACATCAGTTAGAATGGTGACAACTATGTAGGTAAAGCATAGTCACAAGAAAGGGTGTGTGTTATTCAAAATGCATATTTCTAGTGATAAAGGTAAGGAAATTGAGGATGCAGATGTCTTGAGGAGATATCTAGTTGTATAGCAGTTTTAGGATGTGTTCCCAGTCGTTGCTTCACAGGGAAGTGGACTTTTCTATTGAGTTGGTACTAGGGGCAACACCAACATCAAAGACACAATACAAGATGAGCATACTAGAGTCAATGGAATTGAAGTTAGAGTTGAAGGAAATGATTGACAAGGGATACATTAGGCCAAGTGTATCACCGTGGGGTGCACCAGTGTTGTTTGTGGAGAAGAAGGATGGAACTCTCAAGTTATGCATTGATTACAGGCAGTTGAACAAAGTGACCATCAAGAACAGGTATCCGTTTTCGAGGATTGATGACTTGTTTGATCAGATAAAGGGACCAACAATGTTCTTAAAGATTGATCTGAGATCTGGATACCATCATGTACACATTAAATAAGAGGACATCTAAAAGACCTCTTTCTAGACCAGGTATGGGCATTATGAGTCCGTTGTAATTCAATTTGGTTTGAGTAATGCTCCAACTACTTTTATGTGCTTGATGAATAGTGTATTGCATCCTTATTTGGACAAGTTTGTTATTGTATTCATTGATGATATATTGGTATATTTTAAGAATGAGGAAGAACATGTTAAACATTTAGCAGCAGTATTGAGATTGTTGAGAGTGCATCAGTTGTATGCTAAGCTCAATAAATTCAATTTATTTTAGACTAAGGTACATTACTTGGGACATGTGGTTTACAACGAAGTTATAACAATGGATCTATGGAAGATAAAAGCTATCATGGAATGGGCAACTCTTAAGAATGTGGATGAGGTAAGGTCCTTTATGGGGTTAGCAGGTTATTCTAGGAGGTTCATCAAGAAATTCTCATAGATTGCTTATCTTACTACATTGTTGTAAGGGAAAGGTAAGAAATTTGAATGGATAGAGGAATGTGCAACCAATTTTAACAGTTGTTGACAAATGCTCCAATTATAAAGATTGCAGATCCAGAAAAAGAATTTGTGGTATGTACAGATGCTTGCAAGAGAGGACTTGGTGAAATCCTTATGTAGGAAGGGCAGGTGGTATGCTATGAATCAAGGAAACTAAATGAGCACGAGCATAATTATCTGACACGTGATCTTGAGTTGGCAGCGATCATCCATGCATTCAAGATGTGGAGACACTATCTTCTTGGCAGGAGGTTTGTATTGATGAGCGACCACAATGGATTGAGGTATCTATTTCACCAATCGAACCTAAATGCTAGATAAGGTAGATGGTTGGCCACGATCAGTGAGTTTTATTTTGAGATTAGGTACATTAAAGGTAAAGAGAACAAGGTTGCAGATGCTCTTAGTAGGAGAGTACATGTAAATCACATAGCAACTATGAGTTCATACAAGACAGATATACAGGATTGTATCTTGCAGGCAGGACAATAGGATGACATGTATAGGGAGCTTATACACATGTTGCAAAGGGTACAAGTGATCAGTATGTGGACTATCATCTCACAGCATAGGGTTTGCTCAGATTTAGGGACATGATATATGTACCGGATAATAGTGAGCTCAATAAGCTTATCTCGAGTAAATTTCATGCTAATCCATATTTAGGTCACCCAGGATATCAGAAGACATTGAAAATGGTGAAGAAGTTATATTATTGGTCAAATTTGAAGAAGGAAGTGGCAAAGTTTGTGGCTAGATGCTTGGGTTGTTAACAAGTAAAGGTAGAATATAAGGATCCAAGTGGATTACTACAGTCAATTCTGATTCCAGAGTGGACATGGGAGGTGATTTCCATGGATTTCATTACAGGGTTACCGAGGACATCTAAACAACATGATTATATTATGGTTGTGGTTGACAAGTTGAATAAGGTAGCACACTTCATTCTAGCGAAGTCTACTTATTCATCTAATGATGTAGCACATGCTTTCATCTGAGATTTAGTGAGGTTGCATGGTGTTCCAAGGAATATTGTGTCAAACAAGGATGTTAAGTTCACTTATAGGTTATTGAAAGAGTTTTTTGCAAGTTTGGGCACAAAGTTGGCCTTCAATACAACTTGTCATCCATAGACAGATGGACATACAGAGAGGTTCAACATGATTTTGGAGGACATGTTGATGATGTATGTTATGCATCAACAATGAAAGTGGGAAGAGTATATTCCACAGGTTGAGTTTGCTTACAATAATGGATATAAGAATTCATTGAGGATGAGTCCATTTGAAACACTTTGGGTAGAGTTGTAATACTCCCATTAGTTGGAGTGATCCAGTTAACAAGGTGTTGATAGGACCAGACATGTTGGCAGAGATGAAATAGGAAATGAAGGTAATAAAGAAGAATTTGAAGGCAACACAAGAGATCAACTTCTTCTTATTGGAGAATAATTCATGGCTTCCATCCTTCTTATCAAAGTCATTCATATATCATTCTTATCACATCAACTTTACTTACGATCATCTTCATCATCTTGAAGATGATGTACCTTCACAACTTAGATAGCAAGTACAACCAAAACTATAGAAGCATGAAGTTATCCATATCAAAATTTTATAATAACATGAGTATTAGACTTTACAAATATAATGAACAAGAGACTATATTTCAACTTCTTTCCCTAAATCACATCAACGACTCTAAATATTAAACTCATATAGGGTTTCAATATTCAGTTTTTTTTCATATAGCAAACCCTAGAAACAATTCAAACAAGTAATGTGTCTAACAACTATCAGAATTCATATGTTAGACTCCTCACTAGGATTTCATACAAGAGCTTCAACAATCAAAACCGATCACAACTTAATCAACAACATAAATAACTTCTACTAGGGTTTGATTTACACCTTAGATTTCTCATTTACACAATCTCAACAAACTATATAGATTCATAGATTCCAGATTGTCATATCACACATACTAGATAATTTAACTACTAGTATGGTTTAGTTGCAAAACTCTAGATTTCCCAAAATATGTCATCCTATAAGATCAAACTCAAACAAGGGTTTATATTAAACCCTAAGACTTATGACCAACAATAATTAGGTCATCACACATATCTAGGAATTCATCATCATGCATAGGCACATCATATCTTAGGCAATATTAATATAATAGACATATACCGACCTGGACCAGGCTAGCGATTCAACCAATAGACACATATACACTTAGGTTTCATTCCTAGGATCTTATCTTAAAGACATAACAAGGGTTTTGCTTCCAGACGTAACCAAACCATGGACTCCGTTAAAAACTATATTTCACATAAATTATTGGAAGGTATAAAAAACGAATTTTTAATTTATCCAGGTTGAACGCCTTTACTTATTTAATGGTTTGCTCACTAGTTGCATCATACCATGCTCATCCTTGCACCTTTAAATTATAATATCCTGAATTTTCTCACGATATGTCGACAAAAAGACAATTTTGAGATTGTGCTACTTTTGAGAGTAATTAGCAGCTAATTTCAACTAACTTATATTATTCATCTCTATACACAAAACATGAACTCATTTAGTCATGATTGGTTGGGTACATGAAATAAATTCTGCAGCTTATTCTTGAAGAGATAATATCTAGCCTTGAGTTGTTGTAGACATTTATTTAAAATAAGTTATTTTTATAGTATGTGAATCCAACATTCTGAAAAATTCTAATAAAACTTTCATAGATTCCAAATTAATATATATATATATATATATATATATATATATATATATATATATATATATATTATGATGTGGTTCACGGACACTGGGTGGCCGTTACATCCATGGGAAAATCTGGACAGATCAACCCCGAGGGGAATCTTTTAAAGCTCGTCGATGAGACTAGCAGAGCCTAACCTCAAGGGCATCGAGGAGAATTGACACTATGACCTCCCGATTGGCAAGGCACTTAACAATGGGGACTCGATGTTACACAGTAATTTGTCACTGTCCTCATCTCAGTCCTTCTGTTGTGTCATGTGTCAAATAAACATGTTCATATCTTCCCACTGATGTAAGAAGATTAAGCAAATTCTCTCTGCTGCTGCAAATTGACCCTCATTCCCTAAGTTTCTGCCTCGTCACAAGTAAAACCTTAATATACGCGACGTTCCCATGTCCATAACGGTCTCATTGCGACTCTGTCACAAGTGTACATCTATTTCCCACAACGGTCGGATTTCTAGACCCGGCGCGAGGTTATGAGTTGTGTCTTGCGACGATGAGTTTGCGTGCATCGTCTCTTCACGATATTGTTGCGAAGAATTATTTTACGACCTGCGACGATCCAGATTAGGCGAATTCGTTTCAACAGTCGGCCTTCTGGATGTCTTCGAACCTGGTTGTTGGCATAGTTTGGGTCGCCCTTCCCCTTCTGGTATGGTAGTTCCGTCATTTGTGCTAACTTCCTTGAGGATGAGCTCCTCCTTCCACATTACATGGAGACTCCTTCTCCTATTAAAGCACTCACGTTTGCTATGATCTGCTAGTTCCTTTGGTTGGGTAGTGCTGCTAGTGCTTTTGAGTTTGATAGGTAGCTGGTGTGGGTGTGACAAGTGTGGGATTGTTGATAGCTTGTGGAAGGTTGTGGAGTGCCCTTAACTTTGTGTTAAAGCTTATGAGTGAGAGAGAGAGACATTGTATGTTGGGAGATTCATCCTTGAAGAGTGAATGCTTGAGAAACATGTTGGCTGGACCCTCTAAGAAGGCTTGTGACATCAAGACTTGGTTGTAAGCTTGCTCTCAATTCATTATTAATACAATCAATGATGTTTTCCTATGTCTTGCATGTAATTTACTTGATAGCTCATGACTTCTTGACTTTATGAGTAAATAGATCATTGTTGTTTCTCGGTTACGTGCTTTGTTGCTTTTCCTTTGTATTGTTTCAGGTTAATCACTCATTAAGGAGAAGGAAGCGAAAGCTGGAGCAATGCAATGGAACTTCATCGACCACTGGTTTGAGGTAGGCCTCCAACGATGACTGTTGAAGGAAATCAATTGTTGATCTGTCTTTGCTATGACTAGACCCACTCTAGGGCTAGAGGGGTTGCCTCTGTCCGTAGAGGGAACACTTTCCTGCATCACACTCGACCAGTTGAGCTAACCCTTGGGGCTATATATATATAACTCCAATTTTACTATTGATTTTATTTGTTTTAAGTGAATTCTTTACCAGAATGGTAAGCGGGAGAAACAAATGTGAAATAACACAACGCTGGCGTTTATTTGTTTGAATGAAACAACGGATTGCAATGTACGAAATTCAAAAACCTGTGGATAGGAATGGCTTAGGACCCACGACCTCAGCCCACTGAATTCGATATAAGGCTGCAAAGTCTCTCAACTCTGGCAGATACATTTCGAAATTTTGCTCCACTATTTTGTCTGTGGCTCCTTTTCTCCGACCCGAAAAAATGGAATCCAACACTGATGCTGCTCAAATGAAGATCGATGAGGATAGTTGGGTTATTCAAATTAAGGAATCTCTCGACGCTCTACAAGAAGAAGAGGAGGAGAATGTGAAGGGGTTCTGTGTCTCGGTGTTTAATGTGCCAAAAGAGTTATTGGCAGACAAGCCAGAAGCCTACATTCCTCAAATGGTTTCCATCGGTCCCTCTCACCACTGGAGATCTGAGCTCCATGATATGGACCACTACAAATTGGCAACTGCTTGCAGATTTCAGAAAAAAATGAAGGGTCTAGCAAAGTTTCAGTCGGTCATTGTGGAGGAATTTAAAAAATATGATTGGCATGTCCGGAGCTGCTACCACAAGTTCATCGACTATAAGGAAGAGACCTTGGCATGGATCATGGCTCTCGATGTCGTTTTCCTTCTTGAGTATTTGCAGTTTTATGTTAGAAATGTCAACCAAAGCTTCCACTCTAATTTCAAATTGTTGGGACGTGTCATAGATCTGATTGGCACCATTGCCTTCTACAAATTTGTTCTTAGAGATTTGATGATGCTTGAAAATCAGATATCACTTTTCCTAATGAAAAAGATTTTGGAGTTGGAGTTGGGTTCCCAAGCCAAAGCAAAAGAGAGGTTCTCCAACTTGTTGTGTCTAATGGTCCAAGAACTATCGCCTTTCAGTTTCAAGTTGCCAGAGAGTGGAAATCTCCGTATCAACGAAAGGCGGCACATGTTGGAGGTGTTGTACTACTGTATTGTGCCTTGTTCCGACAATCAAATTCCAATTCGATTTGATGAAGGAAAGGATGCTCCTTATCTAGAAGACATGTCAGTCATTACTCCAACTCTAATTGAGGAAAAAGATGATTCGCCTGATCTAGCTGACAGTTCAACTGTTAAAAAAGTCTTCAGTATGCTCTGGCAAACTCTCTCTTCTATGAACGTTGGCGTCGCTCGATTTCTCACGATGTTACTTCGGCGAGCGCTGAACTCGAAGCCTTCGCAATTTGTGATGAAGTTGCCCTTTCTTCTTGAAAAAGAAAAAGATGCAGTCAGAACCGGGGAAGAATTTCATGTTAAGATCATACAACCCTCTCCACACAAACTGAATATTCCTTCCATGGTTGATTTACATTTCATGGGAGTGAAATTCTCTCTTACTGATGGTGATCTTAGCACAATACAATTTGACGAGAAAACGACCACTCTTTACCTCCCTAGAGTAAAGTTAGACAGTAACATAGAGGTAATCCTGAGAAATCTTGTCACATTCGAAGCTTTTGTTGCGCTTGGTGCCTTGAGTTGTTGTAGACAGACGCTATGGTAACAAACTTACTATAATAGCCTATGATGATCCGTCGGTGGGAATATTTTTAATCATCTAAAACATCAAATCAACAGTGCAAGACAGTAAACCGTGGCACATAAGGGAGTTCATTTAAGAGAGAAATGCCTTACGACATAAATATATATTATATGTTGGAAATAGTAAGGGGGGGGGGGGGGGGGGGGGGGGGTGAATCAGTATTTCTTTTCAATTGTTATTTTAGCAGTTAAAACATTTATATTCAGAACACAAGATTAACAACAAGAATAAATGCTCTTATTAATATAATCTTTGCAATAAAATAGATACAATGTATATGTGGTTCCAATTTGTTGCCAAGCACCAACTTGGACTTTTGTGAGGCTCCAATCTCTAGAGCACCAACTCTATTTTGTCAAGGCACCAACCTTGGACTTAGGAGCACCAACTCCTAGGACACCAATCCTTCCAGTTTTGAAGCACCAACATCAAGGGCTCCAACCCTTTGCTATTAAGGCACCAACCTTGGATATAGGAGCACCAACTCCAAGGACACCAATCCTTCTAACTTCTGAGGCACCAAACCCAAGGGCTCCAACCCTCTACTGTCAAGGCATGTTTGATAGTAATGTTCGGCTCCCAAAACTCTTATTTACTGAATTCTGTCTATTTACAGCTTCACTATAGTCTCCATGCTACAACATCAATGGCAACCAGTCTTCATATGAAGAAGTCTTTACAACTCTTCATACTGTCCACACAGAGTCTGAAAAAGTTATCTCGTGATGATATCAAATAGCCATCATGATCTCTGATAATGTCTCCACACAACTTTAGTGAGTCTATTGTTAGCTACACCAAGCTCTACACAAGAACCAACTCTCTGTTTCAAGCCTTATTCTCACTGTCATGGTGAATGCTTCCAGCGTGACTATTAGGCACTGTTCTTGCTATTGCAATCTCTTACTTCCCATAAATACATTCACATATGCTTCAATACTGGTGCTGGTTACTGATTAACCCTACACTAGTTTGAGCTTTTCAAAGGTGAATCTAATTAACAGAGTTGCTCGTCCTTTGGCTTCCTCCTGTCCTGCTGGACCTTCAGCTTCCTCCTGTCCTATTGGATCTTCGGCTTCCTCTTATCTTGTTGTACCTATTGCTTCTTTCTTTCTTCCAGTTCACCAACTTTAACCACCTTTTTTCTCCGTTATATAAGCCTGATATGCTGACCTTTGGCTTGAGCTTTGGCTTCCTCAACGCTCTCTCGATTATTTGGCGTCTCGGTCCATGGCTTCCTCTGTCTATTCAAGTGTTCCAATACTCACAGGACATGTAAATTCAGAAGAGAGGCTGAATTACAAAGAAATGTTGCATATTAAAAAATATCAGAGAGGTCCTTTTTTCCTTAATATTTATACAATAGACTCAGTGCTTATTTACAAAGGATTTCATTGGAGAGGTTGTACCAATAGAGAGGTCCCACATGCCACATCACTATCCAATCACAATTGTAACTTTCTGAAGGTCTTTTATAAGTCATGCTTATACCATTTCCGATGGTCGATTGCTCCTACTGGATGCAATATTATATACAACTCTATTGCAATCAGAGGTTTGCACATAACATGGCCAATTCCCCTTCTTCCAACAGAGCATAAATGATTATGTTATTAACCAGTTGTTAATAACTCCACCGGGTCCATCGCCTTATCACAATCAACAGTTTATATTGTTACACTCCTTCAAGACTTGGGATTGAACCGGATGCGATATTATATTAAATAGAAGTTAATACAACCGTCGGGTCAATGTATATATATAGATAGAAATCGAAATCGGTGGTTCGAGGATGAAAACCCTATATAACTTGTGTTATGAGAGTTTCGATAGTCAGATGCGATATAACTATATGGTAGTTTATAATGGTGCAGCGGGTCTGCATATATATCGCATCTATATATTATATACTCTTCTGCTCTTTGCTATAACCTGTTCGGGTCCGTATATTATCGCAATCGACACTTTCAATGTGGCAAGGCTTTACAAGAGTATTGCGATATGGCGGATGCGATGTAACTTTAAAGTGTATTACAAGGGAATCTTCAGGCCTGTGTATTATATTGCATCTATATATATATATATATATATATATATATATATATATATATATATATAGATATATATATATATATATACTCCTCCACTCTTAATTTTGGTTAATGCGGACTTAACCCATAACCCTTTATCCCCTTTAATTCTATCATAACCCTCATATAATGGGAATATACACAAGCACACGAGAACTTGCATTTTTCTCTTTTCCATAGCCTTGGCACGTTTATCAATGCTTACCTTTATCAGGCTCATTCTCCACCGTAGATTAACTCGCGCTAGATCCAACAGCTATTAGATATTTCAGGTGGAAAAAAAGCACAGAGAATTCCTGCCTGATAAAGCGGGTGTCTCTCTACACCCTCGTGCTATGTGTTGCTCAATTAATGGAATCGGGTGCTCTCCTCTAAATACCACTTATCGCCTAGCGTCCGCCCAAAAACCACTGCCACTGTTACAAATCCGCTTTTTGGACATAACCACGTGCATTCACTTTGACTTTAACCCGATATTATATGCTTTAACCCGACATATGTGGTTATATACTTTAACCCGATATATACTCCTCTGCCCTTTTCTGGTCTGATATGACTTCGCAATGGCTTCCGATGCACTGCTCCAATATCTCTTCTATGATATTCCTCCAATATCGCATGATATAGCTCCTCTGTTAACTACTCTTTTGTTGGCTTCTCATCCTGATGTGTGTTCCTCTTTGTTCCTTATAATGAACAATATGGCTCCTCTATTAACTACTCTTCTGCTAGCTTCTCCTCCTGATGCGTGTTCCTCTTCTGATGGCTTCCCTAATGAATTTTCTCCTTGGCTTCTTGCTCTTGTTTCTTCATGGATCTACTCTGCTTCTCCTTGGCTTCTTGCTCCTGTTTCTTCATGGATCTACTCTGCTTCTCCTTGGCTTCATATCATCATTTAGTATCCTAGAATATTTCCATATTGACATACTCATGTTGCTTCATGGATCTGCTCTACTTGGCTTTAAATTGTTGTTTACTGTCCAGAATATTTCCATATTGACATCAATGACAACTTAGGTTAAGAATCTCCCCCTTTGTTATTGATGGCAATATTCTTCTTCTGCCCCCCTTTGACATCAATGGCAAAGGAGTGCACAAGGACTCCCCGCGTCAAACTGCTACTCTTCTTCATGAATAGTATATCTTCATGGGTCTGTTACTCCCCCTGTCATAGTGCTCTTCTTTTTACTAAAGATAGAAGGATTGTTGCAACTAGCACATTATCCCCTCTTCATGTCTCAGAACTACTTTATAATGGCTTCAACAATGCTTAGAGATTCTTCATTTCAATGCTTCTAAATAGATTGCAAATAGCCACACACCAAATGTTCAAGTCCAAGCTTATGCTTCAATCCATATTTTGTTGTCTTCCACAGTCAAAATTAAGGGGCCTTCATAGTCTGATCAAGAGAAAAAAATTGCCACTGAAATTGCTATCTTTCTTCAGGTCCAAGTTTCTTTGTATCTTTATGCTTCTTCTTAAGTTACTGAGCTATATTCCACTGCACAACATTCTCCTTTCTATAGTCTTTTTGATGAGCCATCTTTTCCTTGTGTTCTTGTAAAAGTTTATGCAAGTTATATCCAATAGCTGATTTTTATATCCAATCTGTGACTGTCTTTTAAATTATTTTCACTGATTGACATCTTTTTGCAATGCTTTAGTTTTGTTAGATGTTGCCAACTGCTCTTGCTTCATACTTCATTCCCAGATGTATCTGTTTGTTTGAAGGTTTCCTTTATTTGTGTCCATAATTTACCTGTTCTCACATTCAATCCCTGAGTCGAGACATAAATTTTTGTAGTAGCATCAACATAGTTATATGCCCTATTTCGCTAGTATTAGATGACCTTCTCTGTTGCTCCAATTTCTACTTAGTGATCAAGTGGAAAAACATCTTCAACAACAGTGTAAAGAATTGTTACAAGATCATATTCTTCAATGGAGTACTCCTGAGAAATTATCTTTATCAAAGAATGATTGTTAATATAGCTCAACAAGGATTTCATAAGGACCCTTTCACTAATAGCTTCTACAATAATGATCAAGAATCACAGGCTCCCCCTAATTGTATGCATCATCTCTTTTGGTAGAGTCTTCCCATCAAATGCTCACATTGTCGAAGATCAGGTCAACAACATGTGTTGTTGGCTGGAGAGTTCAAGGGACTTTCAGATTGTATTTGCTTCCTTCTCCATACTTCTGTAACTTTCTTCTTTTGCATGGTTCTAGCTTGTGTAAGAGCCCAAGTTAATTTACAATCACGTGCCATATGACCAATGTTATGACACTTGAACCATTCTATATTGATCATGAATAAGAATTCATGATTTCTTCCTGCAAAATTGTTCCTTAGTGATTGTTGGGGACCATAATATCTATCTTTATGATATGGTTGGGGACCATCACATCTATCTTTATGATATGCTTTACAATCTTTTGCCATGTGACCAAAGTTTGTACAAGAATAACAATAACCAAAAAATAAACTTTGGTACCGGGAGATGGAGATTTCCTTGATGTACTTCTGAAGTATTTCTGTCTTGAGATCCTTTGATGATAACCATTGCTTCTAGCATCCTTGACATTATCTACATTTCTTCTTGTAGAAGTATTTCTTCTATTGTTGCCTTGATTTTTCTCCTTGCCTTTGTTGGAACTGGGAGCATCACCATTTCTTTCTGGCTTCTTCACATCCCTTTTGTTTGAAGCATTATCATTCTTGTTTGAGGATTCACCTGCATACCCGAGACCTGATTTATAAAATGGACATCTTTGATGGCTGAGGATGTCATCCAAGGCTTGAGAGCTCTTCAAGGTTTTGTTCATCCCTTCAACCTTTTTCCTGAGGAAGACAATCTCTTCTTTCAATCTTTCACACTCATTATTCTTCTTAGCGAGTTGTCTCTTAGTTTCTTCCTTGATATGAGCATCTTAATTTGCTTCTATTTTAAGGGAGATGATATCTGAGTTCATTTTGAAGATTTCTTCATTTTCCTTTGCTAGACTGCTCTCCATTTCTTCCTTGATCCTTGTAGCTTTACATGTTTCGGCCTTGAGAAGTTTGATGTTATATTTTAATTTGAAAATTTCTTCATCCTTTGCTTTTAGTTGACATATCATGGTGTTTCTCTCCTTTTCTGCTTCATTAACTTGTTCTTCTATGATTTCCAATGCCTCCCTTGTCTTCCAGCTCCTTGTGCTAACTTTGTTGCTTCTTGTAGTTGAGATTTGAGAGAGGAGACCTCTACCTTGTACTGACCAATCTCTTCTTCAAGTTTGTTCAAGCTATTGTGTCTTTGTTCAAGTTGACTTGATAAGGTATCGTCCCGTTTCTTTGCTTTATCCAATTGATTTGTCATGGATATGACTTCTTCATGATGCTTTCTTTTGCTTTGATGAAATTCCTTCTTAAGCTTCATAAGCCCTTCATCCCTTTCTTGTATTTGAAGCTGGACAAGGTCAACTTTCTTCCTTGTTTGGTCTTGGTCACTAGCTAGTGCTTTCTTCTTAAGTTCCTTGTTTTCCTTTTTCAAATTGATAATCTCTTCCATGGTAGCTGTAAGTTAAGCAAGGAGATCTTCTACAAAATATTTTTCATTCTCTTCATCTTCTAGGTCTTCTTTAGCCTCGATATCATCATTCTCATTTTCAGCTTCTATGATGGGTTCTGGATTTCCTTCTTGATTTCCATCATCTTCTCGACTGATGGTCATGGTCAATGCTCCTTTTGAGTAAGGTCATGAAGTTTGTCCCATATACCTTTTGCTAACGAACATTTTCCTAAATTGTTCTTTATAGAATAAGGTAGCCCATTCAACATTGCCTTCATTTCTTTTTAATTGTACTCCTTGGATTCTCCATCCATCATGCTATCAACAATTACTGATTTCCAGATTTCAATGCCTTGAGGATGTAAGAAATTCCTCATTCTTGCTTCCCATATATTAAAGTTCCCATTGAACCATGAAGCCTTCTCAAATTGATTGTCTTCAATTTCAGTGGTAGAGGGAGACACATCCTTAGGAGGATTGGAGACTTTCTTCCTTGACTTCGCCATTTGTGTTCTAAAGATCAACCTTCAAGTTGTTAGGCTTTGAAAGAAGGTACTGACTCTGATACCAATTGTTGGTAATACTGGGGGGGGTGAATCAGTGTTTCTTTTCAATTTTTATTTTACCAGTTAAAACATTTATATTCAGAACACAAGATGAACAACAAGAATAAATGCTTTTATTAATATAATCTTTGCAATAAAATAGATACAATGTATATGTGGTTCCAATCTGTTGCCAAGCACCAACTTGGACTTTTGTGAGGCTCCAACCTCCATAGCACCAACTTTGCTTTGTCAAGGCACCAACCTTGGACTTAGGAGCACCAACTCCCTGGACACCAATCCTTCCAGTTCTGAGGCACCAACCTCAAGGGCTCCAACCCTCTACTGTCAAGGCACCAACCTTGGATATAGGAGCACCAACTCCAAGGAAACCAATCCTTCCAACTTCTGAGGCACCAACCCCAAGGGCTCCAACCCTCTACTGTCAAGGCATGTTTGATAGTAATGTTCTACTCCCAAAACTCTTCTTTACTGAATTCTATCTGTTTACAGCTTCACTGTAGTCTCCATGCTATAGCATCAATGGCAACCAGTCTTCATATGAAGAAGTCTTTACAACTCTTCATACTGTCCACACAAAGTCTACAAAAGTTATCTCATGATGATATCAAATAACCATCATGTTCTCTGATAATGTCTCCACACAGCTTTAGTGAGTCTACTATTAGCTGCACTAAGCTCTGCACAAGAACCAACTCTCTGTTTCAAGCCTTTGTTCTCACTGTCATGGTGAATGCTTCCAGTGTGACTACTGGGCACTGTTCTTGCTATTGCAATCTCTTACTTCCCATAAATGCATTCACATATGCTTCAATTCTAGTGTTGGTTATGGATTAACCTAGCATTTGTCTAAGATTTTCAAAGGTAAATATAATCAACAAAGTTGCTCGTCCTCCTGTCCTACTGGACCTTCGTCTTCCTCCTGTCCTGCTGGACCTACTGCTTCTTTCTTTCTTCCAGTTCGCCAACTTTAACCATCTTTTTTCTCCATTATATAAGCCTGATATGTTGACCTTTGGCTTCCTCCTTGCTCGCTTGAGCTTCAGCTTCCTCAACACTTGCTCAATTCTTCGCCTTCCTCAACGCTCGCTTGATTCTTCAGCTTCTCGATCCATGGCTTCCTCTGTCTATTCGAGTGTTCCAATACTCACAGGACACATAAATTCAGAAGAGAGGCCGAATTAGAAAGAAATTTTACATATTAAACAATATCAAAGAGGCCCTTTTTTCCTTAATATTTATGCAATGGACTTAGTCCTTATTTACGGAGGATTTCATTGGAGGTTGTACCAACAAAGAAGTCCCACATGCCATGTCACTATCCAATCGCAATCGCAACTTTCTGAAGGTCTTTTATAAGTCGTGCCTATACCATCGCCAATGGCTGATTGTTCCTACTGGATGCAGTCCTTATTTATGAAGGATTTCATTGGAGAGGTTGTACCAATAGAGAGGTCCCACATGCCACGTCACTATCCAATCACAATTGTAACTTTCTGAAGGTCTTTTATAAGTCGTGCCTATACCATCACCGATGGTTGATTGCTCCTACTAGATGCAATATTATATACGACTCTATCGCAATCGGAGGTTTCCACATAACATGGCCAATTCCCCTTCTGCCAATAGAGCGGATGTGATTATATTATTAACCAATTGTTAATAACTCTGTCGAGTCCATCGCCTTATCGCAATCGGTAGTTTATATCGTTACACTCCTTCAAGACTTGCGATTGAACCGGATGTGATATTATATTAAACAAAAGTTAGTACACCCGTCAGGTCCGTGTATATATATATATATATATATATATATATATAGCAATCGCAATCAATGGTTCAGGGGTGACAGCCCTATATAACTTGCGCTATGAGAGTTCCGATAAGTGGATGCAATATAACTATAGGGAAGTTTATAATGGTGCAGCGGGTCCGCATATATATCGCATCTATATATTATATACTCTTCTACTCTTTGCTATAACCTGTTCGGGTCCGTGTATTATTGCAATTGACACTTTCAATGTGGCAGGGCTTTACAAGAGTCTTGAGATATGGCGGATGCGATGTAAATTTTCCAACTTGATCGAGCTTTGGTTGTCACATTTGATCATTTTAGCCTTCTTTTTATTCTTCTCCAATATCTTGAAGAACTCGCCTCAACAAAAAAACTTAACAAATTGCCGCACATAAAGCTTTATACAATGCCTCTGTAGATGACAAAGATACATTGGGTTGTTTCTTGCTGCTCCATGAAACAATCTCAAATCTGATACTGAATGCATAACCTTTATTAGATCTTCTATCATCTGGATTGCCAACGCAATCTAAATCTGAGTAACCTATCAGCTCAACATCAAATGAATCAGTGTACATAAGACCAAAATCAATTGTTCCTTTAAGATACACGAGGATTCCTTTTGTTGCTTTCTAATGGCTTTCTAGAGGTCTCGTCATAAATGGACTTAACACACTAACAGAGTATGCTATGTCAGGTATGGTTATAGTAAGATAATTCAAACTTCTCACCAGTTGCCTATACAATGTACCATACACCTCCTTTGATCCATCTTTGAAATGTAGTTTCATATTTTGTTGCATTGGAATAAAAGCAACTTTGCGCTGATCCATATTAAACCTTTTAAGCACTTCTCTGACATACTTACTCTGAGTAACAAAAGTCTGGCCAAAATCTCTCCACACTTCAAGACCTAGATAGTAATGTAACTCACCAAGAACTTTCATCTCAAATACTTGTGACATATGCTCCTTAATTCCATCAACTAGTTTGAATGAATTTCATGTAATAGTTAGGTCATCAACATACAAAGAAACTACATGTGCCTTTGCATCAAACTTGGTATACAGATTTAGATCACTTTGACTCCTCATAAAACCCTGTTGAAGAGAGAAGGAATCTATCTTCTCATACCATGACCTAGGTGCCTCTTTCTGATCCACACAAGGCTTTCTTTAAACTGCAAAGTAAATGTTCTTGCCCCTTTTTCACAAACCCTTCAGGTTGTGTCAAATACACCTCCTCCTTTAAATCACAATTCAGTTACATCTAGTTGGTGCAAGTTCCAATGGTACTTTGTAGCTAATGCGATTAACATTCTAATAGTATTCAATTTAGCTACAGGTGCAATTGTTTCTGGATAACCAATACCCTGCTTTTGTGAGTATCGTTTTGCCACCAATCTGGCTTTATATTTATCCATACTACCATATGTTTTAAACTTGGATCTGTACAGCCATTTACATCCTATGGGCTCTTTTACTTTAGGCAGTTCAGTCAATTCCCAGGTTTTGTTTTTAATTATATATATATATATATTCTTCCTTCATTTGTTTTCTCCAATCTTCACGTTCATTAGCTTCATTAAAACTCATGGTTTCTATGATATTCAAAACACTAGTCATGAGGGTATAGTCCTTATACATTTCAGGTAGGCGAATCTACCGTGCAAATCTCCTTCTCACTTCATTGCTTTCACCTTTGTTCTCCGAAAGTACTTCTCCACTTCTGATTGGGCTCTAACTAATGGGGATGTCCATATCAGTGAATTTTTCCCCAAGATTTTACTGCTCACCGTTTTCTTCTTTTGCTTCTACTTATTTTCTTCAACTTCAGGAAGAATGTGCCATCTTTCATAGCTTTTATCCTTGTTGTTTTCATCTGCCTTCTCATGGAAAATTACATCTCTACTTGCAAATACTTTATGAATAGAGGGATCAAACATTTTATAAGCTTTAAATTCTGAACAATATCTAAAAAAATGCAATTAATGGCTTTGGCATCAAACTTCTTTCTATTCTCCTTCAGAATATGTGTAAAGTCTTTAATTTAAACACCCTTAAATGATGAATTGTTGGTTTAAAACCATAAAATCCTTTGAATGGGGTCAGAGATCAAGATACCTTATTGGACTTCTATTCTTTAAATAAATGGTAGTACTAATGGATTATGTCCAAAATAAATTTGAGAGGTTCTTACCCTTGTTCATACTCCATGCACACTCCACTAATGTTCTTTTTTTCCTTTCTATAACATTGTTCTGTTGTGAAGTGTAGGGTACTATGAACTGTTGCACTATTCCATGACCCTTGCAATACTTGACGAAGTTCCCCAATATGTGTTCTCCCCCTTAATCTGAATGCAAAATCTTTATGAAATTCCCTGTTTTCTTCTCTGTCGTGTTTTTTAATTCTTTGAAATACTCAAAAACATCGCTTTTTTCCCGAGGAAGTACAACCTAGTGTACCTTGTGCAATCATCAGTGAACAACAAAAAATAATAGGCACCTCCTTGGGATCTGGTCTGCATGGGTCCACAAACACCAGAATGCACAAGTTCTAATACATCTCTTCTTCTCCTATCATAATTATAGGAGGGATTCATCTCTGTGAATTTTTCCTAATGCACAACCTTCACAAGCAGCATATTCATTCTTTAACATAGGGAGTCCTTCAACCATAATTTGTTTATGTAGCGACAATAAATAATGATAATTGATGTGACCATACCTCTAATACCAAATACTTTATTTTCACATAGTTTTAGAAGTCAGTGATTGATGACTTTTGCTGGTGACATCAAGCTTGTATATGCCTCTGACTCCTGAAGCAACAAGTTTACAGTGATCCAACAAATCTTTCACTATGCAATGTGTTTTGAATAATTCAACCTTCAAATTATGATCTGTAATTGTAGACATAGATATAAAAAATTTCTTGATCCGAGGCACATACCTAACATTATGAATGTGCCTCACATTGCCATTTGGAAATGTTACAGGACTATCCCCACATCCCTTGATTTGATTTGGACAATCATCTCCAAGATAGATATTATCACCATTGCATACCTCCTTGAATTTCTCATACCAACTCCTATTACATGTCATATGAATCGAAGCTCCATAGTATATAAACCATGTATAGGCATCATCCATTTTAGTAGGCAATGCGACATTTGACACAAACAACACAAGATTTTTGAGATCAAAATTGAGGGCTTGTCTTGCAAAATTGTCTTAACTGTCTTCTATGTTTATGCCTATATTCATCACTTTTCTTCTTATAATAGTCTATGGAAATATGCCCACTTCTACCACAGTAAAAACATTTTATTCCTGAATCATTTATGATAGATGACATACCTTGATTTGATTTCGGAAATGGCCTTTTCTGAGATGAGCTTCCATCTTTGTTTGCTCCTTGTTTCCCTTGAAGAATTTCTTCTTTGCCACAAGTGCCAAATCTGGATTCTGAGGCTTCATATTCTTGCACCTCTCTTCTTCCTGTAGCAGTATACTTGTTGTTGAGCGCTAAAACTACCTCTCTTCTACATACTTTCCTAGACATTTTTCCCACACCAGTGCCTCATAAGCTATCAAAGATCATTACATATTGATTCTAGGAGTGCATTTAAGTGGTTTTCTAACTATATTTTTGTGTTTTTTATTTGATTTAGATTTTGTTCATCAGCTGCGGAATGCAGCCACTTTCCGCAGTTGACTCGCGATTCCGCAGTTATTTTTATTGATCTATAGGTTACAGGTGTCGGCAAGTAAAACGAGGCATGTGGGCAGCTCAGGAATGATCTGGACATGGACAAGGTCCTATCTATTTAGTCAAATTGGTAAAGAAAAGCCTTGGTCAAAGGACGGTCAAACAAGGAGTCCTACAACAAATAGGTCTCTGTTTTCAGCACGTGAAAGGTCGGAGACCGTTCCTAGATTCGTGGATCCCTCTTGACAGCTGCAGGCCGTCTCCATGATGCAAATCCAACATCCACCTTTTGTAGATTGAATGATCATGGCAACCAAGACACTGAGCTCACGGGTTCTGTCTTTTTACGTGTCCTCTGCTGAATATTTCTCACAGAAAAACAGTTATGCAATTTCCTCTATAAATAACACGTTTGCAAGCACAAATAGTTAGTCTTGTTGTTAGTCTTTATGTTGTTGCTGTAGCATTAGCCCTGCTATTGTAAAAAGAAGACATCTCCTCTGTTTTGCAATATAAAACTCTGTTTTTTTATGACTGTGTAAGCGTGATTTTGGGTTAACAGCATATTAACCAAGGCCGTGCAGAGGGCCCCTGCTGGCTGAGGTTTTGTTTTTCATTTCTGTAAATTTTTCATGCATTGTTTTCTTATTTCCATTGTATATATTTCATAGTTTTTTTAAATGTATGTGTTTCATAATTCATTTATGGTGTTAATCTTTCATTCTTGTACATGATTTTCCAGCATTTCATACTTTTACTAACACTGATCAGCATGTTTCAGGATAGGTTATGCTCGAGTTTTTCATATAATTTTTGCATCAAATAGTGACATGAGATTTGCCTCTCTTTTGAACTTTGTTTTTAAGCTTTTCAATTTCAGTTATGCTTTGATTTCAGTCTTATTTATTTGTTGTTGTTAGCTAGTTTAGATATCAAATTCTTCATGTTATTTGATGTTATCTTTGGAGCCATGGCTTAACCCCGAAAAGCTACTTGGCGAGCTATCGGATTATAAGTGAAGTGATTTTATTTACTTTCATTAATCTGTAAGTAGGTAGTTTAGATATCAAGTTCTTCATGTTATTTGACGTTATCTCTGGTGCCATGGCTTAACCCCGAAAAGCTACTTGGCGAGCTATCGGATTATAAGTGAAGTGATTTGATTTCACTTTCATTAATCTGCAAGTAGGTAATTTAGATATCAATTCTTCATGTTATTTGACGTTACCTCTGGTGCCATGGCTTAACCCCGAAAAGCTACATGGTGAGCTATCAGATTATAGGTGAAGTAAATTGATCTTGCTTTCATTAGTATGCAATTTTTGGTTTGTTTGAGTGCAACAGTTTAGATTTTATTTCTGTAATTAGATGGGCAACAGAGACAGTGATTTCATGATCAATATTTCATCTTTTGTTTGATTTAAGTAGCTACACATTTACATTCCCGTTCAAGTACTAATTTTATCACTAGCATGTTTTGAGATCTTTTTGAAGTGCTAAGTTCTGGAAGTTATCATAAGAGACATAAACCTTGTCTTAAACATACATCCATACTTTCCCTCTAAAAGTATTCTTAAAACTTAGGAATAGTATTTCCATTTGCTTCAAGAGACAAACAAAAACAAAACCCCAAAAACAAAATAAAATTGAAAATAATAAAAAGTAAGAAAGAGGTTGTCTTGCACATATAGTGTGCCACACTTCATCAGTTTACGACTCCTTGATTGATAATTAATGTAGCAATTTAGGACATACTAAATTAACTAAACATTTTGACACTTTGGTCGGGGAAGTGTAACTAGGTAGCCGATCTCTTACATAACAAAAAAAAAAAGGGGGGGAAATTGATAACTTATTGAAGTATGCTCTCCTCTTGCACCTAGTGTGATCTGGAGGATTAGAAAAGAGAGTTATTAGTTCAATAATTTCTTGAGTATGCTCTCTTCTTGCACCTAGTGTGATCTGGAAGATAAAAAAGAGAATTATTAGCCCGACTAAAAAATCATTAAAAAAATATAAAAAAATGACATGCATAGAACAAGAGATTCTAGGGGAAGGTTTATAGCTAGGGCCAAAAGTTCAATTTTCACAACTCCAGCTACTTCAAGGCATAGACAAGATACACCTCCATCCCAGACTCATACTCCCAGCCTTAGGATTCCTGGAATTCAAGGGGCAACAACTGAATTAGAAGATTCTCCCACACTATCTACTAAATTTGATCTAGGAGAAGAACCTTTCTTCACTTCTATAGGGGAACATATTGCAGTTGAAGAAGTAGAATCACCTGGAGAAGAAGGAAAGGAAGAGACTCTCTCTCATCAACCATTAATAGAAGAACCAAAAGACCCTGAGGAAACTATCATGGCAGAAGAAGTACTAGATGGGGAATATTCTCTATTTGGAGGAGGGGGTAGAGGTAGAGGTAGAGGAAATAATGGAGGTGGTAGTAGAGGAAACAATGGAGGAGGTAGAGGTAATAATGGGGGAAATATCGAAGGAGATAACTCATTTGGATTCCCTATAGCCGATGAGGAAACATATACAACAATGAAAAACATTTCACCATCTCTCCTCCCAAACTTTTATGGGTTGCGAAATGAGGATCCTGAAACATTTCTATTTGAGTTTGAAGTCTTGTGCCGAACCTATGACTATATGGAAGACTCTCAAAAACTCAAATTGTTTCCTTCAACATTAAAAGGGGCTGCTTTGAAATGGTTCATGGGATTAGTCACTCAATCTTTTAGAACTTGGAATGAAATGAAGCAAACATTTTTGGATAGATATCTGGATTATTGTATGCCCACTAATCATAAGGATGAGGTATTCAAAATGATGCAAAAAGAAGATGAGAATTTGGAGGATTTACTTGAAAGATTTCAATACAACTTAAAGAGAGAAAAAATGAGTAATTTAGACGAGGAAACCTTGAAAGCCCTTCTATTGAAAGCCATTAGAGATGAATGGATAGATATTTTAAACATGATGGGGAAGGGAGACATTTCTCAACTTCCATTGCATGACATAGCAGAACTATGTGTCCATCTCTCAAGGGGAAAATCTAAAACTGGAAAAGGGCCCAGAGATCCTTCTCTTATTAGAGCAAACAAATCTGCAACTGGATCAGTAAGTAGGGCAGAGATTGGCAATATGCTTAATGAGTTCAAAACTGATATTCTAGAGAGCCTTAGTGAACAACTAGACACCCTTAAAATTCAAAACAAGCAGAAAGCAGAAGTTGATGCCTTAGCCATCTTTTGCCCAAAATGTAGAAAGAAACATGCTCTAAGGGAATGCCCCTTGGATGCAAAAGTTGTAGAAACATGTATAATTTTCTTAGAAAGTCATGAGACCAAGGATTGTCCTTCAATTTCTGGGCTCAAAGTTGTCTTTTAGGAAGATCCAAATTCAGTAGAATCCCTTTGTTTTGTTTCAAGAAGACCTTGGCAAGGGCAACAAAATCAAGGATTTAACAATCCTATGAATTTTCAGCTCCCACCAAATTGGAATTCTTGGCAACAACCTTGGCCCCAACCTCAAAATCCGTATCAATCATGGGCACAAGGGGTACAAAATCCTTATGGGAGATTTGCTCAATTTTATCAATATCCTCCATCTTTTCAAAGTCAACAAAAGAATCCACAACTTCCAAATCAAAACCCACAACTTTCATTGCCATTCCCACAACAACAACCTCCTCAACAAAATCAAAATTCTCAACTTTTGCTTCCATTTCAACAAAAGCCAAATCAACTACCAGCCCAGCCATTACCAAATCCCAACAACAAAAATCCTCAGAATGCTTACATGGTAGAAGGACAACAATTTCCTACCTATATGATTGTTCCTCTTAATGATGTTCAACTCAGATCTGGTAGAATTTTAGAAAAGGAAAAACCTTCTATAGATGTTCAAGAGAAAGATGCCTCTGAGGAGGATTCTCTTAAAGTCAATAAAGGTTCTGAGGAAGCATCCCTTCAAAACCCAATCATTCAAAAAGAAAAACAAAAAGAGTCAACCCCCACAACTCCTATAGTTGAGCAACTTGCATCTTTATCCACACCTCCTTTCCCTGAAAGATTACAAATTGACAAAGGGGTGGAAAAACAAATCTTGTTGCCTGACTATGATTTCCTAGATGAATTAAAGAATGTCTTTATCAAGATTCCCTTGCTACAAGCCATTAGAGAGATTCCTATTCTAGCCAAAGCAATAAAGGAGTTTAGTTTTAAAAGACCAGGTAGGAAACCAAGAGATACGAAAAGAATCCACTTGGTAGGAAAAATTGCAGATATCATGATGGGAAAGATTACCATGCAGAAATATGTAGATCCAGGTAGTCCAATTGTTAAGACACACATAAATTGGATAGAAATTCCAAATACTTTGATTGACTTAGGGGTTGCTATAAACATTATGAGTAGACAGACTATGGAACGGCTTAAACTTCCTAATCTTCTTTTTACACCCACCTTACTGCAACTTGCAGATAGATCAATAATCAAAGTAGATGGTGTATTAGAAGATATTTCAGTCTCCTTAGATCCTTGGGAATATCCAGTAGATTTCATGATTTTGACTCCCAAGAGTAATCTAGGAGGGCACCCACTCAGCTTAGGAAGACCTTGGCTAGCCATAGCTGATGCTTTCATTAGTTGTAGATCTGGGGATATGTATATTTCTGATGGTAGTTCAACAAAGAAATTCAATTTGTATCATCCACCAAAAGCAATTACAAAAGTAGGAGACAATGAATGGGTCTATGATGAAGATATTATGCAACCTGTCTTTACTATCTCTGAAGTTAGTGAAGATAGTCAAGTTTTGAACACATTAGAAAATTTTGAAAAATCTTCAGAAAATGACCATACACAATTTCAGTTAGATTCTGATATTGAATATTTTTCATCAAGGCAATGTCTCTTTACTCTATGGAAGAGTTTGATAGTTCTACAGTTGAAATTTTTCCACGTAAAACATTGAATATCAACAAAAATTTGGAAAAATTACATCACGAAGAGCTAACCAGAATCTTGCAAAAACATTCTGCTGCATTTGCATGGGAGTATACTGATATGAAAGGTATTGACCCTAAGACTTTCATCCATCATATCTATATCGAGGAAAACAGTAGACCAATCAGACAACCTCAGAGAAGGATGAATCCAAATCTTAGGGAGATTGTGAAAGAAGAGCTCCAAAAACTACTCAATGTAAACTTCATTTACCCAATTTCAGATAGCCGATGGGTTTCTCCCTTGGTTATAGTACCCAAAAAGAATGGTAAATGGAGGGTGTGCATTGATTACAGGGAATTGAATAAAGCAACTTTGAAGGATCACTTTCCTTTTCCCTTTATCGATCAAGTATTAGATACATTAGCAGGCAAAAAGTACTTTTCATTTCTGGATGGTTTTAGTGGTTATAATCAAATTCAGGTAGCACCTGAAGATCAGGATAAGACCACATTTACCTGTCCATGGGGAACTTTTGCTTATTGAGTGCTTCCTTTTGGATTATGTAATGCACCCGCAACATTCCAAAGAGCAGTACTAGGAATTTTTTCTGATCTAATCCATGATTGTGTAGAGGTATATATGGATGATTTTACAGTTTATGGTAATTCATTTGAAGAGACATTAGAAAATTTGGAAAAATTCCTTATAAGATGTAAAGAAACAAACCTTTCATTAAGCCATGAAAAATGCTTTATGATGTTTACTGAAGGTATTGTTTTCGGACATCATATTTCAGGGGATGGGATTAAAGTTGATAAATCAAAAGTTGAAGTCATCTCCAAGTTACCTATTCCAAATTGTCAAAAAGATGTTAGAAGGTTTCTGGGATTTACTGGATACTATAGAAGGTTTATAGAAAACTTCACCAAAATAGCATCTCCACTCTTTAAATTTCTTACAAAAGATTGTGAATTCAAATGGAGTCCTGATTGCCAATTAGCATTTGAAACTTTGAAAACAAGAATATCTGAAGCGCCTATTTTGAGAGGACCAAATTGGAAACTTCCTTTCCATATTTCTACAGATGCTTCAAATACAGCTCTAGGGGCTATGTTGGGACAAAAAGATTTAGTTCCTTATGCCATTTACTATACCAGTAAAAATTTAACTCCCACTGAGTTGAATTATACTGTGACTGAAAAAGAGTTCTTAGCTGTTGTTCATGCAATCAATAAGTTCAGACATTATATAACAGACTATGAAACTTTTATTCATACTGATCATTCTTGCAGTTAGATATCTAATGAACAAACCCGTTAATAATGGCAGAGTTACAAGGTGGCTCCTACTTTTACAGGAATTCAATATTACTGTGTTAGATAGACCAAGGAAACAAAACACAGTAGCTGATTTCTTGTCTAGGATTCAGAATAATAAAGAAGATTCTCCTGTAGAGGACAAGTTTTCTGATGAATATTTATTTGCAGTAACTACCAAGACTCCTTGGTATGCAGATATAGCTAGCTATTTGGTTACAGGGAAACTACCTCCACATTTATTTCCTAGTGAAAGAAGAAGGATTATTTAGAAGAGTTCAAAGTATTCATGGATTTCTAACGAATTGTTTAAAATAGGGCCAGATCTTGTGATCAAAAGATGTGTCAGGGAAGATGAAATGCCTGATATTCTCAAAGCATGTCATGATGAACCGTGCGGTGGACACTTTGCTGACAAAAGGACAACCTATAAAATCCTTTCTTTAGGATATTATTGGTCGTCCCTCTTCAAAGATGCAAAACAATATGTCAAAAAGTGTGATAGCTGCCAAAGAGTATGGAAACCTACCCTCTCAAATGAGATGCCATTACAACCACAGGTACTCATCGAACCATTTGAAAAATGGGCTTTAGACTTTATTGGACCTATTAATCCACCATCTAAACAGAAAAAGTATATATTAGTATGTACTGATTATGTCACTAAATGGGTAGAAGCCAAAGCATTATTTTCTGCTACTGAGCATTCAGTTGTTAGTTTTCTTTATGAGGATATTTTTACTCGCTTTGGTGTTCCAAGAGAAATTGTGACAGATCAGGGAGGACAATTCACATCCAGACTGGTGGAGAAGCTGATGGAAGAGTACAAGGTCAAGCACAGAAAATCTACTCTTTACCATTCGCAAGAAAATGACCAAGTAGAGTCCACAAACAAAGTAATTGAAGGCATCATTACTAAGACTGTTCATCTACACAGAACAGATTGGGCAGAAAGGCTTCTTGAAGCCTTATGGGCCTACAGAACCACATGGAGGAACACAACAGGACATTCTCCCTATGAACTTGTTTATGGGAAAGCAGTTCTGCTCCCCATTGAGTTCCAAGTTAAGACCTTCAAGATGGCAGTTCAATTAGGGATGGATCTATCAGAAGCCCAAAAGCATAGAATGGAGCAGTTGAATGAACTAGATGAGATTAGATAAGAAGCAATCCTAAGAACTAATCTAGTTCAATATCAAAGAGCTAAGTGGCATGACAAATACATCAAGGAGAAAAAGTTTCAAGAAGGAGATTGGGCATTGCTATTTGATTCCAAATTTAAAGATTTCAAAGGTAAATTTCAAACTCATTGGCTTGGGCCATATGAGATTGACAAAGTTTTTAGCAATGGAAGGGTAAGAATCAAAACAACTGGTGAGTATCAAACTCCTCTCATTGTGAATAGTGACAGATTGAAGATCTATCATAAGCCACTCCCAAAGGAGGAATTTGTCAAAATATTTCAAGATAATTTTGCAATAAGGCTGGTGAAGAACAATCCTTCTTCTCCACCATCCTAGTCTTTGTTCTTTTCATTACGAAAAAAAAAAAAAAAAAATTGTATAAGCCTGAAAACCAATCACTAATTGGCATCCTTATACAGAAAATACAGGGCGAAAATAAGAAACTTCTGATGCCCTATATTTTCCAAAAAAAATCCCTCTCATTTCATTCATAATTGTTCCATTTCATGTCATTTCACTTCACTTCATTTCATTCCATTTCGCCATCACATTTCGCCAATAAAAGTCCTTTCATGTCCAGTTTTCATATATCATTCATTCAGTCATCATTCATTTCCATCCATCTCCATTCACTTCACCAAGTCATATGCTCATTGTGTTAGTTTCCGTAGCCAAATTCTGATTCTGCAGCTGAATACTGATTCCGCAGCTGATTGTTGATTCCGCAGCTAATACTCTATTACTCTGCAGTGACAGTCAGATGTTAGCCAAATAATGATGAAAACCAGATGCAGGTATGGAAGAGGAAGATATTTTGAAGATGTTAGCACCTAAAGCACCAACAAGAAGCAACCAATCAAAGGTTAGCGAACAGAAGTGGTAAGATTCTAAGGTATGAGAAAAATTAATTTCAAATAGCATTTTAAAACATATAATCTGTATAGTTGTGAAACCACCGTCTCCATCATGTGTAATGATTCGAATTGATAGCTTCCATAACTCCTCCATGACCTTTGCATAATTCCACCACAAACTCCGCATCAATTTCCAACGGCCTCATGATCTGCTTCCGAATCTAACTCGTACTTAATTGTACGTCTACATTCCACCTGTTGAACCGGTTAATTATGAAGACGTAATCCTATTTGACCATGGCTCTCCTCTGCCGCACAACTCCGCAGTCATTTATGAATTCGCTAACGTCCACTCCGCAGCCTTTTAATTCAAAATTCTGCCAAGACTCACTCTATTTCCATACTCTCACATTGAGTTTACGATTGGCAGTACTGGTCTGTTTATACAAGCCTCCGCTCCATGAACTCATTTTCATTACATACTCTGTATTCTTTCCGTTTGGTAACTATTGATCCTCCTCCATCTTCCACTCACACAACCATTCTACCTCTGTCAATCCATCACTTACAATCCATCACTTACAGTGGTATTTTCAAAGTAGGTGGAAGGAATGGGCCTTCTGGTAAGAACAGAACCGGACGGGCCTAAATTCATGGAGGGTTATCCACAGTTAAAAAGCGCATTAGGGAAAGCACGGTGGCTGCAATTTATCCAGAAATTCAGAGGTCACAATAAAGAATTCACGAAGACATTTGCAAGGTCTTTTAACGGCATGGAAGTTGAGGTTGGAGATCTCAAATTTTCAGTCACAGAGGCATCCATTGCAACAACAACGAAGCTCCCACAGGAGGGAGAACGGTGGTTCAAAAACAAAGACTTTGATGAGAGGGCCTGGAGGATTATTTTGAGTAACCCAGGTATGGATATAACCGTTTTCAAACGTGGAATCCTTGTTTCTGCTCTAGAGGAAAAGTGGACTAATTTATTATTGATAATTCAGAAGTTTATTACGTGTGAAGAAAGGTTTGGGTCCATGTACATTTACCACATCAGGTTATTAATGAATTTTCTGGAAAATCAAACCATCAATTTGCCTTATTTCCTGTTAGTAGCCTGAAAAAGATGTCCACAAATGTACAAAAGAATCTAGATGACGTAGAGCCTCACCTTTACGATCACGGCCTTGTCAAAATTCTGATTGAAAAACAATTGAAGGAAAGAAAGGACACATGGGAATAGTTCCTGATTAGAAACTTCTTTTAGGACCCACCTGAAACACCTGAAGGTAGCTCAGCAAGGAAAAGTAGGAGAAGAAAAACAAGTGTAAACATTCAGGATACTCCTACTAGCATAGCTAAAGAAACTAGTAAGGAAGAAAAGTTGTCTGAAACTTTGACTGAGGTTAGGAAGCAAGTGAAACTAAAGGGGAAAAGAAATGTTGAAGATGTCTATCAAACCCCAGAACCTTCCTCAGAAGAGGATCAGATACTTTCTGAAAGACTAATCCACCTTAAAGAACAATCAGCTAAAGCAAAGGAAAAAGGGAAAGAAAAATAGAGTGTGGAAAAAGGAGACACCAGCTCACAGAATCTAAGAAGGACTTATGAGGGGAAACACCAAAACAGTCACCAACAATCCCTCTTGACCATAGCCCACGACATTCTCCTTTTTCTCAACCAGATTTTGAGATTAGTCCAAGAAAGGCTACACCTAAAATAGATCCAACTCAGCAAGAAATGTATGATTTTATTGAATCATTGGAGAAAACTGCAACAGACCAAGGCACTTCATCTACTCAGCCTAATACAACCCAAGAAGTTTTGATCCAATCACTAAAACAAGAATTTTTTGAACTAGAAGTACTGAATAGACACATCAAAAGGGAAAATGAAACATTGAAAGAACAGAGCAGGTTGGATAAAATTATCCATGACAACACTATGTTGCATCTTGGATTGTGGCACAAGAAAAATAGGAAATTGAAGAAAAAGAACAGGAGGTTGAGCAGAGCCCTTATCAACCTCAAATACAAGTGCCTAATGATGAATCCCAGGATGACAGTGACACCAAGGAAGAAGAAAAGAAGGCTAGATGTATTAGCAGAGGTCTCAGAACAAATGAACTGAAGGGAGGATGGTCGCAGTTTTGGTTGCATGAGGACATGCAACACCTTCACAGTGGGGGTATGTTGAGCCCTAAAACTACCTCTTTTCTACATACTTTCCTAGACCTTTTTTCCACACCAGTGCCTCACAAGCTATCAAATATCATTACATATTGATTCTAGGAGTGCATTTAAGTGGTTTTATAACTATATTTTTGTATTTTCTATTTGATTTAGATTTTGTTCATCAACTGTGGAATACAGCCACTTTCCGCAGCTGACTCGCGATTCCGCAACTATTTTTATTGTTCTATAGGTTACAGGGGTCGGCAAGTAAAACAAGGCATGCGGGCAACTCAGGAATGATCTGGACATGGACAAGGTCCTATCTGTTCAGTCGAATTCATAAAGAAAAGCCTTGGTCAAAGGATGGTCAAACAATGAACCCTACAACAAACAGGTCTTTGTTTTCAGCATGTGAAAGGTCCGAGACTGTTCTTAGATTCGTGGATCCCTCTTGACAGCTGCAGGCCGTCTCCATGATGCAAATCCAACATCCACCTTTTGTAGATTGAATGATCATGGCAACCAAGACATTGAGCTCACAGGTTTTATCTTTTTATGTGTCCTCTACTGAATATTTCTCACAGAAAAATAGTTATGCAATTTCCTCTATAAATAACGCGTTTGCAAATGCAAATAGTTAGTCTTGTTGTTAGTCTTTATGCTGTTGTTGTAGCGTTAGCCCTGCCATTGTAACAAGAAGACATCTCCTCTATTTTGCAATATAAAACTTTGTTTTTTTATGACTGTGTGAGCGTGATTTTGGGTTGACAGTGTATTAACCAAGGCCGTGCAAAGGGCCCCTGCTGGCTGAGGTTTTGTTTTTCATTTCTGTAAAGTTTTCATGCATAGTTTTCTTATTTCCATTGTATATATTTCATAGTTTGTTTAACTGTATGTGTTTCATAATTCATTTAAGGTGTTAATCTTTCATTCTTGTACATGATTTTCCAGCATTGCATACTTTTACTAACATAGTGTGTTTCAGGATAGGTTATGCTCGAGCTTTTTCATATAATTTTTGCATAAAATAGTGACATAAGATTTGCCTCTCTGTTGAACTTTGTTTTTAAGCTTTTCAATTTCAGTTATGCTTTGATTTTAGTCTTATTTATTTGTTGTTGTTAGCTAGTTTAGATATCAAATTCTTCATGTTATTTGACGTTATCTCCGGAGCCATGGCTTAACCCCGAAATGCTACTTGGCGAGCTATCAGATTATAAGTGAAGTTATTTGATTTTACTTTCATTAATCTGTAAGTAGGTAGTTTAAATATCAAGTTCTTCATGTTATTTGACGTTATCTCTGATGCCATGGCTTAACCCTGAAAAGCTACTTAGCGAGCTATCAAATTATAAGTGAAGTGATTTGATTTTGCTTTCATTAATCTTCAAGTAGGTAATTTAGATATCAATTCTTCATGTTATTTGACGTTACCTCCGGTGCCATGGCTTAAACCCGAAAAGCTACTTGGTGAGCTATCGCATTATACGTGAAGTAAATTCACCTTGCTTTCATTAGTCTGTAATTTTTGGTTTGTTTGAGTGCAATAGTTTAGATTTTATTTCTGTAATTAGATGGGCAGCAGAGACAGTGATTTCATGATCATTATTTCATCTTTTGTTTGATTTAAGTAGCTACACATTTATATTCCTATTCAAGTACTAATTTTATCACTAGCATGTTTTGAGATCTTTTTGAAGTGCTAAGTTCTGGAAGTTATCATAAGAGACATAAACCTTGTCTTAAATCTACATCCATACTTGCCCTCTAAAATTATTCTTAAAACTTAGGAATAGGATTTCCATTTGCATTAGGATACAAACAAAGACAAAACCCCAAAAACAAAATAAAATTGAAAATAATAAAAAGTAAGAAAGAGGTTGTCTTGCACATATAGTGTGCCACACTTCATCAGTTTACGACTCCCGGATTAATAATTAATGTAGCAATTTATGACATACTAAATTGACTAAACACTTGTGAATTCCTCAAAATTTTATGCTTTCTCCCTTGCTGCAATACCTGTAATAAACATATGATAGTCCTCTGACATTCCATTTAAAGTGATTGTCACAAGATCAGTAGCGGGTATTGGTTCTCCTATATCTCCCAACTTATCTTTCAAATATTTAATTTTGGAAATAAAGGCACTAACAGATTCATTCTCTTCCATTTTAATATACATGAGCTTACTCTTGAAAAACAAGACTCAATTTGTATTCTTAGTTTCATATAGCTCCTTCAATGCATTCCAAGTCGCATTAGAGGTCTGACAATCACGAATATAAGGAATTACATTATCTTTAACATACATCTTTAATAATACTTTTGATTTACTCTCCCACTTCTTCGAGTCTGTTAGGCCCCTATACTACTAGTGTAACCCCTTATTGTTATTAGTACAACCCATTATTATATTGATGTACCCATGTAGTGCCCATATTATTACTATTGTGCCCCATAGAAGCCCACTATTGTTATTATTGTGCCCTTACATTATTATTGTTATGTCGGCTCTGATTATGTTATGACCCCTTAGACTCCTATATATGGAAAGGAGGTCTTTTCATTTGTATCATCCAAGAATTGTTCATTTATGTAATGTAAAGGAGGTTTCCCCCTCGAAGAGGCTGAATTCTAAGGCGTTGATCTATCTTTTCTATCTTTTCTTGAGATGGTTTCATAACATTTGGTATCAGAGCTTTGGATTCTAGGGTTTCGCTGCTCCAAACAGGTCATAGTGGCATTTTCGCTATAACATTTTTTCTGTGACGTATCAGAAGTCGCAAAAAAAACCCATTTGAGAAGAAATCGCGCTAAAGAAGCATTGTTTTGTGCTATTTCTATTATCCAACCAGATTGGATAAACGAAGCAAGGGATAAATGGAAGAAGGACAAAGAAGTATGGCCACTTATTCAAAAGTTGCAAAAGATTCCAATGCAAAACAATATTGCCAGAAATTGAAGAGGAAGGAAAAATCATATTAGAACCTGGAGTAGTCACAGAAACAAGAACCCGACAGCTACGAAATTGATCAATTTCATAATATCTCATCAAGTGGAAGAACTTACCCGCTGAAGATTCCACATGGGAGGACAAGAATTTTATACAGAAGCATCAAGAACTACTCAAGCGTTGAGGACAATGCTTTTTAAGGAGAGGGGCATGTTAGGCCCCTATACTACTAGTGTAACCCCTTATTGTTATTAGTACAACCCATTATTATATTGATGTACCCATGTAGTGCCCATATTGTTACTATTGTGCCCCATAGAAGCCCACTATTGTTATTATTGTGCCCTTACATTATTATTGTTATGTCGGCTCTGATTATGTTATGACCCTTAGACTCCTATATATGGAAAGGAGGTCTTTTCATTTGTATCATCCAAGAATTGTTCATTTATGTAATGTAAAGGAGGTTGCCCCCTCGAAGAGGTTGAATTCTAAGGCGTTGATCTATCTTTTCTATCTTTTCTTGAGCTGGTTTCATAACAGAGTCCTGAATTGATGCATTTGTCGAGCCTGCAACAGGTTTTGCTTCTTCTCCCTTTGTGATGGTCCAAGCATGATAACCTTCCAACAATGTTTGCAGCTTGAAATTCCAATTGACGTAGTTTGTGCCATCCAATTTATTAGCTTCGTTTAGGTATGTCTCTTCCAAGGGATTCATCATTGCCAAATATCTCTTAAGAGCACCTCCAATAACTTCAAATAGGGTTCAATTAACCACTCAAATAGGTTGCTCTCCCTCTTTTTAAAAAAACAATTTTTTTTACATATATATGGGCGCTTCTAAAAAAATATGGATATGAATATGAGCGCATTATTATTCATATGGGTGCATTAATAAAAAAATATTAATATAAATATGGGCTCCACTCATGATTTTGAAAGAAATACCCTTTAAAATAAGTCACACCCTCCTATTATGTAAAATCCTTTAAAAAGCGACTCACGTCCTCCCTTTGACACACACTTTTTACTAACTCCAACAAACATTTCGATGGAGAAGTGGAGCGATGCAACCCAAAATTTTCAAGTTTCGTAACTTTGCCCACATCAAGCATGATCTCTCTGTGGTCGAGAGTGTTGATCCGAACAAAAAAAATGAGAACAATCTGCCCTCCTTTACCGGATGTCTCGTCACAAATACCAATGGCTTGGTTCGTGGACCTTGCCCAGATCACCAGGAGGACATTACTGCAACAACAAATCTGTATTGTTTACTCCTCTACAATGATAGATCTCAACAATGGATCTCACACGTCTACTCGGCTGGGCCTGTTCCACAGAAACAACAACATTGTTCTCATATGCAGACAAAAATGAGGATGTATTACATATATTATAATCTTAGGCGCTCTACCATCTTGAGATACATCTGTGCTCCGGGAATCCTGACCGCACCACAAAACAAACAAAGCCACATGCATGATCTTAACATATCTCCTTCAAATGACGCTCAAACTGCTCCATGGGCAGATCTACTCAGCCCATGCCATAGCTGCGGCTTTCAATTACACTGTTTTCTCTTTCAGCGCCAAGAGAATGGAGGCTCTTTTCCAGAACTTTGTTGGACACGTCGATCAACGACCAAGTTTCTAAGGCTCAACACTACAACAGTGCACACTTCTCCTTACAGATGTACACTAACGACTACTTACAACCATAGTTACCAAATTCGAATTCTATTCGATACGAAGTTACCGAATTCGAATTCGATTGGATACTGAAAAAATTCGACCCTATAAAATTTAATATCGAAATACATCTTACAAATACTTAATATTTTTTTTTTAATATTGGATTTATCTTTTTTTTTTCTATTTTTTTACAAGTCTTATCCATTGTAAACTGAATTTTGCTATTTTATAATTTTTTGTAATATAGAAGTTACTGTTTTTCTATTTTTTTATAAAAGTTATCGATTTGGAAGCTTACCATTTTATATCTTTTATAATAATGAATTTTTCCATTTTATAATTTTTTGTAATATAGAAGTTATTGTTTTTCTATTTTTTTTTGTATAAAAATTGTGGATTTGGAAGCTTACCATTTTATATGTTTTATAATTTTTTATAATATTGATTTATCTTTTTTTTATAAGAATTATTCATTTAACAGGATATAGAAATTAGATTTTTTCTTTTATAAAAGAGGTACCAATTTGCAACCAATTCATTTTTTCATAATTCTTGTTAAAATAGAAGTTGTATTTCTTTTAGTTGCAATTATATAGAAATTACTAACTCATCTGGCAATATGGATAAGAGCTATTTATATTATTTAATGTCAATGATAATATTGATTTATTCTTAATTAAATTAATTATTTAATAAAAAATTTAGATTTTTGTATTAGCAATTTATTTTCTATTATACCATATTATGTGGTAGAATAATTTGTAAATAATGTATAATAAAATATTAAAATCAAATTAAAATTAAAATAATCAAATTTCTAATAATATTTAATATTTTATAGAGAAATTTAATAAAAATCATTTTTTTATAATATAAGAATTATTAATTTTTATTTTTATTTTTATGTTTATAAAAAATATTGTTTATTTTTTTCCAATTTTCTGATTAATCCTCACATAAAAAAATACCTGAAAAGCTAAAAAAAATATCACTAAAGCTTAAAAAAAATAAAAAAATAGCTGCATTATTTTTATAAAATTTCAATTCTCAACTTTCCCTGTGTTATTTTATAAAAGGTAATTGAAAAGCTTGATTTATTCTTTTGTGATTTTATTTAGCAGTGATTTTTCTTTTGTGATTTTATTTAGCAGTGATTTGTCAGTGTTCCTATCAATGGTTACACAGAGCCTACACAGCCACACTCTTCGTCAAGTCAGCGAGAGCAGCACAGTGGACACTCTTCGTCAAGTCAGTGGAAGCAGCACAGTGGACGCCGGAAATAAACTGATAGAAAGCTTTGACCAAAATCTTTCACGACTGACCTGTACCGAATTGGACAATGACGAATTATTCGTCGTACCGAACCGAATCAGCAAATTTCCGAATTCTTTTTGCCGGTACGGCCGAACTTGGTAACTATGCTTACAACTGCTCTGTGGTTCCACGCTAGCTCCGATTCTGGAACTATTGACGTTATGTAAATTCTTGCAGCATTGATTATGTCGAAAATCAAACAATATTATTCCTCACCAAGCTCAGCTTCACACAAAGATCCAAACAAAAAATCTCCTTCTTTAACGTTCAACCAATGAATTCGACAACTCCGCTAGTAGGCTCCAACGCCCAACGTCCATGCAACAACTTCAACAATTTCCTCATTCTTTAACGTTCAACCAATGAATTCGACAACTCCGCTAGTAGGCTCCAACGCCCAACGTCCATGCAACAACTTCAACAATTTTCTCAGTGACACACACGACCCCAACAACAATACTAGCACGCAAGCTTAGCACAAACCTCACGACCCTCAACCTCAGTAACCTCGCTCTAATAGCAACTAAAATTTGGGAAGACGAAATCAGATTGAATGAACTTTGCAGTCCTCGGGTGAGGAGCTCCTCAGGCTTCCACAATGTCGGATTTTTCATTGAATTAACAAATTAAACAATACATGTCTTATATAGATACATTTAGTTAGGGAGATGAAACAACCTCCTATAAAATAGGATTTAATTCCTAATTACAACAAAAATCCAAACAACCTTACTATTCATTTCTCCATTATTTTCAAGTGTTTAGGAAAAATATTCAATTTATTTATAATTAACCATATATAAATAATATATGTTACTATTTATTTATTTGTCATTATATTAAAATATGGTTAAATAAATTTGCTTCAAAATTTTATCTTTCCTAAGGCTCAAGTGGAACAAATACAATAAGATTTAAGTACAAGGAAAGAAAACTTTAGTCTTTCTTTTGATCTTCGAAGCAAGTGGAGGTGTAAGAGACTGTACCCATAACTCAGAGGCCAACTTGTAGCATCTCTATGATTTCACACTCTGGCTAGTATCCATCAACATTTCAAAAGAAATTGTAGAATTTAAATCAATAAATTAGAGATAATCGTGTTGACTGTGAGGTAGTTGGTGGGTAATTTCAACGAAATATCTTTGCAAGGGAAGAGTTTGTGCATGCTCCGATTTGTTATGTCAGGCTTTTGTATTGTCTGTAGGCAACGAAAATTGATCGTAACAATGTATTGCATAAATGATCTGTAAGGCAAAATGGAAATCTTTTGAACTCCACGGTGAGACCCAACACTAGGGCAGTGTGGTTAGACATTCAAGGAAATAGTGATGCCACCGATAATTTCAGCGATGCCAATGTCATTACCAAAGGAGATTTCGTAATGGTCTCAGATTTTAATTGGCTGAAGGCGGACGAAAATTACGCCTTGGGATTGGTTGGGATGAACAATGTTTGCCAAGCCAACCCCATAGAGGGAACACCTTTTGTAAAATTTATGAAATAAAATTAAAGGAACTCGCAAACCATAGAAAGAAATAAGAATTAAATAAATCACTAATGCAAAATTACTAACTAAAACATTGTTACATATCTGTAAATAGTCATGGTAGCATTAAATAAGAATAACTAAACATGGGTATGGGGCAGGTTGGAGCAGGATGGATCTTAATTGGCCTCCATGAAAAAATGATTTCTCAGTTTGCATGGGGTCTTGGAACCACCACTAATAATCACACTGAATACCTGGCCTTATGGAAGGGTTATTGAAATGGATGAGGAATGCTAAGTCATAAAGCTAAATGTCCTTGGGGATTTGATGCTTGTTATATGACAATTCACAATGGCTAAGAAAGCCATTTGTAATGAGTCTATGGCTACGATTTAGAGAATTATCTCTCTCGTGCCAAGCTTCGAAGAGGTGAACTTCTTTCACATTCTCAAACATCTTAACCCGAAGGCTGATACACTCACCAAAAAGGGATCCATAATGAATTAAGGATAAATTGAGAATAATCAGCGGATGGACTTTTTTCCTATTACTTAATATGCTTGGTTCAGACTCTAATTCTTTGCAACATGAAATTTTGTGGGTGTCCGAGAATACAAATCCTTTTGAGAGGGATCCTTGGGCCTCCCTTTTTTTCGGTTGACTCCCCATCATCTCTAACCTTAGAATTCAAACATCTGTCACATGTGTCTCTCGGTGAAGTACATGTGGTCATATCTCATGGCCTTCATCTTGAATATCCGTCACTTCTATTTAATAGGCATGCATCTTGGGGCTCTGCATTTTCAACAAGTTGAGGTGTCAAGTTCATTTCGACAGGGAATGAAGTTAATTCTCCTATCCTAGAGCGTCCCTAGGATGTAGCTCATCTATGTTAGAGATTTAACAATGAAAAAATGGGTCTTTTCATTGTAGGTCGACTCGTGCCAGATTATGGACTTTTTTCTATATAATTACTCCCATAGTATCTCAACCCTCCCAAAGGATTCTGATTGTTGTTCTTGGCAGTCTGGTTTATCATTCTCTAGTGTCTATCTTTGTAATTCCTTGTCGAATTTCGAGTTTTCAGCCCAATATGGCTGACAAGTTTGTCCCCCGTGGAAATGTCGAGCTTGCTAATGTGGTGGATATGATATTGGAAGCCTCTCAGGGCTTGTTGATCTCAATTCAAAAATTGGAAGACATGGTTGAGTGGCGCAAATGCTCGTTCTAGCTCTTTTTGGCAGTAAAACTGCTTCCTCACCACAGTGGAATGGAGGATGCTCTAGATGGTGTCAAGGAGTAATTACATCTTCTTACTGAAAGGTTGGCTATGCTAGAGGTCTCGACAGTAAATGATGTAGGTACGACGCCTGGAGGCGATGGTTCAAGTTCTCCTACTAGATGTAAACAAGCTTGTCGTCTTAGAGGACCCGACGAGGGCGATCGCAGTACAGGTTGAATTTTGCATGGGATCTTGGTGCACTTGATTTTTGGTGGTCGGTTCTATTACTTCTCTTTTTATAAGCATGTTTTTTTGTAAATGCAAGCTACTCCTAAGCGCTTTCTGTGGAATGTACAGAATAATGTTTTTTTGTATAATCTGGAAGCAACCCTAAAGGCTAGTAAACTCTCAATTTATTGTGAAAAATATATACTTTTTGTATCAGACATGAAATGTAAGGATTTTAGTCCCTCTCTAAACTTTTATTAATATAAATATACAAATATTTGTTTCCTTAAAAAAAAAAAACTAAATATGGGTATGGTATATATGTTCAGACTATTTGTTTACACTCTTAAAACCTAGAAATGTGTTAACTCCATTCAATTTAAGGATTTTTGATAAGCTAGGCACTAACAGATTTAAGTAATTCACGATCGTTGATTTTACCATGTAAAAAGTCATAATTCAAATATAGATGTAGAGATGGAATTTAATACATGATAAACCCGAATATCCACATATTCAACATCATGATAAATGAAAACTAATGTAGAGAGAAGTTGGTAATCCTAGATGACATATTTGAGTTAACTGAAATAAACAACTTAGAAATAATTATGTTAAATGATAATAATAAATGAAACAAAGAATTAGATGGATAAAGGAGTCTTTCAACACTATTTCATATCATCACATCTATAGAGAATTAAACACAATTGTATATATTCTCTCAAAGGATGGTATTGGTAAGGTGGAAGCCTTTTATATTTTGAGGAATTTAAGGAAAGGGTTTTATAGAAAGAGGGTATATGCAAATATTACTCGGAGTTGTCTATAATGCGACTTTTTGGAGATTCCGGTGACGGAATCCGATGGAAGAAATTCAGGTTAAATCTTGATTTGTTGCAGTTAAAATGGTTTTTTAACTGCATATTTGGATTCAGCACCCTGAAAAACCCTTGGGACGCTTTCATTGTGCAGAAACTAGCTATCAAACTTGCGATTCCAATAAATTCCTGTCGGATTTCGACCAGAAAAACCCGCCGGAAAAGCTTTCAAAAAGTCGCGTTATAGACAACTCCATATTACTCTACAATAACAATATTGGATTTTGTATTTGGGGTTGTAAGAATCTACATATATGTCCATTTTAGTGCTAATTAGAGGATATAAATATATGAGATTAGAACTTACAACGAAACAACATAGATTATATTTTGAGGATATATACTATTTGGATATGATGCAAACATTTTTATACATATGTAAAATGTTAGTTCTTTCTTCTTTGGGGAAAAAAATAATAATTTCATTTCTTTAACAATTAACATTGCATAGTACAGAGAAGTAGGATATCCCAACATTCTAAATCGGATGAATGAAAACCAATGAGAGTGATTGTGTTGTCCTTTTCAATATGAACGGAAAGAGATGTTGTAATATAAAATAAAAAATAAAATAAAGTAAAATTAATAATTAAAATAAAGTTCACTTAAAATTGTTAAGTTACTATTTACTATGTTTGGGCTCTAGGTTTTTCCAATCCATGATTTCTAGAATGGTATATATATATAGTTATATTCATTTTAATTTTAAATCTAAATCAAATTTCTCGTACAATTTTTTTTTTAAATAAAAAAAAATAAATAAATAAAAAAAAAAAAATATATATATATATATATATATATATATATGTCTTTTAAAATTAAAAGATATTTTATCCCTCTCAACTCTAGTAAATCTAAAATTATAATAAATCAAAACTAATTTTAAATAATAATTCAAATCTCTAAATTTTAAATATATAAAATTAAAAATCTCATATTAATATACAATTTTAAAATTAAACTTTATACCATGATAATAAATATGAGACTGAAGACAAGAGAATCAAAAAAATGGAGGAGCACAGGCTGGACCCAGGGCGGGCTGGGCCGAGGGCCTAGCAACCATCAGACCATTGACAGCAGGAAATGATTACTAAGCAAGGCTGTACACCGGAGGACAGCGACGTCGGCAGCTGGACAGAAGGCGGCAGAACCCAGGAGGTAAAACAGCTGGGGGAAAACAGGAGGTTTTGGAAGGTAAGAAGTTTTACTGTGGAAAACAAGGAAATAGTGTATTGAGCTGACACAGACCCAGCATCGAACCTGGAGAAGTAAGATTGATCTGAGCGTTTTCTAGCTAACCAGACCAGTAACCATGGTTAACCCTAAAGAAGTCGTAGATCTGGACCCAGCGCCGGAGGACATCTTATCGGTCTGGGGAAAGGATCCAACCGCTCAAAACCTGGAATGGTATTTTGGAGCTTTAGACAGCTGTGGCAACGACCTGTTTTCTCCGGAAGGGCAAAAGGATAGTAAGCAGCGCATACCCCAGCCAACAGTTTACTTGGAAGGGAAGGATACAACCCATCAGGGCAGCAAGGGAGTGCAGCAGACAAGAAAATTGGAAGGGATCGAGTTGCATGCAGGTTTCCAACCCCGGGTCCAAGGCCACAAAGGTAAGGGTTCCTCTATCGGGCCAGTTCTCTCAGGAGGCCTTGAGGACATAGTAAATAGTGGAACGTCTTTAGGACTAGGGTTTGCAGGGGGTTCTGGGAAGGCATTGGCAGTTACCAGGGCTTCTATTGCAAAAGGACTGGGAAGCCCCAACAGGAGTGAAGGATGGAGGGTAGCAGAACCTGACGGAATTTCAGATCTACAAAAGAATCATATAGGAATGGAGTTGGTGAACCAGGATCCATCTCAGATTTCTCTCAAGTAAGCCAATGCCTTGACCAGTGATACAGTACCAGCACCTTATGCGACAAGGTCCTCTATTCTGGGGTACGAGCAGGACCTGCAAGCGAGGGTTGAACAGAGTAAGCAAACAAGGGCGGAGGGCCAAGGGGCAAGGAAAACAAGGGAGAAAAGAAAAAAGCAGAGGACGATAAATTCACAGGAACTCGAAGGAAATCTAGTGTTGGGTATGGATGTGCAGATATAAGAGGCGCTGGAGGTGGCTGAATGCACCTTGGTAGGTCAGGCGAGGGGGTATAAATACTCAACAAATTACATCAATTCATGGGGAGAACAAAACTGGAAGTCAGATCTCATCAGAAGCTTCCAGGTTTCGGCCTTAGCCAAAGGATGGTTTATGGTGCATTTCGAGAACAAGGCAGCGGCAGATTGGGTGGTAGGAAGGAACTGGGCCTTCGGAAGCATCCCTGTTCTTTTCAAAAAATGGAGCCCAATGTTCGATGCGGTGCATGAAAAAACAGATGTTTTTCCGGTGTGGGTTAGGGCTCCGGGTCTGCCATCCTTTCTCTGGGTGGAATCGGTGTTCAAAGCAATAGGGAACAGGTTGGGCACATACTTGGAAGCGGACATGTCATTCCTGCAAACCCAGAACAAAGCAATGGCAAGGATTCTAGTCAGTTTAAACCCGCGTGGAGGTCTAGCAGAAAAAATCAATCTTCAATATAAAGAGTATGTCTTTGAACAGGTCTTGGATTACGAACATTTGCCATTTAGATGCCATAGGTGTCATGCCTATGGTCACTTGGCTAAGGAATGCCCTTTAGGGAGAAGGCGTAGGAGATATCAGAAGACGGCTGCTCAGATAGAGAAGTTAGTGAATCAAAATCAAACAAGCCAGAGGACAGAACCTTCGTTCTTCCAATCAGAAGGGGTTATGGAGGTGGATACTACGCAAGAAGGGAAAACTACGGAGGATACTAATCAAGTCAATATGGTCAGTAGGGAAGAAGCTGCAATCGTGACCGGGATTGAAGGAGCAACTCAGGAGATCTGCAAGGAAGCGGCATAATTACAAAAGCCTTCTCAAGCCGAGGACTCAAAGGGTATGTGTTTAGACTCAAGCAATACATCTTTTCCTACTTCTGAAATAAAAGATGCTCGCTTGAATTCTGAAGCACAAAATAATAAATGCATTACTGAAAATAATGAACTTATGGAACTGCATATTGAAAATCAAATGGAAAATGGTGTCGAAATCATTTCGGCTGCTATCCCCTCCCTAGATCTGAATCGTGATGATGGCCCTTATGAGGATCCTACCCCCTCAGCCGCTCCTCCTTCTTGCCACTATAATCTTAGATCCCTAGATAACAAGCCTGAGATTTTAGATTCTGTTGGCGGAATAGGTCAGTCCTCTGCTCAGTGTTTAAAAAGGAAATCTAGAGGAAGGAAATCTAATCTTTCCAAGGCCCAAGTCAAAGCAAAGCACGATGTAGCTGATGGTAAACAATTATCAATTCCCGGGGCACTTAGAGCAGTGCAGGCCCCTGATAATGGTTTAAAATGATTTTCACATCCTGGAATTGTAGGGGTTTAGCCAGTAAACCCAAAAAACTGGCGCTCAGGGAGATGATTATGAATTCAAAGTCGGATATCTTTTTACTACAGGAAACTTTGGGGAAGGGTGCAGAAGTAGAAGCTGTACTGAATTCCCTCTTACCGGGCTGGCATTTCTCAGCTATTGACTCAGAAGGACACTCAGGAGGTCTGGCGGTAGGGTTCAGGGAAGGGAAAATAAAGATCACAAATCAATGGGGCATGAAGCACACAATGGGCATTGAATTTCAGTCCCCTGAATTCGAATTCCCCTTAAGTTTGAATAATATCTATGGGAAATGTCAGGGAAGAATATCCTTCTGGACAGACCTTCGGTCAAAATCGATGGTTAAAGACAAAAATCTAATTATGGGTGGAGACCTGAATTTCTCAATTGGAAGGGCGGAGGCATGGGGCCCTACAGCCAGAGAGGATTCACTCTCTGATTTTTTTCACAATCTTTTAATCTCTAATAACTTGATAGATGCAAATCCAATCAAGATCAAGCCGACATGGAGGAACAGAAGAGTAGGAGAAGCAAGAGTTGCAAAAAGACTGGACCGCTTCCTTATAAATGAAGAGTTATCCTCCAGGGTGTCCATGTTTAGACAATGGGTCGAAGAGGGAGGACCCTCGGATCATTTTCCAATCTCTCTAGAAGTAACCAGGCCTCCACATAAGCCAGCAGCTCCTTTCAAGTTCAATGCTACATGGCTGCAAGAGGAATCCTTCGAAAAAGTGTTCAAAGAAACATGGCAACACCCAGACAGGAATACAACCGAGGACAAGGGGTATTTGTTTATGGAAAATTTAAAGAAATTAAAGAAAGCTACTATTGAATGGGAAAAGGACAGGAAGCAGAAACAGAATGAGGATTTAACTCGGATCACAGAGGAATTACAAAGGTTGGAAAGCACAGAAGAGGATGGTTATGCAACACAGGGATCAAAAGAGAAGATCCTTTCCCTGGAAAAACGCCAATCCCAAATACTTTTGGCAAGAGAGGAGGAATGGAGGCTAAAGAGCAGAGTGATTTGGCTCAAGTCAGGGGATGAAAATACGAAATTCTTCCATAACTATGCAAAAGGAAGGAAATCTGTGAACACAATCTGGAATCTCAAGAATGAAGAGGGTAGGGAGATAAAGACTTTCGAGTCCCTTTCAGCGCTTGGGAAAAGGCACTTCCAAAGCTTGTATACAGACCAAGGAGAGATTACAATTGCTGAAATAATCAAGACCGCTCAATGTTTCTCTCGGTATGTGGAAGGGGAAGAAGCAGAGGATCTGATGAGCGAAGTCACTCAGGAGGAAGTGAGCAATGTCATCAAATCTATGGCCAAAGACAAAAGCCCTGGACCGGATGGGTGGTCCATTGAGCTTTTCCAACATTTTTTCGATTTGATAGGTACTGAGATAACTGAGGTGGTTGATGAATCCAGAAGAAAGGGAGAGGTATACAGTCCGTTTAATGCAACTTTTATAGCCCTCATTCCTAAAAAGGAGAACCCTGAAACATTTGAAGATTTCAGGCCCATTTCACTATGCAATAGTATTTACAAGATTATTGCCAAAGTGATAGTGATCCGCATAAAGCCGATTTTGACAAGATGTATATCCAGCGAACAATTTGGGTTCCTAAATGGGCGACAGATACATGAAGCTATAGGTGTGGCGCAGGAGACCTTACACAGTGTTAAGCAGAAGAACAAGAAGGGAGCTGTAATAAAAATTGACTTATCAAAAGCCTATGACATAATTAATTGGAATTATCTCAGGCTGCTTTTAACCCATTTAGGCTTCAAAACTGATTTCATCAGCTGGATCATGGGCTGCTTTTCAAATGTCAGCTATGCGGTCCTCATAAACGGGGCAGCCACTTCTTTTTTCAAAGGACAGAGAGGCTTGAGGCAAGGATGCCCCTTGTCACCCTTGCTTTTCCTATTAGCTGCAGAAGGACTAAGCCAGCTGATTCAAAAGGCCAAAAGGGAAGGCAAGGTAAAAGGGATAGAAGTGGCGGTAAATATGTTCATATCTCACCTTCTTTTTGTTGACGATATTCTGGTATTCTCAAATGGAACCTCAAATGAAATAAAGGAATTAAAACTCATTTTTGACCTTTTCTTGAAAGCAACTGGAATGTGTATAAATAACAGAAAATCTCAGATAATACAGGAAGGTTTAAACAGACAAGAGAAAGCACAGATCCTTTCATCTTTTCCTTTTGATATATGCAATATGGATGTGTCTTTAAAGTACTTAGGCTTCTGGCTGAAGCCTAACGCATACAGGAAAGAAGACTGGAACTGGTTGATAGCCAAAATAGAATCCAGAATTACGCATTGGAGCTACAAATGGTTGTCCAGAGCCGGGAGATTGACCCTAATCAAATAGGTGCTTCTAGCCATGCCGGTCTACTGGGCAGCTTTAACTTGGATACCAAAAGGGATACTAGAGAAAATAAAAAGAATATGTAGTAGATTTCTCTAGGCAGGCTCGAAGGAAGATTCTGTTCTCCCATGGGTTGCCTGGGATAAAGTGGCAAGACCAAAAGAATGGGGAGGATGGGGAATAAAAAACCTTTATGACTTCAGTCTATCACTGGCAGCCAAATCAGGTTGGAGGCTCATAAAGTTGGAAAACTTATGGACAAGAGTGGTAAAGAGAAAATATATAGATCTGATCCCGTTAGAAGACTGGATTAGGAGCCAAAACAAGAAAAAGAAGAATGTCTCGGTGGTATGGAAAGCAACGGTGGAATCCTTCAAAGTGGTTGAACAAGGGTTGGCATGGAAGATAGGGAATGGGAGAAATCTGAAGATAGGGAAAGATCCCTGGGTTGGCTGCAATGAAAATTATGCCCTCTCCCCTGGACTAATTGGACAGTTAGAATCAAAAGATATTCTCTCCCTAAATCAGGTGGAGAAAGCTGGGCACTCTACAATATGGGGACAAGCTTGGAAATCAGGTGAAGACTTGGACTTAGAGGCCCCTTGGTGGAATGAATGGAATGCTTATATCCAAGAACTCTCCAGAACAAATGTCAGAATAAAAGATGAACCGGATCAGCTGGTTTGGGCTCATGCAGACACAGGAGAGTACTCCCCTCGAAATGGATATAAATATATTATGTCAAGAAAAGGATGGGAAGAGCCTGAATGGTGGGCTAGGAACTTATGGAAACTAAAATGCCCAGCAAAAGCCAGGCTCTTTTTTTGGTGCATTTTAAAAAGGAAAATACCTACATGGGATATTCTACAATCCAGATATTTGCAAGGACCGGGACGATGTACTTTATGTAGAACAGATGCTGAAACTATCAATCACTTATTTTTATCTTGTCCAGTAGCCAAAGATGTGTGGGCAGAGGCAGAAAAACTGATGAATAAGAAGATGGATTGGGTAGGAAGGAATCTGCTCGAAGCCTGGAACAAATGGTGGCATCATTATCCATAAGGCAACATGCGGAACTTACCTCTTATAATCTGTTGGGGGGTATGGATCGCACGAAACCGGAGCATTTTTCAAGATAAGGAATCCCAGGCAACACCTATAGCAATACAAAGCATTTCGATCTACTCAAATATCCCTGAACCAGAGAAGAACAAAGCTCCGAGATAGAATTGGACAGAACAAATAAAAGAAGGCATTCCCTGGGCATACTTCGACGGGGCCTCTCAAAACAATAGGGCAGGTGCAAGAATGGTGTTTCACACAAATGCACATCAGACTTATAAAGCCTCTGTCGGACTAGGTTCCGGATCGAACAACTATGCAGAGCTATCGGCCTTATAACTTCTTCTTTGTTGGCTCATCCAAAGGAACATTTTCACGATTCAGATCTTCAGAGATTCTTTAAATGTTATTAACTGGGTTAATGGTCAAAGCATGTGCAGAAATCATATTTTAATTTCTTTGATTGATGAAATTCAGGTTCTAAAAACTTCTTTTAACAGTTTCTCACTATGTCACATATACAGGGATCGCAATGATACAGCAGATAAGCTATCTAAGGAAGGTTTGCAGCAGAATCTGGGCAGCTGGAAAATCGTAGAAGAAGAACACGGACAGATCCGTGTGTCAGAGATTCCCCCCTATATTTAGATAAATGGATTCAGAATGATATGTTTTTGTCTTTTTTTTTGGAACTCTAGAAAATGAAATCATAAAACCATAAAACTTTTCAGCAAATATATTTTGATGTAAAGGTTGTTTTCCTCTTTTGAGGAGACCTGTTTTTTTTACTGTTTGTATACCCTCTTTAGGGAGGCTCTCTTAAAAACTATAGCTGGAAAAGCCTTTAAGCTTTTGGTTTGAACAGTTTTGCAAGCTTATGGACAGGTGGTCCTTCTTAGTGAAAGGACAGTTTTTGTTCACAGCAGCGTTATGGACTGCTCCATAACAGCAAAGGAATGCTATGCATATGCAATGTAACTTTTTATCTCTTCAATAAAAAGTTCGCTTTTTCTTCGGAAAAAAAATAAATATGAAACCACAAAAAATTAATCATACTTAAAGGAAACCCAAAATTTTTGGTATACATCCTTAATACACGTTAAATTATTTTAAAAAATATTAAAACTACTTTAAATCGATTTTCTAAGTTCACATGGGTACAATTTTAAAATACATTAAAATTACTAAATAAATTGCATACAGAAACAAAAATGTGAAAATACTTTTCAAAATTTCATTCCGTAATTTTTATAAAATTGACTAGGAATATGAAAATTATTAAGAAAATGAGAGTTTTCGGGTTTCGTTTTTTAAAACTAGATTCATTATTTTTATTTTATTTTTTAATTTTAATAATGGATACTCGAATTTTGGATGTCTTAATATCAGACCTTCATAAATATGAAATATAAAATGATGCCTCAGACGTGTGACAAAATAATCTTCCACTGCAATATATTTTCCATTTAAATTAAAATAAATTAAATTATTTAAGTTATATATATATATATCTATATATATATATATATATATATATATATATAACTGAAATTATTTTATATTGTTAGGCAAAATGGCTATTATCTTTTATATGGAAGTTCAAATTTTAGTGAGTGACATGATAAGGCTATGAGCCATGTGAACTTTTAAGTGAGTATACCTTTTTTTTAAACATAAATGAGTAGTGATTATATTAAATATGTTTGGAGAAAACATTAAATTGCATCATTTTCCATGAGTCCTTCACTAAGGAGCTGACTACTAGATAAAAAAAGCTATTATGAGAAAATACTATGATGGTGGGCGGACATACATATATCCTACAAAATTGTGATAACAAAAGGACAAATTTGCAGAATCAGCCCATTATAAAAGAAAGAAGACAACTTCCTTTGGAGGTTTGTTTAGGTCAAATTTCAAATTGCTAGAGTGGGGGCTTGAAGCAGAGCTAGTAGTGTCCTGATTCCCTGGAGCTCAGACTGTATGCTTTAGTTGTCTTCGTAGAGCATCCATCTCATTACCCTGGCAAGTATGCTCATCTTTAAGAGTTCATATTTCTTCAGTGATGAAAGTGAGTAGATTAGCCTATTGGTGAAATTGCCATTTTACGTCCAAATTATCCATTTGCAGGGCCTCAATATGCTTGTTGCATGCATTACAAGCTTTGGTACTTCTAGTGGTGGTTGAATTGCTGAGACTTGTAGACATGATTAACAATATAGTGGGGGTGATCTAGGAGATTGGGGAGATTTGTCTCAGGTTATATAGGCAAAGGATGTTGCAAGGGTTTCACGAGACACCAACAGACATAAGGATATCCAGGGTAGTAGTGACAGATAAAGCAACGTCAAGGGATGGGTGATTATTCAAGAGAGGTGATTCATTCATGCACATAGAGGATGAACACATGGTGGCATGATTAATGAGGGGAAGAAGAAGAGATCGTTGGTTATAGAGCTAACACAACCTTCTATTACCAAATAGGGAATAATGGAGTTGATTAAGCTAACCTAGGATGGTGGAGATGACCATAGAAGGTTCCTGAGTGACTAGAGTTAATTGAGGGGAAAAAAGCTAAGTAGTTCACTTCTATAGGGAGAAGGCACTTGAGACAAAATTGAAAGAGATGCCTAATGTAGTCGAATTTCAAGATCCGAAGACTACCCCAAGCTTTGTCACTGCTTGCTTTATGCACAATATGGGTTCTCAAAAGTGAATTTCTCAAATTAACCATATTGTAGGGATGGGGAAGCCAATTCTTTGACCCACTGATGCTAAAAGAGCTGACATGCACATGTGGCTCATTACACGGCTTCTCGATGCCCAAACATGCAAGCACCACAATGAATTCCAAAGGGACAAACACAAAATTTGAATAGAAATGAGTGGGAGAGAACCTCAATGAAGAATTTTCCTGGGCAAAATTATGAAAGGGCCCGAACCAAGCCTGGGATTTAACACAGGAATGACAACCCTTACATGCAACGATAGTTGAATCACCATTAAAACACATCATGCTCAATTTATTTGGATTCATCACTCTATGAGGAGGTGGAGTTATATGAGGTAGGCACTTTTGTACGAGGCGAGGAGTGTGTGAGCTTAATAGAGTTTCCCATGCATGGGTTAAGCACTTAACTGCAACCACAATACCATCCAACTTGACCCGAAATAATTAATACCAAATTTTAAATTACCCCTTAATGTGAATCTAAGGGGGCAACACAGGGATGATTGCTTGGGGTGGAGAGAGCATATTGAGGAAATTATGGTATAGTATGCCAATATTTGATTCCATTAACTTCCCTTTGACCCACTTCTAAGAGGCATGCTAGATTGGCTTGGTAATCTGCCTCTGAGTTTTGGCTTCTGAGGATATGGAGAGAGACTTTGACAACAGTAGACCCAAATCACGGTTTATTATTTTGAGGAGGAGCTTGAGGAGATTCTCCTTTGGATAGGAGCCATTGGTTATATGTTGTATTGTAATCATAAAAAATCCCAGGATTATTTTCTCAGAAATTCCTATGTCATGAGCCAAAGTTAGACCCAATAAACGACCATATATTTTTGTTTGATTGCTGGATTCCTTGCCCAACTCCGAAGACTAATTGGTGACAATTTTTCCTTCGAGATTAGATGTAATCCCTCCCCATCCTGCCACCCCTTTAAGTGAGTATACTTAATGAGCTATAATTCCTTCATATATATATATATATAATATATATCTTTTTGTATAATTTTTGTAAAATTGAAATAAAAATCCCCAAAATATGCTAAAAATATTACAAAAACAATCATTTTTTACACTAAAAGCCTCATTAAGGGGGTTTCTTTGAATGGCTTTTACATTGTGAGGCTATGATGGATGACATTCTGGATTGGGAATTTGGGAATGCATTAAAAAAGGATATATGATCAATTAAATCTATAAATTTAAGTGCACACTTAAAGATGCATGATGGTGGTTGTAAAATATTGCTTAGAAGGTGAAAATATAAGGGGTAGTTTAGAGCTGGATGCAAAAATATGTGAGAACTCATTCTTCTCTCTCAATATCTATTTTAATGTTGGATAGATAAATATACTCAACTTTCAATTGGGCTTATCTCAGGTGGTTGGGAGAAATGGATATTATCTTCTCCACCTAGGTTCAAGTCCTTTCTAGGGACATGGTGAGCTACAATGCCTTGATAAATATTGTTGCAATGGCTTTGTGCTTATGAATATTATTTTTTCTAGCTTCCTGGTGCCAACAACCTTACTCTAATACGCACACTGACTCCTAAGTGAGTATAGCTATGGGTTGGCTTGGTACCAACAACCTCACTCTAGCCCTCCGATTGAGATGGACTCTTATGTGATTATACTTGTTGGCTAACCTCATACAAACAACCTCACTCTAGTCCTATGGGTGAGATCCAGGCGATTTCTTTCCTTGGAAAATAAATAAATAATAAAAATAAAAGAAAGAAAGAAAAATAAAGAGAGAAAAAAAGAAAGAAAAAGATAAAGATAAATAAACTCAACTCTCACTTGTTTGTTTGATTTTACTCGAGACAAGGGGAACTGCTAGATAAAATTGTTGAACACATGATAAAGAAGGTGAAAAATAGAATTTTGGATGAAGTGATCAAAGGTTTTGAAAATATAGTCTTGTTGGAGGAGCAACAACAAAATGGAAAATTTGAGGAGTGGAAATATGCAGTTGATTGATCAATTGTTAGGTGTTTTGTTGATATTAACATTTCTCATAGTTTGGACCAAAGGTGCTTTCACCATGTTTAATAGTTTTATGATTTTTCCAAATAGCCCATTTTCTAAAAACAAAATCTCACATAACTATATGTGTATTTTCATGATGTGATATGGGAAATTAGAAATTGTGCAATTGCCCATCCAATTTGGTGGCAGTTCTTTCTTGTCTTGTTTATGAATATAATGCTTATTTATGTTCTCTAAATATGGAAATGAGATTGATATAAGGCACTTTCATTTACAACATTACAACTACTTATGGAATTTATTATTTAATTTTCACTTTCAATTATTGAGGTGGATTCAAATAATTCATAAATCCCTTAGATGATAGTTTGTTGATAATTAGGTGGTACATTTGTGTTCCTAATATTGGTAGGATATTTAAAGGACAATCTCTCGTGGAATCAAACTAACAACTAGACAAAACCTATATGTTAATCCACCCGATTTTTTAATATTCCTACCTAATATTATTATTTCTGGGCATATTTTCTCTACTGCCTTTCATTTTCATTCCACAAACCTCATTATGTTCTCTATTTTCTAGAAGTCCAAGCATGGAACTCATTCTTTATTATTATTATTTATCCATTTCAATTTCAATAATTCCAAACATATGGTATTGTTATGAAGGTAGAAGAAAAAACAAAGGAAATTGTAACTTGGGAAAACAAACATTGGCATATTATCATAAGGAAGGCTCAAAATGCCACTCCTATGTAGAAGAATACTATAGTTTCTCTTTGATAGAGTCAGGGGCACAAGATGGGAAATTAAAAGCACCTAGCCAACTTAAATCAAGGAAGCCCAAACAAAAATTAAAGACCACAATGCTAATAGCTCGAAGTGAGGTCTGTCTAATTGATTAAGTTCTATTGATTCAATATTTTCTTTTTTCTTTTTTCAAGTTTTGGCTCAATTCCAAATACCCACAAGCCAAAGGTACCCACATCCACACCCAATTACTAGGGAGTCTAATAGTTGTAAGATAGCTTTGTGTTTATTTATGATATAAATTGATGAAAATGATTAATAATCTTGATGGGAGTATTTCAGGATGCATATTGTGACTTCTACAGGGTTCTCCTTAGCATCAATGATGAAGACCTTGAAAACCAACTCGCAATTGTGGAATATATAGAAGACAAATACAAGTTTTATAAGAATATCAAGGTATGTTTATCTGTGAATGTGAAGGTAAATTTTAATTTTCTTTTAGTAAAATTGGTAGCCACATATGTCTAAAACATGAGGTATGCACCTATATATTAAATGAAAAAGACAAGTTGAAATCATTAAAATGATGAGGCAAACTTGATTATTTGGTTAATAGAAGTACAATTTCCTATGTTTATATTGTTTGCTACAAATCTTAGAACTTGAAGAGGTTTCTATGGGGATATATCTTAGGATTTACTTTGAAATCTTAAATTTATGATATTTTAAATTTTACAGGTGCATCTAAAATTTGAACTAATTCTAAAGCCATTGTATCTCACTGTAAACATCATGAATAAATATATTTCTATTCAAGGAGCTAGAAGGTGAAAATTACAATTAGTGGGTAACATTGTGATGCTTATAGGTTGCAGATACCAAGATATGTGGCTCCCCAAGTAGGATAACTTACTAGAATCCATAAGCATGAGTATAAGAAAACGTTTTGTATATATCTAATTAATAGAAGACTTGGTTGCCTCTTGAAAAGTACACACTAATAAAGAATCTTAAATAGGGGCAACAATAATATGCTCTTAGAGAAGAAATGCAATATTGCATAATAGCTTACAAAATATTGCCTTTTTTGGTTGTGATTTTTTGGTTATAAACCAAAATAATTGTTTTCTTGGGCAGAGAACTAATTTTGCACGCACCCCTTTATCCCATATTTGTACCATCATTGTCTCTATTGCATGATGACCCCGAGGACACTTTGCCATCCCTCTCGAGGAAACATTGTCCCTAGTGTTTCATGGCTTCTAAACCCATCCACTTTGCAATTATTGAATGCATGCTATCACAACTTATTATGATATGATCATCGTAACCACATCACATTAGTTTTAAACAATGTAGAGAGATTTAGAAATCATCAAGACAAAATGGTTGGTATATAAAATATTAGTACTTATAACCCTACCTTGGCTATGATGGTGCTCCATTTTCTATCTCTAAAGTATAGGAGAATCAATTTTTTTTATGTATGGAAACAAGTTTTGAGTTGAATGTAAAGCTTCCATAAAGGAATGTGTTAACTCATGTTTTGAGATGTTGGGAGATAACTGCGATCGAGCTCTGGAGCAGCCATGAAACCCTAGATGTGCCCCGGCGCCTCTGCACCCTTGCTGCTCTGCGGCTCGTGGCTTTGGGCCCTCTACCCTCCTTCTCTGCGTTCCTTTTTGAGTTTTTGCGGTTCAGAGCACACATCTTCTACTGAGAGGGTCGACTAAGCCAAGCTCGCCCTCATGGAGGTCCCGGGCTCACCCCAAGCAAGCCCACCTTCATCTACTGAAGCTTTCTCTCGGCTCTTGGTCGGCTTGCCGCAGAAGAAGAAAAGTGAAGCATCCAAGTTTGTCAAGAGGCTGGAAGACATTCCCGAAATCTCACTACTGCTAGAGACCCCGATTCAAGTCGCCCTCTCCTTAGCTGAGCGGGCTCTTGTTGGTCAGTTCACTGGTCTATGGCCTTATCCTAAGACCACTGAGTCCAGGGTAAACAGGAACTGGGCTCCCCTAATCAAGGGCAGCGTCACCTCTTACTTAAGACGAGGGTTTTTCCTCTTCGAATTCACCTCAAAGGATGACAAGGATCTGATCTTTCAAAATGGCCCCTATTTCATGAGCCCCTAGGGTTTGTACCTCAATAGATGGACGCTGGATTTTGACCCTATAGTCGATGTCCCCTCGGTTGTTCATGTATGGGTCAGACTTCCTAATCTCCTAGTCCATTGCTGGAACTGGGACTCGCTGAAACACATCGGAAATGCCCTTGGGAAATTCATTGATAGGGAAAACAACAAAGATCAATATGACTATGCTCGTATCTACGTAGAAGTAGACCTAGAGGTGGGTCTCCCGAAAGCCATCAAAATCAAAGTAGGAAACTGGACCCATTTGCAGAAGCTGGACTACGAGCAGTTGCCTTTCAAATGCCGAAAATGCCATGTCTACGGCCACTTCGCCAGAGGTTGCCCAACCAATGTGGAACCAGATAAGGGTAAAGAAGAGGGTTGGAATCAAGTCAAGTGCACCAGGAAAATCCAAAAGCAGGTTGGTCCAAACAGAAGAGGTCCTTAGGCTCCCCCTGCAACCCCCCCCAGAATGGATCAAGAGAATAAATTTGCCCCTCTAAACTCGCAAATAGAGGAAACTCAGGAACCAGAAAATCAAAATCAAACCCCACCCTCTAAAGGTACCCCCAAAGGTCTCAGAATTGGAGTTGAGCAAGCTGGAAGCGATGTTCCAACAATAGATTTGGCAATGGCTAAGAGCTCCAAAGGAAACATTGCCGAAGCAGAGGAAGAGGAGCATGAATCGGAGTGTTCGAAGGAAGAAGGGGAAATAGGAGAATCCCAAGCTTCGATAAGGAGATCCACAAGAGGCCGCAAATCAGATCGGGAAAAAAGAGAGCAGGAAACTTTCAAGGATAAACTTCAAGGCAGCCAGCCAACCCTTGAGAAGCTACTAGCATCAAAAGTAAAGATGGCGAGAAACCAACCCCAAGGCTCCAAGGGAGCCAACCAGAAATATAAATGATGAAGATAGTCTCCTGGAACTGTAGAGGTATGGGGAGCAGAATCAAAGAAGAAGCCATTAGAAGTTTAATAAGAACAGAAACTCCTGACATACTTCTCATCTAGGAGACCAAACTAGAAGACTCTGTCTTCCTTCAGGCAAGCAAGAAACTCTGGAACAAATGTGAGGCGAAAGCTATCTCAGCCCGAGGGGCTTCCGGAGGGCTGGGCACTCTTTGGAATGCTAGCAAATTCTCATTCGTCTCTGAGACCCTCAATACTCACTGGCTGCTCTTAAAATTGCAGCACTTAGACTCAAAAGAGATTATCAGTCTCTTCAACGTGTACATCCCCGTGAACGCTGTGGAAAAAAAGGCCTGCTGGGACTCCATAAGAACCCAAGCAGATCTAGTTAATCTTGAGAATATCATCATAGCAGGAGATCTCAATCTCACTCTCTTATCAGCAGACAAGAGAGGAGGCAGCATTGTTCGAGATCCGGCTAGGGAATGGGCAGAGGACCTTATGCAGGACTGGGACCTGCTGGACATCAAGCCAATCTCTGGTAAGTTCACTTGGACTAACAAAAGAATTGGTCCTAGCCACATTGCTGCTAGATTGGATAGATTCTTAATTCAAAGCTCTTTTCTTCTGCTTGGATTAGAGGCTAGAGTTCATATCCTCCCATGCAGCACTTCGGATCATAAACCCATCAAGCTGGAACTGGTGTTTCAGCTTGACCTAGGTCCAATTCCCTTCAGATTTAGTCTGCTCTGGGCTAAGGAATCGAACTTCATGCATTTAGTTAAGGGCATCTGGATGCAGCCAGTCAAAGGCTCCCCCTTTTTTGTCTGGGAGGAGAAGCTCAGAAGAGTGAAAAGGGCTTTAAAAAGCTGGGCCAAATCTCTGCCCAATCTAGCAAATGAAAGAAAAAATCTTCAACGCAGACTGGAAAATCACCACCTCCAAGCTGAAACAGCTGACATAACTAAAGAGTTTCTAGACAAAGAAGCCCAGCTACAACAAAACTACCACAAGGCTTGTCTAGCAGAAGAAGAATATTGGAGACTTAAGTCACGCAGTCTTTGGCTTAAAGCAGGGGACAGGAACTCTTCCTTCTTCCATAAACAAGCTCAGGCAAGGAAATGTACCAATTCCATTTCCCAAATCAAAGATGGCACTACTACTCATAAAGACTATGCAAGCATAAAAAAAGCAGCCTCCCTTCATTTTAAAAGCCTGTATAGTGAAGATAATAATCTGGACCAAAGCTCTGATATGATTGACGTGGTTCCCTCCTTGATTACTGTTGAAATGAATCACCTTCTTGAAGCTAAAGTCACTAAGAATGAAGTCAAGGATGCCCTCTTCACCATGGACCCAGACAAAGCCCCTGGACTGGATGGATTTACAGCTAGATTCCTCCAATCTTGCTGGCAGATTGTGGAAAAAGATCTATACAAAATGGTTATTAAGTCCCAAGCTTGCCAGAAAATCGGAGGCAACACGAACTCTGCTTTTCTTGCTCTCATCCCCAAAGAGAAAGGAGCCAACACATTCAACAGGTTTTGTCCGATATCGTTATGTAATATTGGTTACAAATTGATTACTAAAGTCATTGCTAATAGACTTAAGCTCATCCTCCCCAAAGTCATTTCGGAAAACCAAGGAGGATTCATTCAAGGGAGACAGATAGTGGACAACTACATGCTAGTTCAAGAGGCAATCCACTCAAGTATGAGTCGCAAGGAAAAAGGTATGGTTGTCAAGCTTGATTTAGCAAATGCTTTTGATAGAGTCAAGCATAGTTTTCTGCTGAAAGTCTTACACAAACTTGGATTTGGGGAGAAGTTTATAAATTGGATTCGGGCCTGCATTTCGGAGCCTTGGATCGCCCCATTAGTAAATGACAGAGCTGCTAACTTTTTCAAAGCCACGAGAGGGCTCAGGCAGGGGTGCCCTCTTTCACCCCTTCTTTTTGTTCTTCAAGCCTCTGTCCTCAGCTTCTATTTAGACAAAAAAATGATGGACCAGGAAATTGCTGGGCTTTGTATAGCAAGAGGTGTTAAAAACATCAATCATGCCCTCTTTGCGGATGACACTTTGTTATTGGGAGCTACCTCTGTGCTTATAGCCTCCAGATTTAAAGGTGTCCTGGACGAGTTTTGTTTGATTTCGGGAAGCAGTTTAAACAATGGCAAATGTCATATCTATTGCTGGAACACCACTTTCAGCATGCTCAATTCCATTTCCAGAACCTTTGGTTTCGCAGCCTCCTCAAACTGGACTTCCTTCAAGTATCTGGGCCTTCCTGTATTTCTTAAAAGAGCCTTCAGCAGAGATTGGCTTCCCCAACTGGAGAAATTCAAGAACAAGTTGCTTGCTTGGGGCTTTTCCTGGCTCAACATAGCTAGTAAGTCTGTTCTTATTAAATCAGTCCTTAACAGTCTTCCCTTATTTCAGTTTTCTGTTCTTCTTGCTCCCTCTGGGATTCTCAGAAAAATGGAGGAGATCATTCGGAAATTTTTTTGGAAAGGGGGCAAGCAAAATGAGAAAAAGATTCCACTAGTCAGCTGGGATTCCATCTCCAAACCGCTCTTGGAAGGAGGCTTGAATTTCAAAATATCGCCATGGGAGCTAAGCTCATTTGGAGAATTATTGCTCCTAACCCTGGCTGGGCTCATCTAGCTCTTTGGAAAAAATACTTTAAGGGCAAGCGCTCCCGTTGTCTAGACCATCCTCAGCCACTCCTGAATACGCCCTTCCAGAAGCTCTGTTCAAAAGCCTGTCCACTTATAAATTCTCATGCCTACTGGGTCCCTGGCAATCGAAAAAGGATCAACCTTTGGATAGACAGAATTATGAATAATGAGCCGCTGGGAGACTATCCCTCTCTCCAAGCGTTGTGTATTTGGATGAATGATGTTGGATTGTGTTCTCTGTCGGATATCTTAGCTTGGCAGGATTCATGCTGGGTTGGCTGGAAATTGGAAACGCCCCAAGATTATCTATAGAAAGCGAGGAACTGCTCTCCAAGATTCACAGATTGGCTCCATCACGGATGTGAAGTAGGGATTCTAGAGGTTGGGGTGTGCAGGCTGGTGGTTATTTCGTTGCTCAGGGATACGCCAAGCTGTGCGAGCGCCCCCATGTGGCCACGAATCCAGAGCCATGGAAAGGGATATGGCATTACCCCTCTCTGCCAAAAATCGACTTCTTCAGTTGGCTGTTATGCCATTCCAAAATCTTGACTGATGATAATCTGCAGAAGCGTGGCTTCCACGACCCTTCAAGGTGCAGACTTTGCAAGGTAAATCAGGAAAGCGTCTCACATTTGATGCTAGAATGCTCCTTTACTTTGCAGATCTGGTTCGCGCTGCTGGAAACTTTGAGTTCCAACTTCGAGTTTCCTTCCTCCACTGCTGATTTTTTTGTCAAATGGCTGCAAAGGTATCCTGGCCCTCCTCCAAAAAACAAAATTATTAGAGCTGCTTGGATTATTCTCCCTAAAATTACTTGCTGGCAGATCTAGCTTGAGCGAAACAAAAGGATTTTCAGAAACTGCGAGCAAGATGTCATGATAGTGACAATTAAAATTAAATGCCAGTTAAAAGAGTGCCTGAGAGACCACAAATATGATTTAGACCTCACCCAGCAAGATAAAAATTGGGGATCTTCTCTCAACATACAGTTCCAAAAACTGGTAAAGAGTATCTCCCTCCCAAAAGCTTGGCAAATAAGGGCTACAACAAAAGAGCTCCAAGGATGGATTGCAAAACATCAGAGGCACTCCCTATTTTTCGATGGGGCTGCTAAGGGCAATCCTGGAAGAGCTGGTGCTGGAGGAGTTATATTAAACCTAGCTGGTTTTAGGATTCACAGTTTCGCTTGGGGTTTGGGCATCGCTTCTAGCATCCAAGCAGAGGCTTTGGCTCTTTTTCAAGGACTCAAGATTCTGAAAGTGCTGAACATCAGGGAGGTTAACGTTATTGGAGACTCACAGGTTATCATTAACACTATGGTGACTCATTCTAAGCCAATGGACCTAAGGCTAGCAAGGCTGATTCACAGAATTGTAGACCTTGGTGACTCTTTCCAGAATTTAAATTTCTATCATGTGTTGAGAGCCAATAATAAGGAGGCGGACACTAAAGCTAATAAAGCAGCCCTTCTTACAGCTGGTGCTCTGCTCAAAGGTGGACGGGAAATATGGGAACCAATTCCTTAATTTAGAACATTGTCATGTTTTATTGCTTTCTGTTAAATCAGTTTGTTTGTACCCACAAGCTTGGGAAAATCTCTGAAATTGACCACATAGTTGCAGCTAAGAAGAGATGTGAGCTAAACATAATTGTCACGGTCTTGCAAGACTGTTCGGCATTTATCGTTTTAGACTCACCTTTTGTAATCCGCTCTTTGGCATTAAGGCCAAGTTTCTAATATATCCACTACCTATTTCTGTAAAAAAAAAAAAAAAAAAAAACTCATGTTTTAAGAAGTGCTTGGCTTTCTTCTTACTAAGATTCCATGCAATTCATACTCAATCCATTGAACTTGTCATTGGATTTTTTATTAAACATGAACATAATTAGTAAAATGTGATTATTCTAGATTGTTGTGCTAACAAAAACGAGATGTTGTGTAGCTAATATTGGGAGATGAAAAAGTCCAAGTGCTATGTAGATGGGATTAAGAGATATGTTTATGGACTTACAAAATCCAAATATTGTGCAACTAGAATTGGGATATGACAAGATATAGGTGCTTTGTATTTGTGATTGGATGATGACAAAATCCAAGTGCTCTATACTTTGGATTGGGAGATAATGAAATATAGGTGCTCTATATTTGGGATGGGAAGATATGATTTTGAAGTAAAAAATAATGAATAATTCTTACACATTATTTCACATACTTACCCGGGTTCACTTTCTAAATACTTCAGATCACATTCCATTTCAACTTTATTCTCCATTTTATTTCAAAATTTTCATTTATAAATACATGGTATTATTTTCCATCAATTGGATACCTCATTTCATCAATTCTAATTTTTATATACTGACTTTTATTTGCTCTATTATGTCTATCAATGTAGATTTGGTTGAGTTCTTTCTATTTTATTTTGTTCCCCTAGGTGATCTACACTTGTTGATGATGGGAGAAATTAAAGCATTAAATGTGAAGAAGTTCCCTTCTTAGTTCAAGGTTTTTGGTGTGGATATTATTCTTGGACAAATTGAGTTTTTAAATAACAAGATGCTAGCATAACTTGATTGAGGCATGTATATTAGCTAATTGTATTTCATGGTGATGGGGAGCCGAAGGTTGTAGTTCTTAAAGCACAATAAGTATGGAGATTTATGCCACTTGAGATCCGAACAAGGTGATCTAAACCATTTTAAGGACATAATTTGAATTTGTCATGAAAAAACTAAAAAAAATGCCTTGAATTAATCATTTTTAGAATACATAAATATAAGAAAAAATATTATACGAAATTTTGAGTTTGATTTTGAGTATTCTCTTCAAATTTATTATTATTGGATTTGATGGTTGCCTCTTCTCACTGTTAGACAAACAATCGCTTCTTCTTTTTTGTGAAAATGGGATTATTAGTTTTTCACATGGACAAATGGGATATGGGGTGATGATTGTTGCAAACAAAGAGAGTGAGAGGATACAAATTTTGGTTTTCAATGTGCAATATATGTTTATTTTTTTCTTTTTTAAATGCATCTTATCAAATTGTTCTTTTCATTCTTCAATGTTGGTGTGTGGCTCGATAACAATTATTGAGTCTTCATGTGAGAATGGCTAATATAGAAGGACAGAGAAAAACATTTTCCACACTCAATGCCTAGTAAAGTACTATGGGGGGGAGGGAAATTATATTTGAATGAGTGGGGGCATACTAGAAAACTTCCCTCTCGTCTACCATTTGTTGCACATTTAATTTAATCTCAAGGATAGAGAATTGAACCATTAGGGTATGTTTGTATCAATGTTGGTTGTGAATAATTAAATTAAATGGAATCAAATCCATGTCTATTAGTTTAAGGAATCTCATTTTGTTCCTATTTTTGTAGAACACCTTAAGATACATGCAACATGAGGATTCAATCTGATGTTTACTTAACCCCTGTAATAGCAAAATGGGCAATGTGATTCAATGAACAAAAATATTTGCTAATTGGATTTGAGCAGGCACCTTTTCAACAGTTGAAACAACATTAATCCTTGACACATCCCAAGAGTTTTATCGCTCTATTAATCATAGATAAGAGATTCCAAAGGTGAGCACATAAATGTGAATCCTACTCCATTTATTTCTAGTTCCCTCTAGTATAAGCTAATTCAAAATATTTTCAAACTGAATAAAGGTTAGAAACAACAATTCCTTCTCTTCCTACTCATATAGCCTAGCTAGGATAATAATTGGGTGGACAACCCCATGTTGAATATTGAGGTACCCAAACACAATCAATTTAAGCAATTTTAGTTGAGATTATGGGTCCAACTATCATCTCAACTTAGGAGAGAAAGAGTGTTTCTATGGAATCCTCTCTCATTGAAAATAGAAAGACTTCAATCCCATTTCTTGGTGATGGAAAGTGAAAGGGGATAAGACAACAATTTTCAAGGTTCCACTTGAATAAGAAGAAAATGAGTGATCCACAAATGACAAAGGTTAAACATGTGTCTAATACAAGTTCTTTTCAAGATCCATGTACTAATGTTTCATCTCATATCTAGGCTAGTTTTGGGAGTATTGGTCCTATTTTACATCTAAATGATATTTCCCTTCCCAATCCAAGATCTCCATTTCTCACTAACATGTGCTGGTTTAATTTTGTTGATACCTAATCCCACCTCAAAGAAAGTTCCACTCTAAAAATTCCTACATATTCTTACAACTTTGATCAAGTCCTCCCCACCTGACCCATATCTAGTGAAAATTGGTAGTATCAAGACCATGCAATTTAATTTACCATTATTCATGTTTTGTAATAGAGCTCTATAACATAGATAATTGGTGATATTTGTTTGCATAATGTAATAAAGTGTATAATTTCAGTGAAAGACGAGCAGGTAACGAAGGAAAATAAAAGGTATACCACAACAAAGTAAGGTTTGTAAGCTTGAGAAGTGTAGTGGAAAGAGAAGGGCCTTGTTTATCTCATTATTCTATTTTTAGTTAACACATTGCTAACCATACTAAATTAAAGGTAATAGAAGGATAAGGATAACACAAAACCATAGAGATGCCAATGTTTCTAGTCACTATATATGTAATTTCTCTCTTGCATCATATGTTCTCTTACCTGAATATCATTTACAAAGAGAGATTTAATTTTATATATCTAAATGTCATTTTCCTTCTTTTCCTTATTTCTCACTTGACATAAATTGTTTTACTCATTCAGAGTAAGAGTCATTAGGAATACCATATAAAATTAAAGACTCCAATGAAGTTGAATTTATATCTCCTATAGCCAAGAAAGAAGTATGGAATGAAACTATAAAAAGTTATTTTCTTAGATGTGAGTGTTGGAAATGGGATGGGGTCTATCATTGTTGATAGATACCATTATGGTAGTCTTAATTCCCATTGTGTGCCACTCACTTACCCATTAGGTAGGATGAAGGTAGGATAGGTCCCTCCTCTTAACAAGTAAAAAGAACAATCCTATCATAGCCCAAGCTCATCAAGAATTCCACATAGTTAGCATTCTCTTTAGATTACATTTCTAGTTCCCTCCTACACTCCCCTCTTTGGGCATTAAATTACTTATTAGGTGAACGAGAGCTCGTACATATGAGGAGGTGGGACATACATAATTGATTGTCCTCTTGGGCTTGGTTAGCTGATGCATATTTGGTGGGGAAAGATTGGTGGGGTAGCTTCCCTTTGGTTTTCCTCTTTAGTTAATGGGGACTCTCCATGTCATGCCCAATAATTAAATACTCTAGTCTAGCTTGCCTCTTTAACTTGGCTAGGTGATCTTATGCATGCCTATCTTCTACTTGGTAGGGTGAGGGAGGAAACTTTAAGTACTATGGATAAGTTGACTTTCGTTACACCTATTTCTTAGATTAACTTAGCTAAAAGGAAGGGTTCAAAAGGTGAGATCTTAACACCAAAGGGAATATTGTCTCATTGGAGTGAAATAGAAGAAATAAGTATCCCATTCAATGAATTAAAAATGGAATTTCCATGCCTATTTTGGTTATCAATTCAAGGGGTTTCAAGATAGATTGGGATAAGAAGCTCGTCTCTTTCATTTAGTCAAGATTAATTGAAAGGTTTGGGTCAACTCTTCTCTATATGGAGCTTTGTAGCTTACTTAGATGGTGGAGTGAAATAAAACAACATGTTCCCTATACTTGGGGAAGGTAATATGGTGCTACCCTTAGTTAAGAAGAGAAGGTTAGGATCTTAAGGCAATGAAGTGTTATGGGGTTTATTGCCTAATAAGAAGGTATGGACCTACAAAAGGTAGATGTTATGGGATAGACTAATAAATGTAGTTTATGTATGGGAAGGCCTTATATCCTCCCTCAATCTACCTAACTTTCCCTTGGACATGAAAAAAGAAGAGCTCTAACTAATCTAGTAAGCCTACACTAATGGTTAGACTATAAAAAGAAATAAAGAAATAAACAAAAAGACTTATTAACGAGACAATGTCATTATGCTTGGGAAAATCTATTTCTTGGTCCTAATCCCCTCATTAAAAAAACATGCAAGAGTCTCTTGACATAGCAATATGTACTGAATTGAGCTAGAAAGTAAGGGAAAAACATATCAGGCATAGTTATTTGATACATGCTAGGGCCAACCAAGGAATAAGTGAAGTGGACTCCATAGATGAATGACCTAAAATGTATATCCCTAACATGTATTTCTTTCAAAAATGTTATTTTTATATGACTTGCTCTCTTTCCTTATTGATCTCGACTGTTATTTCTTCCCCTTTCAAAAGGTAGCTACTTCCTAGGATTAGGTTCTCAATTTCAAACATAAGAGAGAGAGAGAGAGAGAGAGAGAATATTAGGTGGATAATTGTAAGAGGAATTAATACAAGTAATAAAAGGCCAAGGAAATAAATGAAAGGGGATATTTAAATATCGTCAAGGGGCATAAAAGGTAAGGTATTAACTAGTCATGTAAGGGAGGGTTGGTTGGGATATTACTAGGTAGGATGGCTACTATTTGTTTAAGCTTGATAAGACTGTAAGTAAGATGTTATTCCTAACCTATCCCAAGCAAACCAAAGTTTCCTATAATCGCTTATATGTAAGGAAGGTAGGCTAAGGGAAGACATGAACTAAAGGATGCTTAGAAGTAATATGCTTGGTTAGGCATGCACAACAACCACATATCATTGGTAGGTGGATGCTTGGTTAGGGACTAAGGAAAAAAGTTTGATATAACATGGAATTCTATGGATGGAATTATGGGGGTCACCCAACCTATGAAATAAGCCATAGTGGTTGTGAAAGAAATAATAAATAAGCAAGGAGAACCAAAGATTTGATATATGGAGTGGAGGCAAGGAAATCAAATGTTACGATTTTATAAGTAAGGCCCGTGGAATACGTTATATTTGGGGTCATCTCATATTAAGAGATAGAAAGAGAAATAATGAATCAAATGCGGCACAACTACATCTACTTACAACCAATTCCACAGAAAATGCCAAGGGATTAACACATTTGTCCTTATTACCTGAGTGAAGAAGATATGGGGTTGCCAGGATACTCAGGCACCTCCCTTATCCTTCCAACCCACTTTCTATACCTTGAGAAAATAACATTGTTCATTAGATCCAATAGGAAAGAAAATAAGAACATTGAAAGGTAGGTTTAGCATTAAATGACCTTTTAAAGAGAGAGACTCAACAACAAAGGATGGAGTCAATACTAAATGTCAAAATACCCTTCTTAGACCACCTTACTCAATTGAAAGACTAGACAACAACAAAAAACATCGATGCCAATTATAGTTACAATCATGATATGATATTTTTAGTGCAGAGTTTTCTCTACAAATCAGCTAGCTCACTGATATCATGTAGAAATTTCCCACCTGTAGATCACCTGGTAATGCAATGTACTAAAGCAAAACACTTGATCTACTTCTACAAACAATTTAGAATAAGCTTAATCGAACATGAGCAACATCAATAAGAACACACATAACTGATAAGAAGGAATCAATCACACATAACACAAAAGAATTTACCCGAGGAAAGCACCTGCCTAAAACCCCATCTCTGTATTATCATACAAGTTGAAATATAGTCTGCATTACACAAAGCCTTAGCTCAGAAGCTATCTAGCTCTCAGTACAATCCCTCTGCTGCTCATAGACAATCAAAGGCTTCTCACAAACCTTCTCCTCTGCCCTCCAAGCCTCCTATTTCCTTGTGTAGTTTCCTTGGGGTCCAGTGCTGCCACCTGTGTGAATTGGCATCTTCACACACTCACTAACCTCTGATCTAACCGCACAAACTTGAAGGAGATAAATCCTCATCGTGGATGAGCTTCCTTTATAGGAAAAATATTCATCCAACTAATAGTACATTGTCCCTTCTCTGATCTCAACTGGGTCTCTATCTGAATTGACATGCATCAGTTATCCATGAGTGAATACACAGTTATCTGAAAATACCAGTTGTTACATGCATGCAAGCATTAACAAACTAAATCTCATTAATTTAACAACCTGTTAAATTAATCTAACTGGACTTGACTCAGTTAACTGAGCCAACTAATTACAACTCATCTTTATCTCTTTAACTGATGGATAAATTCATCAATTAATAGATAAACAGTTGCATGTCCTCACATAGACTTCAAGTTTGTTTTTCCTTAACTAATTAACTCAAGATGAATTAATTAATTAATTAATTTATAAATTGTTGTTAATATCAAATTCAAATTTTACTTCCTATTTTTAGTCCAGGGACTGACTAAAATAGGAATCCATCCTGAACTGCTAAAAATCGGAAGGGACCCAGAAATGCTATTTTTAGAAGTTTCTATTTTTAGCAGTTTCACCTCTCATCCAAGGTGGCCAAAATGCTCATTGGCCAAACTGCTATTTTTAGACATGTTATTTTTAGCAGATCTATTTTTAGCACATTCTAAATTTAGCATTTCTTGTTACACACTTTTCAACATTTAGATCCATCACATAAAGATTTTTAGTTGAGGTTCCAAGCCAGCAAGTGTGGCTCATCATCATGACATTGATTAGAAATCTGATCAAGCTTTGAAAGATATATAGGTGAGATATGCGGGGTCAAAAAAAAGACGTTAGGTTAGATAAACGTTAGATAGTCAAAAATAAAGAAATTAATTAATTAATAAAAAAAATTATAATAACAAGGTTCAAACAATCATATTAATTAATTAATACAAATATATTTAAATTAAAAAATCAAATATATTAATATAAGGATATAAATATTACATTATATCAATATAATGATATAGATATTATTATACCTATAGTTGGAGGTATAACACATTGAATATTGCATTGACCATGAATTACCATGTAGTTTGACCAAAAAATGAATTGTTATATATAATATTTACATTATGAAATAAAAATAATTTATTTTTATTTTTAAATATATTAATTTTATTTATTCAAAATTGGATTGGTTAGTTTCATTTTCTTCTTATTCTCCAATGGTTATGTATGTACAACCATCCTATGTTAAATCAAATCAATACTATACTAAATTTGCAAATGTGTCCTTGGTCCTTGGTTTGAATTCGAAGGACACCTCACACCATCCTAACCTTGGAATAAGTACTTATTTATTTATTTTGTCTATTTTTTATCTAGAGAATAAATAAGGTAGATAGACGCACTTCTCATGGGTGGTGGACGTGCTGCTCCAACAAATTAAAATCATCCTTCTATCATATCAAATTATTGGGTTTGTTTCTTAAAAAAGGGCTAGCCACGTGAATATAATGAAAAAAATTATGGAATGATCAATTGTAACACCCTCCTCCCATGTCTAATAACCGACCATGAGGGGTAAACATGTGATGAGAGGCTACTATGATCTGATTCAACCTCCTAGGTCACCTTAAGGAAGTGGAATCGACAAAATACAACCAAACTGACCATCCACACATCCTACAGAACCTCCAGGAGCTACCCCACCTTTCCAGGTGACCAACCCCTGAGGAAACTCAACAATTTAAGGACCTAGAGCCCCAGTCACTCCCTTGCCAAGCCCTCCAAGTGACTGGGGGTCCCAATCGCTCCCATGAGCCTGTCTGAGTGCGATTGTAGACTTTTCCTGCTAGTGTTATGCTAGTGACTGCGAGATTTAAGGCTAAATTCCAGGGCTAGGACCCAGTCATTGCTAAAAACTTCATGGAATTTACAAAATTTAAAAGAAACATAAAGACAATGATGCCAATACAAATTCTTGAACTAAAACTTGACTGGACCCCTGCTAGCCATGACAGGCATTTCATCAAACATGTCACAAATATGCATTCAACAGGTCATAATAACATATCTAAGCATAGGGGTCTTATATTTATATGAGAATTGCTAAGAAGCATTGATGCATTATCACATTAGTTGCATTATCATGTATTAGGTCATAGATTCATTGCTCAATCATTTACAAATCAAAACATGATGAGAACCATACATTTTTCATTGTCATAAAACATATTCATAACCAGCATATAAACAACAAAAATAATGAGGATACAACAGCCATAAATACCACATATGAACCAGTACATTTGCTCATAAAATACCAAAGAAATAAACTCTTATTAATAAATTCAAAAGCCAACCTGGTATGGGATTACCACGTTCCAGTCGACCATAGATTGGTTGAGCCAAGTCTCTCTTCATCCAATCAGCCCCATGCCATATTCCAAGCATGAATGTAGGACTCAAACCAAAAGAACCAACTAGGGCTTCCTGAGGTTAAAACACCTCACCCTCATCAATAGAATTAGGCTTTACCACAATCGTCACCGGATCACTAGGCCATAAACAAGCTTGGATGCTACCATATTTCTCCACCTACACCATGAGGAATTTTCTCGTCTCCTAGTCTCTAGGCTTTACCACAATCCATAGTCCAATCCAGGGATCACTAGGCCATAATCGAGACACCACCCTCTAGACTTTACCATATATCCCACCATTCACTGACAAGGATTCATAGGCTTGATCAAGGGAAACCACCTCTTGGCTTTACCGTATATCCCGCCATTCACCAGTCGAGGATTCCTAGGCACACAATACCTGACTTTACCGCAACCCACAGTCCAGTTTAGGGGTCACTAGGCCAGTGGCTTTACCACAATCCACAGTCTGGTTCAAGGATCACTAGGTCATGTGTTCTTTCATTCAGAGATACACCTCACTCAAATTCGAATCCATCCGACAATCCAGCTCAACCAAAACATGAGAACCCCATCTCACCATGCTTATTTAGAACTGGCAAGGCAAGACTGAAGAACACTATCACACCTGGCAAAACCCATGCCAATGACAACAAGATAACCAAGAACACACATGCATAACCATGCATGCCAAATCTAGCAAGGAAATCACACATGCAAATTGATGCTTGCAAGTAAATCCGTTGTAGTTTCTTTATCCTTCTCTTCCTTGCTTGATCCTTGCTTCCTCTTTGCCTTATTTGCCTTTCTTGATCTAATGTTGAAGTGCTCCAAGAAAACTCTAAGTGTCCAAGAGTGTGAGAGAGAAAGAGAATAGAGAGAGAACTCCAAAGCTGAACCAACCAAAAGCCATGAACTAATCCTTGGAAGCCTTTTTATTAATTTGGCCTCTATTTTCTTCATTTTCCATTATTTTCCTTCATTTTCCTCCTCTCATGCAACCTGTGACCTTTCACCTTCCTTTTCTCCTAATTTCCATTATTTTCATAAATAAATTGCTAAAAATGCCATTTTTCCTTTCCAAATCCTTTTCCATCACCTTTGCCAATTTCCTTAGCCATAATAAACCAAATGAACGCCCACACTAGGATGTTTTGCCCAACATTAAGCATGGAATAAGTGTCCCATAATCGTGGTTATTATTTTGCCTTTATTAACTTTTATTACATGGAATTTTCACTAGGGTTGTTACAGAACCCTCCCCCCTTGGGGGAATGCCGTCCTTGGTCTTCAATGACACCTACAAGTCTACTGAAAGAAAAACATACTACCCATGGAGCTTTATGACTTAGCTCGTTGCAATATTTGGAATGACCAACTTGCTGAGAAGCAAACCAAGATGACAACATAGCAACATGACAACCATAATGAAATGACACCCATACTACTTATTAGAGATTTAATACATAGCTCATGGCAATATTTACATCCATATACATATGTACATATACCAAAACACATACCAAAGCATATACCAAAACATATATCAAGGACATTCGCTCAACCAATGACTAGAGAAGGATATATAGCCCAAATCTGATCCGCCATCTCCCATGTAGCTTCATCAGGCCTCAAGTGTTTCCGCTATAGTTTAACCTACTCGATTGCTTGGTTCCAGAGCATGAGAACCTTTCTCTGCAATATACATTGAGGTTTCGGCTAGAATTATCCATCTGGCTCCACCTGCAATACAAACCTGTCAATCACACGATCAACATCTTTAACATACTTCTTAAGCAATGACACATGGAAAACATCATGGACTTTCATTGTCGGAGGCAGCGAAAGTTGATAGGCTACTGGTCTAATCCTTTCAAGAATATTGAAAGGTCCACAAAATCGAGGTGTCATCCTGGCACATGAAGCAATCCGCAAGGAGCTCTTCTTTGGATTGATGTGCAAGTACACTTATTCCCCAACTTGAAACTCCTTAAACAACTTGTTCCGATCTGCATAAATTTTTTTCCTATCATGTGTTGTCGTTAGATTCTTCTTCATTACCTACATTTCTTGTTCCATTTCTGCTAACATGTTTGGTCATATCAATAAACTTTTCATCGGGTCACTCCAACTAATGGGAGTATTACAACTCTGCCCATACAATGCCTCAAACAGACTCATCCTTATTGATTCCTAGTAACCATTATTGTAAGCGAACTCAACCAACGGAAGGTACTTCTCTCATCTCCTCTAATGATGCATCACATACATCCTCAACATGTCCTCCAATATCCTATTGACCCTCTATGTATGTCCATCTGTCTGTAGATGATAAGTTGTACTAAAGGCCAACTCTCTACCTAAACTTGGAAACAACTCCTCCCAAAACTTGGAATTGAAATTTGCATCCTTGTCTGACACAATCTTCTTCGGAACGCCATGCAATCTGACCACATCTCTGATGAACACATGTTCCATGTAACTAACTGGATACATAGTCTTCACTAGAATGAAGTGTGCTACCTTAGTCAACCTATCCATCACAACCATGATGGAATCATGTTGTCTAGATGTCCTCGACAAACCTGTAATGAAATCCATGGAAATGACCTCACATTTCCACTCTGGAATCAGAATCGGTTTTAGTAATCCACCTAGATGTTTACACTCTACCTTCACCTGCTGATAGTCCAAACATCTAGCCACACACTCTGTCACATCCTTTTTCAAATTCATCTAATAGTAAAATTTCTTAACTGTTGCCAATGTTTTCTTGTATCATGGGTGACCTGAATATGGTTTCACATGAAGCTCCCTCAAGATAATATTCTTGAGCTCACTATTATCTGATACATATATCATGTCCCTAAATATGATCAAGCCATCTACTGAGATATGATAATCCACATCCTGTGCACATGTACCTGTACATGTACTCCATTGTAACATGTGCATACGCTCTATATACTTGTCATCTTGTTGACCTGCTTGTAAGATCAGATCTTGTAATTATGTCCCATAAGAACTCATAGCAATGTGATTTACCTGCATCCACCTGCTAAGAGCATCTGCAAACCTGTTCTCTTTACTCTTGATGTACCTAATCTCAAAGTCAAACTCATTGATTGTGGCTGACCATCTAGCTTTCCTAGCATTCAAATTCAGCTGGTCAAACAAGTATCTCAACCCACTGTGATCACGCATCAATATAAATATCCTGCCAAGAAGATAGTGCCTCCACATCTTCAATGCATGAATGATCACTTCCAACTCAAGATCATGTGTCAGATAGTTCTGCTCATGCTCATTCAATTTTCGTGACTCATAACATACTACCTGCCTCTCCTACATAAGGACTCCACCAAGTCCTCTCTTACAATCATTTGTACACACTACAAACTAATTTTCCAGGTATGTAATCTTTAACACTAGAGCATTTGTCAACAATTGCTTTAACTGCTCAAAACTTGTGGCACATTCCTCTATCCATTCAAATTTCTTACCTTTCCTCTACAATGACGTAATAGGATATGCAATCCGAGAGAAATTCCTGATGAACCTCCTATAATAGCTTACTAGCCCCATGAATGATCTTACCTCGTCCACATTTCTAGGAGTTGCCCAGTCCATGATAAGTCTTATATTCTCTAGATCTATTGTTATGCCTTCCTTGGAGACCACATGCCCCAAGTAATGTACCTTTGTTTGAAAGAAACTGCATTTACTAAGCTTAGCATACAACCGGTGCTCTCTCACTAGTCTCAACACTGCTACTAAATGCTCGACATGCTTCCCCTCATTCTTAGAATATATCAAAATGTCATCAATGAATATAATAAAAAACTTGTCCAAATAAGGACGCAACACACTATTCATCAAGCACATAAAGGTAGATGGAGCATTAGTCAAACCAAATGGAACTACAACAAACTCATAATGCCCATACCTGGTCCGGAAAGTTGTCCTGTAAATGTTCTCTTCCTTGATGCGTACTTGATGATATCCAGATCTCAAATCAATCTTTGAGAACACTACTGCTCCCTTTAACTAATCAAATAAGTCATCAATCCTTGGCAACAGGTACTTGTTCTTGATGGCCACCTTGCTCAATTACCTATAATCAATGCATAAACAAGATCGGTGCACCCCACGGTGATACACTTGGCCTAATGTATCCCTTGTCAAGCATTTCCTTCAACTGCAACGCTAGCTCTACTAACTCCAGAGTGCTCATCTTGTATGGTGCCTTTGATGTTGGTGATGCCCCTGGTACCAACTCAATAGAAAATTATACTTCCCTACGAGGCAACAACTCTGAAATCTCTGTTGGAAACACATCCTGAAACTACTGCAAGGTCAGGTGCCTTCTCAATATCTCTGCATCCTCATCCTCCTTACCTTTATCACTAGAAATGTGTATTTCAAATAACACACACCCTTTTCTGCGACTGCGTTTTTCTTGCATAGCTATCACCATCCTAACTGATGTTGCTTTCTTCTTACCTTGCAAGACTCTCTGCTCCCCATTGTCATCCAAGCACTCACGGGCTTTATCATAACAATCCATTTTGGTCCTATGAAGATATAACCAGTCCATACCCAAAATCATACTATATGACCCCAACAGTAATACATTCAAATGTGTTGAAGTAGGCATACCATTCAAATGTGTTGAAGTAGGCATACCATTCAACTCAAATGCACAAGATCTTACCCAATCATGAACTCTCTTCTTGGTACCTGTAGCCAACTGCACTACCCAAGATTCTACATGCACTTCTTTATTCAAACCACACTTATCCACCAAGTAAGGGTTAACATAACTATAATTAGATCCAGGTTTAATCAAAATAGAAACAACTTGATGACAAAGCTTACCATCCATCTCAATGATAGATGTCTAGTGATCTTCATGCCTATTATCCAGCACTGCATAGATACGAGGAATGCTCTGCCCAACATCCCCAGCAGTTTGTGCCTCTTGTGCACTATAGTTATGAGGCCTACCACCCTAATTCTGTAGACAATCCTTCTTAATATGCTCCTTACCACATGTCCAACACTCCAACCGTCTTGTACCATCACCTCTATTATGTTGTTGTGTCCCACATCCCTGTCTCGCTGCATTGAACTTCTTATGTGGTGCAACATTCTCTTTCTCTTCTACTTTCTAAGGCGTTGTTCTTTTTAGCTATCATTTACCTTTACTTTTGACTTTCTATTTCCATACTTGCTGATATTTTCTCTTATGTTGATCCAGAGTGGTCCCTGTCTCTGCAATTCTGACAAACTCTGAAGGATTACTACATTGACATCTGCTTGTTTCTCCTGTGCCTGCATTATTCTGTCATCATCTGCTTTACAACTCCTTATTTCTTCCTTCAAACTCCTCAATGTGTCTGCTGAGTCAAAAGAGTGCCCAACACCACGCTTCTCTTCTGATTCATAGGGAGAATCTTAGTAGTCTACCATCTACTAGTCATCTCGATCTCTTCCTGCAAGGCATACTGTGTCATCTAAATCAAATCATAAACAAACAAACGTACCTTAATATAGTTCGGGGAGGATATCTCGTCTGCAAGACCACCTGAATTAGCACAATACACAACACACACACATATAAACATAATCAAATCAACATATAGTCATCATTCCAACCATTGTCCAGTTATCAATGCATGACCATACCCACCACATATCATGACCTCATGCATGGTAACTACAACCATACCATTGTATGCATAACAACATATGGATGACATGCATGCATACAAGACACATACAAACACCTGACATGCATTACCATTGCATAACTGACATAAAATCATGATAAACACATCCAATAACAATGCCATTAAATTTTCACATGGAAACACCACTGCAACCATAACCAACACCATGCATACACAACTAGTACATAGACCACAAACATGAGAACACATATGCAACCGACATGAATGCATGACCAACACACCACCCATCCAGTCCAAGGGGTGAACCATGCTCTGATACCACTCTGTAACACCCTCCTCCCACATCTACCCAAGTAACCAGCCAACCGAGATAAACATGTGACGAGAGGCTACTATGATTTGATTCAACCTCTCAGGTCACCTTAAGGAAGTGGAACTGACAAAACACAACCAAACTAACCATCCACACATCCTACAGAACCTCCAGGAGCTACCCCACCTTTCCAGGTGACCAACCCCTGAGGAAACTCAACAGTTCAAGGACCTAGAGCCCCAGTCGCTCCCTTGCCAAGCCCTCCAAGTGATTGAGGGTTGCAGTTGCTCCCATGAGCCTGCCTGAGTGTGACTGTAGCCTTTTTCTGCCATTTTTATTCCATCGATTGCAATATTTAAGGCTAAATTCTAGGGCTAGGACCCAGTCACTACCTAGAACTTCATGGAATTTACAGAAATGATAAGAAACATAGAGACAATGATGTCAATACAAAGTATTGAACAAATACTTGACTAGATGCCTACTAGCCATTATAGTAATTAATGAGCCTTGGTATTGCAACAAGAATTATACAACTCCCGAGGCTATCGACTTTAATTATCAACCCGGGGTTCGTACAAACTTAAGAGGTATCAGCACTATATGTGTAGAATATAATGTGTCATTCCTTTTGTTGTCATGATGTAATGGAGTGCATGTATTGAAACCAAATCCTAAACTAATTGAAGAAAATGAAATGCTTGAAATGGAAACCTTAACCTATTGCAAGAAATAAAGTACAAGGAAATAAACGTATTCTAATTGCATAAAGATCATGGACTAAATGTAAAAGAAACCTAACTTAACCCTATTTATCACATGTGATTATTTAAACTAGCTGAGCATGGAGTCTGATCTAGGGAGTATTAACTGTTATGTGCATGTGTGAATATAAAAGAACTCTTCTTCTTTTTTTATCTTTTCGTTTTATAAATGCAAATGCTAATCCTCACTTGTTCTTTGGCAGGGGAGACAGGTATGGAGGAAGAGGGTTAAAATGGTCTTGATGGCATGGAGTTCAAGTAGAGGCCTAATCCCAGCCTCAATGATGTTTTTTTTCAATTTAGGCTCAAAACAGGCCGCTACAGGATTTCCTACAGGATGTACTAGTTCTCCTTTAGGATGTACTAGTTCTCCTTCAGGATGTACTAGTTCTCCTACAGGATCCCCTAGTTCTCTTACAAGATCCCCTGTTTTACTACGGGATGTTACAAATTTACTATACGAAATTATAATTCATCGAATGACCAATAAAATCAAATCCAAATTGGATGGGACAATTTTTTTTATTGACTAGGATGTCTTAGGTCCCCATTCCAAGTGGAGTAACTCAAAAAGACCTCTGTTAACCCGTGCTAAAAAATAACAAAAAATTACTAGTCGAAAATCTAGAAATTCGAGAACTAGTGAGCTAGTAAATCTATAAAATGCCTAACCTAATCAAGTGCAAATGAAATGGGGTAAAAAAATTTATGAACTAGAATTTTTCGTGATCTAATGCAAGTGGAACCAACTCAATTGAAGCTTGTTAGCATGCTCTAAAAAATAGCAGAAATTTATTGTTCTTTGCCACAAAGGAGTTCCATAATTCTAGATTTTGGAATAAGAAAGCTAATCCAAGTAGCTCAATGTTTAATATGACCTTCCAAAGCTTTTCCAAGGATGAAATGATGTTTGTGATCCTGCAAAAGAACTTACATCAACCATTTAATCCAATCCTACAACAAGAAATCATTAATACTAAACGCATAAATAGAAAGAAATGAAAACAAGAGATGCATGTGAATAAGAAGTGAAAAGAAGGAAAGAAAATGATACAAAAGGGCTCTGAGGTCTTGGGATGGCCAAGCCCAAGGAAACTTAGAGACCTATGGAGGAGAACAAGATTTAGAAGCTGAACATGACACCATTCTTCATTATTTTCATCAATACAATTACATCCCTGCAAGAAAAATACAATGGAGTTGCAGAAATACGAGTTCTCTCCACAAGAACACTAAAAGAAATCTATCCCCAGAGGAAAATTCAACTTGGTACTTATACAAAATGATTAGGAATCATTCCCCATGAATGGAGAAATGTTTCCCCACCAAAATCCCTTGATTAATGGATCTGGTTTCCAATACTAGGAGTCTGCATTAAAAGACAGCGAACACATTCCTAGATTTTCTCAATCATTGGAGTTCCACAATTTGTGCCATAATTCCATAAAATCTTGTTGATTTATTATTAAATAGTGATCCTCTTGTAGTAGGGAGAAAGCCCCTAAATTTTCTCCTTCTCCAAATCTTCATAATCTGCCCAATATTCTCATAATATTCCAAAAAAATAAATAATATTAGGCACAAATATGCAACTATTCATAAACCTTCCTAATGAACATATTAAAATTAAAATACATTATCTAATGCAAAAAGAGAGGTTTAATGTGCTGAAGGATGGTCATAGGTCTTAATTTATGTTTAATTTAGAGGCATGGGCCTTAATTTATGTCTAATTTAGAGGTCCATCATACCCCCCTGCTGAAAGTGTTGCTCATCCTTTGAGAAACTTAGTGACCTCATTGTGCCTCATTCATGGCCCTAGTGGCCTCTCTCTTGTGCATTAAGAATCTTGGCTGTAATTTCTGCAAGGACAAGCCCAAAAACATATTTGTGCAAAGAAAAATCCTTGTTTCTTGAGACCATTAGTTTGCCTTCTTCCCCTTATTCAAGATGGTTCTTGAATATTTTTTAGTTTGGCAAGGTCTTCCACATCCTTATCAACCTTCTGCTACCTTGTTCCACCATTTGGAAACCTCTGAAACCTTCAAAATGTCTTTAGATGAGAACTAGGACATCCTATAGTAATTCATATCAAAACTACAGGAAACCTACTGGAAACCCTATTAAAAATACAGGAAACCGTTTTTGAGCATAAATGATAGTCGGAGCCTCGGACATGCCCTCAACTTGACTCCCATGCCTTTCTCTCATTTCTATAACATCTTTTAGTCCTTGGACAAAAGCTAGAAAGAGATTAGAAACCTCTTGTAAAGTCTCTTTTCATCATTGCAGTTTGAGTTCTGTTTTGATGGTGGATGCCTCATTTCCTTTTGTTGCCTTCTTCTTCTCTCTTGTGGCCTAGATGGTTGCCTAATGGCCTTGGAGTTCTCTGTTTTGATTAGGTCTCTCATAGGTACTGTCATTTTTGGTTTTAGCAAAAAAAAAAAATTCTTCCTTCTTGTAGCAACATTCTGCCTTCCTGTAGTAGTCATTCCTTATTCCTTCAAAGTCTTCTAACTGTATGGGAGTGATGAGAAATGATGTAGGTTTGTGAAAATGGAGAGGATGATTTGTTTGTTTTTTTAAGAAATTTTCAAGGTGAGATAGGGTTTGTTCTTGAAATTATGAAATGGGATGGATGAATGATTGTTAGATAGTGAATATGAAGTGGATGGAGGGCTTGGAGTGCTATGGTGACTTGTCCATTGCAAAAATTTCTTCTTTTAACTGTTGTCCTCATTCCTTGAAATCATCACCTTTCATAATTTGACTTTTCATCATTGCATGAGTGAAGGAGTGAGTTGCAATTAACTAGTTGAAGGCGGCTGAGACTGTTGACCCATCCTTAGCTTATAAAACCTCATCTATCATGCATTGACAATCAATTTCTAACTATAATATGCTTAAGAGAAGAGGTCAAGAATATTGCATACTTGTACCTACCTGATGGTTGTTTAAGAGACATGCATGTTGCAGTTGAGTTGATGTTGTTGTGCTTCTCATGACTCGAGTACATCTTCTTGACTGCCTTTTTCTTTTTTGTTGATCTTATTTTGTTGATGGGTTGTCTTCTTGTTGACGTGTAGGTGATGGCTTCCTCTGTTGCTTTTAAGCTCTGTAGGAGTTTCATTATGCCTATAGTTATGCTTCTCCTCTTTCAATCATGGTGCTGAAGGTTAGGCTTGGAGCCTGTTGTTACTTCCAAATAGGTTGTTGTAGCTGCCCTTTTTTTTGAATGTTTGTGTCCTTTCTCTATTGGAGGGTAAATAGGTATTGGAATGAGTGGAAGGTGTGGCCATAGAGTGACATGGTCATGATGGGTGTTGGTTGAGATGTGGTGAAGTCAATGTCCTTTTTTCCTATCCCAAAATAGGCCTGCATCATAATTTTTCCATCAGACTGCCTTTCCTGTAGATTTTCAAAACTTCCTGTAGTACTACAGGAAACTCCTGTAGTAATTCAGGACAACCTCTTGTAGCAGACTTGTTTTGTCCATATCTCCCAAATGGTAGAATGTATTGACCTGAAACTTTTGATCATGTTTCCATCATCATTATGCACCTCCCCATTAAAAATAAAAATAAATAAATAAATAAATAAATAAAAATTGGTCAATGGATGCACGAATCTCGAGAAAAACTAAAAATAGTTGAAGGTGATGAAGGCATATTTCTTGACAACCGTGCATGAGAATTTGCAGAAATTGCTTTGGCATGTTATCATCATCCATATGCATCTCCCCATGAAACAAATTTTTAAATGGATGCATGGTTTTCAAGTTATGGCAAAAATAAATTTCTGTTCTATGTATTTTTCTTTCCTGTAGTAAAACAGAGCCTTCCTGTAGTTTTTAGGATAGCAAGAAAACTGAATGGGAGGAGCTTAAGAATGATGGGTGGATGGTGGAAATAGATGAGGTTGATGTATTGGCATGGCCTTGGCCTTGTTGGAGCATTTGAGCACAGGAGGAGAAAGTCAAAATTTGACTTCTTTTGACTAGGTTTAATCTATTTTTTCTTTCTTTGGTGGCAACTTGTTTTTGTTCCTTGTATATGTTGGAAAGCACCTACATTCATCAAAGAGATACATGGGGTAAGGATTTTTTTCTTTTTTTTTTCTAGGCCTACTAGCCGCCTCAATGAGGTTTTCAACTTGTAGGTCTACCTAGGCGCCTCAAATGAGGTTTTCACCTAGGATCTTTTCTTTTTTCTCCTTTTTATTTTTTTTCCCAACCCATTAACCGCCTTATGGAAGTTTTCAATCAATGAGCCAATCTGAGGCGCCTCAAAGGAGATTTTCACCTGGAATTTTTTTTCTTATTTTATTTATTTATTTTTTCTCTAACCTACCCTACTTGAAAAACAAAATCACTTTCAAGTATAAGAATACTTCCAATGGAGCCAAGTGCACATCAATATGAGCCATGTAACTTTTATTACATGGAATTTTCACTAGGGTTGTTACATCAATATTGTGACTCTAGTTAAGAGTTGATGGAGTGAAACATAATCACTAATTGGCTATCAGTTTGTGTTATAATTATGCCACTAAAAGGAAAAACAGGTTCAATTCTATTGGAGTGTATTTTTTTACCATAATGAGCAGAGTAGTTGGGACTAGATATAGAGGGAGAAAATAGAGAGGGTTTGTGATTTGTAGCAACCCACAAGCTATGAGTCTCACTCCTTTGTATTTGCATCAATTTCCATTTAGAGAAAGAGATAGGAAAGCAACTTCACCTTCTAGCTATGGTTTCTCCTGTAAGTGTTTCCTAGATCATATATTGTGTTCATTATGATTATTGAGAGTTTATTTTGTTGTTCTTTATTTTCCATATTTTAGCTATTGCATGCATAAGCATAACATAGTAATTTACCTAAGAAATCTAGAAATATAAGGAAAAATTAACCCTCATAATGTAGATTTTGGATTTTCAAATCTATTTTATCATATTTGTTGTGACAAATTGTCCAATGGAATATCCACGATAATTTACAAATAAAAAAACAAATGAGAACCTTCCAATCTAAAATAAGGCCCCATAAGCCCTCCAATTAGTTAACACCTAGGCTATGAGGTAACAAATCCCAAACTTGTATAATCATAGGCTAGATTTGCTTGAAGTATGGCATTTAGCTTTGATTACTTGAAGCAATAGTGTCCATATGATCCACATTATTCCATACTAGATTGGAATATGGAATTCCCATCCACAACCCCTTCTAAATGGGGGTCCTCAAGCGTAATCAAAGTCTCTATTTCCCCACTATTAGACATGGATGGATAATAAGTTCCATATTCAAATATCATAAGGTTATGCAATTGCTAAAACCAAATTTTCTTGTTAGTAGGCACTTGCCAAAGTACTCCACCAAATCCAACCATTTAACTGATGATCATAATATTATAAGCATTATTTGTGAGTGATTTATGCCTCATATAATGAAGTCTTGAATATGACCGTGTCTCACCTTCATTCTTATATTGGGGGTTTGGGTGGCGGCGGGGCTGACTTTCATATGATCCCATATAGAGTAGAGAAAGAGGGTCTCTTGCCTATGGACATCCTTAAAATTACATCAATTACATTGTAATATTGTATAACAGAGATAGATGTCACAATATTGCACCTCATGCCTTGACCTGATATATATAGAAGCCTTTGATTGAGAAGGTCCAAAATTCACTTTCCATTTGTGATATTATGGATGTTCAATTAACTCTACCCACCTACCCCAAATCATAGCCTTTTGATCCTTTCCTCCTTCATAACCCCTTGATGATTAACCCTTTATGAATAGGTTAGTTGACCACTGAAGTGTTTCTTTGCAAAATTCATGATAGTTTTCAAGATTGTATTAGTTATTCAAATATGTTTAAGTAGTTTTATTTTAATCAACTCACTAGTTATTGACACGATATCATCTTCTAATGAATAATTTTTGTGATTAATCGATTTTGAAACTAGGAAAACATTGATCCATAGCAAGGGAACAACACCCCCTGCAACCCTTGTAGTATAGATAAAAATAAAAGTTATTCTATAATGCCTAATATTGCTCCCTTGCTCAACTGCTATATTAATTCCCTTGCAAGTTTCATTGGTTCTAACTACCAAGAGTTAATGCTATAGTTGGTGGGGGAAATAGGAAAAATAAATTGTACCTACTACTACTCACCCACTAGAACCAAATTATTGTAACTACCTAATAGAGAGATAGATAAACATGTAAAGTTAGATAGACATATTCACTCATTTAACCAAATTAATGTCATAATTCCCACCTATGCACTCATTTATCTCTACCTTGCCACGTAGGATATCTCATCTAGAAGTTAAGCCCCATTCTTTCTAACCCCTCTACCTACCCCATCTCTCTCATTTATCTAGAAGTGGTTTTCAGTCCCATTCATTCTCTCTATATAATGAAAGAATTGCTTATTTGAGTCCTCCTCATTATACTCATCATAATATATTCAGTGTATTCTTTTAACTCTATATTTGTAGTAGAATAATATTTTATTTATCAATCGACAGAAGGTTAATCACTAGAAAGTCGATTCATCAACTAATCACTTGAGGTCACTATAGGGAAAATTGGGTAAGTTTCCATACGTGAGGTAACAACTCAATTGGTGGCTAACTAATAGGTAGTCCTAGTAGTTCATACTTCTTTTAGATGTATGAGGATGAATTCATAGCAATGGGAGTGGAATGAAAGGATCAAACTAGATCAACTATTTTTTTTCTTTATTTATGTGAGTACAACATTTGGATCCATGAGGAATATGACAAATGACTTAATGAAGCAACATAGGGAGTACATGTAGCAAGCAACGCCAAACCCATCCAAGCATTCATACATAGATAATAGAACAAGGGTGAACCCATCTTATTTCCTTCCCATCATATAATATCAAACTATATGTATGTAAGGTAAGGTGTAACAGATTTGAATGCAGGAAAGTAAAAAAATAACGTTGTCACTCTCCTATTCACACACATATTTGAGATACGCTTTCAAGCCAATTCATTCCCAAGAAACTAACCAGAGTAATGCTTATTATACATGCGTACTAGTTAAATCTTACTATCTCTCAAGAAATTTCATACATAATTGATCAATAATCATAGAAGGGAATTACGAGAGAAATGAAAGTAAAACTTTGCAACGTGCAACATATCCACTCTGACTAGGCCCCCTCTCTCTTCTCTTTTTTGAGTTGGAAAGAAAAAGAAAAAGATTTTGAAAATATATTCCAACTTTTGTCTAGTGGTATAAGCCTCCACCATACCATATAGAAATTGGAAAGGTCAAGTGATATGATAAACCTTCACAACGAATCCATAGGAAATCCTTCACAACCAAGAGAGAGATAGATTCAGGTGTGAAGCATGACTTGTATATTTTTGCACAGTGTTTTCCTATTATAGTACTATGGAAGTAGAAGTGATGTGGAGTTGGGCCATTGGTGTTAAAAGAATAAGATATCCGTTTCTTTCTTTTTGAGTGAGAGATTGAGTTATGGAAATGAACAAAATATCTTACGGTCCTCATTTCTCAATTAGGTAGGTGGGGGGTGGGAATATACCTAGGTAAAATGAATGTATTATATGAGATTTAATGTTCTCATCTCAATAGTACCATCCTTCCCCCAATAAAAATAACGTTGGGGAATTAGAAGGAGGTGGTGTGTGAAACGTGTAGCAATCGAAAGTCTCTAATCATTTATTCTAATACGATTGGTCATAACCTTTCCATACTAGTGAATAATTTACTCTCCTAGTGGGTAGTGATTCTTATTCCCATAAGTACATACTCTATCTTTTTTATTTATGCTCCTCATTCTTGCCCGAGTGAAGAAACAATCTAAGGCTTCAAGCTTATGGTGATTCCATCAAGCATGTGGTTCCCTCATGGTGGAATGAATTTATGGTACCAATGTATATATTGTTTGTTTGGAGAGAGTGTCTTAACCCACCAACCTCCCTCCTTTGTATATATCCATGAGAGATATAATCACATATATATCATGTGGTGGTGATACATTTGGGGCGGTAATATGACATCTGAAACATGGATGTTTAATGGTGGGAGATCAATTGGGTATGGAAAGATCATATATCTTAGAAATACTCATTATTACTATCTATTTTTAGACCCATAAGATCCAAATGCATGTTTGGATCATTTTAAGGGAGTTCTCCCTCTAGTGGCATGTAGAATAGAATGTGAAAATAGTATACTCTCCTCTAGTATTAGAGATAAGGAAGTAATACTCTCCTATCCCTTCAATATATTTCCAAGGAAAGGAATATTTGAATGAAAAGAGTGATTTAAAAAGATAGCCTTTATATCTTATATTGAGAGGCAACCTAAATATCAAATTATGGAGTTACTTATACCTATCTCTCTATTTATCCTTCTATCTATCTATGTGTGTGTCTGCGTATTTATCTATTTATTTTAATGTAATTAGAAAATCATATTAAGTAAAATGTGCATGGAGTCACAAGAAAGTCACACTGAGATAAGCTTTGTGTTGTTACATCAAATTTAGGTAAAACATCATCTTGGTCCAGATCCAGACCATTTATTTTATAACTATACTCAACTATATCAAACTATGGAAATGATATTGTATACAGTTCATAAAGCACCACTAAAATGAGACATATTTTCCTACATGTAGAATTAACCAGATTGAAGGAAACCCAATTCATCCTCGATGCGTTAGAGTCGAAGTCTATGATCAATCAAATATTCAACATAGTTGCTAACTAGGTTTCCAACCATTCATCAAGCAAATGATCTAAGTAGGTTTATTTATAAAGTTCTAGTAGGGTTCCCTAGATGGGGTGGTAAGTATGCAAGAGGTGGGGGGAAGTATTGCCATTATCCCTCTAGCTCATAAGTCGAAGGGTCATGGTAGCATGCCCCATTAAGACATCATAACTCACCATTTAGAGCTCAATGAATGACATTAGGTTACAACACTCGATGCAATCGACATATTATCTGGGAGTGCAAGGGATGCTAATGCTTTTGGAAAAAGGTACAATCAACTCAAAGGAATTGAAGGGGAGGTGTACCAGGACATAAGGCAAGATTATCGCCTTATGATCTTGCACTAGGTACATCCATAAAAGGAAACTATGGGGAGGCATGTATATTAATTCCACCATCATGAAGCTGAGAACTCATTTTTCTATATGGTATTTGGCTCATCCTCGGGACATCTGCTTGGGGGAAACCTCATTGAGTCATCCAGTTGCTTGGATTCTCCTCTTCCCAAGCAGTTAGAAGGAGAAAACCCATTCGTATTCATTCTTCATCACACAATTCATGAAGGCTCTGGCTGACATTGATGCCCTCTCTAAAGCAACTCTGGGATACAACCATCTACACCTCGCTATTTCCCTTGACTTACCTGGAGATTTTGCTAAGTTGTAGCCATTTGGAAAACCTTTTCTAATTAGATTCAATGAGAATGAGAACACTCTGAAGGGGATTTTTTTTTCTATATGCTCTTCAACCTCCTTGGAAATCCACCTCCAATAGAAAGTAATGTTGAGAGGCATCAACATGGGTTAGAGCCTGGCTTGTTGTTTAGGAGCTTGGAAATATTGTTAGTTGGCAGTTAGGTTTTGTTAAAGGGGTGGTCAAGTCTATCTCAGTTCTTCCTCCCATGTTCTCTTCATCAACATCTTATGCTCATGGTAGGTATCCCTGGTCTAAACGCTTCACAACCACTAGCAAGAAAAGCATATCATGTCGGGCAGTGACTTTCCAACTCTTTAGAAACCAAAGTCCTAGTGCATGCTAGACTTGTCTGATCCTTGGGGATAATGACACCTATCACTAGTGGCTTCAGGTGGATTTTGGTCAGCATGTTTGACCCGCTCTCTTAGCTGATGGGACACATGCCTTTTCAATAAAATCATACATAATGAGGTGTTGCATATTACTAAGTATGAGGTCGCTCCAAAGCATAAGTTTGGGCCAAGAGTCCAAGTTATACAAGGACCTCACCCCTTAGCCATTTCAAAATGAAATCACTCACGCAAAACAAAAATTAGAAAATAAAAGACACATTTTAATAAATTCTACAGTCTTAGTGGAGGTGGCAGATTGGGTTCTAGATGTAGGGCACATTATAGGTCACGACAACTAATAAATGGACACAATGGACTTTTATTAGCACATTAAATTTCTTCATGGGAGAGTTCTTGTTGATATAAATGAGATTGAGGAAGATATTCTCCTGACCTTAGATCATATGCAGAGGCATGTGATAGTAATGGATTGAAGGTTCAAGTGCAATGAGAAATAATTGGGCATCCCCCTTGATCCTGGTTGCTCTCTAAACAACAACAAGTGAATGTTTTTTTGGTTATATTCAATGAGAATGAGAACAATATGAAGGGAGAATTTTTATATAGGCCCTTAAACCTCCTTGACAAGGAACCTTCAATATAAATCAATGTTGAGAGGTCTCGACATGGTTTAGAGCCTACCTTGTTGTTTAGGAGCTTAGAAATACTTTTAGTTGGTAATTTTATTTTGTCAAAGGGTGGTGAATTCTATCTCAATTCTCCCCCCCATACTCTCTTCATCAATATCTTTTTCTCATGGCAAGTATCCCTAGTTTAGGTGCTCCATGACCACCAAAAATCAGATCCTGTCATGTCGGGTAGACATTTTTCCAATTCTTTAGTAGTCAAAGTCCTAGCCCATGCAAAAATTGTTTGCTTCTCAAGGAGAATAACACTTGTCACCAATTGATTTTGGTAAACATGTTCGATGTGCTCTCTCAAATGACAAGAAACATGCCTTGTCAACAAACTCCAACACGAGGAGGTGTTGCATATTACTAGGAACAAGGTCACTCCAAAGCACAGGTTCAGGCTGAGATTTCAAGTTATACAAAGACCTCACCCCTTAGCTAGCTCAAGATGAAATCACTCAGGCAAAACACAAATTAGAAAATGAAAGACACATTCTAATAAATATTGAAGTCCTGGAGGAGGTGGAAGATTAGGTTCTAGATGCAAGGCACATTAGAGGTTGCTACAACCAATACATGTACATGGTGGATTTTTATTAGCATGTGAAATTTCTTCTTAGCAAGGTTATTTTTTATATAAATGATATTGAGGAAGGCATCCTCCTGGCCCTAGACCATATGCAAAGGCATGTGATAGTAATGGGTCAAAGGCTCAAGTGCATTGAGAAGTAATTGGGCATCCCCCTTGATCCTGGATGTTGTTTAGAGAACAACAAGGGAGAGTTTTTTTCGGTTAGATTCAATGAGAATGAGAACACTTTGAAGGGGAAAATTTTATATAGGCTCTTCAACCTCCCTAACAAGACACCCCTAATAAACAGCAGTGTCAAGAGTCCTCGACATGGTTTAGAGATTGGTTTGTTGTTTAGGAACTTGGAAAGACAATCAGTTGGTAATTTGGTTACGCCAAAGGATTTGTTAAGTCTATCTTATTTCTTCCTCCTGTGCTCTCTTCATAAGCATTTTGTGCTCATGGTAGGTATCCTTGGTCTATACACTTCGCAACCACCAGGAAGTAGAGCCTATAATATTGGGTAGAGACTTTTCCAATTATTTAGTAGCTAAAATTCTAGCCTAAGCCACACTTGTCTACTCCTCATGGATAATGACACCTGTCACCAACTGGTTTCAGGTGGCTTTCGATCAACATGTTCAACCCACTCCCTTAGCTAATAAGCTACATGCCATGTCAGTAAGCTCAGGTGCGATGAGGTGCTACATATTACTAGGAACGAGGTTGCTCTAAAGCACAAGTTTGGGCCAAGAGTTCAAGTTATATAAGGACCTCATCCCTTAGCTAGTTCAAGATGAAATCTCTTAGGAATAACACAAATTAGCAAATGAAATATGCATTCTAATAGATATTGAAGTCCTAGTGGAGTTGGCAGATTAGGTTCTAGATGCAGGGCACATTAGAGGTCACTACAATTAATACATGCACACAGTGGACTTTTATTAGCACATGAAAATTCTTCTTAGTAGACTTCTTGTTGATATAAATGAGATTGAGGAAGACATCCTCCATACCCTAGACTAGATGGAGAGGCATGTGATAGTGATGGCTAAAATGGATATAGTGCATTGAGAAGTAATCAGACATCCCCCTTCATCCTGGATTCTCTCTTAACAAAAACAAGGAAAAGTTTTTCTAGTTAGATTCACTGATAATGATAACACTTTGAAAGGGAATTTTTTCTATAGGCTCTTCAACCTCCCTAGTAGGCCGCCTCCAATAGAAAGTAGTGTCGATAGGCCTCAACATGGTTTAGAGATTGTAAAGACTGTTAGTTGGTAATTTTCTTTTGTCAAAGGCGTGGTGAAGTCTATCTCAGTTCTTCCTCCCAATTTCTCTTCATCAACATCTTGTGTTCGTGGCAGGTGTCCTTGGTCTAGACACTTTGCGACTAGTAGGAAAGATATCCTATCATGTCAATCAAAGACATTTCCAATTCTTTAGTAGCTAAATTCCTAACCCATGTCAGACTTTTCTTCTGCTTAGGGAGAATGACACCTGTCACCAACGACTTTAGGTCACTTTCAATCAACATGTATCACTGAATCTCTCAGCTAATACGTAACATGCCCTCTTAATAAGTTGAGGCACTGATTTCAAATTTCAGACTTTTGTAATTACTATCTTGTTGCAAATAGGTTTCTGGATCCATTGCATTCATGATTATTTTATTATCGATGTATCCCCCATTATTGCCATCTTATTCATGGAATAATTTTAACTAAAGCCATGACTTCTTCACCCTTAAACCTAAATTATGGAAAATATTTGTTGATGACACCTTCATCATATGGCCTCATGGACGTGAAACACTATAAGTTTTTAAGCAACACCTAAATAATCTATCTTCATCCATAAAATTCACCATGGAAGTTGAGGTTAATAATAGCATCCCTTTTCTTGACATCCTCATCACCAGAAATCAGGATGGTTCCTTATCCCACCAAGTACACCGCAAAAAGACTCATACTAAGCAATATCTTCATGTCACTTCCCATCATCATCCCACCCAAAAATTTGGGATTCTTAGCACTTTGGTAACCAGAGCTGTAAGAATCTTAGATAAGGAACACTTGGAAATGGAGAAATCACATCTTATAAATGTGTTCTTAAAAAATGGTTACAAAATACGACAGGCCATTAAGGCTCTATGTAATGTTAACAAAGGACCTAGAAATAATAAAAATTTTGATAACTTTGTGGGCAAAGTAAACCTCCCATACATTCTAGGGACCACTGACAAAATTGCCCACATCATAAGAAGAAATAGCATTATGACCACCTTCAAACCTTTAAACACCATCCACAATCATCTTAATTTTGTTAAAGGTATCATAGACCCTAAATTCCATAAAGGTGTTTATTTAATTCCATGTTCTTGTGGAATACCATATGTAGGGGAAATTGGTCGATCTGTTAATACTAGAATCCAAGAGAATTCTGCTGACAAAAAACATAATCGATTGAAGACTTCAACATTAGCAGAACATTCCAATAAAACCAAACATCAAATTTGTATTGAAAAGAGTCGCATTCTAGCTAAAATCGACCATTATTTCCATAGGAAATTTAAGGAGGCCATAAAGATTAATAAACATCCTAATAACCTCAATAGAGATGAAGGGTGGAATATAAGTGAGAATTGGATTCCCACTTTAACATCTGAATCAATCTCTTGCCATACCTCCTCCTTTTAAGACTTCTTATTTATTATTAATATTTTAAAACCTAATTATATATATAAAATTAAACATATTAATTGTTGGTATTCTAGAAACATCATTATCAATAAATATTTACGTCTTAATTTAACATTACATTGCTATTTATAAATATACAGGTCTTATTTTAACATTACAACATTAATACTTAAAATATTTATATAACCATTAAAAATATACACTACATTAAATCCAATATTTTGAAAAATATTTACATTACATTAAATTTAATATTTTAAAACATATTATTAAACATAGCTTACAATTATTATTAGAACCTTTCTCTTTTTCCTTTAAGGTTTTACCTCCAACCTTTTTCCTGGAGGGTTTTACCTTCGACCTTTTTCCTTCTTATCATTTTCTATTTATTACAACCTTTGGTGTGATTGGTCTTCCATATTTTTTTTTTATCCTGAAGATGAATCACAGTTGTGGGTTCAAAACAATGATAGTAAAATAATCATGAATGTAATGAATCGAGAAGCCTATTTGCAACAAGCTTAGGCACGACAAGGCGTTGCATGTTACTAGAAACAATGCCACTCCAAAGCGCAAGTTCACGACGAGAGTTCAAGTTATACAAGGACCTCAACCCTTAGCCAATTCAAGATGGAATCACTTAGGCATAACACCAATTAGGAAATGAAAGATGCATTCTAATAGATATTGAAGTCTTAGTAGAGGTGTCAGATTGTGTTCTAGAGGTAGGGCACATCATATGTCACTACAACTAATACATATACATGATGGAATTTCATTAGCACGTGAAATTTCTCCTTGGAAGAGTTCTTGTAGATAGAAATGAGATTGGGGAAGACATCATCCTAACCTTAGATTAGATGTGGAGGCATGTGATAGCAATGTATCAAAGGCTCGAGTGCATTTAGAAGTAATTGGGCATCCCCTTGATCCTGACTGCTCTCTAGACAACAACAAGGGTAATTTTTTCTAGTTAGATTCACAAGAATGAGAATACTCTGAAGCGGAATTTTTTATATAGGCTCTTCAACATCCCTGGCAAGCCACCTCCAATAGAAAATAATGTTGAGAGGCCTTGACATGGTTTAGAGCCTGTCTTGTTGTTTAATATCTAAGAAAGACTATTAGTTGGTAATTTGGTTTTGTCAAAGGGGTGGTCAAGTCTACCTAAATTCTTCCTCCCACGTTCTCTTCATCAACATTTTATGCACATGGCAGGTGTCCATAGTCTATATGCTCCATGACCACTAGGAAGCAGATCCTATCATGTTAGGTAGATACTTTTCCAATTCTTTAGTAGCCAAAGTCCTAGCCCATGCCAAACTTGTATTCACTTTGGGGAGAATGACACGTGTCACTAGTGGCTTCAGGTCAAAATGTTTGATCCATAAACGGTCGTGGACATTCCACTGGACAGTTCATCACAACATATCTAATAATAATATACTAAAATACCATATTTTTACACTATTACGGTTTTATTAAAATTCTAGATCTGTAGATTTTGTTGTAATTAGTGCATGCATGCGAAAGGAAATTATGCAAAAAATTAGAGAATGAAAAAATAAGTTCACAGACATAAGACACAAGATATGCTCTATGGGAAACACTTTTAGGAGAAAACCCGACTGGAAGATGAGGTCGCTTCGCTCTCTTTCTCTGTTGGGAAATATGGCTGCACATATAAAGAAGTAATGCATGTGGCTTATGGGCTGCTAAAGTGCAAAGATATTTTATGTGTGCTCTACCTACTATTTCTCCTGGCTATCTTTGCTCAGCTATGGAACAAAATTCTCTCAAAAAAATGGAATTCCTCTTCCTCCTAATGGCCTAGTTATAACACAGTCTGATAGCCTACTAGTGGCCAATTTTGACAGAATCAACTCTTAAGTAGAGTTACAATATAGAATCTTTTAGAGTCTTTTACATCACAAACATGTGGCTAGCCCCTTTTCCATAAATAAAGGGGGCCTAACGCAACATCCTCGCGAACTATAGGTGTGAAAACAGGAAGGTCAACTTCTGAGTGGCATAAGTTTTGCATACGGACTCTGATTGGCACACTTCTTACGTCGTTGGAAATATCTGTGTGTGTAGAATAGCATGAAAAGATGCATGCTATAGCATAAAGTTTTACCCCCAAAAAATTTCATTTGATGCCTCAAAACGATCTTAGAAGGTTTGAGACCTCGTTTCACCAAACTAAGTCCCGTAGGTAAAAACGGTCTCGTGAGTCGATTCCTCCAGTTTTTCCACTCCAAATTCATTGAGATAGACAACACATAATATAATGATCCAATTCGAATCACACCTCCCCATTTTGGGAGGCTTTTGGTCCCCAAAATCTTTTACTAAAAGAGGTGAGGAAAATTTTCCTCGACCTTCTCTCTAGTGTACCATTTAGCTTTGCCTGGAAGTTGTCCCTTCAACTAAATTTGCCAAAGGTCATGCTTCCCCTGTCGTGTAGTTCTAGACCTCTTTTGCAAAACTGTATCTTTTGTCAACTTTGCCTGAGTGTTTGGTGCCAAATCCTCCACAGAAGGTAGGAGATGTTCCTCTTCCTGATCTAGCATGGAAAGCTTATAGAGTTCCAAATTTTCTACATTCACAACTGAGTAAATGCACATATATGGTGGTAAACTTAATCGATAGGAATTATCACCTAACTTTTCCAATATCTAAAAGGGATCATACCTTAGAACCTTGATTTTATTACCAGACCCCTGTAGCCTCTCCATGTTTAACTATAGCCATACTTTGTCTCCCACCTTGAATGGTTTCTCTATTTTGTGCTGATCATGCCTGGCCTTATACTTGTCTTGCGACTTTTGCAGTGTTTCATGCACCTATAGATGGATCTTCCTGATCTTCTCTATAATTTTTTCATCCCTCAAAGCATCTCTTGTAAGATATTCCCTCACTCCTCCTTACTTCCCATATGCAATATTCAAAGGTGAAGCTGGAAAATATCCAAAACAAGTCTCAAATGGGGACTTTCCTATAGAAGTGTGGATTACTCTATTATAAGAATGTTATTTATATACCAGATTTTCATCCCAAGTCTTCGAATGGTTCTGATGTTATCCCCTTAGAAGCTGCACCAAAGTCATGTTGACTACCTCTGTCTGCCCACCTTTCTGTGGACAGAATTTTGTAGATCTCTTCAACTTTGTGTCCATCTTTTCCCACAATGTAGTCAATAATGCATTGATAAATCTTGTGTCCTTGTCTGAAATGATGCTCCTTAGTATCCCAAAGTGCACCCAGACCTGTCCAAAGCACAATTTTTCTGCTTCTTATCTGTTGATGGTCTTTTTACACAGCATCATAACACACATCTTGTTGAACTTGTCAACTACCATGAATAGGTAGTCATGTCCCTTCCTGGTTATTGGTAAACCTCCCACAAATTCCATGGAAATTTTTCCCAACGACGAGTAGGTACAAGAAAGGGATGATATAGACCTTGTTTCCTATTGTTAGGCTTGATGGTACGACAAAGCTTGCATCCTCTTATAAACCTAGCTACCTACTCTTACATATTGGGCCAATACACATACCTTTGCAATTTAACCATGATATTCCCTACACCAAAGTGACTTGCAACCTTGGAGGTGTTAGCCTCTCTAATTAGTTGTAAATTCTCATCTTTAGGAACACATAGGTTATCCAGCCTATAGACTAACCCATCTTGGAAATGGCATTCAACAGTGTTGTCGCAATTGTGCACATGACTCTGAATCTACAATTGCTACCTCCTTGGAGTCCTCATCTTCTGAATATGCCTCCCGATATGCATCATGGGTGAATGTATCCATGTGCATAAGAGTCCCCAAAGTTGTAATCGTTGATGTGGGTGGCCTTGAAAGCATATCAACCAACTTGTTTGTGTTTCCCTTATTATACTTGATCACTAAATGAAACTGTTGTAAAAACCCCATCCACTTATAATGCCTGGCCTGTTGTAGCTTACTATGGGTCTGCAAGTACTTTAATGGTTGGTGATCTGTGTGGATTACTGTCTCCTTTCCCATCAGATAATGCTTCCACTTTTTCATAGCTTACGCCATGGCATAGAGCTCCTTATCATAGGTAGGGTAGTTAAGAACTTCCCCATGAAATACTTCAGAATGGTAGAAAACGAGCCTTCATCCTTGCATAAATACAACTTCCATAACATACCCACTCGCATCTATCTCCACTTTAAAGGGTTGTTGCAAGTTTGGTAATGCTAGAACTAGTGCTTGACTGATCTTCTTCTTTAGCTCCTTGAAAGCCTTCTCCTGACCTTTTCCCCACTAGAAACTCTTGCCACTTGTTGTTATGGCATGGAGCGGTGCTACTATCGCTAAAAATGAGGCTATGAATTTCCTCAGGTATTGTGCTACTCTAATGAAACTCCTAACCTCAAAAAAACTAGTAGGCATCGACCATTTCATGATGTCCTCCATATTGAAAGGATCTATCTTTAGCTCTCCTCCACTGATCACATACCCCAGATACACCAAAGATTGTTGCACAAAACTCACACTTCTTGAGATTTGCTAGTAGTTGGTGCTTCTTCAATTTTTCCAGCACCTGCATCAAATGTGAAATATGCTCCTCCCAAGTAGGACTGTATACTAGTATATCATCCAGATATACAACAACAAATGAATCTATAAAAGGGTGCAGTATATCATTAATTAATATCCAGAATCAATGATGTAAACCCATTTCCAATCACGAGGAAGCCTGACACTGAGGTCTACAAGCTCCAAGGTATTACTAGTTCCTAGGTCAAGCTTCTGGATAATGAGTTGAAGTTGACAGGAGAAGATTTGTCCAAGGAGAGCCTTGATGTATTCCCCCATCATTTTACATGAAATAAACCAATAGATTATGTGAATGGATGAAGTCATGATACGATGAAGTACAACTGACATAGGCATGGCCAACATAAAAAGGTCAACAAGGACTACAAATGGATGATATAAGGCGAGACTTCCATTAAACACATAATTACATGACATAAAAGTGAACTAGTAGCATGACTAATGAGCACCATATGATATCATGCAAGAACACATGATGCATTGAAGCATGCTCCATAGGGATTAGAAGAGTAACTAACCAAAGGATTAGACAAAATCATATGTATGGTACAAATCTGAGGCAAGCTAAAACTCAATTGTAAGTTAATGATTTAAACATGTGCCACATTGAAGGGTGACATGACTAACACTACCATTTTGATGACTAATAGAAATGAATGTTCCTTCCCATTTTCTCTTTTTAGACTCCTTCATGGTTTAATGTGCACGAAAGAGAAAACAAGTATGCTCAATAGGTTCCTTTTTCATAAATTTTAAGGAGGCTCAAAAAGAGATAAAAGTACATTGGTACCCTTCTCATGGTTTAACGATATTTGAGAATGGTAAAGAAATCACTCATTGAATTTTAATTTAATTGATGAGAACGAAAGAATGGAAACAACTTGACATTTTCATGTGTGTTTTACGAGCATGAAAAGATAGGCAAAAGAAGCTCGATATTTTCATAAGTTTAACGAGTCATGAAAATAAGACCAAAATGAAGTCAGTGTTTTCATTGTTTAATGAAGATGAAAACAAAGATGAAATGAGCTTAATGCCTTTCAGGATTTAACAAGCATAAGAAGTTCAGAAAGGAAGCTCCTCCTAGAAGAATGAGTGATATAAGGATAAAAACTACTTTTGGTATGGTGGAGGCACTCAAAGCACAAGGAAGGCAGAGAGGCAAGAAAATAATACCACTCATCCCAACAACCCCTCCAATAAAAGGTAAAACACCAAGCAAAAGTGAATGGTAGTCCAAGTAGAGGATGACAATAGTGGCGAAATAAAACCAAGGCTCGTCGTGAAAAAATAGACTAATAAAATGTGGAAATCACAAGGGGTAAAGTATGGAATCCTCCTAAGGTAAGGTCAGAAAGTGATGAAAAAATGCGGCTCAAATTCTAAGCCATGGTGCGTTAGAAGGAGACATTCTAAAAATAAGATAAATGAGACATTACATGGACACCAACATGACAAAGAGGTGCTAAACTAGGTCATCCATGTATAAGTAGGCTCTACCACCAAGCTATGGTGTGCATAAAAGAGAGGCTAATGTCGTAGCTTGACGAGCTCAAACCTAAGGCACAATGATGGAACTGACGATCAATCGTGTAATGGAGATGGTGATATGTGACTTACTCATATATTCCAAGTTCTGAGAAACACACCTGAGGTCCAATTATGTCGTAATAAAAATGCCACCTTATCCTATGAAAACCATCCAAAAAGACTAGACCCATGGTTAAATCACATAATGAAAGAGATAAAACATGGATTAGGAAAAAAGATGACCTATATCTTTATATGGAAGAGTTTGGTCATTTCTTTCTCTTCTTGTTGCTGAAGGTCACTTAGATTCACCTCCTTCTGCACTTATGTACATACGATCTTGTCATCCACGTCTGAGTTACTTTCAACGTGGTTTCTCGAATTAGTGGCCATGAGATTCTTCTTATTATTAACTTTCTTCTTGTTCTTCAGGTTTAGCTCTAGATGAAACTTCCATCGCTTCTCCTCTGTATGGCCATCAATGTTGCAGTGGTTTCTAGGATCTTTGCACTGGTGTGTTGTGCCTTCCGTCTTTTTATCTTTCCCCCTTTCTGCTTCTTCTTCACCTCCTTAGAGGCTTCTTATTGCTCCTTCTGCTTTGATCCACTTAATTGCGCTCTTTTTAGGCCTATTTTCTCTAGGTATTATGCCTATACACAAGCCTTATCCACAAATTTTGGCTTGAACAACATCACTTTCTCACACAGATGGCAGTGCAAACCCCTTAAATAATTGAGGAGTACATCTGGGTTCTTTGGAGAAATACTCAACATTATAGCCATCTTTCTAAATTATGTGGTGTATTCCTACACACTTTTGGCTTTTGCGTGAATTAATGCTACGAGATACATTGGTCCTCCATGTACCCAATGGGATAAAACTGTGACTTAATGAGGGTTTTGAAATCCTCCCACTTAGTCACTAGAGGTTCTCCCTCCAACCTCGAGGTTTCTGTGTGGCTCTCCCACCAAGTTAGTGCATGGCCCTCTAATTTCAATCGTGTGAATGAGATATTCTACCCTTTCTCGATTTGATGGACGATGAAATAAACTTCTAGGTGCTGCAACTAATCGTTCAACTTCCAAGTGTCGATCTCGTCGTGGTGCAACTTGATATCAACTTTTTCTTCCATTTTGAATAGGGATTGATTCACGACACTCAAACTGAGTTGATCTTTTTCGGGTTCTTTCTTCAAATGGTTCTTAGTGTCTTCCCGATCTCTTGACCCCCCTTATGATTCGTCCTCTACATTTGAACCCCCAACTTATTCAAATATCCCCAACTTATTTCTTAGGGAAAACATGAGGAGGTTTACATTGCGGTTTATATCTGTGACTTGTTGTTCGAGCCGCGAAAACCTCACCTCTGCGGGATCATGAGGTTTGTTTACAAATTCGTCTACCATGATTAGGGTTTTACAATTTTGGACCATGTCAACCTAGATCCCCTGCAAATGTCCACAAATACCCAAAAAAACCTGCTCTGATACCAAATGATTCGTAAACTGATGTAGATATTCCATTAAACAATTCGTCACAACAAATATGATAATAATATATTAAAATACCTTATTTTTACACTATTACAGTTTTACTGTAATTAGTCCATGCATGCGAAAGGAAATTATGCGGAAAATTAGAGAACGAAAAAATAATCTCACACACACAGAAGACGCAAGATATGCTCTCTCGAAAACCCTTTCACGAGAAAACCCAGCTGGAAGGTGAGGTTGCTTCGCTCTCTTTCTCTATCTAGAAATATGGCTGCACGTACAAAGAAGTAATGCCTGTGGCCCATGGGCTGCTACAGTGCAGAGATCCTCTCTATGTGCTCTACCTCCTATCTCTTTTGGATATCTTTTCTTGGTTATGGAATAAAATGCTCTCGAAATAATGGAATGCCTCTTCCTCCTAGTGGTTTGGTTATAACACAGCCTGATAGCCTACTAGTGGTTAATTTTGACTACATCAACTCTTAACTAAAGTTACAATATAGACTATTCTAGAGTCTTTTACATCACAAACATGTGGTTAGCTCCTTTTCCATAAATAATGAGGGCTGATGCAACATTCTCCAAAACTATAGGTGTGAAAAGAAGGACCTCAACTTCTAAGTGGCATAACTTTTGCATAGGGACGTTGATTGACACGCTTCTTATGTTGTTGGAAATATCTTTGTGTGTAGAATAGCATGAAAAGGTGCACGTGGAAGCAAAAAGTTTTACCCCAAAAAAATGTCGTTTGATGCCTCAAAACACCCCCGAAAAGTCTTAGACCTCGTTTCGCCAAACTGGGTCCCGTTGGTAAAAATGGTCTTGTGAGCTGATTCCTCCAATGTTTTCACTCCAAATTCATAAATATGGATGAAAAATAATATAATGATCCAATTCATATCACACCTCCACATTTTTGGAGGCTTTTGGTCCCCAAAAGCTTTTACTTAATGAGGTGAGGAAATTTTTCCTCCACCTTCTCTCTAGTGTACCATTTAGCTTTACTTGGAAGTTGTCCCTTCAACCCAATCTGCAAAAGGCATGTTGCCCCTGTCATGTAGTTTTGGACCTCTTCTATAATAATGTATCTTTTGTCAACTCTGCCTGAGCGTTTGGTGCCAAATCATCCACAAAAGGTAGGACCTGTTCCTCTTCCTAATCTAGAATGGAAGGCTCATAGAGTTTTAAATTCTCTACATTCACAGCTGAGTAAATGCACATATATGGTGGTAAACTGATTCGATAAGCATTATCACCAACCTTTTCTAGTATCTCAAAGGGACCATACCTTAGAGCCTTAATTTTCTTACTGGGCCCCTATAACCTCTCCTTGTTCAGCTGTAGCCATACTCTCTCTCCCACCTTGAATAATTTCTCTGTTCTGTGTTGATCATGCTTGGCCTTATACTTCTCCTGTGACTTCTACAGTGTTTCCTGTACTTGTAGATGGATCTGCCTGATCTTCTCTATAAAATTTTCAACCCTCAAAGCATCTCCTGTAAGATCTTCCCTCACTCCTCCTTGTTGCCCATATGCAATATCCAAAGGTGAAGGTGGAAAATATACAAAACAAGTCTCAAATGGGGACTTTCCTGTAGAAGTGTGGACTGCTTTATTATAAGAATGTTGTATATATACCAGATTTTCATCCCAAGTCTTCGGATGCTTCTGGTTGTATCCCCTCAGAAGCTGCACCAAAGTCTTGTTGACTACTTTTGTCTTCCCATCTGTCTGTGGATGGAATGTTGTAGATCTCTTCAACTTTGTGTCCATATTCTCCCACAATGTAGTCTAGAATGCACTGAGAAATCTTGTGTCCCTGTCTGAAATGATGCTCCTTGGTATCCCAAATCACACTCGGACCTATCCAAAGAAAAAGTTTGTTGCTTCTTGTCCGTTGATGGTCTTTTTATAGGGCATCAGAACACACATCTTGTTGAACCTGTCAACTACCACAAACATGTAGGCATGTCCCTTCTTGGTTGTCAGTAAACTTCCCACAAAGTACATGGAAATTCTTTCCCAAGAATGAGTAGGCACAGGTAAGGGATGATATAGACTTCATTCCTTGTTGCTAGGTTTGCTGGTACAAAAAATCTTGCATCCTCTTATGAACCTAGCTACCTGCTCTTGCATCTTGGGCCAATACACATTCCTTTGAAAGTTAGCCATGGTCTTCCCTACACCAAAGTGCCCTACAACCTTGGAGGTGCGAGCCTTTATAATCAGCTGCATACGCTCACCTTTAGGAACACATAGCTTATCCAACATGTAGAGTAACCCATCCTGGAGATGGTAGTCAACAAGTGATGCTACCATCATGCACATGACTCTGACTCTGCAACTGTACCTCCTTGAAGTCCTCACCTAAAGAATATGCCTTACTCTATGCATCATGGGTGAATGGTTTCATGTGCATAAGAGTCCCCAAAGTTGTAATCTTTGATGCGGGTGGCCTTGAAAGCATATTGGCCAACTTGTTCATGCTTCCCCTTCTCACACTTGATCACCAAATGAAACTGCTGTAAAAATCCCATCCACTTGTAATGCATGGTCCTTTGTAGCTTACTTTGGGTCTACAAGTATTGTAACAGCTCGTGATCTCTTTGGATTACTGTCTCATTTCCCAACAAATAGTGTTTCCCCTTATTCACTACTCACACCATGGCATAGAGCTCCTTATCATAGGTAGAGTATTTAAGAATTGCCCCATGAAATACTTCATAATGGTAGTGAATGGGCCTTCCTCCTTGCATCAAGACAACTTCCATAGCATACCCACTTGCATCTATCTCCACTTCAAAGGGTTGCTACAAGTTTGGTAATGCCAGAAATGGTGCTTGACTGATCTTCTTCTTTATCTCCTCGAAAGCCTTCTACTGACCTTTCCCCACTCGAAACTCTTTCCACTTGTTATTATGGCATGGATCAATGCTTCTACTATTGAAAATGAGGCTATGAATGTCCTTAGGTACTATGTTGCTCCAATGAAACTCCTCACCTCAGAAACATTAATAAGCACCAACCATTTCATGATGGCCTCCATCTTGGAAGGATCTATCTCCAGCTCTCCTCCACTGATCACATACCCCAAATACACCAAAGACTGTTGCACAAACTCACACTTCTTGAGATTTTCTAGTTGTTGGTGCTTCTTCAATTTTTCCAGCACCTGCGTCAAATGTGAAATATGCTCCTCCTAGGTAGGACTGTATACTAGTATATCATCTAGATATACAACAACAAATGAATCTATAAAAGGGTGCAATATATCATTAATTAATATCATAAACATAGTCGGTGCATTACATAGGCCAAATGGCATAACTAACCACTCATACAAACCTTGCCTAGTTTTGAAGGCGGTCTTCCATGTATCTTCTTCTTTGAATCGAACCTGGTGATATCCATGCTTCAAGTCCATCTTGGTGAAATACTTTGCTTGCTGCAGCTGATCTAGAAGATCATCTATCTTGGGAAGGGGGTATATGTTCTTGAACCTGATTTTATTCAATGCCCTCTAATCTATACAAATCCACTAAGTCCCATCCTTATTTAGAACAATGATGATGGGTAACCCACATGGTGATGTAATCAGTCGAATGACACCATGTTCCAGCAGGTGCTACAACTATTTTGTCACCTCACTTGCTTCTATAACAAACTGCCTATACAACCCAATATTTGGCAATGGGGAGTCTGGCAATAGCTGGATCTCGTGCTCCAATTCTCTCTTAGGTGGTAACCATTTAGGCTCTCAGAACACATCCTTGTATGCCTGTAACAACTCCTCCAATTGTTGTTTATGTTTTTTAATACACCTCTCCAAGGATGCCTTACCTCTTATTGTCTCCTCTTCAAACTGAATTTTTTTTTTAAATAATAAAACATACTTCTTGCTGGAATTGATAATTTCTTGGATTGGTTGGCACTTACCAGTGAAAATTTTGACTTGCCTTTGGGCTCGTTGATGATGAACGATTTTCCATCCTTGATCAGCCAGTACTAGTTAGCTCTCCTCATGAATATTGCATCACGCATGTACATGTATGTACTCCCAAACACGACTCCACATACATCAAGGGGAACCACATCCACATCTACTTCATCAATACAGTTAACACTGATAGAAAATCTAATTTTGCATTGTTTTGTTACCTTCAACTCTACATCCTTATTTACCCATCCGAATGGATATGGGTTTGGATGATCACAAAATTCCAACCCCAACTTCTTGACCAGCTCTGCTTCAATGAGATTCGCTTACGATCTTGAATCAAACAAATCATCAATCTTTATCTTCTTGACCTGTACCTTTATATGGAAAATTTTGGTAATTTCTTTCTCTTCCTGTTGTTGAAGGCTACTCAGATTCACCTCCTTCTACATTGATGTACATAAGATCTTCTCATCCACGTCCAAGTTGCTTTCAACTTGGTTGCTCGATTCAGTGGCCATGAGATTCTTCTTATTATATTTCTTATGGTTCATGAGGCACAATACTTGCTAAGGTTTTGCAAATGGGGTAGCAAGCTAAGTGGGCTTGATTGTGGGAAAATCTCCACAGTTAAGCGCGCTTGAGCCAGAGGAGTTCTGGGATGGGTGACCTCCTGGGAAGTCCTGGTTACCGGGTGCAAGCCCCGGAAGTGATGATTGATGCTATGTGATTCGTTCTCCACATTTCACTAGTTTCAATCCCACTTCTTCACCCCTGTGAGCATCACCCGATGCAATGAGTGCTAAGTGAACTATTCAAAAATCATGAGAAATTAGTCAGTTATGACTACCTCTCATGGAAATGGTCATACGTTTGAATGACTTACTTAACGCAGTTGAATCCCAAAAAATGATATCTAATATAATGCACTGCGTAAATCCCCCATACTTATATTTCTTCTTGTTCTTTGGGTTTAGCTCTGGATGCAACTTCCAACAATTATCCTTTGTATGGCCATCAATGTTGCAATGGTTGCTAGGATATTTGCACTGGTGTGTTTTGGTTGGTGTCATTTTATATTATCCACCTTTTTGCTTCTTTTTCCCTCCTTAGAAGCTTCATGTTCCTTCTACTTCGATCCACTTGATTACGTTCGTTTCAGGCCTATGTTCTCCAGGTATTGTGCCTATACATAAGCCTCGTCCACCGATTTGGGATTAAACAACATCACTTGCTCACGCAGATGGCGGTGCAAGCCTCCCAAATACTTGAGGAATACATTTGGTTTCTTTGGATAGATATCCAACATTATAGCCATCTTTCTTAATTCTGTGGTATACTCATGCACGCTTTGGCTCAGCTTTTGCCTAAAGTAATGCCACTAGATCCACTTTTCCTCCATGTACCCATTGGGATAAAACTGTGACTTAATGAGGTTTTTGAAATCCTCCCACTTAGTCACTGGAGGTTCTCCCTCCAACCTAAGGGTTTCTGTGTGGCTCTCCCACCAAGTTAGTGCATGGCCCTTTAATTTTAGCCACGTGAATGAGATCTTTGCCCACCCTTGATCTGATGGACGTTGAAATAAACTTCTAGTTGTTGCAACTAGTGGTTGAGCTTCATAGCATTGATCTCATTGTGGTATGACTTGATATCGAATTTTGCTTCAATTTTAAATAGGGATTGATTCATGGAACTCGAACTCGGTTGATATTTTATGGGTTCTTTCTTTGTATTGTTATCCGTGTCTTCTCGATCTCCCGATCCCCCTTCCGATTTATCCTTTGCATTCAAACCCCCATCTTCTCCAAATATCCCCATCTTATTGCTTAGTGCCACCATGAGGAGGTTTACATTGTGGTTTATATCCGTGATTTGTTGTTCGAGCCGCGAAAACATCACCTATGCAGGATGATGAGGTTCATTTACAGATTCGTCAAACACGATTAGATTTTTACGATTTTCAACTCCACCGACCTAGATCCCCTACAAATATCCACAAATACCCAAATAAACATGCTATGATACCAAATTATCTGTAAACTACCATGGATATTCCACTGGACAGTTCGTCACAACAGATCTGATAATAATATATTAAAATATTGTATTTTTACACTATTACAGTTTTATTAAAATTCTAAATCTATAGATTTTACTGTAATTAGTGCATGCATGTGAAAATAAATAGTATGCAGAAAAGTAGAGAATGAAAAATAAGCTCGCACACACATAAGACACAATAAATGCTCTCTAGGAAACCCTTTGAGGAGAAAACCCAGCTGGAAGGTGAGGTTGCTTCGCTCTCTTTCTCTGTCTGGAAATATGACTAAATGTACAAAGAAGTAATGGTTGTGGCCCGTGGGGTGTTACAGTGCAGAAATCCTCTCAGTGTGCTCTGCCTCCTATCTCTCATGGCTATATTTGCTCAGCTATGGAACAAAATGATCTCGAAAAAATGGAATGCCTCTTCCTCCTAGTGGTCTGATTATAACACAACCTGATAGCCTACTTGTTGTTAACGTTGACTACATCAACTCTTAACTAGAATTACAGTATAGACTCTTCTAGGGTACTTTACATCAAAAACACGTGTTTAGCCCCTTTTCCATAAATAATGGGGCCTGACGTGACATCCTCCCGAACTATAGGTGTGAAAACAGGAAGGTCAACTTTTGAGTGGCATAAATTTTGCATAAAAATGTTAGGTGTGGAGCCTGATTATCTTCTGTATTCAAAGGTTTTAGCCGAATGTATACCCCAGGAAGATTTTACACCCCTCCACGCAGGGCGGTGCGGGGGGGACTTGTCCCCCCTGGCTGGGGGGTCCGGGGGCCAGCAGTCCCCCAGCGGGGGTTTTGGGGGCAGCGCCCCCGAAGCTAAAAACAAATGTAAAATTGCCTTGTAAAAGTATAGTAATTTCTAGTCAATCTGGGCCGTTCATTAAGCAGATAATTTAACGATAGAAGTTATGTTTAATTTAGGGTTTTTTGCCCTAGAAGGCAACCCCTCACTATATATGAGGGAATTGTATTGCGTCTATGTAGATCTGTATTTTGAGTGAGGAAGAGAGAGGAGATTGAGAGCGAAGAAGGAGTTACATCGAATCTGTTGTAGGTTGTATCTCTTCAGTTTGCTGGATAATATAAAAAGAAGGACTGGCTGTTTCTCCGTGGACGTAGTCCAAACTGGGTGAACCACGTATATCTGTGTCTCTCTTATTTTATGCTTTTTCTATGTTTATATTTCTGCAATATTTTATGTGTTCCATTTCCCTGTAATATATAATTTTCTAACAACTGGTATCAGAGCCGAAGGTTTATTTAGCTGATAAACTCGCAGGAGAGAAGGTTTCCTGGTTCGAGTGGGAGCAATGGTAGAAGATGGTAGGTTTAGGGTCGAAAAATTCAATGGCCAAAACTACCAGCCGTGGAAGATGCAGATGGAAGATTATCTATATCAGAGAGATCTGTACCAACCATTGAGCGGAAAGACAAAGAAGCCGACGAGTATGACAGACACAGAATGGGATATTCTTGACAGAAAAGCACTTGGAACAATATGGCTGTGCCTAGCGATGTCGGTAGTGTTTAATATCTCAAAGGAAACGACAACAGTGGATTTAATGTCGACATTGGCCAAACTATATGAAAAACCCTCGGCCTCAAATAAGGTATTTCTTATGAAGCATTTATTTAATATGAAGATGTCGGAAGGTGGATCTGTTGCTGATCATTTAAATGAATTTAATATAGTTACCAGTCAGTTAAGTTCTACAGGGGTAACTTTTGATGATGAAGTTAGGGCTCTGTTATTTCTGTGCTCATTGCCAGAAATTTGGAATGGTTTAGTTATGGCCATTAGTAACTCCGTCTCTGGATCTAGTACTTTAAAGTTTGATGATGTTGTCGGTGCAATCCTTAGCGAGGAAATGCGACGGAAAAGCTCCGGTGATACATCAGGTAATGCTTTGACTGTAGAGACTAGGGGAAGAAAAATGGAAAGAGAAAAGAGCCTTGGATATCGCAGTAAGTCAAGAAAAGGCAGATCCAAGTCCAGATCAGGGATAGTGTGCTGGAAATGTGGGAAGAAAGGACACCTGAAGAAAGATTGCAAGTCTCGAAAGGGAAAAGAAGGAGACGCGCAACAAGAAACTAATCATGAAGCAAATGTAACAAGTGATGTGTTGCAAGATGCTTTGATTCTTTCATTAAAAAATATTATTGATGCCTGGGTGGTAGATTCAGGGGCCTCGTTCCGTGCCACACCTGATAGGAAACATTTTATGATTATGTTCAAGGAGATTTTGGACAAGTTCGATTGGGTGATGATAAACCCTATAAAATCATTGGAATGGGTACAGTTTTCATAAAACAACAAAATGGAAATCAGTGGCTATTGAAGGAGGTAAGGCATGTTCTAGATCTGAAGAAAAATCTGATTTCAACAGGGCAGTTGGGAGGTGAAGGTTGCATAACTACTTTCACAGATCAAACCTGGAAGGTCACTAAAGGATCCCTGGTAATAGCAAAAGGAGGAAAGGTTGGTACATTGTATTTATGCAATGGTATTTCTAATTATGTTAATACTTTAACCTCTACAGGAGAATATACAACATTGTGGCATCATAGGCTTGGGCACATGAGTGAGAAGGAGATGCAGATTCTTCACTCAAGAAATTTGTTGCCAGGTTTGAAGCATGTTGATTTAAAATTTTGTGAGAATTGTGTTTATGGAAAACAGAAGAGAGTCAAATTCCTTAGAGTTGGGAAAGAAAAGAAAATAGAAAAATTAGAGCTTGTGCATACAGATGTATGGGGACCTGCTCAGGTATCATCTCTTGGTGGCTCTCGTTATTATGTTACTTTTATTGATGATGCAACCAGAAAAACATGGATTTATTGTATTTGAAATAAATCTGATGTATTTTATACTTTCAAGAAATGGAAAGCTTTGGTTGAAAATGAGTCAGGAAAAAGGTTGAAGTGTCTCAAATCAAAAAATGGAGGTGAATATTGCAGCAAAGAGTTTGATAGGTATTATTTAGAGAATGGAATTCGTAGAGAGAAGACAGTTCCAGGAACACCACAAGAAAATGGTGTGTCAAAAAGGATGAACAGGACAATCATGGAGCGTACAAGGTGCATGAGATTGCATGCAGGATTGCCTTTACAATTTTGGGCAGATGCTATAGATATTGTTGTTTATCTAATAAACGGAGGGCCTTCAAGTTCCTTGGATGGTGGTATTCCAGAGGAGGCATGGACAGGTAAAAAGGCAAACTACTCTTTTTTAAAGACTTTTGGTTGTGAAGCCTTTGTCCACATTAATAAAGAAAATAGAACAAAGTTTGAGGCAAAATCAAAGAAATGTACCTTTATTGGATATGGTGTTAATGATTTTGGTTATCGCTTTTATGATTATGAAAAACACAAAATCATTAGGAGCAGAGATGTCATATTCAATGAAAAGGTTTTGTATAAGGTGTTGTTGGGAAAAGTATCCAATACGAAATGACCCTATCCCACTCTAAGGGTGATAGTACCTCAGCAACAATCAAAGCAAAGCTATTCGAGATTACTTCTTTATGAGATGTAAGAGAGGGGAGAAAGAGATCCACTAACTGTTGTCTTCCGCTAATGATTGATCCAATCTTCTCTCTTTGCTGCTTGCTCCCAGCTCCTTGCTCTTTCACTGGCCCAGCTACACCAAGATCCTGCAAAATAACAAGAAGGGGAAACTACAAGAAGCATACATTCATAATTGATTCAAGGATTAGAATAAATCAAATATACAAGTATCAATACGCCATTGAGACACATGCATATAGAAGAACCTCAAATGCTTTATTAATGGAAGAAGTAAAGTTCAGGAGGTAATACAACCATAAAAGGCCCAATCCAGCATCACCTCCCAGCAGAAAGAAATCTCCTCTTCACCTCCTTCAAGCAAATCACCCAATAGTTCTATACTCAAACCAACAGCACTTCCTTACATTCACAAGATTCCAGCCTCCCTAGACCTCATGAGAGAGCTCTATATATAGGAGATTTGGAGAAAGGATGAGTCAGCTTGTAGCTGGCATGAAGCTGACTAGTGTCCTCTCCCACTTCAGTTATTCTTCAGTTCTTGAGTCCACTTGGAGGTTCTTGCTTCCACTTGGAGATCTAGACCCTCTTACTCATCACAAGTCGAATTCCCTGATCCAAGTGTCATTTTGGAAGCTTCCTGGGCATTGACACCTTGAGGAATGACTGTGCCACATGTCCCAACTCGCCCAGCGCAGGTAGCCTTCTTTGTAGTTGACATTCAGCGCAGGTAGACAGTGGAGCTCTTGACATTCAGCGCAGATGCTCAGTGGAGCAGTTGACATGATCCAGAATTAGCCTGTTTTTGAGTGTTTTCAGGTGGAGAACTGATATTTAGTGCTGTGGTTTGCTGACCTTGTTCCTCTAGGGGTAGGAACAACATGTTTAGGGACTTTAGATCCCTCAGATTATTGACATTTCATGCTTCATGCTGTAAGGCACAAAAATGTCTATAACAGTTGCCCCCTAAAGTATGAGGTCATTTATCGGGTGAAATGCTTTATCAGGAGGATCCGAAGTTCATTCAATCGCTGAGAGGTGACCTGTAATAAAATACAATACAATACAAAACATTATTTTTCATTCTACTTTCATGATCTAGCTGAGGCGGGCATTCCCATGCTCAGCTTTATAAATTCATTTTGGTACATATAACAGACGATCGTCTGATGGTAGACTGATAATTCTCTGCTGAAATTATCATCCTTTGAGTAGGATGATCATTTGCTGTAATGATGTACTTGCCAAATGCTTTTATATCCTGAATATATATCGCAACCCGGATGGATGAAACTAGATCCGGGGTCTTCAAACTTGTTCGATCTTCACTCTAAGTACAAGTCGATCCATGTGAGAATTGCGTTGAAGTCGAACATGGAAAGACATCGCTTGATTACCGGTCAATAATGTAAACCGTTAACAAGCGCGAGAGGAATCACCGATAATGATAATGACCCTCAAGGTACTGCAGTACAATTCACGTGGTGTGAATAAAGGACTTGGTGTCGAACACCACGCAAAATCTTCTGGTCGAAGGTCATTGATGTATACCTGTCGCCAGAAGTGAGAAACTTGTCATTGAGGCATGCAAGCTTCAAAGTACTGAGGGGGGTGTTCCTAGATCAACTTCTTGGATAATGAGCTGAAGTCGACAAGAAGCGATCCGTCAAAGGAGGGCCTTAATGAATCCCACATCATTGACACGGAACAGAGCTAATGATTTTAGTGGAGGTGAAAACAATCTGTGAAATATGATTCAGGGTGGCGATCATGGGTGGATGAAGGATAATGTATGGTAGTGGACGGGACACAGTTGACTCTTTCTAAACAACATCTCTTGAACATATAACGACACTGATGTGATGGATCGGTAGCATTACCCCAAATTTGGATGGTTTGGCGAAGACCATGGTGATGAGACCGGTGAATGAAACAACTCAACCCGATGTGATACGGAGGAAAAGTGTCATGTTCAAGAGCGACTTGCTACCATTAAAGCTTTGAGGTTCTCCCAATTTTTCCCCAGTCATTTCTGACCAGTACCTCTTTATTTTTGTCAAGCTTGAGGAGGATAACATATGCTTGTTCTATAACCTGCCCTTCGGGCAAGCCCATCGCTATGTTTTAACGAGCCTAGCGATAGGGAAACTCGTTCTCGTCTAAAGACAAGTTTGTCGCTATTTAATCATTTTAACGAGTCTAACGACAAGGAAAACTCGGTCCTTTTCATTTTTAGAGAGTCTGAAAAGGTACAGAAAGTTAACTCCAAAATTCCTTTTTCTTCATCTAATCCCTTAAGTCCGAAAAAGTATAAAACAATACAGAAGGGATGAGTTTTCGATAACTTTAACGAGCCGAATAAAACAAGCGCTCGACCTTTTTGTGTAATAATCCCTCAGGTCCAAAAAGATTAAAATCTAGAGGAGGGATAGCTCTTCCGGTCCTTTTAACGAGCTGGAAGGCCAAAACTCGGCAAACTTTTCATATTTTACGAGTCAGATGAAAAGAGCTCAAAGAAGACTCGTCTTTTGAGGAACGAGTGATAAACAGGGATAGCAACTGATTCCAGGTACAGGTTGGAATTTTCCAATCACGGCAGTGTCACAAGGATGGCTAGATGAAATCACTCTTCGCAGCTGTTCCTCAAAATAGGTAAACAATCATATGGAGGTGAACGATTGGCCAAATGGAATGGAGGTGGCAGGTGCAAACACGACCAAGGCTTTTATGGCTAATAAATTTACGATCACAGTGGTTATTTACCGGGGTATGTTCATTTTTTAATGAGCTTGACTGCTCAATCTTATGTTTATTTTTTAACGAGCATGAACTATGTGCTAAAACTGCTCGGATCTCGCTTTTCTATTTTTTAACGAGCATAAATTCCGCGGTAAAACTGCTCGATATACCAGTCATAAGATAAGAATGTCTCCTATGAGATAGCTATTTTTTATGGAGCTTTATCTCACGAAGCTGTGCTCCTAATTTGGCAAATTTTGACCTTTGCCCCACATCCTTTCTTTATGCAAGTTCGGAAACGACTAATCCAAAAAGCAGATAAATAACCGCTCTTTGCTTGCACTCCAAAAGGTTTGCATGCCCCCAGGTATAAAATACAATTTCAAGGCTGCCCCTCCTCTCCCCCACCTCTGCTTTTCTTTGGGTGTTCACAGCTACTTGTCATCTTGCTAGTCTAATGTTAACGATACTTGTCTTCTCGTTATTTTTAACGGGTCTTACGCGGTACTTGTCTTCCCGTTGGCCCAACTTTTGACAGCTCTTTTGCAAGATCGCAAGAGAACAGCTACTTGCGACAAGAGAAGAACACTACTCAAAGACAAAACATTGGTGTTATTGAGGGAGGCTTGCCTCTTTCTGGTTACCCAAAGATTGTTTTGTTAACACCATCAAATGAAAACATCTCCTCGGCACTGTCTACCGAAGTAGACAATGGTGAATGACCTTTGTCAAACAAGTAACCTTGACAAAAGAATCATGTTCTAGAACAACCCCTCTTCCATCCATGGACGGGGTACGGACTAGTCATATTCTCTCGCGGAAATTCTACCTTATACCCAGGGTTTTCTCTGCCCGAAGCAGACTAGGATGCATGCCCCCTGGGTTCCAGTCCCATCTTTCCGAATCACTCGCACTCATCGGGAAGGAGGACTGTGGGTGGAGACATTTCTTGAGTGAATAGACCATTGAGGGTTGGTATGTGACTATTTGCGATGCGTGATCCCGGAAATGAAAGTTGGTCTACGAGCTTGACCATTCTTCCTTCGTGTGGAAAACACATTACTCTAAAGAGTGAGGAGACTATAGCTCCCATGCAATATATATAGTCTCGTCCAAGGAGTAGGTTATAATCCAAGGGTCCTTGAACGACCATCACGTTCATTTGAACGGTCTTCCCTTTCAATGTAACAGGTACATTGGGGAGGATCCCTAATGGTCGACTGGTTCCTTTATCAAAACCCGAGAGATTTCTTATCTCAGGCAAAAGCTCTGGGGAACCCAGTGCTTTCCAAGCAATAGAGGAAAGGATACTCACAGATGCCCCTTCATCAATGATAGTTCCAGCCATTACCATTCTATAAATTTGGACTATGATTCTGAATGGTATACTGGCTGGTAATCGGGGTCTGCCTAGTTGGTTCCAATCAAAGGATACAACCAGGTTGCTTGGTGGTGGGACCGAATACACGGCCGGATATGACCCTGACGATGTTCCTTCCTGCGATAAAGGAATGGGCGCATTGCCCTGATGCTCATCAGAGTCGGTGTTGATGAAAAGAATCTGGATGGTGTCATCCTTATTCTCTTCAGTGAGGGTGTCATTTGAAGATGAATCTTCAGTGACGGTGTCATTTGAGGATGAAACCTCTGAAGGAAGAACCGGGTCAACTGCCGTATCGACCTTTGGACTTTCGTCCGGTCTGGATTCAGTAGGTTCATTTTCAATGACCGACGCTTCAGCTGACCACTTGAGCGGGCCAGCTGTATTTTCAACCAACGAAGGACTTGGCACGAGTTTTTTGTATCCAGGAGGAAGTCTCAACGGTGAAACCGGGCGACCTTCCAAAACTCTCTTCGCTTCGTCTAAGAAGGGACAACGGTGGATGGCGTGATCGCCTTCACACAGTCTGCAGGGGAATCTTGCTCCTCCTCTTTGTCTTGAACCTTCACTTTCGCTGGTTGACGGTAAGCATTCAACATGGCTATCAGAGGTTGATGCTCCCGAATTGTGCAACCGAGGGGACCAGTCCCTTAGTATCCGGGGAATACAGGGACAATCTCTATGGAAGTGGTCTCCTCTACATATGACACATGGCGATTTAGGCCCGGTCTGTGCTGTGTGTGGATTTTTGTCAGATGTCTTTTGCTTGCCCCCAGTCGCCTTAGGCTCCTTCTTCTTCTTCTCTTTCTTCTTCTTCTCCTTCTTCTCCATGGGAGCTTGGCTTTTGCCGGCTCTACCTTGCGAAGATGAAGGATCGGAGGAAGAGTTATAGGAAGTAGAAGGCTGGTGGGCAGTTCTAGACTGATCTAACTGTTGACTCGACTGTTCAGGAACCATGGTGTTCTGAACTACATTGGTTGAGAATAGCCAAATGGGCAGGCCAATTGTCAGTCCTGGAAGCGACAATGTGGCCATGTGGGGCGCACCAACTTCTCCCCAAGAGGAGAAAGGACTAGGATTTCCATCATGTGGAATTCCTTGGTTGGGGCGTTCCATGTTCTCAACCTACAGATCAACGCAGGAATAGGAGGTGATTATGTTCCGTTTAAAATAAATTTTATAACGACGCTTTAGACACAACTTGCTTTTTCACTTTTTAAGAGTCGAGAAAAAGCTAAAGATGACTCTAGTCTCCTTCGATGTTTTAACGAGCCCGAAGTGACAAATGCTCGGATGGACTTTTTCAGTTATAGAGTTTGAAAAAGGCCAAAAGAAACTACTCTGGAGTTCTAGGCAAAGGGTGTGCCAAACTTTTCGCAAAACCACAGAATACGTTTTACGGTACGAGTGGTCGATCTTCGTGAATGCTGTGTTCACTGCATTGCGATCAGTAGGGCGGCCGACACGGTTTCCTATGGATAAAGGCTTTGTTCCTATAGGGGTCTCCCAATATATACGCGACGGTACGTGGGAGCACAAGTCCGTATTGATACTTATCGTTTCACCGTGGAGGAATCACCCAACCACTCAACGCTAAGATATCACGTTTAACGACGTCGGAACACGTCTCTAGCTTAGACCTCTATGTGTTTGCGTTATGTTTCAATGCATTGTTATGTAAATTCAATTTATTTTAAGGTTGATCTTGTTTAGCAGTTTGCCTTTATGGATCACCACGAGATGTATAGTAACACTCCTAAATGCAGTCTAAGATGATAAGCAAGCTTTTCAATCTTTCAACTTTGAAAATCTTAACTACTGAGGGAAAAGAAAGACAACATCTTTTCACACAGATCATAGAGCACACACTAATGCACTTTTCCCTAAATCAACATGCAAACTGTCAAAATGCACATGCACAATGCAGGTATTTCTTTTCTCTTTCTTAATGTTGGTGCAATACAAAAAGAAAGTTGTTTTATAACTTTGAATTCAATTTCAAGTGAAAGCAAACAAGCTTGTCCAAAATCAAAAGACACCTTAAGATTTACTTGTTTCGACACTAGAAATATATAAATTCAAACCATATGACGAAAGCAAAAGCTCAATCAGCTATGGACAGCAAATAAACTAACTCTTAAGATCAAAACGACACTTTATCACAGGTCTGGATCTAAGAGGCCACAGCAAGACTAGTTCACTTTCGTTATGGGAAACTGCAAATGATACAAAAAATACACAAAGAACAAACACAGTTTCTTTATACAACCGAGGCGGAATAGTGGCAAGGAAAGTTGGTTTCAGATAGGTACATTGACTGGTAACAGGCTGCAAAAACAAGGGTGAAAACAGGGCAATAAACAGGAGGGAACCCCAATAGCACTAGGCAAAACTGGTTCAGCGCAGGTAGTACACTGACAGTTTGACCTTCAGCGCAGGTAGCCCCTTCAGGAACTGCGCTGAAATGCAGACTGCCTTCACAGTGCCTGCACTGAAGAGACAAACTTTCGTTTTTCTCAGTTTCCGGGTCACAGATTGCTCAAAAATTCACAGTTTTTGGCCAAATCAGAAGCTATCAGTCAAGTACACACTAAGGGATGAAAAGGAGGATGAAAAGCTATCACTAAGAGCTATTTAGAGTCCTTGTGGATCAGCTCTTCAAATCATAAACTTGCCCAGCAACTGAGCTAGAGTAGCTGCCCTCTACTTTGCATTTGAAAGATCCAAATGCAGTTCGATTCGGTACTCCCTTTGTTTATGAAATGAATAGCAAAAAACACAAACAACCAACAAGATACGATCCCCAGTGGAGTCGCCAATTTGTTGTTGGGAAAAGTATCCAATACGGAATGACCCTATCCCACTCTAAGGGTGATAGTACCTCAGCAACAATCAAAGCAAAGCTATTCGAGATTACTTCTTTATGAGATGTAAGAGAGGGGAGAAAGAGATCCACTAACCATTGTCTTCCGCTAATGATTGATCCAATCTTCTCTCTTTGCTGCTTGCTCCCAGCTCCTTGCTCTTTCACTGGCCCAGCTACACCAAGATCCTGCAAAATAACAAGAAGGGGAAACTACAAGAAGCATACATTCATAATTGATTCAAGGATTAGAATAAATCAAATATACAAGTATCAATACGCCATTGAGACACATGCATATAGAAGAACCTCAAATGCTTTATTAATGGAAGAAGTAAAGTTCAGGAGGTAATACAACCATAAAAGGCCCAATCCAGCATCACCTCCCAGCAGAAAGAAATCTCCTCTTCACCTCCTTCAAGCAAATCACCCAATAGTTCTATACTCAAACCAACAGCACTTCCTTACATTCACAAGATTCCAGCCTCCCTAGACCTCATGAGAGAGCTCTATATATAGGAGATTTGGAGAAAGGATGAGTCAGCTTGTAGCTGGCATGAAGCTGACTAGTGTCCTCTCCCACTTCAGTTATTCTTCAGTTCTTGAGTCCACTTGGAGGTTCTTGCTTCCACTTGGAGATCTAGACCCTCTTACTCATCACAAGTCGAATTCCCTGATCCAAGTGTCATTTTGGAAGCTTCCTGGGCATTGACACCTTGAGGAATGACTGTGCCACATGTCCCAACTCGCCCAGCGCAGGTAGCCTTCTTTGCAGTTGACATTCAGCGCAGGTAGACAGTGGAGCTCTTGACATTCAGCGCAGATGCTCAGTGGAGCAGTTGACATGATCCAGAATTAGCCTGTTTTTTAGTGTTTTCAGGTGGAGAACTGATATTTAGTGCTGTGGTTTGCTGACCTTGTTCCTCTAGGGGTAGGAACAACATGTTTAGGGACTTTGGATCCCTCAGATTATTGACATTTCATGCTTCATGCTGTAAGGTACAAAAATGTCTATAACATAAGGATCAGCTACAGGAAAAAAAATAGGAAAAAGAAAATAGAGAATACACAGTGCTTGGCGATATCACAGGAAAAGTGATGGCGCCTGAAAATCATAATGATCAACAGCCAGAACAACAACCAAAACAGCAACAAGCACTTCAAACACCTGAAAGTGGTGTTAGAAGATCTACCAGGATAAGTAGACCCCCTGAACGATACTCTCCTTCATTATATTATGTATTGTTGACTGATTCTGGTGAACCAGAATGTTATGAAGAAGCAGTGCAGGTAGAAACCAGGAAGAAGTGGGAGCAAGCCATGAAAGAAGAGATGGACTCCTTAGCACATAACTAGACTTGGGACTTAGTCAGGTTGCCTGCAGGTAAAACAGCATCTCAAAATAAATGGGTTTACAAATTGAAGGAAGAAGATGGAGGTAGAAAAAGGTACGAAGCTAGACTTGTGGTGAAGGGGTTTTCACATAACAAAGGTATTGATTTTGATGAAATATTTTCTCCTATTGTTAAAATGACTTCAATCATAACTATTTTAAGTTTAATAGGAGTTGAAGATTTGCATCTTGAGCAGTTAGATGTAAAGACCACCTTTCTCCATGGGGATTTGGAGGAAGAGTTATATATGCAGCAGCCACAAGGATATGAGGTAAAAGGGAAGGAGAAACTAGTGTGTAGGTTGAAGAAGAGCTTGTATGGCTTAAAACAGGCTCCAAGGCAGTGGTATCTAAAATTTGACAACTTTATGTCTGAACAAGGTTATATTAGATGTCACTCTGATCATTGTATTTATCTAAAAAAAGAAAAATGATGACAGCTATATTATATTATTATTGTATGTAGATGACATGCTTGTTGCAGGGTCTAACATGCAGGAAATAAATGTGCTCAAAAGAAAATTGGCAAATTCATTTGCAATGAAGGATTTGGGAGCTGCAAAACAAATCCTTGGTATGAGAATAACTAGAGACAAAAAAAATCGCAAATTAACATTGTCTCAGAATGAGTACATACAAAAGGTGTTGACAAGATTTAATATGCACAATGCAAAACCAGTTAGTACACCTTTTGCTAGCCATTTCAAACTTAGTAAGGAGATGTGCCCAAAGACCCAAGAAGACATGGATTATATGTCTAAAGTTCCAGATGCATCAGTAGTTGGAAGCTTAATGTATGCAATGGTCTGCACAAGGCCTGATATTGCACATGCAGTGGGAGTTGTAAGCAGGTACATGAACAATCCAGGAAAAGAACATTGGATGGCGGTGAAGTAAATTCTCAAGTATTTGAGAGGCACCACAAATCAAGCATTATGCTTTGGTGGTTCAAACATTTCTCTACAGGGATATGTTGATGCAGATATGGCGGGTGATAGAGATGACAGGAGGAGCACAACAGGGTATGTGTTTACTATAGGTGGAACAGCTACCAGTTGGGTCTCAAAACTGCAAAGTGTTGTTGCACTCTCAACAATAGAAGCAACGTATGTTGCTGCTACAGAGGCTAGTAAAGAAATGATTTGGTTACAAAGGTTTCTGGATGAATTGGGTAAGAAGCAGGAGTTGGGCAGGTTATATAGTGATAGCCAGAGTGCCATACATCTTGCAAATAACTCTACATTTCATTCCAAGACTAAGCATATACAGCTCAAGTACCATTTCATACGATCAGCATTGGAAGATGGACAGTTGAAGCTGGAAAAGATACACACTAGCCAGAATCTTGCAAATATGTTAACAAAAGTTGTAACCAGAGAGAAACTGAGAATCTGCTTAGTTTCAATTGGTCTCCAAGTATGATGAAGAAGATGAGAAACAACCAGGTCCAAAGTGGAGTCATTGTCTAGCAAATGAAGCAGCGGTGGAGTTGCTATAATCAGTCTCCAAGTGGGAGATTGTTGGATGTGGAGCTTGATTATCTTCTGTATTCAAAGGTTTCAGCCGGATGTATACCCCAGGAAGATTGTACACCCCTCCATGCGGGGGGGGACTTGTCCCCCCCCAACTGGGGGGTCCGAGGGCCAGCGGTCCCCCAGCGGGGGTTTCGGGGGCAGCGCCCCCGAAGCTAAAAACAGATGTGAAATTGCCTTGTAAAAATAGTAATTTCTAGTCAATCTGGGTCATTCATTAGGCGAATGATCTGACGGTAGAAGTTATGTTTAATTTAGGGTTTTTTCCCTAGAAGGCAACCCCTCACTATATATGAGGGAATTGTATTGCGTCTATGTAGATCTGTATTCTGAGTGAGGAAGAGAGAGGATATTGAGAGCAAAGAGGGAGTTACAACAGATCTGTTGTAGGTTTTATCTCTTCAATTTGCTGGATAATATAAAAATAAGGACTGGCTGTTTCTTCGTGGACATAGCCCAAACTAGGTGAACCATGTATATCTGTGTCTCTCTTGTTTTATTCGTTTTCTGTGTTTATATTTCTGCAATATTTTATGTGTTCCATTGCTCTGTAATATATAATTTTTTAACAACAAACTCTGATTGAAGTGCTTCTTGTGTCGTTGGAAATATCTCTGTGTGTTGAAAAACATGAAAAGGTGTGCACTTTGGCCAAAATTTTTACCCCCAAAAAACGTTTTTTTATGCCTCAAAATGCTCCCGAAAGGTTTCAGACCCTATTTTTCCAAACTATGTCATGCCAGTAAAAACAGTCCCGTGCATTGATTCCTCCACTTTTTCCACTCCAAATGCATCAAGATGGATGAAAAACAATATAATGATCCAATTCAGATCTTACCTCCCCATTTTGGGACACTTTTTGTCCCCAAAATCTTTTACCGTATGAGGTGAGGAAATTTTTCCTCCACCTTCTCTCTTGTGTACCATTTAGCTTTGCCTAGAAGTTGTCCCTTCAACCCAATCTGCCAATGGTCATGTTGACCCTATCGTGTAGTTCTGGACCTCTTCTGCATAATTGTATCTTCTTTCAACTCTACCTGAGCATCTGGTGCCAAATCCTCCACAAAAGTTAAGACATTTTCCTCTTTCTAATCTAGCATGGAAGGCTCATAGAGTTTCAAATTCTCCACATTCACAACTGATTAAATGCACATATATGGTGGTAAACTGATTCGATAGGCTTTATCACCCATCTTTTCTAGTATCTCAAAGGGACCATACCTTAGAGCCTTGATTTTCTTACCAGGCCTCTGCAACCTCTCCTTGTTCAATTACAGACATACTTTGTCTCCCACGTTGAATGATTTCTCTATTCTGTGTTGATCATGCCTGGCCTTATACTTCTCCTATGACTTTTGCACTATTTCTTGTACTTGTAGATGGCTCTGCCTGATCTTCTCTATAATTTTTTCAGCTCTCAAAACGTCTCCTGTAAGATCTTCCATCACCCCTCCTTGTTGCCCATATGCAATATCCAAAGGTGAAGGTGGAAAATATCCAAAACAAGTCTCAAATGGGGACTTTCCTATAGAAGTGTGGACTGCTCTGTTATAAGAATGTTGTATATATACCATATTTTCATCCTAGATCTTCGGATGCTTCTGGTTGTATCCCCTCAAAAGCTACACCAAAGTCCTATTGACTACTTCTGTCCACCCATCTGTCTGTGGATGGAATGTTATAGATCTATTCAACTTTGTGTCCATCTTCTCCCAAAATGTAGTCCATAATGCACCAAGAAATATTGTGTCCCTGTCTGAAATGATGCTCATTGGTATCCAAAACTGCACTCAGACCTATCCAAAGGACAAGTTTGTTGCTTCTTTTCTATTGATGGTATTTTTACAGGGCATCACACGTCCTATTGAACCTGTCAACTACCACGAACAGGTAGTCATGTACCTTCTTAGTTGTCGGTAAACCTCCCAAGGACGAGTAAGTACAAGTGAGGGATGATATAGACCTTATTTCATGTTGCTAGGCTTGCTGGTACAACAAAGCTTGCATCCTCTTATGAACTTAGCTACCTTCTCTTACATCTTGGGCCAATACACATACCTTTGCAAGTTAGCGACGACCTTGCGTACACCAAAGTTCCCTGCAACCTTGGAGGTGTGAGCCTTTCTAATCAACAACAAACACTCACATTTAGGAACACGTAGCTTATCCAGCATGTAGAGTAACCCATCCTGGAGATGGTAGTCAGTGGTGTTGTCACCATCGTGCACATGACTCTAACTCTGCAACTATTGATACACCTCCTTGAAGTTCTGATCTTCTGAATATGCCTCCCTATATGCATCATGGGTGAATGGCTCCATGTGCATAAGAGTCCCCAAAGTTGTAATCTTTGATGTGGGTGATCTTGAAAGCATATTGGCCAACTTGTTTGTGTTGTCCTTCTTATACTTGATCACCAAATGAAACTGCTTTAAAAATCCCATCCACGTGTAATGTCTGGTCTCTTGTAGCTTACTCTAGGCCTACAAGTACTATAACGATTGGTGATCCATGTGGATTATTGTCTCCTTTCCCATCAGATAGTGCTTCCACTTCTTCACAACTTGTACCATGGCATAGAGCTCCTTATCATAGGTAGGGTAGTTAATAACTGCCCCATGAAATACTTCAGAATGGTAGCAAACAGGCCTTCCTCCTTGCATCAAGACAACTCCCATAGCATACCCACTCACATCTATCTCCACTTCAGAGGGTTGCTGTAATTTTGGTAATCCCTGAACTGGTGCTTGACTGATCTTCTTATTTAGCTCCTAGAAAGCCTTTTGCTGACCTTTTCCCCACTGGAAACTCTTTCCACTTGCTGTTATAGCATGGAACGGTGCTGCTACCGCTGAAAATGAGGCTATGAATTTCCTCAGGTATTGTGTTTCTCCAATGAAACTCATGACCTCAGAAACATTAGTAGGCACCGAACACTTCATGATGGCCTCCATCTTTGAAGAATCTATATTTAGCTCTCCTCCACCAATCACATCCCCAGATACACCAAATACCATTGCATAAACTCACACTTCTTGAGATTAGCTAGCAGTTGGTGCTTCTTTAATGTTTCGAGCACCTACGTCAAATGTGAAATATGCTCCTCCTAGGTAGCACTATACACTAGTGTATCACCCAGATAGACAACAAGAAATGAATCTATAAAAGGGCACAATATATCATTCATTAATCTCATAAACGTAGTTGGTGCATTACACAGGTCAAATGGAATAACTAACCACTCATACAAATCTTGCATGGTTTTGAAGGCGGTCTTCCATGTATCTTCTTCTTTGATTTCAACCTCGTGATATCCAGACTTCAAGTCCAGCTTGGTGAAATACTTTGCTTGTTGCAATTGATTTAGCAAATCGTATATCTTGGGCAGGGGGTATATGTTCCTAAGCGTGATTTTATTCAACACCCTTTAATCTATACACATCCGCCAAGTCTCATCCTTCTTTAGCACAATGATGCTGGGTGACCCACATGGTGATGTACTTGGTCGAATGACAACCTGTTCCAGCAGTTTCTGCCACTGTTTCTTCACCTCACTTGCTTATATAACATACTACTTGTACAACCCAATATTTGGCAATGGGGAGTTTGGCAATAACTGGATGTTGTGCTCCACTTCTCTCTTAGGTGGTAACCATTTAGGTTCTCGGAACACATCCTTGTATGCCTGTAACAACTCCTCTAATTGTTGTTTATGTTTCTTAATACACCCCTCAAAGGATGCCTAGCCTATTATTGTCTCCTTTTCAGACTGACTCTCTTAAAAATAATAAAACATACTTCTTGCTAGAACTCATCAATTTCGTGGCTTGGTTGGCTCTTACTAGTGAACTTTTTTACTTGCCTTTGTGTGCGTTGATGATTAATGATTGTCCATCCTTGATGAACCGGTACTGGTTATCTCTCCTCATGAATATTGCATTATGCATGTACATATATTGACTCCCAAACACGACTCCACATACATCAAGGGGAACCACATCCAAAATCTACTTCATCAATAAAATAAACACTGATAGAAAATCTAATTTTGCATTGTTTTGTTACCCTTAGCTTTACATCCTTATTTACCCATCCCAGTGGATATGGATTTGGATAATCACAAACTTCCAGCCCACTTCTTGACCAACTCTGCTGCAATGAGATTCGCCTATGATCCTCAATCAAACAGAGCACCAATCTTTCTCTTCCTGACTTGTATCTTTATATGGAAGAGTTTGGTCATTTCTTTCTCTTCCTATTGCTAAAGACTACTCAGATTCACCTCCTTCTGCTTAGATGTACATACGATCTTCTCATCCATGTCTGAGTTCCTTTCAAATTGGTTTTTTGAATTACTAGCCATGAGATTCTTCTTATTATTATTTTTCTTCTTTTTCATCGGGTTTATTTCTAGATGCAACTTCCAGCACTTCTCCTCTGTATGGCCATCAATGTTGCAGTGGTTGCAAGGGTTTTTACATTAGTGTGTTGTGACTGTCATCTTTTTGTCTTTCCCCCTTTTTTCTTCTTCTTTCCCTCCTTAGAAGCTTCCTTTTTCTTCTTCTACTTTGATCCACTTGATTGCGTTCTTTTCAGGCCTATGTTCTCCAGGTATTGTGCCTCTACACAAGCCTCATCCACTGATTTGGGCTTGAAAAATATCATTTCCTCACACATATGGCGATGCAGCCCCCGCAAATACTTGAGGAGTACATTTGGGTTCTTTGGAGAGATACCCAACATTATAGCCATCTTTCTGAAATCTATGGTGTACTCCTGCACAATTTGGCTCGAATTTTTCCTGAAGTAATGCCACTGGATTCACTGATCCTCCATGTACCCAATGGATAAAATTGTGACTTAATGAGGGTTTTGAAATCCTCCCACTTAGTCACTGGAGGTTCTCCCTCCAACCTCAGGGTTTGCATGTGTCTCTCCCACCAAGCCAGTGCATGGCCCTCTAATTTCAGTTGCGCGAATGAGATCTTTTGCCATTCCTCGATTTAATGGACGCTTAAATAAAATTCCAGTTGGCTGCAACTGGTGGTTCAGCTTCAAAGTGTCAATCTCGTTGTGGTACGACTTGATATTGACTTTTTCTTCCATTTTAAACAAGGATTGATTCACGACACTCAAACTGGGTTGATCTTTTCCGAGTTTTTTTCTTTGGATGGTTCTTTGTGTCTTCCTAATCTCCCGATCCCCCTTTTGATTTTTCCTCTGCATTTGAACCCCCATCTTCTCCAAATATCCCTAGCTTATTTCTTAGGGCCACCATGAGGAGGTTTACATTGCGGTTTATATCCGTGACTTGTTGTTCAAGCTGCAAAAACCTCACCTCTATAGGATCACGAGGTTCGTTTACATATTCCTCGGCCATGATTAGGGTTTTATGATTTTCGAACCAACTAACCTAGATCTCCTACAAATATCCAAAAATACCCAAATAAACCTGCTCTGATACCAAATGATCCCTAAACTGTTGTGGATATTCCACTAGAAAATTCGTCACAACAAATCTGATAATAATATATTAAAATACCATATTTTTACACTATTACAATTTTATTAAAATTCTAGATATGTATATTTTATTATAATTAGTGCATGCATGCGAAAGGAAATTTTCAAAAAGAAAATAATCTCACACACACATAAGACACAAGATATTCTCTCTATGAAACCCTTTCGCAAGAAAAACCAGTTGGTAATTGAGGCCACTTCGCTCTCTTTCTTTATCTAGAAATATGGTTGCACATACAAAGAAGTAATGCTTATGGCCCATGGGATGCTACAGTGCACAAATCCTCTCTATGTGCTCTACGTCCTATCTCTCCTGGCTATCTTTTCTTAGCTATGGAAGAAAATTCTCTCGAAAGAATGGAATGCCTCTTCCTCCTAGTGGCCCTGTTATAACACAACCCGATAGTCTACTAGTGGTTAATTTTAACTACATCATCTCTTAACTATAGTTACAATATAGACTCTTCTAGAGTCTTTTACGTCACAAACACGTGGCTAGTCCCTTTTCTGTAAATAATGGGGGCTGACATGGCATCCTCCCAAACTATAGGTGTGAAAATAGGAAGGTCAACTTCTGAGTGGCATAACTTTCGCATATGGACTCTAAAATACAGGTTCCTTGTGCCGTTAGAAATATCTGTGTCTGTAGAATAAAATGAAAAGGTGCTTGCCAAAGCGAAAAGTTTCACTACCAAAAAATGTCGTTTGATGCCTCAAAATGCTCCCAAAATGTTTCAGAACCCGTTTCGCCAAATTAGGTCCCGTTAGTTAAAACGGTCCCGTGAGTTTATTCCTCCACTTTTTCCACTCCAAATGCATCGATATGGATGAAAAACAATGTAATGATCCAATTCGGATCAATGTCCAACCCACTCTCTCAGCTAACAAGCAACATGCCTTTCCAATAAGTTCAGGCACGATGAGGCACTTCATATTACTAGGAACTTGGTCACTCCAAAGCGCGAGTTTGGGCTGAGAGTTCAAGTTATACAAGGACCTCACCCCTTAGATAGTTCAATATGAAATCACTCATGAAGAGCACACATTATAAAATGAAAGACACATTCTAATAGATACTAAAATCCTAGCGAAGGTGGAAAATTGGGTTTCTAGATGCAGGGCACATTAGAGGTCATTACAACTAATACATGTACACAATGGAGCTTTATTATCGCATGAAATTTCTTCTTGGTATAGTTCTTATTGATATAAATGATATTGAGGAATATATGCTTTTGACCCTAAACTAGATGCAAAGGCATGTGATAGTAATTGATTGAAGGCTTAAGCACATTTACAAGTAATTGTGCATCCCCCTTGATCTTGTTTGTTCTATAGACAACAACAAGGAGCCCATTCTGATTAAGCCACAAATTTTGAAAGTATACCTAATGTTCTTGTAGACTTTTAGTTTTCTCTTCTTTGTGTTATAGTTTAATAGTTTTATGTTTAGAAATGGCCCTAGAGGCCCAATCGTCAAGGTTAACTTTTTTGTTATCATGAATTTACTTAGATATATGGCTTTTGGGATTCTAAAACAATTGAAATTATGTATGTGGTTTGGTTTCCCTAGTGGAAGACTAGAACAAACTTTGTATGCTTCTCATGTACTTTTCTTATCCAAAGGAAGAATTCATATACTTTACAAAAAAAATGGTTCCAATGGGGTGCCTCACTACTTGGGTAGGTAATTGATTTGTTGTGGATTAGAGAACATGAAAACAACTTACCTTCAAGAGGGATTCCAATCCTAATCATATATGTTGGAATGTTGACTGGAGTTGAGGATCAAGGTGGGACCTGCCATAATGTAGGTGCCTTATGGTGTTTTGGGAGTCCCCTATTATAATTAGATTAACCATATGAAATGAGAGTGCTATAGAGATTCCTTGGATAAAGGTATAAGCCTCTACTTGGTTGTTGGAGGCTTGTCTGAGACTCTGAGAGAAGGTTGTGTTTATTATCCCTCTGTGGTGATAAATCACCCCACACCTGCCACCACTATGCACTACTTATATTCTTGGCCCTAACTAGTGACCAAAATAAATGATACAAGTTTGCAACCATATAAAGTCTAGGTCCATAATAAGTTGATTGCCATAGAAATTCAATAATTTGAAGAGTAAATAGAAAACCTAACCTATATAGATGAAGTCAGGTCTTGACCTTAGGTGCAATATGATATTGAATCATGGCCCCTCTAACCATTTCATGAAACACTCTAAAAGGAAAATCCAACCAACTTCTAGTATGGAAGATCAATTGTTCATTATAGAAGAAACAAAACACCAGTTGACACTTTTCCTTAGAGTAGAATCACCCATGCAAGTTTCTAATTCTCTACCAAGGGCCCCCATTCCATCCCATCTAATATAGGTAGGAATGTGCTATCACCAGGTTGATATTGATTCACCTAGTACAAGTTGGGAAAGTCAACAAGGTACTATGACAAGGTGTAATGTATTGCTAGAGATAAAGCATAACATAGGTATATTGAAAGCCAGGAGTGGCTATTGTATTAGACATGCTAGGAATAACATATTTCTAGAGATAAAATGTAATGTATTGGTAGAGCTAAAGCATGACATAGGTATATTAAGAGTCAGGACAAAAGTAACTAACGTATTAGAGAGATAAGGGGTAATGTATTGGTACATATAAAGTGTATTGTCTCTAAAGCTAGTAAGTAAGATAATGTGTAATGCATTGAAATCCGAGTAAGTAAGTATGAAATGAACTCATGTTGGTTGATTGATCAAAACCAAGATAAACTAGTGATTTCCTACCTCTCTCCCTCCCTTTATCCATCGAAGTAGTATCAACCCTTTCGAGAACCTCAATTAGTCATAATTGAATTTGACAATGAGAAAGGTTTCACTAGCATGAGAGGATAGGGAGTAAGTGAGTGGATTTTATGATATGTGTGAAGTGATGCCCATAATGGTAGCCTGAGGAAGAAGGCATAAATAGTCAAGGGGGGGATTCCATGCCCAATATTAATTGATTGATTGATAGCCATTGAGTCTATAGTTCTTCTTTTCTTTGATCATACATGAAGGAGGACTTGATTTGGGTGGAAAAATGATCAAGTCCACACAGATGATTTTAGTAAATGCTCTATTCAATGATTTGATTCCATCATATTTTAGATCACATGTGTATTTATTAATGATGATTCTACATGTACACAATAATGGTAATAATATTGATCAACCAACCCCTAAACCAACCAATATTGTATTGTTCAAACTAGCATGCCACAAGTCTAATTGACTCATCCATTATTGAGAATTAGATAGAATCATACCAACTAAATGAAATTCCCCTTGTCTACTACAAGTAGTTATGGTTGTTAATGTACTAACCTTAGATCTCCTTTTTCAGATTTGGCGTAAAACGAATTAGAGAAGTGAGAATTATTATGTGATTTGCAGTACCTTGGGTTTTGATCCCTGGTTTGATAATGTGTATTTGTACATGATGAAGCTGAAGAGCCCAAATATATAGATGTTTCCAATTATTATTAATAAAATACATCACCAACTATAGATGAACAAGGACAATAGTATAGGTGGCTATCACACCACAAGAGGAGGGTAGCTTGAGAGGCTAAACCTTTTTATTTATATTTTATTACATCCATATTTTGAATTAGTTGAGAAAAAGGTGGACATGTGAGATTCTTGAGGAAGCCATGTGGTATTATGAGAGCTTGCATATTTAACCTTATATTTTTGGTGGTTTGGGAGTTCCTAATTCATTATTCTCTTTCACTTTTGGTTCTTTCTTCTGAGAGAGAAGAATTATATTACCGAGAGCCATTGTTGGTGAGTTAATACTTGTTATTCCAACATGAGAATGTTCTTAAGTGCATGTGTGCATTAGCATTTCTAGTGAAACTATATATGGTTAAGAGCCTCTAGAGATTCTAGCATTGAGATTGATTTTGGCTATACTAGGAACAAAATGAAAGGTAAGAAAGGAAATTAAGCATAAATAGAGAAATATAATAGAGATCATATTAATATAGTGAAAATCCAACATTTATTAATAAATAAAATAACAAAATATTGTATAAAACAAATTGGCGAGAATGGTGGTAGATTATCTCTAAAGAGAGAGAGTTGTCGACTATATTCATTTGCAAAAAGCTATTACAAGATGCTAAAAGAATGGTATTTAAACATAAAGAAAAAGCCATAGAGGTCCAAAACCATAACCCTAAAAGATGAAACACCAAAAGGTTTTTGGTCCCCAAGGTGGTTAGTTGGTACCTCAACTTCCCATGGATGCAACTTTTGCATACAATCTTCATTTGGGGTGCATAATAGTTCGTTGGAAATAACTATTCGAGTATTACAAATTTTGACTAGGGTAATCCTAACCCCTCCAAATTGCCATAAAAGTTCGTTTAGGGCTCTAAAATGGCCCCAAAAGTTTGGGACCCATAAAACCATAGAAAAACTACCAAGGAGATAGAGAATTATTGAGTCTGTGGAAGATGTGGGTGGCCACCGATATCCACCTGGATCAATATTTTTTTACTAGTAGCACTAGATCCCTCGAGGAAAATGGAATATCTCAAAGGACTGCATTGTAGAGAAAGGGATTCCTTTCCTTATGTTGTATAATTTTAAGAGGAAAGAGAGATGGAAGTTGATATTACCATGGGATTGGTTGAGTAATTGTGACAATTGTGATTGTGTGAAAAAAATATGAGTTAAGTATCTATGAGTGATGGATTTGGCCTAAGCACCCATCCTTCTGTAATCATAGCCTTAGGTTGTAGAGATTATATGTGTGACAGAGCTGATGGTTGGGCAGAATGTCTGACATTAATAGTCGATTGGTGAAATCTTATTGAACGTAATTGCCTTTTGTATTCTTTGTATTATTTTTGCGTTGTGTTTTTTCTTCTTCTGTAAGTAAAGTTTATTTCATTTCTTAAATCTTACCATAAAAACATAGTTTGGTTTTCCTTGATCTGCCTCTAGGGAAACCAGACTAATGAAAAAACAAGAGTTTTTTCAGCATCCAAAAATCAAGAGAGTCTAAAGACATCAAAACTATAGTAAGTATGTTTTGAGGCATATAACATAATACTACAACTATAAACTAAAAGAAAAGAAAAGATAAAAACCAACATAGAAAATGAATAAGATAAAAGTAAACATAAACCATCATTCAATCTTGGGGGAGTTTGATTCTTCCACTACAATTGGCTCTTTACTGCTTTGTAGTGAACATCTTAGGTCTGGAAGGAGGTCCAAATTTACTTTTCTACGATGTTGTTTTAATGATTATTTATCTTTTAATGATGGATATGCTTATGAGCATTTGAATTCCATGTATGTAGTGTTTCAGGGTTATTTACACAGGTTCTTTAATGTCATGCATCAAATTTTTGTTTTCTTGATTTAAAAGAAAGGCATCATAAGTTGAAATTCGCTTAGAAATTGTATTTTTGAGGGTACCCAGCCATGGGGCTATGTCACATGATGTTGGAGTTGATAGGCCTAACCAAGGTTCACTTTCCATCTTATTTGGGTGTTTCTATATTGTTTTGTTTGCTCACTTATCCATTGGCTCACACCACAATAGACAAGAGAGATTAAGCATCCCATGGAGAGGAGAATGTAACCATGTCTTCAAGGGCCTACATTTTATGCTTATTGGTTATTGAAGGTTGGTATCTATGCTATGGGGGCCATAATTCTATTTATATTGATAGATATATATTTTAAACTAAGAAAGACAAATTCATCACTCTTATGGAAGGATCTTCAAAGGGGGAAGTGATCACTTGCTAAGTGACCTTAAGGCCTTCATGATACAATAGAGACATAAGACAAAGGTGCCACTTTGTTAGACTTGGTTGATAATAAACCCATCAACATAGATTAGTGCACCTTGCCTAAGGATATTTAAACTAGATAACTATTGACATAAAACAAGTCAAATGCCCAACAACATCAACAACAGTTGATTAAGCTAATCCCCGAGGCTCGATAAATTGTTAATTATATATTACTAGTTGAGTTATTTAATTGATTAAATTATTATTTTATCATGTTCTTCCATGTTGACAATGAGGACATTTTTAAGTAATCATAGTCTATTTACATATTTTAAATTATTATATCCACTACTTATATAGTTGCAAATGTTAGAATTATGTAATTAACTTAAATCATGTTTTTATTATTATGTCTTTATAAAGCGAGGATGAGGTGGGTTTGAAGGATGGGAAGGAAGGGCTCAGAGGATGAGGACAACCAATAGATCGATCAACTTCTGATTGTTTTACTTCGATCAACTTTTGTATTACTAGACCAGTTGTTGCAAACAAAAAAATACATGGTTGTTTTTCATGTGCCTATGTATTCATGGCTCTTCCCTTATTATGTCGTGAAATTAATTAAATGTTAGTGCATGTATTAGATACACATGTTTAAAAACATATTAATTTATTTTTAATGATGTTGAACATATGTGACACACCTTGATTAAAAATAAATGAGGAAATGAAAAATAAATAATTATAAATATTTCAATAATAATAAAACCAACATAGATCCATCTTAACTCCAGAGCTACCAACCGCTGAGAGGGATCAAATCTCTTGAGGTGAAAAACTCTTTTAGAGTGAAAAGATATTTGATCCTTCTTGGTGCTTGGTAGATCCAGAGTTTAGATGGATCTAGGATGGTTTAATTTCCCGCTTTAAATAGGCCATATTCCACATGAATACCATGGGTCAATACCTATTGAAGAATGTAACTAGTGTCAGTCTTCATAAGTGTAGTTGAGTCATGATGTAAAAAGAAAATTATATTGTAAAAAAAAAAATATTTTGAAGCATGGGTTTCATGCTCCTTTATTTATTTTCTAGGTCATAGCCTACATTGAATGCTTCTAGGTTTTGTCTTGAGTCATAAGAGTCATTCTCACATTCATTAGACTCTTCTTGGGCTTTTGTATCAGGTAAAGAAAAGTATTTTTGAGTCGAAAATGTCATTTGTCACCTTCTCACCAAGTCAGCCATATCTTGATGAAGTCAACCCATATTGGGGCTATTTGACCCAACAAAAGCAGTATAAATAGAAGTGGAGCTCGACCTATTTGGCATCATCTCATTCACAAGTTCGATTTGTAATTCAAGAGCAAGAAAAAGGAGAGCGAAGTCAAGGAGAAGGAGGATAGAAGCTTAGGAAGACCAAATCAGAGTTCTTGGACATCTCTCTCTCACACGTACAAAGTTTTCTAGGGTTTCTGGCTAAGTTGTAGGGGCCAAAATTTTTGAAGTAGCTGCAGGTCCAAAATTCTATAGCTAGGGGGCTGAAATTCTGGATTGAAGCTGCAATTGAGAAGTTGACACTTGGAGACTTTGGCAAAGTTCATATACTTGAAGGAAGGGTTGACTTGGTGATTGGAGGAGATCTTTGTATAGGTCAAAAGGGTCTTGGATTGTCTCATTTTGATTTGAATCTACTAGTGGAAGAGTTTGACTGGGTTTTCCCGTAGAAGAGGGGTTTTGCCTTGATTGAGTGTCTATATCTTGTGTTTCTTGTTCTTGTGATCTTCATACACTTTTGATTTGGTAATTTCTTGATGAAATATAATATAATTAAGAAGTAAAAGAAGCCAACACACATCACAAGTAATTATCAAGAAAACATGAATCAAACCCTAATATATACATCCAGTGATTTCTCAACATGGTATCAAAGCTAAGGTGAAGGAAGGATTATTTGAAGATCACTTTTATGGATATCATTTGAAGGAAGAAAAAAAAATATTGGAAGAAAATATCACTCTCTCATTGGCAAGGTATTTAAAGATGGTACTGGATCACTTGAAAATTACAAGAATCTTTGTTGGAAAGATCATCTGCAATCTATCTAGGAGAGCCAAGAGTGGAGGATTCTTGGATGCACTTACACGTACACTTGATTATGAAAATGGATGGATTATTGATAGTGGAGCCTCAAGACACATGACAAGATAAAATGGACAACTACATACATTATCAAGAGGATAATCATCCCATTCAGTGGAGCTTGGAGACAACAATAACTATGAAGTCAAAGGCTTTGGATCTACATCTTTGGAGCTAGAAGGTGGAGGAAATCTACATCTCAACAACATTATCTATGTTTCAGGTTTGAAAAAAAATTTACTTTCCATTTCTTGTTTATAAGATAAAGGAGATAGGGTTACTTTTTGAATGGTAAAGTTTTGATTTGGGGAAAGGATTCTAGTTTTAATAAGGCAAGGATTATTGGGATTCATGAAGGAAGATTATATAGAGTCATAACACCGTCTCCTCAAGCCCATGTTCACATGAAAATTTGTCCCATTGAACTTTGGCATAGAAGATATGGACACATTCACTACAAGATAATACCCTCTCTAAGTCAAATGGTGAAGGGCATCCCCAACATTAAGGAAGACCATGAAGGAGTATGCAAGGGATGTGCCCTGGGAAAGAATACTAGGAAACCCTTTACAAGTAGTGATACAAGGTCTAAAGAAATACTAGACCTCATTCATTCTGATGTATGTGGGCCCATGTCTAATAAATCTCTTGGAGGCCATCTATACTATGTGACCTTCATTGATGATCACTCTAGAAAGACATGGATTTATCTTCTCAAGACAAAAGATGAAGTATTCAGAATTCAGATCCGAAGTTGAGACCCTGAATAAAAACTCTTAGATCCGATAATGGGGGTGAATATACTTCTAAGGAAGTGATAGCTTATTGCAAAGAAGTAGGCATTAAGAGGGAGCTCATAGTTCCCTACAATCTTGAACAAAATGGAGTAACAGAAAGGAAAAATCGAACCATTGAGGAATGCATATGAACTATTATATTTGATCAATATCTACCAAAATTCCTATGGGGAGAAGAAACCATAGAAACAATATACATACAAAATAGAAGTCCTCATAGAATTCTTTATAATATGACACTAGAAGAAGCATTCACAGGGAAGAAGCCATGTGTAGATCATCTCTGAATCTTTGGATGTCTTGCATACATTCATGTTCCAAAATACAAGCGAAAGAAGTTAGACTCTACAAGTATAAAAGGTATCTTTGTTGGTTATAGCCTTTCATCAAAGGCTTATAGAATCTACATCAAAGAAGAAAGGTGAATTGAAGTTAGCAGGGATGTCATATTTGACGAAATCATGCCTACAAAAGATCCAAGGATATAGCTATTGAATCTGATGAGGAATATGCACCACTATTTGAAGAAGAAGAGCAACATGACAAGTCACCTACAAATCAATAAGAAGAAGGACGAAGTTAACCTATTCAATTTACTACCATTCCCGAAGCAAAGAAGAGACCAACCTAGTTGAGAGCTACACTTGAACAAGTAGAAGGACACAAAGCAACAAAGGACACATTCAAAGAAAGCAAGAAGCCTAAAAGATACTCAGGATATGCAACATACACGACGAAGTTAATTGAAGCAAAACCAACTGCTTTTGAAGAAGCATTGCCCTTGAATCTCCATTCTGAATTATATTCATACTTGCACTTATATTTCTCATAGCAGTGCTTCAATTCAGGATTGCAACCTCTAATGTCTTAGGCTCATCAAATTCAATTCTATCCTTGAAATATTGTGGTAGTCCACTGACATACCTTTGAATCTTTGATTTCTCCTCCTTAATGCAGGGTACATACCTTAACAACTCTAAGAATTTGTTGGTGTTCTCATCATCTATCATTTTTCCCAATTTGAGCTCATAGAACTCCTTTGCCTTGTTGTCAAAGTATCTCTTAGATAGATATTTGCTCCTAAAATACTTCTCAATCTCCTTCCCACATTTACCCCACTTTGAAAAGTTCTCCACAGTAAACATGAGTGGAGTGTCACTATGATATGACCCAATCTCCAAATTTTAGTTATGGAAGTGGGGCCTACAAACCAGAAGTAAACTGACATCCCTCAAAGACAACAGATCACTTAAGAGGCTACCAACCACCCTGGGTGATCAATCCCTGAGTTGGAACTCTTTTCACTAGGTTTACACCCCAACCACACCCTTGACACATTATGCATGTGGTTATGAGGCTCCAACTGCACCCATAAGCCTGCCTGCATGCAGTTGTGACCCAAATTCCTTAGTTCAAAGCATGCGATCACGAGATATATGCCAATTTTTTAGGATAGCCTCAAGACCACTTCCCATAACTACCTATAACTTTCCAGAATCATGACAATGATTATAACAATGCTAAACAATCAAAGTTTGAGCAAAATATTAACCAAATCATTCCTAATACAATAAAGACATTTTCGTAGAACATCTAGTAAACACATAAGTTATAGGTCATGAATGCATATTTGACCATAAACTCCCAAACTTCAATTGAGAATCACCAAGAAGGTTCAATTCCTTCTCATGCTAGCTGGAATAACACTTGTTAGCCCATGCATTCATCAACCATCTAGTAACTTATCAAATCATGAACAAGAGTCATAGTTATAGCACATCATAAAAAAATGCATATAACCATCATATAACCATAATAGAAACTATGACTAATCAGCCACAAGATCACCATAATAACCAGTACAAGTGCTCACATATCATAATAGGAAAATAGCTCATATTAACATATGAAAATTCCAACCAAGTTAGGGAATTCCACGTACCACCTAACCATAGATTGGGTTGAACAAAATATCTCTTTCAGCCAATCACCCCCGCGCCATATTCCAAGCATGAAAGTGGGATCATAAGGGTTAAACCAAAATAGAACCATCCAAGGCTTCGAGAGGCCAAACCACCTCAAACCTCAAGCACAATGATCTCACCTATATGGTCTAGAAATCACTAACATCAACCAAATTGGTCTCTACCCAAACTGTTTAGGTCTCTAGGAACTAGTAACACAACCCACAACCTCCAGGGAACCTAAACTGTTTGAGGGCTCCAGAGAATTTTTTCCAACCCATAGCCATAGGAAACCTGAGAACTGACAAGCTCTAGGGACTAGTATCTCAACCCATAACCTCTAGGGAACCCAAGTTGTTTCAGGGCTCCAGAGAATTTTTTCCAACCCATAGCCATAGGAAACCTGAGAACCAATAAAAAAAACCAAGTGGGAAACCCACTACACCATGGCTATCTAGGAAATGGAAAGGCAAGATTGAAGCCACTGTCAATCCAGGAAAATCTCCATGCCAATGATAACAGATAACCAAGGAACCACATGCATATACCATGCATCCAAAAACCAGCAAGGAAATCACACATGCAACCTGTTACCTGTAAAGTAAGCCTGTTGGAGCTGTTGATCCAACTATTTCCTTGCTTTCCTTGCTTGCTTTCTCCAAATCCAAGTGAATGCTAGAATGCTCCAAGAATGCTCTAAGGGTGCAAGAATGTAAGAGAGCCAAATGCTAAATTAACCAAAGTTAAGCCATCAATTGTTTATTTGATGCCTTTTTATTATTGATGTCTCCTTTTTCTTCATTTTCCTTCATTTTTCCTCTAATTTCCCTTGCATGCAAATTTGTGTCTCTTCACCTTCCATTTCTTCTATTTTCCTTTATTTTCATAATTAAATGCCATTTATTGCCTCTTTATCTTTGCCAATTTCCATAGCCATTAATTAACCACAAGTGATGCCCATTATAATGTTTGCCCACCATTCAGCTTGGAATATGTGTCCCATGACCTTGGTCTTATTTTATTTACATGGAAAATCAACTAGGGGTTGTTATAAACCCCTCCCCCTTAGGGAACATTGTCCTCGGTGTTCAATAACACTTATAACCAACAAAACATGCTACCCATGGAGCTTTTCAACACAACTCATTGAGGTATTTACAATACACACACACACACAAACACACATAATATATCAAACATATATGCTTAACCAACAAATAAGGAAGGATACAAATCCTGCATCTGATCGTCCATCTCCCATGTAGCTTCATCGGGCCCAAAGTGCTTCCAGTACACTTTAACTTACTTTATTTCTCGGTTCCGAAGCATGATATGTTTCCACTTCAAAATGCACTAAGGTTCTGGCTAGAACTCTCCCTTTGGCTCCACTTGTGAAACAAGCTAATCAATCACATGATCATCATCTTGGACATATCTCTTAAGCAATGATACATGGAAAACATCATGGACTTTCACTATTGGTGGCAGTGTAATTCTGTAGGCCACTGGTCCAATCCTCTCAAGGATCTCAAAAGGCCCATAATACTGAGGTTCTAGCTTGGCAGATGACCCAATCCTCAAGGAGTTCCTCTTGGGCTTGATGCGCAAGTACACATGCTCCCCAATCTGAAACTCCTTGAATGCTCTATGTTGATCCGCATAACTCTTCTTCTTGTCCCGTGTTGCCTTTAAATTCTTCTTAATAACTTTCATCTCTTGCTCCATCTCAGCCAACATATTCGGTCCAATCAACACCCTGTTCACTAGATCACTCTAGCTGATAGGAGTATTACAACTCCACCCATAAAGAGCCTCAAATGGACTCATCTTCAAGGATTCCTGGTACCCATTATTATATGAAAACTCCACCAATGGAAGATACTCCTCCCACTTCCATTGTTGATGCATGACATACATCCTCAACATGTCCTCAAGAATCTTGTTAACCCTCTCTATCTATCCATCTGCATGTGGATAATAAATTGTACTAAAAGCTAACTTTGTCCCCAAGCCTGCAAACAACTCCTTCCAAAACTTGGAAGTGAACTTGGCATTTCTATCTGATATAATATTCTTGGGAACACCATGTAACCTCACTATCTCCCTTATGAAGAATTGAGCTACCTCACTATCTGAATTTGTAGACTTCATTGCAATGAAGTGAGCTACCTTTCTCAACTTGTCAACCACAACCATGATGGAATCATGTTGTTTGGATGTCCTCAAAAAAATTGTAATGAAGTCCATGGAAATGACCTCCCATTTCCATTTTGGAATAGGAATAGGTTGCAATATACCAGTTGGGTGCTTACACTAAGCTTTCACCTATTGATAGTCCAAACATCTCGCAACAAACTCGACCACTTCTTTCTTCAAATTCAACCAATGATAGAACTTCTTAACAATTGTCAAAGTTTTTCTGGTATCTCGAGTGGCCTAAATACGACTTGACATGAAACTCCCTCAAGATAATCTTCTTGAGCTCACTGCTATCTGGCACATAAATCTTGTTCTTGAATCTCACCAAATCATCTTCCATGAGGTGATACTCCTCATCTCTATCACCTTCACCCTGTTGTTGCAACCTGTGCTTCAGTTGTTGGTACCTCTCATCATGCTTCCCTACATGAAAGATTCTCTCCTGTAAATCTATCCCATAAGAGCTCACAGCTGAAATTTGGTTCACTTGCACTCTCCTACTGAGAGCATCTGCAACCCTGTTCTCCTTGCCCTTGATGTATCTAATCGCAAAGTCAAACTCATTGAGGGTAGCTAACCATCTAGCTTGCTGGCATTCAGATTAGGTTGGTCAAACAAGTACCTCATCCCACTATGATCACTCATCAAAACAAACCTCCTACCAAGGAGATAATGTCTCCACATCTTCAATGCATGAATGATAGCCTGCAACTCAAGATCATGAGTCACATAGTTTCGTTCGTGCTCATTCAACTTCCTTGATCATAGCATACCACCTACCCTTCTTACATCAGGATGCTACCAAGTCCTTCCTTACAAGCATCTATACATACCACGAACTCCTTATCAAGATCTGCAATCTTCAAGACTGGAGCATTTGTAAGCAAATGCTTCAACTACTCCAAAATAGTTGCACACTCCTCAATCCATTCAAACTTCTTCCATTTCCTCTGCAAAGATGTAATAGGATAGCCAATCCTTGAGAAGTTCCTGATGACCCTCTTGTAATAACTTGTGAGTCCCATGAACGATCTGACCTCATCCACAGTCCTAGGAGTTGGCCACTCCATGATAGATTTAATCTTTTCTGGGTCCACTAACACCCCTCCTTGGAAACAACATGTCCCAAGTAATGAATCTGACACTGAAAGAAACTGCACTTGCTGAGCTTGGCATAAAACTGATCCTCTCTCAACAATCTCAACACTGTTACTAGGTGCTCTGCATGCTTTTCCTCATTCTTGGGACAACATGTCCCAAGTAATGAATCTGACACTGAAAGAAACTGCACTTGCTGAGCTTGGCATACAACTGATCCTCTCTCAACAATCTCAACACTGTTACTAGGTGCTCTGCATGCTCTTCCTCATTCTTGGGATATATTAATATATCATCAATAAACACTATCACAAACTTGTCCAGGTATGGACACAACACACTTTTCATCAAACACATGAAAGTGGTTGGAGCATTGGTAAGACCAAAAGGAACCACCACAAACTCATAATGTCCATACCTTGTACAAAATGTAGTCTTGTATATGTCTTCTTCTTTGATGCGCACTTGATGATATCGGCCTGATCTCAAATCAATCTTTGAAAACATTGTAGCTCCCTTCAATTGATCAAACAAATCATCAATCTGTGACAATGGATACCTCTTCTTGATAATCACCTTGTTCAACTACCTGTAATCAATGCACAACCTGAGAGTACCGTCCTTCTTTACAAATAGTATTGGTGCACCCAAGGCAACACACTTGGCCTTATGTATCCTTTATCAAGAATTTCCTTAAGCTACAACTTCAACTCCACCAACTTTGGAGTGTTCATCCTCTAAGGTGCCTTAGATGTTGGTGCTGCTCCCGACATCAACTCAATAGAAAATCCAATCTCTTTATGAGGAGGTAGCTCTGGAATGTTTGTAGGAAACACATCTTTGTGTTGGAAATTGGATAAACCAACGCTCCCCGTTTTTTTCGTGACATGGACTAACCACATCTCGTGGATCCTTATTTCTGCTGATGCGATCATTGACTAACACCTGTGGCTTTTGGTTTAACGACAATCGTGATTCCCAACAAGTGGTATCAAAGCGTAGGTCATGAGTTTTATACACACTCAGCTCACGTTGGGGGGGAGATTGTTGGACATTGGATAAACCAACACTCCCCATGTGTTTCATGGCATGGACTAACTGCCTCTCTTGGATCCTTATCTCTAGCGATGCGATCCTCACCTGCGAGTTTTGGTTTAATGACAATCATGATTCCCAACACCTGGAACTGCTGTAAAATAGGATACCTCTTCAGGACTTCGTCACTAGAAATATGAACTACAAACGATACACATCCCTTCCTGTAACTGTTTTTCGCCTGCACAGTTGTAATTGTTCTTACTGATATAGGTTTCTTCTTTCCTTGCAAGATTCTCCTTTCCCCATCATCATCTAGGCACTCAATAGCCTTATCATAGCAGTCCACTTTAGTCATGTGAATGAACAACCAATCCATGCGCAAAAGCATACTATATGATCCCAAAGGAAGCACATTTATATGTGTTGATATAAGCATACTATTCAACTCAAATACACAAGATCTCACCCAATGATGAACTCTTCTCTTGGTCCATGTAGCCAATTGCACCAACCAAGATTTTGCATGCACTTCTTTATTCAAGCAATACTTATCCATCAGGTCAGGATTGATATAACTATAATTAGATCTAGGATCAACCAAAATGGAAACAAATTGATCATGAAGATTACCTTCCATCTCGATAATGGATGTTTGATGATCAACTTTCCTGTTATCTACTGCTACATAAATCTGAGGAATACTTTTACCAACATCTCCAACTATCAGTGCCACCTAAGCATTATAAATCTGAAGCCTTCCACCCTAGTGTGATGGGCACTCTCTCCTACGATGCTTTCCACCACAAGTCCAACACCTCAAAGACTTTCTACCATCGCCCTTATTCTACTCCTCAGGCTAAAATCCACGTCCTCTATCAACTGCATTGAAATTCTCATACGATGTTACATTCTCCTTGTCACCTACATATTGAAGTCTCCCTTGCTTCTTAGCCCACTTTCCTTTAGTATTTTCATTCCCTTTCCAATCTTGCTTAGGCTTAGACTTGTGCTTTGACTGCTCATAATAGTGCTTCATCTTCTCGATGGCTTCCTCTAATGACCGAGGCTCATCATACATAATCTGATCTTTAAATGCTAAAGGCAATCTACTGATGAACCTTTGGACCTTTGTCTTCTCATCCTTGAGGTAGGGAACATACCTAAAAAAATCCAAAAACTTAGTCATGTACTCTTCATCTATCATGGAACCCATCTTCAACTCATAAAATTCCTTGGCCTTTCTGGTGGGCCCCAGTATTGCAGCAATAATGCTCCAACTCCTGGAACTCCCTTCTTTAATTTTATCAACCCGGTAGTTCGTAACAAACTTGGAAGCGACGGTGCTGTATGCACAAGTACTAGCTCTTGCCGCAGCTGTCACTTGGTCAGCTGGCACAAGTCCACTAGGAGCTTAAGCCAACTTCTATGAGCTCTTAGAAGAAGCTTTTTAATTGATGGATGAAAGCTAACTCGAAGGAAGCTAATCTAATTGCGAAAAGAAAATGAAAGCCAAAAAGGAACGCAAACCCTAGCAAACCCTAATTCTACCAGCTAGTCCTACTGACACAAAGGAGAGCATGAAAACTACTGAAAGAGATGCCATTACTTCTAGGAAGGTAAAATGCATGTGTCTAAGTTATCACTATCTGAAGAAAACATCTTTTTGTATTTTTGATTAAGTTATTAGAATTATCATGCATGTGCTTTTAACTAGCTTTTCACTGTGCAGAGGTGGATCAAGGAGGAGAAGCGCTTGGGAAAGGTTGGGAAGGTTCAAAGAGGGTCTAAAGGGTCCCTAACACCCTTCCAGAGAGTCTCACAAAGTTTGGCTGCCAAGAAACCGTGTTTATGAGCTTCTACAAGAAGTCTGCAGGGGTTCTACAGGATGTTCAGAGATTTCTACAGGATGTTCTGAAAAGAGGATTTTGGAGAATGGATGGAGGGAAAAAGGTGGAGGAACGAGTATGGAGGTGAAATAGGGGTGTAGGGGAGTTCAAGACTTGGAGGTTGGAGTTGAGGAGAAGGTGTAGATGGTGAGATTTGTTCAAGGAGGGATGAAACGATGTTGTACAAGAAGATGAGAATCATGGCAAAGTAAGCGAATGAGGTAAATGTAAGGTAAGGGTTCTGAGTGAAGGATGAAATAGGTAGGTTGGATGGAGTATGTGCAGGTAAGGAAGGGTAATAGGTACTTTGCAAGTGGTTTTTCAAACTGAACAAACAAAGACATGCAAGAAAACAAAGATCTAGTTATGCTACCCTAATATGATCTAGCTAACATTAACAAGAATGGACAGCAGCTTTATTTGCAAGGAAACCATGTATATTAACTATGAAATGAAGCATTCAAAGATCTAAACATGTAACCAACTTCTGCAAATGAAAACCAAACACTAATGATTGCATGGCAAAGCAAAGTTAGTGTTTTTGTGGGCAGCAAAGTCATCCTAGTCACAGCTCCTGATCCCACTGAGGGAGAGGTGAAACCACAGATGTTTGTTGGCCCTTTTCTTGAAGCTTTTTCTGTTAACAACCTATCAACTAAATCTGAGCATGAAAAGCTATTTTACTCATCAAAAAAAAAAACTAAATAACAAAACAAAATCGCAGATTTTATTCTCAGAATGCAACAAAGACACATAAAGGTAAACAAAGGAGGTACTGGGCGCTTGAGATGGGCCCAACCCCAAGAGCTATAGCCTCCAAAGAGAGATTTAGAGCTGGTGCAAAGCTGGATTCATCTTTATTGATCAAGAAATGAAGAGTTACATCAAAACTGTACACAAGAAGGACTTGAAAATGAGCTGAAAGCAAAGCTAATCTATTGCATAAAAATCGAACTACAAACTAGCTAACTATTGGCTACAAAATGACTAACCACTAGCTACTATCTACTGGCTAACTAGCTAACATCCACTGGCTAACCAAAATGAGGCCCTAAGCCTTCTTATTTATACAAATTGAGGACCCAACAATCCTCCTAAAATTTAGGGACTTGGCTGCCCAAGACTTGTAGTTAACAGCAGTTCTACTTGACTTGCTTGGCTGCCCTTGTGTTGATTGATTCGGTGGCCCTTGAATTCCGAGTTGATGGTGGAGAATTCGAGGTAAGGGCCCATAAATGAAGGGGACACCTTCCTATAAATCCTCTCCCTTGTCTTCCCACGAATTTGGCTGCCAAGTGCTCATTAAGACCTTCAATTTTGTCTCCAAATTGACCAAAAAGGCTACACAAAGCACCCATTAGACTTGTTGGCATAATGACTAACCAAATTCACTCTATTAACATAAATGTAATCAAAAACATGCAATAAACTAATGAGAATGGTGGATTAAGTCAAATTAGGAGGTTGAATGAGCCCAAATAATTGTCCATTTTTGGGGCTCATCATCACCCCCCTACTGAAAGTGTTGCTCATCCTCTGAGCAACCAATCTCTCTCCTCATCTTTGATGGCCCTGGTGGCCTCCTTGGCTAAAATCTCGGCCAATTTCTCCTTCTGCTGCCCTTTCTCCAAACTTCCTGTAGAAACAGTTCTCTGTCTTCCTGTAGAAACAGACAGCACCACTATATCCTGCTTGGCTGTGGGTGATTTTCCTTTCAGCTTGGCTGTGGCTACCTTAGAGGTGCCCTCACTGACGTGGACTTGTTCAGTCCTTTCCATTCTACTCTGTAGTCTTTTCTCCCTGGGTGTTAGTGTGGTTTTGTCCCCCTCTGTTTTGGCAGCTTGGTTTAATGCCAGTGTTCCAATCACTGATGTTGTTGGATACATCTGTAGGGTTGTGCTTTTCTGGCTTGTCACCAACTTGTCATCATTTGCCTTGCCCCAAAAATATCTACACCGAATGCTTTAGCCTTGCTTGCAAAATAATCGAATGAAGTAGTTGCAGCACCTGCCTTGACTTGGGCAGCGAGTTCAGTGGCTTCAGCTTCTTTTTCTGCAAGCCTTTTTGCTTCTACTTCAAGTTGTTTAGCAATCTCCTGTTTTTTTGCGTGAATTTTCTGTAGCTATGCGCTCTTCTTCTTCAGCTTTGGCTTTCGCTTGGGCCTCGGCGAAAACTTCCTTTCTTCCATCTGTTGGAATGGCACTTAAAAGCTCATAAACTGGCAGAGAAGGTGCAGAAGGGCTGGCTGCAACATCAATAGTCTTGTTCTCTGAGATGGAAGTGTTTGCGAAAACCTCAGCTACCACAGATGCAACTTGTGTCTTTGAAACCTTAAACCATGGAATGCAATGCTGAATTTGCATTGGTTACTTTGTTTTTTACGTCTGCACTTCCTTCCGCCTTAAGAACAAGGTTGCAGTCTTTCTCTGAAATAAAATCATCTGTGGGACTGGCCTTCAGGATAGTGTAACTTAATTCCATTTCCACAATTCTTTCAGTAAGCTCTGATAATGATATTTTTGATTTTCAAAACAAGTTGCTGAAAAATGAAGAGATTCCATCAAGAACATTTGAAGACCCTCCATCAGATTCGTAAACACAACAATATGATTCACATTTTCTAGCTTGGCTTCTTCAATAACGTTCAAAGCACCAGTTGTAGTAACTTTGGAACTAGGTCCATCCTCTGTGGGTCCTATTGATACCACTGCTTTACTGGCATTTCCGATGGCTTTAGCTGTGGATTCAATATCCTCAAAACTGAATTCTACTGCATTAAGACGCTTGGCATCCTCTGCAGCAATTATCTTTCTCGGGACTCCAAATTTGTCGAAGAAAAATCCATTTTCTCTGCTTTTGAAAGCTGTGTCGTACTTCCTGTAGAAGACCCACCCGTTTTCTGTAGAACGCCCTTGCATAGGTGGGTTTTAAAAAAAAATGGCCGAGAAAGCTTGGTGGAGGATGACAAGTTAATAGATTGTGGGAGTAGAGGACGCGTACTTCGGCTAAGAACATTGCAGGTGCAAATGAATCAGCGGGTGGTGAGAGTCAGCCGAGCCTGTTTTTCAATTACAGCGTGATTCGTGGTGAGGAAGTGAAGTGGCCAGGCATACGTGGCCACATGCAGACTGCAGTGCTATCATGAACTGCATGTTCTCTTCTAGATCAGTTGCACTAGAGTTCAAACGGCCAACACTTCCTGTTTTTTTAAATTTTCACGTGAGTCAACTGTCCACGTGTACTGCGTGACTGTCGGCTGAGTTCTAGAGAAGACAATCAGCTTAACCTTGATAATTCATGGCTTAATCCCACCATTCCATTAATTCATGCAGTTTTTAAATTAAATTTATGCAATAGAAGAATGAGTTTCAGTCACATACCTCGAAGTTGAATGGCTGCCGTGAGCTGCTGTGGCCTGTCATTGCTGCATGCATTGGTTTTTCTGATTGCATGTGGCTTGGCTGCTAATTTTTGGTTGTTTTCCTTGTGCAGGTGTCCTCTAGCTAGATGCATGCTGCAGGAGTCCATTTCCACGCTCAGATCTGCACGTTCAAGCTGCTGCTGCTGCATTGTCACAGAACCAGAACTTGTTTTCGCCATTTCTCCCAAACGGTAAAGCGGATTGAACTGAAACTTGTTGAGCATGTTTCTATCATCATTATGCATCTCCCATAGCAAAATCGTGATCAATGGATGCACGGATTTCAAGAAAAATGGAAAATGGCTGAAGACTTCAGAGATCGATTTCTCGGAAACCGTGCATCGGAATCGGCTAAAACTGCTTGGGTAGGTTACTATCACTCACATGCATATCCCCATGAAACAGGTTTTGAAACGGATGCACGAATATGGATAAAATGCAAAAATGGCTGATGGTGATGGAGGCTGATTTCTTGGAAACCGTGCATCGGAACGGCATGAAACTGCTCAGGCATGTTTTCATCACCCTTGTACAATTCCCCATAAAACGGTTTGTCAAATGGATGCATGGTTTTCAAGTTATGGCAAAAACAAATTCTGTTCTAGGTATTTTTGCTTCAAGGCCTTTTGCAAGTGTTTGCATGGAAGGAAAAACTGAGCTTGGGCTGTGATGCAGGTATGGAGATGATGGAGGAGGAGTTGGAAGATTGCGTGAGGACTTATGAACCCTTGAGGAAGCTACCATGTTCGCCAAACCACTTTTTGAAATCCATGTCTAGTTTCCCACAATTTCTACAGGAAGTTCCTGTAGAAGCACAATGAGAAGCACAATGAGGTGGAAAAAATGATGGAGAAAGGCAAGGGATGGCCACACAAGTGCTTGCAGGTCTAATCAACAGATTCCCACCATCAGATTCCATTTTAAACTTGAATTTGGTTCGTCCAAAGGTTCTACAGGATGTTTCTTGTAGAAATACAGAGCTTCCTGTAGAAGGCACAAGAAAAATTCCTTTAACCTTGATTTGAGTGCTCCTCCTGTCATGAAACGTCCTTCTTGCAATCTGCAATTAGCCAATGGAATTAGTTTTATTTTTATTTTTCTTTTTCTCTTTTGTTTTTTTTTTTTTTTTTTGAAAAACAACTAGGGCGCCTCATGGAGGTTTTCACCCTAATTGCCTGCCTTGGGCGCCTCCAAGGGAGGTTTTCACCCAAAGATCTTATTCTCTTTTCTCTTTTTTTTTCCAACCCATTGACCGCCTCATGGAGGTTTTCAATCAATGAGCCAATCTAAGGCACCTCCGAGGGGGTTTTCACCTTAGATTTCTATTTTTCTCTTTTTTCATTTTTTTTTTTTTTTTTTTTTTTTTTTACCCTACCCTACTTGAAAAACAAAATCATTTTCAAGTATAAGAATACTTCCAATGGAGCCATGTGCACATCGAGATTAGATAAAAAATGATGTGAAGGCTCGAAATGCATGCTTGGACAACTATTCAGACTTTAGAGACCAAATGATCTGGCTTTGAAAGGATCAAACATAGCTAAAGAAGAGAGTACCGCTGCAACTTAGTGACCTTCTGAAGATCTGGGTCATGTTTCATGTCACCTTCTAACATGACTTCCTCATCTTCCTCTTTTTGCTGATCTTTCTCTTGAATACATGGAAGATTTGATGGTAACCATGAAGGATCTTTCTTTATCTCTGCTTCTGATGTCTTCTCTTCATCAAGTAAAGCCCATGGTTCTTTGATTTCCTCTTCTGAATCTTCTTGTGCCTGATGTGGTCCTTCAATGCTTTCAATATAGTCTCTTTGTTGCAATACGCTTCCTGAGCTATGGTGAAGATCATTGAGCTCAAGAGCAGTGGTTTGGACATGTTGTGCCTCAGCTTTGCAATTGGGTTGAGCTGCTCCATGGTATGGTTTTGGAAATGGTGGTACGGGTATTTGAGTGGAGGTGTGAAATTGAGATGGAGATGGATGGCATTGTGGTTGGGTAGGCATTTGGGGTTGCCTTGGTGGAGGAGGAGGCGATGGTTGTGGATGAGCAGGTGGTGGAGGAAAATGAGCGGGATGAGAGTTGTACTGGGGCCTCCACTCTTGATAAGGTGCATTCCACTGAGGCTGTGGCTGAGCATAAGAGTGAAACGAATGAGCAACTGGTTGGGCATAATATGGATCTGTGAAGGAACAAGGAGGAGGTGTGAACCAGGAAGGATGAGCAGGGGGACCCCAAGAAGGCATGAAAGTGGCTTGGTAGGGGTCATAATAGGTCTCAGGTGTCCCTTGCAGTTCCTGCTGATAAGATCTAGGTTCATGTGGCCTCCTTTGGTTCATATAACAGAGTGATTCAGTGGCTCCTTTGGCTCTCTGGTATGCAGCTTTAAGTCCAGGCAAGGAAGAGCACTGATTCGTAGGATGGTATTCTTCACAGACAAAACACACTTCTAGGGAGTGCATTGGACATTCGTTCCTAGGATGCTTTCTAGTGCACCTAGGACAAAAGATGACCAAAGCCCTCTTGGCTTCCTCTTGCTTCTTTTGGATCCACAGGGTATCCAATTGCATGGCAAGAAACTGCCTCATATCACTCTTGAAATCTTCTATCTGATCTTCAAATTCGTCTTTGGACAAGGGACTGCTACCAACATTTCTGTTTGTAGCCATTTGCTCCAAAGGAATGTTTTCTTCTTCTTCTCCCCTAGAGGTTCTTTAAATATGCCTTGATTTCCATCCAGGGGTTATTCTTAGTCACAGCCATCGAAGAAGAGAGAAGGTTGGCCGTGTGAAGCAATGGGGGGTGTTGTGCAATCATTTTTCTAACTTATCTCTACTCCTACAAGGCATGAAAAGAAATCTTTTTGGTTGATTTTTGTATTTTTCTTCTTGTACCTGCAAAAACTAAAATAGATTAAACTGCAACTAACTATCTTGCTAAAATGAAAATGCGGAATTGAAATGAAAGCAGGAAAGGACTAATCTATTTTGCTCAAATGAAATTGCAGGAATGAAATGCTAGTCTACGCTTGCAGAATTGAAATGCTAATCTACGCTTGCAGAAATGAAATTGCGGAATTGAAATGCTAATCTATGAAAGCGGGAAATGCTAATCTACTTTTGCATAAACGAAATTGCATAATGGAAATGAAATAAACTACTTAGCAGAAGATTGTAGTGGAAAATAGAAGAAAAGCGGCAATCACTACTACTCTGACGCTTCCCCGGCAACGACGCCAAAAAGATGGTGGGCCCCAGTATTGCAGCAATAATGCTGCAACTCTTGGAACTCCCTTCTTTAATTTTATCAACCCGGTAGTTCGTAACAAACTTGGAAGCGACGGTGCTGTATGCACAAGTACTAGCTCTTACCGCAGCTGTCACTTGGTCAGTTGGCACAAGTCCACTAGGAGCTTAAGCCAACTTCTATGAGCTCTTAGAAGAAGCTTTTTAATTGATGGATGAAAGCTAACTCGAAGGAAGCTAATCTAATTGCGAAAAGAAAATGAAAGCCAAAAAGGAACGCAAACCCTAGCAAACCCTAATTTTACCAGCTAGTCCTACTGACGCAAAGGAGAGCATGAAAACTACTGAAAGAGATGCCATTACTTCTAGGAAGGTAAAATGCATGTGTCTAAGTTATCACTATCTGAAGAAAACATCTTTTTGTATTTTTGATTAAGTTATTAGAATTATCATGCATGTGCTCTTAACTAGCTTTTCACTGTGCAGAGGTGGGTCAAGGAGGAGAAGAGCTTGGGAAAGGTTGGGAAGGTTCAAAGAGGGTCTAAAGGGTCCCTAACACCCTTCCAGAGAGTCTCACAAAGTTTGGCTGCCAAGAAACCGTGTTTATGAGCTTCTACAGGAAGTCTGCAGGGGTTCTACAGGATGTTCAGAGATTTCTACAGGATGTTCTGAAAAGAGGATTTTGGAGAATGGATGGAGGGAAAAAGGTGGAGGAACGAGTATGGAGGTGAAATAGGGGTGTAGGGGAGTTCAAGACTTGGAGGTTGGAGTTGAGGAGAAGGTGTAGATGGTGAGATTTGTTCAAGGAGGGATGAAACGATGTTGTACAAGAAGATGAGAATCATGGCAAAGTAAGCGAATGAGGTAAATGTAAGGTAAGGGTTCTGAGTGAAGGATGAAACAGGTAGGTTGGATGGAGTATGTGCAGGTAAGGAAGGGTAATAGGTACTCTGCAAGTGGTTTTTCAAACTGAACAAACAAAGACATGCAAGAAAACAAAGATCTAGTTATGCTACCCTAATATGATCTAGCTAACAGTAACAAGAATGGACAGCAGCTTTATTTGCAAGGAAACCATGTATATTAACTATGAAATGAAGCATTCAAAGATCTAAACATGTAACCAACTTCTGCAAATGAAAACCAAACACTAATGATTGCATGGCAAAGCAAAGTCAGTGTTTTTGTGGGCAGCAAAGTCATCCTAGTCACAGCTCCTGATCCCACTGAGGGAGAGGTGAAACCACAGATGTTTGTTGGCCCTTTTCTTGAAGCTTTTTCTGTTAACAACCTATCAACTAAATCTGAGCATGAAAAGCTATTTTACTCATCAAAAAACAAACTAAATAACAAAACAAAATAGCAGATTTTATTCTCAGAATGCAGCAAAGACACATAAAGGTAAACAAAGGAGGTACTGGGCGCTTGAGATGGGCCCAACCCCAAGAGCTACAGCCTCCAAAGAGAGATTTAGAGCTGGTGCAAAGCTGGATTCATCTTTATTGATCAAGAAATGAAGAGTTACATCAAAACTGTCCACAAGAAGGACTTGAAAATGAGCTGAAAGCAAAGCTAATCTATTGCATAAAAATCGAACTACAAACTAGCTAACTATTGGCTACAAAATGACTAACCACTAGCTACTATCTACTGGCTAACTAGCTAACATCCACTGGCTAACCAAAATGAGGCCCTAAGCCTTCTTATTTATACAATTTGAGGACCCAACAGTCCTCCTAAAATTTAGGGACTTGGCTGCCCAAGACTTGTAGTTAACAGCAGTCCTACTTGACTTGCTTGGCTGCCCTTGTGTTGATTGATTCGGTGGCCCTTGAACTCCGAGCTGATGGTGGAAAATTCGAGGTAAGGGCCCATAAATGAAGGGGACACCTTCCTATAAATCCTCTCCCTTGTCTTCCCACGAATTTGGCTGCCAGGTGCTCATTAAGACCTTCAATTTTGTCTCCAAATTGACCAAAAAGGCTACACAAAGCACCCATTAGACTTGTTGGCATAATGACTAACCAAATTCACTCTATTAACATAAATGTAATAAAAAACATGCAATAAACTAATGAGAATGGTGGATTAAGTCAAATTAGGAGGTTGAATGAGCCCAAATAATTGTCCATTTTTGGGGCTCATCACTTTCCATCATAATATCTCTCAGACAAGTACTTCTTCCTGAAGAGTTTTTTAAACTCATGCCAACTCAACTCCTCTACCCTGATGCCTCTAACACGCTTCACATATTCCCACCAGATATCTTCTTTTCCCTTTAGACTGAAGATAACTATCTTGGCTTTCATATTTTCTGAATAATCATGCAATCTAAAGAACTTCTTCATCCCAAGTAGCCATGCTTCTGCATCTTCTGATTTCTTCACATCCCCATCAAAAGTAGGAGGCTTGTCTTTCTTGAACTCCTCTGGAAAATACTGCTTCTCACTCCTCCTATAAGGATGTTGGCGGTAATGATGATGATGTCTCTCAGAACCAGAACTAGAATAAAATCCATGAGTGTTAGCCTACCTGTCAGGTGTATCCAAAGATCTGCCACCTCTGACTGTATCATCTTTGTCCAACCTGTATCTTGATTGAGAACTACTACCATATGCCCCATTAGTTTTTTCCTCTTGTCCATGGCTGATCCTTAGATGTCCATGCTTCTGCGAATCCTCAGATGTCCCTGACATTAACCTCTGCTTGCTTTTCTTGAGCTCTGGAAAGCCTTTCCTATGCCTCAATCAACTTGCTATTATCTGCCTTACAACTTATGATTTCTGCCTTCAAACTTCTTAGTGTATCTGCTATATTAGGAGAATACTCTTCTCCTTGTTGCTCAACTGATATGTCCCATTCCGTTGAATTCACATCAGACCTATAAGGGGAGTCATGTGAATTATATTCCACCATTCTACTCTTCATATTTTATATTCTCTTTCCTGCAAGCATGTCATGTTAGATAAACCAAATAGAGACAATCAAAATCGTACCCTAGTGTATTTCAAGGGAGGTTATCTCGTTTGCATAATCAATCCAAATTAGCATGATATAACTTCACAAGCATATCAACTCATAAGGTCATGATATCCATAACAGTAACTAGCTAGCATGCATACATGATAAACTCATAAACAACTAACATGCATTCATAAAAATCACATCTACCCCGAGGTCCAGTGCTACAACCTCGCTCTGATACCAACCTGTAAAACTACCCCCTCCCACATTTACCCACTTTGACAAGCTATCTAGGGTAAACATGAGCTGAGTGTCACTATGATATGACCCAACCTCCAAATTCTAGTTATGGAAATGGGGCCTGCAAACCGGAAGTAAACTGACATCCCTCAGAGACTACAAATCACTCAGGAGACTACCAACCACCCCAAGTGATCAATCCCTGAGTTGGAACTCTTTTCACTAGGTTTACACCCCAACCACACCCTTGACACATTGTGCATGTGGTTATGAGGCTCCAACCACACCCATAAGCCTTCCTGCATGTGGTTGTGACCCAAATTCCTCAGTTCAGAGCATGCGATCACAATATCTATGCCACTTTTTTAGGCTAGCCTCCAGACCAATGCCCAAAATTGCTTGTAACTTTTCATAATCATGACAATGATGATAACAATGCTAAATAATCAAAGCTTGAGAAAGATCTTGACCAATACATGCCTAATGCAAGATAGACATTTTCGTCGAACAGATAGTAAACAGATAAGCTACAAGTCATGAATGCATATATGATCATAAACTCCTTAACTTCATCTGAGAATCACCAAGAAGGTTTAATGCCTTTTCAAGCTAGCTGCAATAACACTTGTTAGCCCATGCATTCATCAACCATCTAGTAACTTATCAAATCATGAAAAAGAGTCATAGCTAGAGCACATCATAAAACCATGCATATAACCAACATATAACCAAAATAGAAACTATGACCAATCAACCACAAGATCACCATAATAACTAGTACAAGTGCTCATAGATCACAATAGGAAAATATCTCAAATTAACATATGAAAATGCCAACCAAGTCAGGGACTTCCATGTACCACCTGACCATAGGTTGGGCTTAACCAAATCTCTCTTTCAGCCAATCACCCCCGTGCCATATTCCAAACATGAATGTGGGATCATAAGAGTTAAACTAAAATAGAACCAACCAAGGCTTCCAGAGGCCAAACCACCTCAACCCTCAAGCACAATGATCTCACCTATACAATCCATAAATCACTAACATCAACCAAATTGGTCTCTTTCCAAACTTTCCAGGGTTAGGAACTAGTAACTCAACCCACAACCTCTAGGGAACTCAAGTTTTTTCAGGGATCTAGATAATTTGTCCCAACCCATAGGCTCTAGGGACTAGTAACTCAACCCACAACCTCCAAGGACCCCAAGCTGTTTTAGGGCTCCAGAGAATTTATTCCAACCCACAACCATATGAAACCTAAGAACCAATAAGAAAAAGAAAAACCAAGTGGGGAACCCACTACATCGTGTCTATCCAAGAAATGGTAACTCAAGGCTGAAACCACTATCAATCCAGACAACTCTCCATGCCAATGACAACACATAACCAAGGAACCACATGCATATACCATGCATCAAAAAACCAGCAAGGAAATCACACATGCAACTTGTTACCTGTGAAGTAAGCCTATTGTAGCTGTTGATGCAACTGTCTCCTTACACTTCCTTGCTTTCCTTGCTTGCTTTCTCCAAATCCAAGTGAATTCTAGAATGCTCTAAGGGTGCAAGAGTGTAAGAGATCCAAATGCTAAACTGACCAAAGCTAAGCCATCAACTGTTTCTCTAATGCCTTTTTATTATTGATGTCTCCTTTTTCTTCATTTTCCTTCATTTTTCCTCTAATTTCCCTTGCATGCAAATTTGTGTCTCTTCACCTTCCTTTTCTCCTATTTTCCTTTATTTTCATAATTAAATGTCATTTATTGCCTCTTTTCCTTTGCCAATTTCCATAGCCATTAATTAACCACAAGTGATGTCCACTATAATGTTTTCCCACCATTCAACTTGGAATACGTGTCCCATGACCTTGGTCTTATTTTATTTACATGGAAAATCAACCAGGGGTTGTTACACCTTAGCAACTCTAAGAATTTGGTGGTGTACTCATCATCTATCATTTGTCCCAATCTGAGCTCATAGAACTCCTTCGCCTTGTTGTCAAAGTATCTCTTAGATAGATATTTTCTCCTAAAATACTCCTCAAACTCCTTCCAAGACAATTCTTCCTCCCTTATGCCCTTTACATTTTTCAGATCTTCCCACAATATATCAACCTTGCCTCTTAGGTTGAAAGTAACTATCTTTGCTTTCATGTTTTCTGAATAATCATCGATTTGGAAGAACTTCTTCATTCCTAACAACTAGGCTTCAACATCCTCTGATTTCCTCATTTCACCATCAAAGGTAGGAGGCTTAACCTTTTTAAACTCCTCTAGTATATACTCTCTTTCCCTTCTTCTCCCATGATGATGATAATGACGATAATGTGACCTTCTATGAGCACTCTCATATTGTTGCTAATGGGTGCTTAAGTTCTTTCTAGGAGTGCTCAACAAAATGCCTCCTTTCACTGTGTCTTCATTAGAAAATTGGTGCCTCTTTCTAGATCTACTCTCATTTTCCCCATTGGTTCTTTCTTCCTGTCGCAATGGGATTTGCATGTATCTATGGATGATCCCTAACTCATTTTGCCTCTACCTTTGCAGGTTTGGTAGGCTTTGTAGTATGACTACATTGACTTCAAATTGGTTTTCTTGTGCTTTGACAAGCCTCTCATTGTCATCTTTGCAACTCCTTATCTATATTCTCAGGCTTCTCAATGTGTTCATCCAATCACGAGAGTCTTCCCCTCCTCATTTTTCAACTGATATTTCCTCCTCATATGCCCTTCCTTCTTCATATCCGCATAGTGATTGATCGGAGCTATACTGCACTATTTTGATATTCTTTCCCGGGTTTGTTGGTTCTATACTATACCACCCTTTATTGTTCTATGATCTTTGACTTTCATGTGCTCTCATACACACACATATCTGTTAGATTCAGAAAAAAAATCAATATCATGTATAGTAAATACTATCACCTTGATTTTTTTGCTAGAAGGATGTTGGTATAAGACTAGCTAAAACAAGTCATATCATGTTAATCCATCCAAATTAATGAAATCATGATAGACCATTAACACATCAATAATAATGAGCTCATGTCACAACATTAATTATCATGCCACATGCATAGGCCACAATGTAAACACGTCTACCTTAAATACAACCAATCACCCATAAACCAACTTTTAACACCTAAATCTATTTTAACACTTCATCTAATTTTTTTAAGGTCCAATATTGAGATTGTTGCTATGTTAATATGTAATAGGGCATCAAATCATTCCCAAGGGTTTATAATTGAACCTTCATCTTCATATTTGTTACAATAGAGCCCATCTAGTCCAAGCGTTGAACCTGGAGGCTTTGATACCACTCTGTAACATACCCCCTACTAACCCATCCCTAAAAAGGTTAGCAGGAGATGGTTACTATGCTAACCCACTTTCCATGGTCCAGTTATGGAAATGGGGTCCAATTTTTTTCTTCCTTTTTTTCTCCCAAGAAGCTCAAAATGGATGATACCATCACGTTCACCTTGTCGAGATGATTCCATCAATATAAAATATGTCTCAATCCGACTCCTTGATTGAAAGGTATTTCCATTTGAATACTAACCTATAAGACAAAGACACTTCACCAACCTACCACGTGCCTATCCCTATCAGTCTCTCACTCCCACATGGTATAATTACCGACCTATTCATATTGGTAACACAATAACCTACTATATAGTGGGTGTGGCCCAATCCATAACACATATGTACCATAAGAGAGGTATACGGGTGCAGGTCCCTAGAAGGTCATATCACCCCGCTGCAAGGAATCTCTAGTGGGTTATCATTTTTCTCCTTTCTGAAACAATCGAGGACATTCCTCCAGGCTACGTGGCTATGCAACTCTGCATTAAGCTTAACCTCCCTCTTGATCGACAAGCGAACTCATTCATGTCGCAAGGCACTCATCCCCATAAAATGGGTCCCACATGCCAAGTCACCCCAAGACCTGAATCTTGAGCTTTCTACTGTGCCCTTAGCTCAAAATATCCGGGGTCCGGGGTGATGTCAACTTTCATCACACCTCCCATGTCATGTGCCTCATAATTATGGGTTCAATGTGCATTGTCAAGGACCCCACCAAATGGGCTCCACTCACCATGTCATCCCGGAGAGTGAATCTCGACTATTCCGCCATGGCCTACGTCTCAATTCTCCAGGGTCCAAGATCTAGGGTGACATCATCCAATGTCACACCCTCCACATGGGCGTGGTCCCACTTCATGTTATAAGCGATTCAGAGCTTTGCTCCTCCCCACTGAAGTGTACATGGCACTCTTAGGTTCTGGCCCCATTGCCACATGATCTTAAGGATTTGATCCCAGGAGATTTCCTTTGATGCTCCCCTTGAAACCTCTGAGGTACTAAACTTCCGGGGTCATTACCGTGAGTGCTTCCCCATCGATGACCCAAATGTTTCTTGCCTTACACTATCTCTTTTGAGATTAAACGGAAAGATACAACCCAATACATATAGTCACATATTTCTTCATATGGAAAGGCTACCTACGTGCAACTAGATTGAATTTCAATCTCATAATAAATCATAAGTCTTTTAACAAGAGATTTGACCTATGTATTTAACCAGTTATCAAGGTTATAGTTTCATCCATAATTAATCACATGGAAATGATTCTTCCTTAAAATCATTACATCGATCATTATCATTCCTCTCTTACGAGTGGAGTCCCAATTTCGTATCTCACACACCACATTCAGTGAATGCAAAACATATGCACAAAATATTTAAACAAGGAGTGCAGGTAAACACTTATCTTATGCAACATAACGACTTGTTGACTGCGAGTGGGACTCTAACTCTCCACCCAGCCTTAGATGAGCTACAACCATGGTTACATGTAGTTGTCACCCCCAAGCTAGATTCCAGTGCTTGAGGTGGAGTGCTTCTTAAGAGGAAATTAAACCAACAAAACAACTGAAACAAGATTCCACAAGGCCACACTGCCTTCATCCACCAACTACATAAGTTTTCACTCGGTCCCTTCAGACATAATTAACATCCATGCTAGGATACCATAGTGAAAAGAGTCTCAACTCACTTTCAGGAGAATGAAGTCCACATTGAGGAAGGTTCATCAGTGGACAAACTACTAATGGGTAAGATATCCCCTCTCTAGGTGGTTCATCAGTGAGTCAAGCACCAAAGCTTCAACCCCAAGGCAACTCCTGGTGGTTTAACAACCTCACAAGCACTTGAATGACTCTTCCCAATCTAGTAGGTTCATCAATCCACAAGATTCCAATGGGTTCTTTAGACCTATAAACAAGCCACTTCTCTCTATAAGATTGTTACCCAACAAGTCTTTGTGAGGGTTGTTCAACTTGTTCTATCTTTCCAGAGCTTGCTTTTCTAACAAATTTGATCAAATTCTCTCTCTATTTTCTCACCTCCACCCTTGGAGTAATTTCTTACAATGCTCTCACTGCGTCCTCTCTTCTACTACCTATGTGTCTCCCCGAGAGGGTACTCTGAGTGCCTTTTTTCCTTCCATTGTCTCTGCACATGGGAGAATGAGTGTGTTCGTCTTTTTCCTAACTCCATGCAAGTTAACTTCCCAAGATAGTGTAGCCCATGCGACCTTTAATATTTTGTCCTATTCCTTGCATATGGTTGGTTCTAAAGGACACTTGGGCCTATCCTCATTTCTTCAGTTAAATTTATTGAACATTCAGCCCATTTATAACCACTCAACCAACCAGAACTAATATTTAAAACAACCCATTCCTCAAGAAATCTCCCTCCTTAAGAAATATGCAATTCATGTCCCTTTGTCTCATCCTTTAATTAATTGCAATTTATTTACAATTAGAGAATATTAGCTAGGGGATGTCACAATATCTTGGATTCCATATTTGAAATCATAGTTTTTTATTCACCCTAATGCAAAGGGGTTTTTTATTGTTGAGTTTGGTCTCTCTGATGATAGGGATAAGATATTTGGTTTTTGTCTTTAGTTTTGGGGAAGCTTTGCTCTATGAATGGTGCCTTGGAGTCCAAATTTTGATTCCTTTGTTGTTTCTCTTTCTATGGTCCTTGTTTGGGTAAGCCTCCTAAATTTGTGTTTGTAGTTTTGGGTTTTATCCTATCTTTGTGCCATTGAATGCTTTGGGAAAATATCATTATTACAACCTTGAAATAAAGGATTATAGTATATGTACTTATGCATGAATTAGTGTAGAAATGGACTTCAACAAAGGGTGTCTATTGGAAATAAGTTTGACTGGGACAAATTACTCATGTACATAAAAAATGAACTACCAAAAATCTATTTTCGATGTAGATCTTGCTTTGATACAAGTCATCTTGTAATTTAGTGCCCAAATAATTGAAGTAAGGACAAAAAACACAAACATAATTCAACTTGGTGGGTTGGGTTTGGACTTGAGCATTCTGTTATTGACAAGGGAGGCTAGTGGACTCTCCCAAAGATGGGCCCATTGAAAGCTAATGATTCACCATCCAAGGAGGTTTCCTCTACTTTGGATCCTCTTTCAAATGAATTAGAGGTGGAAGAAAATAATATAAGGGACGTGGAAATGCATTTAAAATAATCTAACTCAAAAGATGAGAAGTGTGGATCTAAGGACTCTCCCAACTCTTTTCCATTGGTAAGTTGGGTAGATGATTCTCCAATTGAAGCTCAAGAGGAAATGGCTAAAGTGGAAAAGTCCTCATCAAAAAAAAAGGAAGCATGGACAATAGTAGCAAAGAAGAAAAAATCACCTAAAATTGCACAACCAATAATGACAAGAAGTTGAGTTGTAATCTAATCTAGTTTTTCAGAAGTTTGTTGCTAGAAATTGTGTTTTTTGGTCAAAATGGGACCTTTTGTTCTAGTTGGAATAAGATATTTTGTTTAATCTCCCCTTAAGGGAAAGTCACATATTGTATCCATTTTTGTACTTCTCCCTATATCATAACTTTTTATCATAATAAAATTTCCCAGTTTTTGTTTAAAAAACAATTGGACACACATCAGAATCTTTAACATGATGCTAAAAATGCATTTATACTAACACTATAAGTAGACATACAAAGCTAACGAGAGGCTATAAGAATACATATGGTGATAAAAAGACATTAATTTGATGTTAACAATACACATTTTCATGTTGTGTCAACAACATTGACTCAAAATATGATGCATCTTAATATTAAGATACCCCTAATTGCATAGTATGGGGCAAAATGAACACTTGGAAATAAAAAGATAAAAATGAACTAGATAGTGATGTTAATATCATGAATTATTCATGTTGTGGGTGCTTCATGTTTATAGGTCATTTGTTGGTAGATATCTTGTTTGGACCTTTAGTTTGTTTAGGTGCAAATTTGGAACTATCATATATGTTTAGATTTCCCCTCTACACCATTGCACTAAATCATGTCTTATCACTCTTATTTACCTTAGGGTTCATCCAATCAAATGATATTTCCTTGGACATTGTTATGTGTTTGTTTTTTCACTCGACCATTGTTAGAGCCTATGTATGGTGGGTCACCCTAAATTATCACACTATTGACTTTTGGCACCTACACTGAGCTCTTTTTCCTTAGGGAGACCCACTTTCTAAAATTGACCATAGAACCTCATTCGCTACCTCTATCAGTTTCACACCAAAACTCATTGGGATTCTCACGTGTTCTCTTTGTTGCTTTTCTTTGCATTATGTTGTTTGTGACATTTTTCTCATAGTTGCATCTTCCATTATTAACTTGTTATCATTTTCATCCTCTTCTTGCTACTATGATGCTTCGAGAAACATCGACAAACTATCTTCTTCCGAGAGGATGCATGTGAGGGTGTTCCTAGTGTTCTACCCATTTGCCACAAACCTCAAATTTACCATAAAGTTATTAATTTATTACATATATGCAACCACCTCCTCAATGTACCAACCATTATTCCTCAATTCTTTCTACTTAAGAGGAAAAATCCAAAAAAAATTGTTTTTTGTTTTTTGTTTTTTTGTTTTTTGTTTTTTTGTTTTTTTTTTTTTTGTCTTTTGTTTTTTTTTGTTTTTGTTTTGTTTTTTTGTTTTTGTTTTTGTTTTTTTGTTTTTTGTTTTTGTTTTTTGTTTTTGTTTTGTTTTGTTTTGTTTTGTTTTTGTTTTTTGTTTTTGTTTGTTTTGTTTTTTTGTTTGTTTTGTTTGTTTGTTTGTTTGTTTGTTTTTTTGTTTTTTGTTTAGAATGGTTGTGTTTGTCAATCCCAAGAAATTCCATTCACCCAATTTTCATACCTTTACTCACTCTCCATCCCACTATTTCGTTGAGTAAATATTCCACGATCTTCTTTGAATTAGATATTATTCATGTCAATATTTTCCTTAATTCTCCATGTAAGGAAAAGTATTGAATCAATTTTCCCATGTTTTGTCAGTTCCCAAAGTTAAGTCTTAATCTCAACACCTTATCAATATATTTCCTACCTCATGTTGGCTTAAAGGATTTCATCATTTCATTTTCTCTATCATGTTCCCCTTATCAACCACGACACATATTATCTAGTGGTTTCTCTAGAGGTTGACTACCTTGGTGTCCATTTTCCTCATTAGTGGTCTACTTCACATCTAATAATACTTTCCATCATTGACTCCTTACGAGATCATTCCTCTCAATGTTCAACTTCAATCCATTTATTCATATTATTAAGATTTTAACCCTATCTTGGTTCCCATGGTCATAATTGTTGGGACTCCTCGTATCTAAAAGGTTTTTCCTTGTTGGTTTTTATTATTGTTTTCTCCCATGGTCAACTTATTACCTCATCATAGGGAGATTTGTACTTGAAGTTGGTTGGTTCTAGATTCCTTGATGTAGTTTTTAGACATGTAGAGCTCCCACTCATAGAATCCACAATTTTGTAGCTATGAGTGCCCCTTCCCCCTAGTTGTGGGCCTCCTTTGTTCCAAATGGCCCATACACCTTCCAGGCATCATCACTGCATTTCTCAACAAATGTATGATCATTGATGTATTGTGACTTCGACCATTATCATGCTCTACCATGGTCCATTGAATTTAGATCATAGACCTTTATCATGATGCTCACCTTTTTCTTAAAATAAACATTTTTGGACTTAAGCTCAATTGTAATTGTAGTTTGTCTTTGTCTTCTTTTCTAATGGTGATCCCCTCATGAAGACTCTATTAAGTCCATCTTGTGAAAAAAGGCATGATATATTTCGGCTATGCATTGCCCTCTTATATCAACACTCAATGTGCTTTGCTCTCATACGAAAACATCAATATTTAGTCCACAAATTGCACCAATAAAGTCCCTTAAACACTTTTTCAATGTTAGAATCACATAAACTTTAATAGTTGTTGTGCACCATAGCACCGTGACACCATTTATTAGCATGCAAAGCTCATTTATTTTCACTACACACTTCTCCCTTCATTAAGCATGCAACCACATGCTTGAAAGAAGAGAAAGTTTCATGGTTTTAGAAGTGTCAATAACTCCTTGAATATATCACCCATTTTACCATTACTCTATTCATTTTTCCCACCATGTCCTTTTTGAAGCATTATTTAACCAATTTGAGCCTATGGTTGACTATTTTTAGACCTTGAATTGGATAAAGTTTTGCATCTCACCCTCTACAATCTAATTCTCATCATTTGTTCATTCTAGAGTTAAATTTCCCAAATTTCATCCCTCATTAAGTGACAAAATTTCATTTATCTTCCATAGTGCCATGGATTCTTTATGGGGATTGAGGAGTGGATATTATGTTTTCATATCCATCTCCCATTAAAAGGATTAACTAACATGCTGCTAAATTGAAGAGATACTATATTAAAAAAAGACCCACAAAAGAGGAGATTCAAGACTAGATTATGACTAATGAGGTGTTAGCATTTTAATCTTCCATTAGTCACTTAATACATATTTATGGGTTCCATGTTCTCCTTCCCCCTCATAAAACATTTGTTAATTTTGTCTTTATCGATCTTACCCATATGTTTAAGTGATTTTTTCATTTAATTTTCTTTCACTTCAATTTAATTTTTTATTGTTACGAGATAGATCTACTATGAATCATTTGTTTGACATGTGTGTAGGATCCAAGAGACCATGATAGGAATTGACCTTTTAATCCTACTCCTCTAGCTCAAAATTTGTACTGGGAAAGCATCCATAAGTATTTATTCATATTACAACTAAAATTCATCATTTTAACTTGTTAGGGCTACTTAACTTCTTTGGGTAAGGGTAAAATAGTTTTCTCATTTATGTTTGTGCTTTAATAATTCCAATCCACTACCATGGAAAAATCCAATCCCTTTGTACTGGATTATTCCCATCCATAAGATCGATCGATAGTCCTTTTAGTAGGAACAATTTCTTAATTTTTTTAAAAGAATTTGTCCACCCTTATAATAAGAGTGATTCATGTTTATCATTTGAGAAGTTTTAGCTAACCCTTGGGTAGTGAAAATGTATTTGTTGAAGTGTCATCCATCCCTTTTCTTGATAACAATTTGTGAATTCTTTTCACAAGGGATCATCTAAACCTTCTATAAAGATCAATCTAGCATTATTTTTAGTGTGGTGAGAATAAATATGAAGAAAGATGGGGATGTATATTTGAAGGAGAAATTGACCCTTTTATATGTAGCAAAATGAGAATATATATGTAGAAAGGTTGTAAGTCCTCTCCAATAGTATAAATTTATGAAGGCTTTTCACAAATTATTGACTGACATTATTAATAATAATATTCATAATATATATCTAGAAGGGTTAGCCATCTTTTCTTGTAGTAATAATAATAGTCACATATAGAAAGGTTAGCCACCTTTTCTAGTAATAAAAATTTGGGAATCCTTTTTACAAAAGACCGATTGACTGTTTTAGTAAGATCAAATTATGAAGTGTCAATTACACTTTCTCATGAAATGAGATGAGAATATATAAGTACAAGGGTTTACCATCCCTTCTAGTCATACCAACTTATGAATTATTTTTAGACATTTTCATTACTCCTTGTACTTGAGCAATTTGGGATTATTATTTTGAGAAGTTTCGACTAACTCTTCCCTATATAATAATGATAATCAAGCTAAAGATAATGGAATTATTAAAATTTCTATGTATTCAAGTCATCATTAAATATGATAATGATAATCAAGCTAAAGATAATGGAATTATTAAAAGTCATATATATTTAAGTCATCACTAAAGTGAAGATATAAGGATTGGTCATCCCTAATTTCTCAACTTTTTTTTTGTAAGTCGGTACACAAATTTTATATTAATAAAAGGACTTTACATTGATAACATGTTTATCCAAAAAGACTAATCTAGGAGTGTAAACATCTAACCAAATATCTTTGAATAACATCAAAGCTTCCAAAAAGTAGAAATGAGTTTGATCAACATTGACCACTGGTTTTACAAAGCAATACAAAGGAAGATAACTATATATGTTCCAACACCAAAAGGAGGTGAAATACTAAGTGCCATAATACAAAACTATACCAGAAAATTTTATAATCATTATAGTAAGACATAAGACCAACAAAAACCACCACCTGTTAGCCTTCTTGATGCTATGAATACCGCCTGTTGATGGTGTTGGATACCGCCAACATATTGGGGGTCTCCCTGATGTGAATTCCCAATTAGACCTCACACTGTTTGGAGTAGGAGCCCCATCCGGAGTATCGGCCCGACCACCATAACACAAAGGTTCATCTTGGTTTCAACAAATAACATAAGAGATTATATACATAACCCTTAAACAAGCAAGTAAATTGACATTGTGAAACACCGATTGTAATGTGTAAAAGGAGACATTCATGAGGGGGGAGACAAAAAGTGAGCCTCAAGAAGGAAGTAATAGTACTAACCTTAGAGAGACACATGAGAAAAGAAAGATTTGTTAGTTATCTAGTGAAATAGTTCACATAGACACAATGATCATTAAACCACATACAACATACCTTCAACAAGATAAGTACTGAGGCCACCAAAATAGTTCAATTTCTTTAGTATTTATGAACGAAACATATATAGCAAACATCCAAATAATAGTCCTAAGACATTCACAATACATGCATGAAAATGTGCTACCTCATCGAGCTTCAATTATAAAGCGAAATATCCAAGTACAAAATTACAATGATGAGACACTAGTTCCAATAGTGGAACATTAAGTCACTTCTTGCTTCTCCAAAGAATAGTTTTCTCTCTTATGCCAAGTAGAGAAGCTAAGACTAGCTCTCCAAAGCTTAGTCTCCAAAAGCCTTTTGCTTGAGTTATGAGGTTGCTTTTATAACAAGAGGAATGACCTTTCATATCCTCATGACTCTTGGATTACCCTCATGACTCTTGAACTTCTAATGTGTCCTTTGGACTTCTAAACAACTCTTGAACTTCTAATGACTTTTGGACTTCTCCTAAAGACATTTTGTCCATATATGACTAAGTAACTTTTCATATTCCACATATAACTCTTGGAATTCCACACATTACATTTTTTCCTTTTCTTGAAAATACATCATTACATTCCACATGATGATGTGGCATGACACATGGACATATATTGACCATTATGATGACATTGGTACAAATTACAACTTGAAAATGATGACATGAACTTCATGATGAGGTGGAAATGCCAAGTTGTCTTCCTTGCTGCTTCATCTTGCATTCTTGATGATAGATCTGATCTATGTTTTATCTTCATGAAAGATCCACTTTGTTGCTCATATTCACCCTCCAAAGGGTCTTTGATCATATTTGAATCTTTTGAGTCATCATACAATGTCTTCTTTTCATCTCAGTCCATGATCTGCTTCATGTCTTCATGATAGCTCTCTTAGTGCTTCTTCTATGCAGGTGTTTCTTCATGCTTTCTCCTTGCTATCTACTCTTGAGTATAACCTTGTCATGCTTGGAAGGTACTCCTACCAATGCAAATAATTCATGACGGGGAAAGATCAGTCTTAAAAACATCTATCCTATCACTACCTAGCTCATGGAGTGATCTACTTATGATAGGCTTGTGAGAGGGTTAGAAGAAGAAGGCTTAATTAAGAGGGCGCAATCAAACTCATCAATGGCTTAGGAGGGCTCCACTATTCATTTTTACTATGCCATGCACTATGAGGAAGAGCTCTCCTTGGTTCAACGCAGTGGGGGAAGTTGAAGGGACAAGGTTGAAGGCTTCATGCTTCAAGGCTGTGCCATGCGCTCCAAAGAAAAGAGAGGAAAACCTAAAGGCATAGTTTGACCAGTCAAGGGTGAGGGGAGGCATCCTTCAGCCTTCCCTACTACGCCATGCACTCAAAGGAAAGGTAAAAGGAAGGCTTAGGGCGCATGAGCACATTGGGAAGGAGGGAAGGTGAAAAATCCAGCCATCAGGATTGTGCTATGTGCTCAAAGGAAAAGGATACTTCAAGGAGGGTACAATTTGACTGGTCAAAGACAAGAGGAAGCTTCCTTCAACCTTCCCTACTATGCCATGCACTATAGAGGGAAAGGCTAGGCAAGCTTGGACGAATGAGCACATTGGGAAGGAGGGAAGGTATAAGGTTCAACCTTTAGGACTGCACTACGTGCTCAAAGGGAAAGGAAGCTTCAAAGAGGGCACAGTTTGATTGGTCAAAGGTGGAAAGGAGGCTTCCTTCAACCTTCCCTACTATGCCATGCACTTTAGAGGAAGATGTTAAGCCAAACTTGGGCGTAAAGTGCATTGGGGAAGGGGGAAGGGTGAGGCTTCAACCTTCGAGAGTGTGCCATGCACTCAAAGGATAAGGAGACTTAAGATAAAGCACAACTTTCTTCAACAATGGAACACTATTGATTTTTAGTACACTTTTCATCCTAGGCTAGCATATTTTGACCCAACAGTGGGTGCTTGACCATTTGGAGTGCACTTTTCATTGAGGGAGGCCATAGGGATGAAGCCACTTAGACTAAGAGGGTTTTCACTGCACTAGGAGGATAGGAGGATCTTTACATTGCATGCTTTGCCTTTATAAAAGGGTGAGAGGTGACCAAAAATCATTGTAGTGAGTCAGTATGAGCAAGGAGGATCAAGTGACTACCCTCAGGAGGATCATAATGTGCAGCGACTTTGGGATGATCTTGAGAGGGACTTAGTGCACCAATATTTGGTAGTAGGATTGCATCATTGAGGGCCTTGGATAGGTTTAAATTCACACTTGACAAGAGGGCTAAAGGCTTCACAACTTGCATTGGGCTAAAGGACCAAGAAGGGCTTTGAAAAGAATAAGTGTGGGATCAACAAAGTAAAAGAGGGAAATGCATCCAGACATGACTCAAACTTGGATCACACATTTAAAACCATTAATAAAAGCTGGAATGATACACAAGACTCATGAATAATAATCAAACCTTGAAATGACAGCAACGCGACACTTGCTTCTGAGTGTCACAGTTGAAACGACACATTACGACACTTAGAACACAAGTTCTGACAACTATGATGACTGTGATCAAAAGGTGCACTAAGCTGTAGGAATATGTCTAGTTCATATTATAATGATATGTAATACCATATAATGCAAAAGAGCGTGCCAAAACTAAATTAGGTAATGTGAAAAAGTGTGACACATGTAGGAGTGAAAATCACAAAAGTGACACCTGCAACATGAGGACAACTTAAGACGACACTTGCAAAATGCGAATGACCTTGAAAGCAACACATGCCAGAGTGAAGATAACATGAAAATTCCACTTATCAAATTGAAAACAAGCTAAAGCGAAAATGTGCAAAAGACGACAAAGGAGTAAACTCACCAAAATAGAAGGATGAATGTGACAAAGTGAGGGGAACTGCTAATAAAAGTGCGCTTTAACTATCGACATGAGTTGAACATCACATAAGAACTACCTTAATGGACGGTGCTATGCTCATTCAATCTAGCATAAAGGAAGCACACTCATAAACTCATCGAAGATTGGGCATGTGTGTGTAAGTGACTCGACAATTTGAAACTAGGAAGAAAACTCAAATGCTTTGCAAAACATCAAACGATCATGGAGCAAACATAGAGCAACAAGTCATAAGATCCTCAGTAGGCTCCAAAATTTAAGTGCGAGCAAAATTTTGGAGGGTGTTGATTACAACGCCAACACCACTGAAACCCCTAATGCACAATTCATGCTGTGGAAAAGTGCCAAAACGATACTTTGTAGCAAACTCTGCCATTGATTATGAGGGAGCAACCCCATTCAATGTGAGATGATGACCAAAGAGAGGGGAGCTATGTTGGATGGTGGAGGAGTGTTGACCGGTTGAACAATGATAACAACAAGAGCATAAGTAATATCTTCAGAGTCAGAATCAACATCTAACACCACATACTTTTCCACCCTTTGCAAACATGTGAGTATATCATCCAAACAAAAACAAACATTCCTTAGGAGGCATTTAATGTCCTCCTGGCCTACACAAATCTTGTAATTATCCACCTGTTTGTCTCAGAGCACCAAAAGAAATAGAGTGTCCATTTGTTGATGTACTGCAATAGAATGCAAGAAGTGCAGTCTCCTTCTTCTAAATTTCTCAGGGTCAGGAATCCATTTAAGATCTTGAACACCCACCTCTAAATCAAAGAAGTAGGCCTTATCGCCAAACTCTCCTGATTCTATGTGTTGAATCTCCTTTCTAATCTCCATAGGAACCAATTCCAACAAAGTTGCCACTAAATTCCATCCAAATAAATATCCGTGATGAGAAATAGAACTACTACTGGCACCTCCCCGTCGGCTTGCCATTCTCTAGCGAGGTGGCATAGTCACAAAGAGGTACGTAATATTGACACTGCCTTGACTAACCCCAAGAATTGTAATTTGACTCTTAGAACAATAAATTAGACAACACCCAAGAAGAACTCTATTGTCCCCAAGACTCACAGGAAATCCAATTATATAATATGGTGACCCCTTATGGACACAGACCCAAGCAGAGTTATATCATCCCCAAAACACAAAGGAAAGCCAACTTTATATTCTGGTGACCCTTGATAGAGCACGATTACTTGTGACAAAAGAACGATAAGGGAAATGACTATAAAGTTTGAATTATACACTCTTGGAAACTTGGACAACCAAAATTCCTTGACCTTGTAGAGACAAATTGATACAATAAGACTACCCACAGAATACGATAACAAAAAATTATCGACTACAAACCGAGTTTTGTTGCCAGACACTAACGTCAAACAATGTAGCCCAAAACTAACAACAACAAGCCATAAAACTCTCAATTGCCTATGTAAAATGTCAAGGTAGAAGCTACTGCTAAAACGAGATAGAAAAAATATCGGGATACCATACCCCATAGACCAAAATAGGAAAATTGAATGAGATCCCTAGAAAATTAGAACCTTGGAGCGTCGATGAGGGAAGCATGACCACCAACTCGAAGATAGACCCTGAGGTTGCATTGTGCAGAAAGAGGATAAAGAACATTGACCTCTTTCAAGAATTCGAAGACCTTTGAAAGGATAATCTCTTGAAACCCCGATTCCCTCCTTTGGGTGACTATGTCTCAATTTACTAGCAAATGGCCTCCAAAACACCCAACACATAATGCAAAACATGACATAGTAAACTAACCAGCAAGGGAAATAAAACCTTTCTTCACCTCCCAAGATTACGTCGTACCCTTGCCACCCTGTGACTGATGCATGACTTTTATAACGACAGGAGAAGGAGGAGTACCGTGAGGTTGAAATATTGTTTATCTGCCACTAAAGGAAATGGAGAGGACAAGTGCTAACACTAACACACTTATTAAGGAATACATTCCCTCTTTGTTTTAGCGAGCCATAAATGAGCTCAAAACATGCATCATTCCTGTAGAAATTTTGAATAATATGAAACATATTCACAGAGATTATCCTGATTATACACTTATAAGTGGAACATGCATAATACATAACCTCCTCTACGTTGATCATCAATTTACAGAAGCAGAAACATTCACAGGCGTACATAGAAGCATCAATCACACATATCAACACAGTATTTTCCCGGGGAAAGCATCTCGCTAAAAACCCCAACTATCTGTATATTATAGTGATTGAAATATGTAACAATACATAGTACAATACTCCTCACAAGTACTCAGTACTATCTCCACATGCTACACACAATACAGCTCAGATCTGATCTCCAAATCTCCCCCGCTGCTTGCCTGCCTCCACAACTCAATACCTGCTCAAGAATGAATGAGAATGGTTTACCAAACTCGTATTTAACCTCCAAAGAATCACTCACACTGGGAAAGACATGAGCAGAGGCTATAATACTTGGTATTGGCCAATTCATTGGCATACTCAATCCCTTTGATTGTGCAAATCATCATGCACAACTATAGTCACAACTGATAGCAATCTGATCCTCTAACACCTGTCCATGCTGAACTGAACATGCACTGACATGCAACTGAGTTAACTGATGTATTCTATAGTTGCATTATGAGTTAATAATTAGTTTAACAACTCATCATTAGTCTATTTGCAGTTAGAATAATTACAACTAGTTTAACCAAGTCAAACTGAACACAACTCCATTAACTCCACAATCAACTCCACCAAACTCAACTGATTGAGTTCTAACTGAAGTCATGCATGCAACAACTCAACTGACCCACAAAGAAAGCGTACTTCCTTCTGACAGCTGCATGTGCCACATCTGTAGCTCAAACTGAAGTGCTCCAAGAGAATAAGATCAAGTTTATAGTCCAAATATTATTATGAGACAATAATATTTGACTTTTCTATTTTTGACAGCCAGTCTAAAAATAGACTTTGATCACTCCTGCTATGATCATTCCTGCTGTGGTCACTCCTGCTGTGATCATCCCTGCTGGGATCCAAAAATAGAACTTGCACCATAATTTGCCTGCGGGCCCACTTAGTGAAGGCGACTCTTTTCACTAAGCTCCATCATCTTGTTGCATTCTCAACAAGCATTTCTTGTTGCACACTTTTCAACAATTCCCTCCCATGGATGAGTGCGTTAGAACCATTCTGGAAACATCAGAAACCATGAAAAAAGCAACAATGAATCTCATCCCTCTCTCGTTAACCTCGCCCATTTATGAGGAGGTGTCATCGGTTGGTGGCGTTCTTTCCATTTACCATTGTGTTTCCACGTATGGAGCTTGTATGGACACTTGGCGACAACATTACCCATTTCAAGAAAGATTGGGTTGTGAACACGTTTCCACTCCCATCGGGGACCTAATTTCTCAACTTTACTTAAATGATTGGTTAACTATTTTTGTAAGGTGATTTGAGATTATTTTTACATGGATAAGTGTGTTTATTTTGGAATAGGGCTTCCAAAATTTTAAACATCTATATTTACTAGATGGATGATAGAGATTTAACATTTATGTAGTATTCTAGAATATCATAGTAGTATGCACAAATCAAAGGTCGAGATTTATCTCCAAAGTAGTTACACACTTTTTTGCCCTTTTAATTTAATTAATTAATTAAAAAAATGTCATATGAACAAGTGTCACTTGAAGTGAGTCTTTGAATCTTAGAACAATAAATTAGATAAGACCCAAGAAGAACTCTGTTGTCCCCAGGACTCACAGGAAGTCCAATTATATAATCTGGTGACCCCTTATGGAACACAGACCCAAGAAGAGTTATATCATCCCCAAAACACAAAGGAAAGCCAACTTTATATTCTAGTGACCCTTGATAGATCATGATTACTTGTGACAAAAGAACGATAAGGGAAATGACTATAAAGTTTGAATTATACACTCTTAGAAACTTGGACAACTAAAATTCCTTGACCTTGCAGAGACAAATTGATACAAAAAGACTACCCACAGAATACGATAATAGAAAATTATCGACTACAAACCGAGTTTTGTTGCTAGACACTAACATCAAACAATGTAGCCCAAAACTAACAACAACAAGCCATTAAACTCTCAATTGCCTATGTAAAATATCAAGGTTGAAGCTACTGCAAAAACGAGATAAAAAAATTATTGGGATACCATACCCCACAGGCCAAAATAGGACAATTGAACGAGATACCTGGAAAATCAGAACCTTGGAGCGCCGATGAGGGAAGCACGACCACCAACTCTAAGATAGACCTTGAGGTTGCATTGTGCAGAAAGAGGATAAAGAACATTGACCTCTTTTAAGAATTCGAAGACCTTTGAAAGGATAATCCCCTGAAACCCCGATTCCCTCCTTTGCATGACTATGTATCAATTTAATAGCAAATGGCCTCCAAAACACTCAACACACAATGCAAAACATGACATAGTAAACTAACCAGCAAGGGTAATAAAACCTTTCTTCACCTCCCAAGATTACGTCATACCCTTATCACCCTGTGACTGATCCATGACTTTTATAACGACATGAGAAGGAGGAGTACCGTGAGGTTGAAATACCATTTATCTGACATGGAGAGGACAAGTGCTAACACTGGCACACTTATTAAGGAATACATTCCCTCTTTGTTGTAGCGAGCCATAAATGAGCTCAAAGCATGCATCATTCCCTCCCATGGATGAGTGCATCAGAACCATTATGGAAACATCAGAAACCATGAAAAAAACCAACAACAAGTCTTGTCCCTCTCTCGTTAACCTCGCCCATTTATGAGGAGATGTCGTCGGTTGGTGGCGTTCTTTCCATTTACCACTGTGTTTCCACGTATGGAGCCCATATGGACACTTGGCGATAACATTACCCATTTCAAGAAAGATTGGGTTGTGAACATGTTTCCACTCCCATCGGGGACCTAATTTCTCAACTTTACTTAAATGATTGGTTAACTATTTTTGTAAGGTGATTTGAGATTATTTTTACGTGGATAAGTGTGTTTATTTTGGAATAAGGCTTCCAAAATTTTAATTATCCATATTTACTAGGTGGATGGTAGAGATTTAACCTTTATGTAATATTCTAGAATATTCATAGTAGTATGCACAAATCAAAGGTCGAGATTTATCTCCAAAGTAGTTACACACTTTTTGCCCTTTTAATTAAATTAATTAATTAAATAATGTCATATGAACAAGTGTCACTTGAAGTGAGTCTTTTTAGGCATGTGGAAATGATAAATCATGGTATTAGCCAATGGTATTGTAACAAAATCTATTTCCATATTAAGAATCTTCATGACATGTGGGGGTAAATCTCCATGGTTCAGAATTTTTTTTTTTAATATATATATATATATATAACTTATATTAATTATTTTCATAATTAATAATACTATCATGAAGTGAGTGTTTTGATGTTTATTATGAATTGATGCGTATTAACGTTTATTAGCCATTTAATTTATATGACTACCTTAATTAAATATTTCAACTATCCTTGATAATAATTATAAAATGTAAGATATACATACCATATAGGTAACATGATGAATCTAATGGCTATTACATTTTTAAAAGTATTTGATTGCAACTGCATTTTACATTTTTAAAAGTAATTATTTTTGGTCATTGAAAATGGAACAATGGTTGATTTTAGACATGACTAAATGATTGGTAAATGTGAATAGGCATCAATTTATGATAAACATCAAAACACTTACATTATGATACATCTCACATTGCCCAAATAAAAAAAAACATAAAAATTAATTAAATTACAACTTATTTTAATTATTATTATTATTAATTATAAAAATAATTAATATATGAGTTAAATAATATTGTTAACCATAGAGATTCACCCCACTTTACTATAGGAATTTTTAATTTGTATATAGCTTTTGGTACAATATCATGCCTTATTAATACCACATGTCCAATATGGCAATTGTTGATATGATATTTTCTTGAATTAATTACTTTGAGATAAATTAATTAAAAGAGAATAACTAACCTCTAAATAAATCTTAACCTAGACTTGTGAATATTATTATGAATATTTAGACATATTTTATTAAGGTTAAATATTTACTGTCTATTTAACAATTACCAATAATTAAATTAAAATTCTAATTTTTTTAACCTAAACTAAAATTCTGAAATTAATTAAACTGAAATAAATAAATTAAAAAAAAAACTTCTAATAAATCTTTAACTCTTGATCCGTGAATACTACATATTTTATTAAAATTAAATATTTACCATCTATTTAATAAACACCAAAAATTAAATTAAAATAAAATTCTAGAAAATATATTTTAAAAAAAACCTAACTTTAAACATAATTATTCTCATATGTATGGAATTAAATTATTTTAAATTAATATAATTTCAAAACCTTAATATTTAAATACCATTAAATAATATTTTATGATATTATAGCTTTTAAAAAATTGTTTTTATTTTCACATGTTTGGAAGCAAATGTACCAAAGAAATGAACCATTTCTCCTCATCAATGAAATTTAAAATTAAATAAACTAAAAAAAATCAAAATGCCACTTATGCACCGTGCCCAGTGTTGCTCTTTCCGACCTAACCATCTCAAATGTTAAAAGCTGTTTCATCTCGTCATCAAAATAACACAGCACAGGTGCAGAGAGAGAGGATGAGAACAAGCCGATTTTTTCCAGCAGCGTCTGCAATATTCAACAGTAGAGTCCTAAGCACACCCACAAGCTTTCACAGCAAAAGATCCTATGGACTGATCCCCATGGTCATAGAACAAACCTCAAGAGGCGAAAGGGCATACGACATATTCTCCAGGCTTCTCAAGGAGAGAATAATATGCATCAATGGCGTCATAGAAGACGATACCGCTGCGGTGGTAGTAGCCCAACTACTATTCCTGGAGTCTGAAAATCCATCGAAACCCATCAATCTCTACATAAATTCCCCTGGCGGAGTCGTGACCGCAGGCCTGGCAATATACGACACAATGCAGTACATAAGGAGCCCCGTGAGTACGTTCTGTATGGGGCAGGCGGCCTCAATGGGGTCTCTTCTGTTGACAGCAGGGGCAAAGGGGGAGAGGAGATCATTGCCCAATGCAAGGATCATGGTCCACCAGCCCTCTGGAGGGGCCAGTGGGCAGGCGAGTGACATAGCCATTCAGGCCAAGGAAATCTTACTGACCAGGGATAGACTTAACAGTCTCTATGCCAAGCACACTGGGCAGAGCATTGATAAGATTGAGAAATGCATGGAGAGGGACACGTTCATGTCGCCTGAGGACGCTAAGGAGTTTGGGCTTGTGGATACAGTCATTGAACAGAGGCCCATGTCTCTTGTTACTGATGCTGTGGGGGGTGCCTCTGTCGACAAGGAAACAAAGAGTTGAAGACGACAAGTAGCTTCTCTTCACCACCCTTGAATTGGGTTTTGCTTTATGGGGTTTTGGTAGGGTTTATTAGATTTTATGATTTGTGTTATTTTTTTCAGGGTTTGGAAGAAGATTATTTTTTGGATGTCAATTTATCATGATTTATCCATCTCGGATCTCATTGTTATGGGCTGAAACATTATCTTCCTTTTCATTCATAGGCCATTGTTTTGCTGGAAACCTAGATTTTGTTTCGAGATACATACTGCATTGCAAATCATGGGTAGGCTTTTCTCTGAATTCAAGAAAAATATATTATGGATCATGGTTTGGATCTGTTGCACGAGGCTTGCCGTGTTTGCGATGGTGGTCATTCTCCCTGTCAAAAACATAGAACGGTATCGTTATTTCTTGATCGCCTTTGCCTCCTCCTCTACTTGGTTCTATCCATGCTGTCCCATTTTCTGGGATAGTCCACATTATATCAGATATTTCTTGCGCATTTCGGCCAGGTTTGGGAAGGTGGATATTGTTTTTGCTCATTTAATGTGGTGCGAAGCTTTTACACAATTGATTGCCTGCTTTGTTGACCTTTCAGTTAGGACCAACCCAATTCAGCAAGATCCTGAAGGACCTTACCTTACTGAGAAGGGATCAAGGGTTTCCTTTTTCATTCATATTTTCATTTTTTTCCAGGTGTAATTTCACATTATAAAATGTTTGTCTTTTTTCCAAATACCAAACAATACATCATTTCACTGTACAGAACTCCAAAACTTGATTTTTGTGGTATTTCAAGCATGGTCTCTAAGATTAAGTTGCCAAGCAGTGGGAATTTGGAAAATATATTCTTCTATCGGATTTGGGCCTAATAGAGGCACCGTGACGATTGATTTGATTACTACCAATGTAGCAGATTTTGGCCAAACCGTGCCTGCCTTGCATACAGAAATTCAGCCAACGATTAGATTTGGTTGTATTTACCCTGAATTTGGATTCTAGAAACCCTAGCACCCTAAAGCAAACGTCTAGGCTTGCTTTGGAGAGCTCATTAGGTTATGCCATAACGTTCCCTATCTTATAGTTCAGTAATATATGCATTGCAGTGAATTAGGGGAGTGTCATTTTAGAGAAGATCCATATGTGAATTGGTGGAGGTTTTCTAATATTGTGAAATTTTTGTATTAATAAGATTTATTTTTAAAATGGATTTTTCCAATACATTTTTTTTTTAAATTTTCAATTACCAAATCCAAATTCATGGATGGTAACTGTGGTTACCACCGTAATACAGCTGAGCCTATTGGTCACTTTTCAAGCAACAATAAGCAGAAATATTGAAGTCATGTGAGTCAGAAAGCATTATTTGCCAGGGAACTACTGTTATCTAGACTATCACTGATGACTATTGCTTTATGGGTTGCTTTATGACTTTATATGTTATTACAGTCTTTTGGAATAATTTCTTGCCACCAATTTTTGGTGTAAGCTTATTATACATGGATTTTGCACTCTTGTTCATGTAACGTGTCAAGGTTGTTGTTTCCACGGCACATGAGAATCTGGTTTGGATCTTAAAGTCTCTGACACAAACACACATAAATGCCACAACAATATTACTTTGCACAGCGGAATCTACACACATCAGTGAATCAAATAGTGCACATGACAATTTTTAACTTTTCAAACCCACTACATGTTATATTACAATTTAGAATACAACAGTATTAGGGGCCAGGGCTCCCGTACCAGGGATCTTGGCTCTTACATACAGCCCTGATACAAGGACACAACTAGGGCTTGGTGTCAGTCACTTTGACCACCAATCTACCCTGAACAAGACACAGTTGACCTACATGCTGATGTGGCACCCCACAGCCCTTTCAGTCCACGTGCCCTGAACACATCTACAGGTCCTTTGCAACCTATCCAATCTGCCACTATCACTGATCACTGCTCCTTTAGTGTCACTGAACTTTGGCCTTCTGATCTGCCCACTAGCAGCGTTCTAGCTCCATTAAGAAGTCTGCACATTGGGTCTTCTGGATCTGCCCTTTCTTCACTGAAGTTTGCCCATCTGCAAATTCTGAACTAGGGCTCCATAGATCTGCCTCCTAACAATCCATGGCTCTTTTCATGAACCTGTACTTGAGGTCTGCATCCTGCACTGTTCACAACTTCATTTGTCAACAATGCTCACTCTTCCAGATCTGCCCACTTGTCATGATTCTGGCTGCTTCAGAACGCTGTGCCTAGGGCACACAAAACCTGCCCTAACTCTATGACAATTCGCTGCTCCTGTCACTGTCTTTAGGGTCAACAAATCTGCCCACATACACTCAATACTTTGACTGATCTAGGGCTCCAAAATATGCTGCCCTCTGTTCTGCAATTTGTTCCTCAGATTGCACAGATCTAGGCACCAAATCACTGATGCTCATGATCTATGAACAGTCCACCAAAACTTCAATACTCCCTTGATTCTGCCCACTAACCCTTACCTTAAGACAGTCCATCACATAGTCCTGACTCCTAATACTCACTGTTCTTTTCTTCAATCTGAAGAATGCCTCGACCCTCTTTTCTCTCTGAAACTTCTGTGCACTTCCCTTAAGGCTTGCGGCCCTCATACCAGATCCATACCACACATGTATGTCTCCTTTTCTGGGTTTCGGCCTTCCTAGAGATGCACAGAACTAGGCTGCTGTTGGACTGATCTTGCATGAAAGGTAGATCTATAACTAGGGCTCAAGGACTGCTGTCCTAAAACCCTTCAGAACAACTCCCTTTCTTCATCCACTCAGCTCGTTTCTCTGCTCCACGCTGACCTCATTCCACATGCCACTTCATCCTTCTTTCCTGTCCTAAAACTCGCTCATCTGTTCACAAGACTCGACCTCCCTAACCACAATTCTATACACACAGATCTGTGGCATAGTCATAGGATTAGGGTCTGGTTTCTAAGGGTCTCAGCCCTTTCTCTTGCACAGAATCCAACGATAAAATAATAGACTTTTAGGGCAGACCCTAAGGACAGAGTAGCCACAGAATTAGCCCTTAACTAGGGCATGAGCCAGTCACAGAAGGCGTCCTCAATTTTGCCAGATCTGACCTACGCAAGGGCTCAAACTTCAAATCTAAGCTTGTCTACGAACTTGGGCTTTCTCGGCCTTTCTTCACCATGAACCAGACCCTCAAAGTTCCACATCATCCCTTCTCTAGGCTTGTGGCTATCTTGAGACATTCACACTTCACTCTTGAGAAAGATGCTCCCTTGGATCAGATTGCGGCCTCCACTAGCAGCCCTACTCGGCCTACTAGCTTGGCCTACTCTTAGAGCTACATCTGTAGCATCCCTACGATCAAATGATCTCCTTCACTTGTTTGACGAGCCTTTCCTTAGGCCTGCCTCTTAGGAACCCTCTAGATCTTAGGGTTTTAGTCCTCTTAGACCTTAGTAATTAATAATTTTCCTTTTAATTTCTTTTTAGATTTTAAACCCCTTCTTGGGTCTAAAACCCCTCTGTTTGGGTTATTTGCCCATAAAGCCTTTTGTGACCAAATTTCTCACAAACCCAACTCTTAGGCTTGTGGAGTACCTCCCAAGCTACACAATTCAACACTCCCTCTTAGCGAGGGAGGTACTTCCACAAGCCTGGAAATATCTATCATCATCACTGGCGACACTAGCCCATTTGGCATCCACCATTGCAGCATACCCTGTAGGATGGATCGACTATCTCTATAGTGTCTTTTCTTCATTAGAACCTGAAGATCTCAAACTTCCATAGGGTTGCTCCCTTTGAAGCTAGACTCCCTTTGAATCTACACGATCTCCACTGGCTCATCTTGCTTCCACTGTGCACGCTCTGATCCACTGGCCCTTCAAAGTAGCTTTGATACCATGTTGATTTACCATGGCACTAGAGAATCTAGTTTGGATTTTAAAGTCTTTGACACAATCACACTCAAATGCCACAATAATACCACTTTGCACAGCGAAATCTACACATTAGTGAATCAACTAGTGCACATGACAATTTTTAACTTTTCAAACCCACTACATGTTATATTACAACCTAGAATACAACTGTCATAGGGCTCCCGTACCAGGGATCTTGGCCCTTACATACAACCCTGATACAAGGACACAACTAGGGCTTGGTGTCGGTCACTTTGACCACCAATCTACCCTGAACATGACACACTTGACCTACTTGCTGATGTGGCGCCCCGCAGCCCTTTCAGTCCACGTGCCCTGAACACATCTGCAGGTTCTTTGCAACCTGTCCAATCTGCCACTATCACTGATCACTGCTCCTTTAGTGTCACTGAACTTTGGCCTTCTGATCTGCCCACTAGCAGCCTTCTAGCTCCATTAAGAAGTCTGCACATTGGGTCTTCTGGATCTGCCCTTTTTTCACTGAAGTTTGCCCATTTGCAACTTCTGAACTAGGGCTCCATAGATTTGCCTCCTAACAGTCCATGGCTCCTTTCATGAACTTGTACTTGAGGTCTGCGTCCTGCACTGTTCACAACTTTGTTTGTGAACAATGCTCACTCTTCTAGATCTGCCTACTTGTCATGATTCTGGCTGCTCCAGAGCGCTGCACCCAGGGCACACAAAACCTGCCCTAACTCTGTGACAATTAGCTGCTCCTATTACTGTCTTTAGGGTCAACAAATCTGCCCACATACAGTCAATACTTTGACTGATCTAGGGATTCAAAATATGCTGCCCTCTGTTCTGCAATTTGTTCCTCAAATTGCACAGATCTAGGCACCAAATCACTGTTGCTCATGATCTATGAACAGTCCACCAAAGCTAGTCCATCACATAGTCCTAATACTCACTATTCTTTTCTTCAATCTGAAGAATGCCTCGACCCTCTTTTCTCTCTGAATCTTCTGTGCACTTCCCTTAAGGCTTGCGGCCCTCATACCAAATCCATACCACACATGTATATCTCCTTTTCTAGGTTTCGGCCTTCCTAGAGATGCACAGAACTAGGCCGCTGTTGGACTGATCTTGCATGAAAGGTAGATCTATAACTAGGGCTCAAGGACTGCTGTCCTAAAACACTTCAGAACAGCTCCCTTTCCTCATCCACTTGGCTCCTTTCTCAGCTCCACATTGGCCTCATTCCACATGCCACTTCATCCTTCTTCTCCGTCCTAAAGCTCGCTCATCTTTTCACAAGACTCAGCCTCCCTAACCACAATTCTATACACACAGATCTGCGGCATAGTCATAGGATTAGGGTCTGCTTTCTAAGGGTCTCAGTCCTTTCTCTTGCATAGGATCCAGCGCTCAAATAATAGACTTTTAGGGCAGACCCTAAGGACAGAGTAGCCATGGAATTGGCCCTTAACTAGGGCACAAGCCAGTCACAGAAGGCGTCCTCAAAATTCTGCCAGATCTGACCTCCGTAAGGTCTCAAGCTTCAGATCTAAGCTTGGCTTTCTCGGCCTTTCTTCACCATGAACCAGACCCTCAAAGCTCCACATAGTCCCTTCTTTAGGCCTGCGGCTATCCTGAGACATTCACACTTCACTCTTGAGAAAGATGCTCCCTTGGATCAGATCACGGCCTCCACTAGCAGCCCTACTCGGCCTACTAGCTCGGCCTACTCTTAGAGCTACATCTGTAGCAGCCCTATGATCAAATGATCTCCTTCACTTGATTGACTAGACTTTACTTAGGCCTCTTAGGAACCCTCTTGATCTTATGATTTTAGTCCTCTTAGACCTTAGGACCTCTTAGGAACCCTCTTGGGTCTAAAACCCCTCTGCTTGGGTTCTTTGCCCACAAAGCCTTTGTGACCAAATTTCTCACAAACCCGACTCTTAGGCTTGTGGAGTACCTCCCAAGTTACACAATTCAACAAAGGTTAGTTTGTACATGAGCATGTTGACTGCTGCCTCTCTCTTTGGTTCTGTAGAGCTTTTTGGTTTTCTGAATTTGCCTTATGATAATGAATATCCTATATTAAAAGCACTGTTTCCCAAATCCAGTAATGTCACTGTCATTTCTTCTCACTCTGGCAAGATGTCTGATAGCCGAGCACTGTTTTTTCCAATATTGAAAACATTGTGTCGGTGAAAAAATCACTGAGGGTCTGGAAAAGAAAATATTGGCAACATCAGGAAAATATTGATCAAATAAAAAAATGCAAAAATATTCAAAATTTTCAAATTTTCAATCCCCACTCCAAAAAAACAAGGTGATGGCAAAGTCTAATGGTACATCATCCTTGCCTCAAGAAAAGCTGTTGTTCTCCTCCTCCTTTGCTCTGCAAATCCTTCTTTCTGTTTGTCAAATGGACAAAACAAAATCCCCAAAAATGGCTTTATGCACCTCTGTCCACGGGCAGGCAATATTTTCATTCATCTCATGATAATATCTCGATATCTAAGAGAATATCATGATATTTTCGGGGATTTTCATTCGCCTTGCGATAATATCTCGATATCTAAGAGGCTATCATGATATTTTCAGGGATGAAAATATTATGATATTTGCAGGTGATATTATCATTTCAGCGAAAAATCTGTCTCGATGTTTTTACTTGGAGCTTCATTCCTGGGGTCATCTTCAATATCTCACAATCTTCTGCTCTATTGCAATTATAATGAAGGGCAAGAAATCAGTGTTTGATTACAGATACTGAAGGATATGGTCATGTGCCATGGCTTTTTTAAATGCTTATAAATTTGGATAGTTATTTCCTTATGTGGATGTGAATCTCTGTGATTGGTCCTTTCAGGAAGATTTGCATAGTTCTTACAAGATTGTCCATTTGGGTGTAACTATCAAGTTTTCTGAGTATAACAATTACAAAAAATAATCCAACAAGAACAAAAGATTTGTGTGTGTAAAACTTCAAACTAAATGCAAGAAAAAATGTGCCTCATTTGAAATGTTGAAATAATGGTCATCCAAAATGTGTACTGTTGGAAGCGTTGGAATATGAAATCTGTAATGATCATGGAAAAGCACAATACACTCAAAATATATTCAAAACATTTCGGGCCTTGACATATACAGTTGGATTTCACTTGACATAAATTAAAACGTCAGTGATCTTTTTGCTTCATCTGTAGGCTGGTACATATCGATTTCATGAGAAATATGACTGCAAGTGTGAGTCAGGTGCTGGTGGGGCAACTTTCAAAATTATAGGATTTGGGGATTCGTCTAGAGTAGAGCTTTAAATCATATACAATACGCAAATCAAACTAATTTATAATTTATATGATAAAATGAAAATTTGTAAACATAGAGCAAGAGATAGATCATAGAACATAATATGATAACTTTTAGAACATAATATGATAACTTTCTACAAGTGTCTTTTAGAATAATTTGAGAGTCCACAGCTAATCTTAAATGCTAGTTCCTAATTTTTAATCGCAGTTTCCTTTTTTATTTTTAGTAGATGGAACATAAATATTAAATTGATTTTGTTACACAATCACAAAAAAGGAAAGCTTGAGGCAAGCCCCTGAAAGTGTTTTGACCTGGATGTTTGGGTAGACTAAAAACCTCAAGCTAGTCCTCATGCAAAAGCTCAGATCGCCACCATCATATTTTTGAAACATTTCCTACATATAGCCATTATCATAGTAAGAGGGAGACAAAGACTCCTACAGATATTTTTAAGGAGCCTAAAGAGAAATCGAACTTGAATGTAACATAGCTTCTGACAAAATGCCATAGCAGTTACCTTGTAGGCATAGTTGGCCAGCCTATCTTTCCTTCTTTGATCCTGCAGCCAGCAGAACCCACTTGAAAGCCCAATAAAAATAGAAATTATGCAAGAGAACTGACAAATGGTTTTGACCTGAAAGCCAGCACAATATTTGTCATCCTTCTTCACACCACTAGGAGTGGCCTGTTGGTGGCTTATGGCCCTCTCTCTAGACGTTGTTCTTGGGACACAACTCATCTATTCCTTTAACTCTGTTATGTTTGCAGGTTTCTCCAATACTGTGGTTTTCAAATACCTGGGACCTTCTTCCAGTTCCTAGATGTATTCCGCATCATCAGAATATATTTTGACATGAAAGCTTCGTTTGACTGTTAATATAAACATTTTGTACATCACTTTTATGAAAAAAATGTGGTCTCCACATGCAGCCCCACAAGCACTAGCAGTCATCTACAAAACTTAAAGATTGGGCCCTTCTTAAGTCAGAACACCTGAGAGCTTCAAGCCACAAAACAGAACTATCAGAGTAATGAAGTCCATGGTGCCACAAGGTGTATGACTATATGCATAAGGTCCATGGTGCCAAAAAGTTTACAACTAGATGCATCTCATCCTTATCATTTGGGGCAGGCCCCATTTAATCACCGTGGGATGCCCATTGGCCTTCAATGTCATAATTAATTTAATATTATACATGAAAGCACAAAAGCCATCACGAAATCCTTCCATTTCAATCCAATGGAGTGTCTCATGCACATTGTTGATGGAAAGAGCACATGATGGACACGAACCTCAATATCTCGACATGGCATCTAATAATTGCACCTCCACCTATTATTGGCAGGGGCATCATTGCCACGTGTATGCCCAAGGTTAGCTGAGGACCTAACTTTGACCTTGTTCTAGGGGCTTTCTTCCACCCTTCTTGCCTACTTTCTTCAGCAAGTTCTAGGTGTGCCTTTATCCACATTCCATATATTTCTACCACTCCCTTTTTCCCTACTACTATATACCCAAGGAGGTGTTTGAGGGTGCCTCCTACCTCAAAGTAATTCTCCTTCCTCCTGTATTGGCCATGGGAAAGCCTTTGGGGAAGAGATCGAGTAAGACAAAGTCAAAGCCTAACTTAAAAAAGTGTTGAAGCTTCAAACCCATAAATAACCAATTATCAAAGTGTAGACTAATAAGATGGACATTGACGGCTGAGAAATGCACGAACAACTCAAAGGGGAAAGGAAACTTAACCCTTAACAATTGAGGACCAAAAGAACAACCCCCATGAAGAGCTAGAAACCCCACTTGAATTGAGAGAATGGGAGTCTGCGGGTCTTGGCTTTTAAAACCAATGACCTTGAAATTAAAATGACTTGTGAAACCTTTACTCATTAAGAGGCGAAGGTCTTACTAGAAATCCAATATAGCATGATTATAAGAAACCATACAATGCCTTGAGCTAGAGTACATGTTAGGAGAAACAAATAACCAACAACAAAAACATTAACATACCTCAACCAAAGCCTTAACTCAAATCTCAAGAGCTTCTTGAGGTGCTCCTACAATAATCTTATTGAAATGTCACCCTCCTTAATGATGTCGAACCTATCCATTTTCTCAACAAGAGGGAAAGAATGCATATAATTATCTTTTACCTAGACTAGAGCCTTGTATTGATCATAATCATCAGCCTAGATCCATCTTAACTCTAGATCTACCAAGCGCCAAGAGGGATCACATCTCTTGAGGTGCAAACCTCTTTAGAGTTGAAAACTTGAGGAAAGGTTTGCACCTCAACAAATTTGATCTCTCTTAGCGCTTGATAGATCTAGAGTTAAGATGGATCTAAGTTGGTTTAATTTTTAATAGCTAGTTTATTTATTATTATTATTATTATGTAATTTGATAGAGTCAAAATGTTTTAATTAATAATAATAATAATTATTATTTTTATTTTATTTGTTTTTTAATTGTTATGTAATTTGATACAGTCAAAATGTTTAGATAACACAACATAACAGGACATTACAACATCTCTTCCATATTGGGTTGGAGAACGCCATTTAAATAGGCTATATTCCACATGAATACCATGGGTTGATACATTATTTTTATTTTTATGTATAGTTATTTTTATTTTTGTTATTTTATTATTGTTGTTTATAGGATAGGACAAGATAGGACAAGAGATTACACCTCTTCCATACTGGGTTGGAGAGCGCCTCTCGACACAGTTAAAGGTAATGTCTCCATGTTTTATGCAACCTCACTGTTTAGAGGAGGGATCTTAGTGCATATCGGTTTCCATGTATTAGACAACCAATGTCACCACCTCGAGTGGCATTTCATGTGTGCCACCCCCTTCTCACTAATCCTTTGTTTGGCTCAGGATTAGTGATGCCCCTTTTTCTTTTTAATTTGTTAATCTATCTTCCTATTTAAGTGTTTATTGTGGAATGCATCATACTCCAAACATAGGATACCAAAACCATGATCTAATTCATCTTAGATTCTTCTCCCTTATGGTACTCTATCAAGGAATAGCCCTAGGAGCATCTTAGCCCCACGAGGATCTTGTAGGATCCGATGATCCTAAAATAATCGGGTTTGGATTTGGCACCTTAGTTAAAAGAATTAAGGAACATAGTTTTATACCTTGAGAAGTAAAATTGCTAATCTCAGGAGGCTGTAGTGGATCTTATCTATATATGTTCATCCTTTAGAAATAGTATCCAATTGTTAAACAACAAATGCATCATTATTCTATTCCTCCTACTCTTTGCATATTGTTTTAAGCAAAAAAAAAGTTATTTATTCTCCACAAGCCAAAGGTGTTTCTTTACATAGGTGAATAAATTGTAAGCGCCTCATTTCCTCAGAGATACTAATATATCAGATTTGATGTATTTAGTTTGCTTTCCTAAGTAAAAATCCCCACTAAATATCACACTTTCAATGTATCTCCTTTTTTTTGCCTACACTATAGGCAAATGTCTTTTGATCCCCTAATTTCGTAGATTATTTTTCTTCTATTACCTACTTTCACTATTGTTTTAATTAATGCAATTCATGATGTTTAAAACACACATCTTTTTTCGCTCCATGAAATGTGAGCTAAATGTTTGTTCATGATTCACAACAATTTCAAAGGCATTTCACACTAATTGAATTGGCCAAGAAATATGCACAATGATAATTTTTGGCAAAAAAAATTTGTGATAATAAAATTATTTTCAATATTGTTGAAATTGTTTCTGTTGAAAAATGTAACTAGGTTCGGTCTTCATAAAATGTATTTGTCAAAAGAATTTTTATTATTGTTACAATGACTTATTAAAGCATGGGTTTCATGCTCGGATCATCATTTTATTAGTCAAAGTCCCCATTGTGGACTTCTAGGATTAATCAAGAGTCATTAGAGTCATTGTATATTTTATGAGACCCTTTTTGGGCTTTCGAATGATGTAAACAAAATTATTTTTGAGTCAAAAATGAATTATGTAATCTCCACACCAAGTCGACCTCAAGAAAGGCAATTCAACCTCATTGGAAGGCTATATATACAAGGCAGTTCAACTTCATTTGGAGGATCTCACTCTCTCAAGCATAGTTTGATATCTGAAGTTGGAAGCTTGAAAAATGCGAATTTGAAGGAAGGGGCTAAAAGGAGTGCGAGTTTGGTCAAGAATGAAGGGGAGAAGAAAAATGAAGTTTTGTTGTCTCTCTCTCTCTCTCGTGTGGGATGGTTTAGGAGATCGAAGTCTCCTTGCCAAGTCGACGCTGCTACTGATGTCGGAAGTTGCCAAGTCGAAGTTGCTAGGGTCGAATTGCTGCTACTACTAGGTCAAAGGTTGGATCAAAGAAGAAAACGCTGGCTTGGTGTCGAGGAGGTCCTTCTCTAGGTTGAAGAGTCTTAAGGAAAACTATTGAAGTAAGGGATTTTGACTGGGTTTTCTCCTAGATAGGGGTTTTTCCTTGGCAGAGTGCCTACATCTTGTGTCTTGTGTTTTTGTGATCTTCATGCACACATAATTTGGTAATTTCTTATATAACAAATAAGTAAAAGAAGCCAACATAATTCACAAGTAATTATTAAGAAAGAGAAATCTAACCCTAATCCTACTAGCATTGATTTCTCAACATGGTATCAGAGTTAATGTCAAAGAAGATTGAAGATCACATTGTTGGTTTGAAGGAAATGATTGCTCCCTTTATGATAATAATAGGATTCAATGCTACAGGAAGTTGTATCAAAAAGATCTTCTACTACTTATTCAACAAAGTCAAAAGCCAAGGGTTCTTGGCTGCACTTACAAGTTCACTTAATAGTGATAATGCATGGATTATTAACAATGAAGCATCTAGGCATATGACAAGAAAGAGTAAACAACCTCACACTCTATCAAAGGAATCATCTTCTCATACAGTGGAATTGGGAGATAACAAAAGCTATTAAGAAGCCTCAGATCAACATCATTAAAAGCTGGAGAATGGAGCTAAGGTGAAGGAGGAAAAAGACAATTTAAGGATCTATTGAAATTAATCTAAGGAACCTCAAGAAGTTGATTAAAGAATCACATAAGGTCTCTTATAAGGAAAGAAGCTTACCATCTTCAAGGACAATGTCTAACACAATAAAGAAAGAGAACAACTTAGAAGAATCTTTCAATGCTTGAAAGAAAATGATTGATAGTCTTGGGTCTAGTAAAAGGAAAAGTGAAGAAGTCTACAAAGAAATCAAGAAGCCTAAAGGGCCAAGAAAGAAGGGACATGGATCAAGCAAACTTTGCCAAAGAAGTTTCACCAAAGAAGAACATGATGGAAGGACTCAAAGTCAAAGACCTATTTGCTAGGAACTCTTAGGGACTCTATCCCTTGCATCCCTTAAGCTTGGAAGGAGCCTTTACCAACTTCCAAAGATAAGTATCTTACTCCTTGTATTGTCTTTTATATTTGGTTTCCCCTACTTATCTAAGTTTATTTATATTAAATACTAATCACATTTCTGGTCATATTTTTTGTTTAGAAAATACTTGCATGGAAGAAGGCTTCACAAAACAAAGCATTGGAATTGCAAGGTTTGTTAAGAAACAAGAGGTATGTTTTGAATTACAAGTTTTTGATATTTAGTCTTGAAAAATTATTTCTAACATCTTTTTGTCTAGTTTTCTTGAATCTTAAACATTCTTGATTGGGTGATTCATCATTAGATAAATCTTCCCTCCTTTTATCTCTCATAATTCTTGTTGAACCTTAGAAAGGTTCATTGTGAAAACCCTAACTTAAGGGTATGTTGATGATTATGTGTGAAGCCTTAATATGCTTAGGGTTATTATTGAAAGAAAATGTTTGATGTTTTGATGAAGTCATGATTGGGATTTTGGTGTGAATATGGAAACCCTAACTCGTTAGAGTTGAATGGTAATGTCCGAAATCTCGAACCTTTGAAGTATTGATAATTTAGGGTTTGCTATGTTTTGTATCGAAACCCTAGATCATTAGGGTTTGGTAGGATGTATAAGCAAGACCATTATAATGTCTTAGAAATGAAAATCCTTGGAATGTAGGTGTTTGTCCTATCAAACCCTAGTCTGATCAAGTTTGTTATATGTCTAACTTTTATTGATATTTGTGTAATTGGGTTTGACTAACACATGTTATGATGTGCTTGTGCATGATGATGAAATCCTAGATATATGAGTTTACCTAATCATTGATGGTCATGAGTCCTAGGGTTTGGAACTAAGCCTTAATCGAGTTTGATTCTCTAGGATGATAATATCTGTGAATTCTAGGGTTCTGTAATTAAACCTTAATAGAGGTCCAAATCTCTGATATATGATGACAATGTGATAACGTGAGGTTTGTGTAAGATTGTTGAAATCCGAGTTTTAGTTGTGATTGATGTTTGATTGAGAAAATCTAGGGTTTGCAACAAACCCTAGTGGAAGCTAGTCATGTTGTTGATTGAGCTGTGATTGGTTTTGATTATTGAAATCTCATGTATGAAATCTAGGGTTTGTATGAAATCCTAGTAGGAAGTCTAACATGTGAATTCTGAAGTTGTTAGATACTTTGTAGATCTATATTTGTTTGAATTGTTTCTAGGGTTTGCCATATGTTGTAGTAGGGTTAGTCATACCTTTGGAAGAAACTTTGAAACCCTGGATGTAATGAAAGATGTTATGAAATGCTCGAAGTTTTGATGAAGTAGTCTATGGTTTATGACAATCCCTAGCAAGAAGTTGAAGATTATGTGTCTCTTGTTTGTAATTAAGTTTGGGCATCTGATATATAAAGTTGAATGCTGTTGTGATTTGATATGGTTAACTTCATGCTTCTATAGATTTGGTTGTACTTGTTATCTAAGTTGTGCAGGTACATGATCTTCAGGATATTGAAGATGTTAGTAAAGTAAAGTTGATGTGATAAGCTTGATGTGAATAATGATGGTCATGGCAATTCTGATGAGAAGGATGGAAGCCATGAAGGATTCTCTGATGTCGCAGAAAAGAAGTTGAGCCCCCTAAGTTAAGAGGGTGCTTGAATTAAAGGAATCTCCCTAAGATAAGAGGGAGCTTGGGTATATTCCTTGTATAGGAATGATTAGATCCTCTCTGGTTAAGAGGGAGTGATGAATATGGTTCTCTACTTCCTGTGTCATGCACTAGACCAGGACTAACATGCATAAGTTTTAGTGAAGGCCATGATTGAGAGAAAAAAATTGGAGAATGTATTTTGAAGGGATGCTGAGATAAGAAAAGCCGGGTCGATTTGTGGAATATGTTGTTGCATGAGAAGTAGGAAAGGAAGTTGTATGGTTGATGAATCTTCTGTCAATATTAATTGGGAAAGCTCTAAGTTCTACTATGATAAGTTGATAAGCAACATCAAGTTGTCCGGAAGATCCCAGAGGTTTGTATCTATTTATATACATTTGAAAGTTTGTTACTGATTGGGGTTGTGTTTGTATAGGTAAATCTCTCGGAAGTTTGATAACATGTTTTACATGCTTAGAGTTGTCGATCAGTTTGATTGGGAGAGATTTGGTGCCGATATGTTTGATCGTGGAAAATTTGAAAGTTTGTTACTGATTGGGGTTGTGTTTGTATAGGTAAATCTTTCAGAAGTTTGATAACATGTTTTACATGCCTAGAGTTGTCGATCAGTTTGATTGGGAGAGATTTGGTGCTGATATGTTTGATCGTGGAAGATTTGTTACCAATTGAAATAATCTAGAAGTTGAGGCTTTGTGTGTGAGACATTACCTGGGAGGACATCTGGCCAACACTATGTGTTGATGTCTAGTTCCCGAAGTAGGGAGGGTGGTGTTGGTCGTAGAGCTCTGACCTCAGATACACACCTAAATCCTTGGGTTGATGGTTAGTTGTAAGCCTGATGGTACTTAGAAAGGCTGAAAGCTTTAGTCCATCTTATTCCCACCTGGATAGATTGCCTTGGTCAGGAATCTAGTATGTGGTATTGTCGTGCCTAAACTCTTCATAGTTCATATAGTTTGAGATCTTCCGTATGAATACCTCCCTAGTTAAGAGGGAGTGTTGAAAAATGTAACTAGGTTCGGTCTTCATAAAATGTATTTGTCAAAATAATTTTTATTATTGTTACAATGACTTATTAAAGCATGGGTTTCATGCTTGGGTCATCATTTTATTAGTCAAAGTCCCCATTGTGGACTTCTAGGATTAATAAAGAGTTATTAGAGTCATTGTATATTTTATGAGACCCTTCTTGGGCTTTTGAACGATGTAAAAATAATTATTTTTGAGTAAAAAATGAATTATGTAACCTCCACACCAAGTCGGCCTCAAGGAAGGCAATTCGACCTCATTGGAAAGTTATATATACAAGGCTGTTCAACTTCATTTGGAGGATCTCACTCTCTCAAGCATAGTTCGATCTCTGAAGTTGGAAGTTGGAAGCTGGAAAAATGCAAAGTTGAAGGAAGGGGCTAAAATGGGTGTGAGTTTCGTCAAGAAGGAAAGGAAGAAGAAATACAAGTTTTGGTGTGTCTCTCTCTCGTGTGGGTTGGCTTAGGAGATCAAAGTTTGGCTGGCTTAGGAGATCAAAGTCTCCTTGTCGAGATCGAAGCTACTGCTGATTGTTAAAATTGGCAACTAGGACCAAACTCCATGTGGGTCAGCTTCTTTATGGCAGTTGATACTTTTATTGGATCCCTCTCATCGAGAGGTGTAGGATTGATCTAAAGATCATCCGATTCCGATAAGTATTCATGGAGTTATGAAGTTATTTTGATTATGGAATTATTATCACGCCGACCAACAAAATGAGTAGGCTCAAAAGCCCAATAGACATGCTTATTCATCACCTACGTTTTAGTATAAATATAGAGGACTTCAAGTCATTTCAACACACACTTGGGATCTCTTCCTCTCTCTACTTGTCTTTGGGTTTTAGTAGGAGGAGAGATCCTAAGGGATAACGCTGTCCTGATCTAGAAAGCCGGAAAAGCCGGAAAAACCGGAAAAGCCGGAATTATCGGAAAAGCCTGAACTGTCGGAAAAGCCGGAAAAGCCGGAACTGTCGGAAAAGCCGGAACTGTCGGAAACGCCGGATGTTGAAATTGATACCGGAGGACAGGTGGTTCCCTTAGGCTTTGATCTTTGGCCTAGGGAAAAGTGTCCACAAGAATTTAATTTTTCTCCTAAAGTGACTTTATAATTTTATAAAGTTAAATCTAATTTAAAAGTGACTTTAAGTGATAAAGTTACTAAGTCTAATTTTAAAGTGACTTTTATAAAGTCAATGAAAAATTAGAAAGGAAAAGTGACTTTGGAAATAAATGATTAAGTGGGTCTTTATTAAAGTGGGGTGAATTAAAAAATAAAAAGTGAGATTTAAATGAGCATTTAATCTCAGCCATTGATCTAAATCTATTTCAGCCATTGGATTTACAGATCACCCAAAAGTCATTTGGAGTTATATTAAGGGAGGAAAAGGAGGAAAAGATCACATTCGATTCAATTCTTTCATGAGCAGATTGGGAGAAGGAGAGCAAGAGAGCAAGAGAGATTTCTGAGCAGGGAGGAGAAGGAGACAGCAGCTTGGCACACATTCCAAGGCAGCAGTTGAGCAGATTTGTACAACTGATTCAGCACATAGTGAAAGGCAGATTTTGGCACTATTTTCAAGGAGAGGTTTGCACAAAAATCGAGGAGCAGTTTGCTGGTTTTTCTGCACGCAAAACGAGGGCCATACAACAACATTTAACGCTGAAATTGGGCACGAAAATCGAGGAGACCGTACAGCATTTATTGCTGTCCTGTTTGCTGTAATTTCCAGTGTGCTGTAAAGCATGGGAAAATAGAGAAGTTGTAAATTTGCTTGCTGATTTTTTGCTGAAAATTTCTCACTGTAAAAGGCAATTTTCAGAAATAAAGAAGAGCTCTCAAACTGGTTTTCCCCAAGAGTTGTAGGGGGTTTTTCCAGGGTCACATTGACAAAAAATCTCAGTGTTTAAATGTGTTTTAATGGCTGTTTATTACTGCTGATTTTTATTTCTGCAATTTCCAGCATTTTGTAAAATTTCCAGAATTTGTGTTTTCAGCAAATTTATTTTTTTCAGCTTGTTAAATGTATGGTTATGGGAAAGGGCATTTAACTATATGGGAGAAATAAGGAGAAACTGAAAACCGGGGTGGGAAAAAGAAATTTCTACATGGTATCAGAGCTTGAGTGTTGAAGGGCAGTTTGGGACAGCAAAAGGAAAAATTACAGTTGTTGATTTTTCACTCAGAAAATTCTAGCAAGCTGATTTTTTCATAAACAACAGTTTTATCTTTACTACAGCAGTGCTATTTTTCAGTTTTAGGACAGCAGGATGTCATTGGGATTGAGGGTGGAGGATAGGCTGGATGGGCATATAAATTACAGCGTTTGGAAGCAGAGAATGCAGAGTATCTTTGAGGAGGCAAAAGTCTGGGATATCATGGTGCATACCACACAGAACCCTGTTGTTGTGCCTACTGATGCTACTCAGTTGACAACTTATAATAAAAAGAACAACAAGGGTAAGAGGCTGATTCTAGACGGAATCAAAGACCATTGCATTCCTCATGTGAGAGGAAAGAGCAATGCCCATGAGATGTGGACAGCATTGTCCAATCTCTACCAGAGTACCAATGAGAACCGGAAGATGGTCCTGAAGGAGAAGCTGAAGAACATTAAGATGGGTAATGATAGTGCAACTGGATATCTCACAAAGATTACTAATGTGAGAGATGAGTTGGCAGCGATTGGAGAGGCCATTCCACCCACTGAGTTGGTGCGGATTGCAGTGAATGGCCTCCCCCGTTTATGGTTGAACTTTGCTGATGGGGTTTGTGCACGTGAGACCCTTCCCACATGGGAGAGGTTTTGGGATGATTGCATTCAGACAGAGATCAGGAAAGGTCAGCTTGGGGTAGCCAAGCCAGTTGAGCAGGATGAGGATGTAGCACTGGTGGCAGGAGGCAAGAAAGGCAAAGGGAAGAAGCAGGCTTCCACAAGCAGTGGTGGGGGCAAAGGCAAAGGTAAAGGTAAACAGGGGAACACACAGAAGGACTATTCCAAGGTGAAGTGTTGGAATTGTCAAAAGATGGGACACTATGCAGTTGTGTGTCCGGAGAAGAAGAAGAAGGGGAAGAACCAGGACGTGGCAACTTCAGCAGAGATTGAGGACTTTGCTGGTCGTTTTGACCGAGAGTTTGCGTTCACTACGTGTGAGTCCTCTAGTGCAGGATCACCTGCCACACAGGTTCAGAGGGAGCATGCTTTTCCCTCGATTAGCGGAGCATCTTCAGGTATCTGGTATGTGGACAGTGGGGCTTCACGTCATATGACAGGAGTCCGTGAGTACTTCTCAGAGCTTTCAAAGAGTGGCACTGATATTGAGGTAGTACTCGGTGATGACAGAGTTGTTAGAGCAGTCGGGGTGGGGACAGTGACATTTCAGAGGGAGTCCAAACCTCCCTTGAAGGTGTCAGAGGTTCTTTATGTGCCAGGGATGAGGAAGAACCTCATATTCGTCTCAGCTTTGGAGGACAGAGGATATGAGGTACTGTTCAGGGGAGGACAGGTGTTGATGTATCCCAGGGGCACTCCAGCTGATTCAGCTAGAGTGATAGGTGTACGCCATGCAAAGGTGTACAAGTTTGCATTCCAGCCCCTTTTGGCATTGAGCAGTAGTACCGACAACAGAGCTAGCAGTTCTGAGCTGTGTGAGATTTGGCACCGCAGGATGGGACATATGTATCATGGAGCCTTGAGGACACTGCGGGAGATCACTACAGGTGTGCCAAATTTCAGTACTGATCACTTTGATACTTGCAGAGGTTGTGCGATGGGCAAATTTGCCAAATCTCCTTTTCCCAGCAGTGACAACAGAGTGATTGGGATACTTGATTTGATTCATTCCGATGTGAGCGGTCGGATGTCTCATGTTTCCTTGAGTGGATATGAGTACTATGTTTTATTCATTGATGATCACTCCAGGAGGACCTGGATTTATTTTTTGAAGACTAAGAGTGAGGTCTTCAAGCGGTTTCAGGAGTTCAGAGCTCTTGTGGAGACTCAGACAGGTCGAAAGATCAAGTCCTTGAGGTCGGACAATGGAGGAGAGTACACCCTTGGAGAGTTTGTTGACTATTGTGCGGAGGCAGGCATTAGGATGTAGTTCACTATTCCTTACAACCCCCAACAGAACGGGGTTGCGGAGAGGAAGAACAGATCCATCATAGGGGCTGCCAAAGCCATGTTACATGATCAGGGGTTGCCATTGTTCTTGTGGGTAGAGGCCTGCAACACAGCTGTTTACTTGCAGAACAGGAGTCCGCATCGTGCCTTGGGGCACATGACTCCGGAGGAGGCTTTCTCTGGGAAGAAGCCTGATATTGGTCATCTTCATATCTTTGGATGCATTACATACTCCTATTTACCCAAGGAGAAGAGGACCAAACTAGAGCCCACCGCAGAGAAGGGTATCTTTGTGGGCTACAGTGAGACCTCAAAGACTTTTCGGATTTACATTCCTGCACAGAGGAGAGTTGTTGTCAGACGAGATGTGAAGTTCGAGGAGGACAGGGCCTTTAGGAGGTCACAGGAGTTAGAGTATCTGTATTAGCCAGACCCTCAGCAGCAGTTGAGTCAGTCGCAGGGATCCAGTGGGCAGGGATCATGAGGATTTGGAGGTACATCTATGAGGATGTCAGGTCCGTCAGTGAGCAGTGGCTCGCCGAGCCAGAGGGGTGGTGCTCCGAGCAGCATGCAGAGTAGTTCACAGAGCAGTTCACTAGGGAGTCCATTGATGGACAGTTCACACGGTACCTCAGCTTCTACAGGTTCAGGTGCAGGCAGGAGGACAACAGACAGACAGTCAAGATTTCAGGCTCCTAATGATGATGAGGAGGAGGAGTTTCATTCTTTGCTGGGAGAAGTGCGCTCAGGGAAGAGGAAGCCTAAATGGCTTCAGGACACCTTGAAAGATGCCACATCTGTTGCTGAGCCGAAGAGGCCGGTCAGAGAGAGTAGACCACCTGAGAGGTTTTGTAGCTATATGGCGATGGTTACCAGCATCCTTGACTCTGAGCCTTCTAGCTATGAGGAGGCAGCTAGCCAGCAGGTCTGGAGAGAGGCCATGCAGGAGGAGTATTCTTCTATCATGAAGAATGATGTTTGGGAGGTGGTGCCGAGGCCTGAGGGCAAATCCGTGGTTACTTTCAGATGGCTTTACAAGGTAAAGCATGCTGCAGATGGCAGCATTGAGAAATTCAAAGCGAGGTTTGTGGCTAGAGGGTTCTCCCAGATAGAGGGAGTTGATTATGAGGAGACCTTCGCTCCCGTGGCTCGATATACTTCGATCCGCTCCATTATATCGATAGCAGCAGAGATGGGTTGGAAGATCCACCAAATGGATGTGAAGACCGCATTTCTCAATGGCTTCATTACAGGAGGAGGTGTACATTGAGCAGCCACAGGGCTTTGAGGCGCATGGGAAGGAGTCCCATGTGTGCAGACTGAAGAAAGCCCTTTATGGCCTGAAGCAAGCTCCCAGAGCTTGGTACTCCAGGATAGATACATATTTGCAGGGATGGGTTTCACAAAGAGTGAGGCAGATCCGAACCTTTACTTTATTGTGATTGGTGAGAAGCCTCTCATTCTGGTGCTGTATGTGGATGACTTGATCATTACAGGTGCAGAGAGACTCATAGAGCACTGCAAGAGAGATCTTGCGACGGAGTTTGAGATGAAGGACATCGGCTTGATGCATTACTTTTTGGGTTTGGAGGTGTGGCAGGAGGAGGGGCATTTCTTCCTGGGGCAGGGGAAGTACATTGTGGACATCTTTAGCAGATTCCACATGGAGGATTGTAGACCCATGTCGACACCAATGATCACCAACTGGAAGAAGCTTCATGCTTCGGATTCCGAGTTGGTGGATCCTACATTGTACAGGCAACTGATTGGTTCCTTGATGTATTTGGTCAACATTAGACCAGATATCTGTTTTGCAGTCAACACGATGAGTCAGTTTATGTGTGAGCCTAGGAAGGTTCACTGGGTGGCTGCAAAACACATTTTGCGATACTTGCAGGGGACAGTGGATTATGGTCTGGACTACAGGCAGGGAGATGGAGTGAGATTGGCAGGATACACTGATTCTGATTGGGTAGGTTGTGCTTCTGATAAGAAGAGCACTTCAGGGCGCTGTTTTGGGTTGGGTTCAGCAGTAGTGTCATGGTTCAGCCGGAAGCAGTAGTCAGTAGCACTGAGTTCAGCGGAAGCAGAGTATATGGCAGTCAGTCTAGCTAGTTGTGAGGCTATCTGGCTTCGCAAGATGTTGTTTGGCTTATTTGGTCAGCCGTTGAGACCTTCAGTGATTTACTGTGATAATCAGAGTTGCATTAAACTCACGGAGAATCCAGTATTTCATGACAGGTCAAAGCATATCGGGATCAGATATCATTTCATCAGAGACTATGTTCAGAAGGGAGTTGTGAAGCTTGAGTATATTTCCACTGATGAGCAGGTTGCAGATATCCTTACCAAAGCCTTACCACGGGGCAAGCATGTCTACTTCAGAGACAAGATGGGTGTGGTGAGGAACACCTTCCTCGGTAAGAGGGAGTGTTGAAATTTGGTACCGGAGGACAGGTGGTTCCCTTAGGCTTTGATCTTTGGCCTAGGGAAAAGTGTCCAAAAGAATTTAATTTTTCTCCTAAAGTGACTTTATAATTTTATAAAGTTAAATCTAATTTAAAAGTGACTTTAAGTGAGAAAGCTATTAAGTCTAATTTTAAAGTGACTTTTATAAAGTCAATGAAAAATTAGAAAGGAAAAGTGACTTTGGAAATAAATGATTAAGTGGGTCTTTATTAAAGTGGGGTGAATTAAAAAATAAAAAGTGAGATTTAAATGAGCATTTAATCTCAGTCATTGATCTAAATCTATTTCAGCCATTGGATTTACAGATCACCCAAAAGTCATTTGGAGTTATATTAAGGGAGGAAAAGGAGGAAAAGATCACATTCGATTCAATTCTTTTATGAGCAGATTGAGAGAAGGAGAGCAAGAGAGCAAGAGAGATTTCTGAGCTGGGAGGAGAAGGAGACAACAGCTTGGCACATATTCCAAGGCAGCAGTTGAGCAGATTTGTACAACTAATTCAGCACACAGTGAAAGACAGATTTTGGCACGATTTTCGAGGAGAGGTTTGCACAAAAATCAAGGAGCAGTTTGCTGGTTTTTCTGCACGCAAAACGAGGGCCATACAACAGCATTTAATGTTGAAAGTGGGCACAAAAATCGAGGAGACCGTACAACATTTATTGCTGTCCTGTTTGCTGTAATTTCCAGTTTGCTGTGAAGCATGGGAAAAGAGATAAGTTGTAAATTTGCTTGCTGATTTTTTGCTGAAAATTTCTCACTGTAAAAGGCAATTTTCAGAAATAAAAAAGAGCTCTCAAACTGGTTTTCCCCAAGAGTTGTAGGGGGTTTTTCCAGGGTCACATTGACAAAAAATCTCAGTGTTTAAATGTGTTTTAATGGCTGTTTATTACTGCTGATTTTTATTTCTACAATTTCCAGCATTCTGTAAAATTTCCAGAATTTGTGTTTTCAGCAAATTTATTTTTTTTAGCTTGTTAAATGTATGGTTATGGGAAAGGGCATTTAACTATATGGGATAAATAAGGAGAAACTGAAAACCGGGGTGGGAAAAAGAAATTTCTACACCGGAAAAGCCGGAAAGGCCGGAAAAGCTGGAACAACTGGAACTGTAGGAACTGCAGGAATTGCCGAGAATAGTTGGAACTGTCAGAACTGCCGAGAATAGTCGGCACTGTCGGAATTGCAGGGAACAGCTGGAACCGTCGGGAAGGCAACATGGTGTAGCAATGGCACATAATGTAGTACAGTGATGATGGGTGTAGCATGGTGCAGCACGGTGATGTGCAACATGATGATGAAATGCAACACAACGATAGGTGAAGGAGTCACCTTGGAGAATCAGTTGAAGCAGCATGTCTTCAACTGATCTCATGTATCATCTTCTTAGAGACGATCTATGCTCTTATCTAGATAAGTGAAAGTGTTGAATTCTATTGTAAATGTACTATCTCTCTCTCTCTCTCTTTCTTTGCTGAACTTTGAAGAACATAAAAGAAGAATTGATCAAGGGTTTCCCACATTGTGGATTTTGTCCCTGGCTAGCACCACATCTTGTGTCCTTGGCTTGGCTTGTCTTGTACTATTTATATTTATGTTCTATTTGCAGTGTACTTTAATGCTGATGTGATTGCTAATCTGGAAAAGATAATGAGCTAACTGTGAAAATTGAAATAAATTGCTCTAGCATAGAACATACCTAAAATTAACATGGTATCAGAGCTGAGGTGAAGACAATGCCCAAGCAAGAGTGAAAGAGCAATCATTGAAGACAGTTGGGAAAGGACAAAATGATCGGTGGATTCCTCATCCCTCTTCAAATTCACCGAGGGTGAAGTCGAAGCAGAGAATATTATCAGAATGGCGCAACGGAAGTTTCTGATGGTCTACCTAAAGATCACTTCATTGGGAAGTTAGGATCTAAGGGTGGAAGGAAAGGCGGATGCCTTGGTTGCAATAAGTTCGGCCATTATGCGAAGGAGTGTTTGAATGGTAGAGACACATCTCTCGATGAAGATAACAATCATTCCAGGGACATCTTCAATGATCAAAGGAATGACAGGTAATGCAGGTCATCAAGGAAATGGTCGAGTCTTCAAAGAAAGCAAGGAACTCCAGGTATGAAGAATCAAATGTTGTTTCTAATAAGATAAAGAAGTGTTATCTTGTATTGGTCCTCTCCTTCAGATTCTTTGGGAATCTGGTTTATTGATTGTAGTGCTTCAAGGCACTTCATTGGATAGATGGGTGCACTCTCTAATTTGGTAGAGATAGAAACAATTGTGGGATTATACTTGGAGCCGATGCCACTTATCCCGGAAAGGGTGTAGGGAATGTTATCCCTCAATTGAATGAGGGTAACTAAATTCATTTACAGAATCTCTTTTATGTACCTGATTGCAAGAAGAACCTGGTGTCCATATCAACAATGGAAGTCAAAGGTTTCAGGGTGGCACTCATCGATGGAAAGGTATGTGTTTGAAAATAGAATTATCAAAGATGTTTTTGAGTTCAGGGCTATATCAAGTTGCAGGAAGTCCACTGGGGACCATGTCCATTAACACATAACGCCAAAGGTTTGTGAGTCAGATGGTGACAAGGATGCCTGAATTCAAAAAACGAGCATGAAAGTACATGTCTGAGTTGTACCGAAGGAAACTCTTACAAGGGGACCATCCCCTCATGTAGCAGGTCCACAGGTTTGGAACAACTTGAGGGGTTTGAGATTGATGATCAGGAATCTCACGTATGCAGGTGGAAGAAAGCCCTCTATGGCTTGAAGCAAAACTCCTCGGGTGTAGTATGAGAGGATTGATAGCTGTCAGATGAAGCTGAGATTCACTAGGAGTGAAACTGATCCAAACCATTACCCGAAGGTTATGGATGATAGACCTCTCACACCGGCACCTTATGAGGACAACCTATTTTTGACCGCTGCAGACCCTCTCATTTGTAGAAGTAAGAGGGAGTTGGATTCCGAATGTGGAATGACAAACTGCAAGCCTGTGACTACCTCGAGGATCTTAACTTTCAAAAGTTATATAGTAGTGATGTCGTATCAGATTTGGGAAATGCCTCTGAGTTTCATAAACTCATTCGCGTTGATGTTCTTGGTGAACTTCCGTCCGAACATATGTTTTGCAGTTAGCATGGTGAGCTCACATTTGGTTGAGCCTCACTGGATTGGTGCCAAGAATCTTCTGAGATATCTTTAGGGCACAATCTCTCATGGATTGAGATACACTGCTAGAAATATGAAATTGCATGATTATTCGAATGCTGAGTGGGCAGGCAGTGTGGAGGATCACTAGAGCACTTCTTAGTGCTGGTTCTCTCTAGATTCTGCTTCGATTTCATGGATGAGCAGGGAGCAGAAATCGGTTTCTATAAGCACCGCTGAGACCGAATACATAGCTACGAGTATGATCTTGTGTGAAGCTGCATGGTTGCAGAAGCTCTTAAGTGAGCTGTTTGTACACATGATGAATACCACTGTGATTCTCTATGACAACCAGAGGTGGGATTCGATTATTGAGGAATCTCGTATTTGATGATTGCTCTAGCAGATAGACATTAGATACTGCCTTTTCTGGGATATGGTAAGTTGATGAGCGAGGAGGCTCCATCGCATTGAGATTGATGTACAGGTCGCAGACATTTTGTCAAAGCCCCGGGGAAAGGTCAAATCTGTGACTTTCCCAAACGACTTGGAGTCGTTGAGAGACCTTCTTATAAGGGTCCTGCATGTTGCATGCATTAAGCTCTGGGAGCTCTGGGGGGCTTGGGGTACTTACTGGAGCAACATATGACCATAGGGCGACTCACCCTCCCCTGGTGGTGTGCTATGAACAGGATGATAGTTCTCCTGTGTGCCGGGATGATTAGTTCTCCCGTGGCAACTATAGCAGGATGATTAGCTCTCTTGTGAGGTTTGGATGATGTGTTCTCCATGAAGATTATCTAGCAAGATGATTAGCTCTCCTGTGAGGCTTGGATGATGTGTTCTCCATGGCAATTGTGTAGCAGGATGATAAGTTCTCCTGTGAGGACAAGATTGATTAGTTCTCATGTTGAGGCATCCTACCCATGCAGTCTAGGACTCATGGGAAGTACCTCTCATCTGATCAATGAGTAGGGAAATGAGGATAGGGACCATAGTAGTACCGATGGACGCATCACTGTATGTACCGTACTCCCAATGCTAGGATGACCTTCATTGATTTGGGATCAATGATACTGGTCTGGGACCAGCTGTAGGAGTTGTACCTACTATGACGTTGACTTTGGGTCGATTGAGACTGGTCTGGGACCAGTGGTACATACTTTGAGACTGATTTCAGGTCAGTGGAGGACTGGTCTGGGACCAGTGAGAGTGGTACATACTATGACGCTGACTTCGGGTCGGTTGAGACTGGTTTGGACTAGTGGTACATATTTTGAGACTGATGACACTGGTTTGGGACTAGTGGCAAGAGTGGTACCCACTATGACGCTGACTTTGGGTCGGTTGAGACTGGTTTGGGACCAATGGTATGCACTCTGAGATTGATGGTATGAGACATTCTTGATCAATTCTTCTTCTTCATGGTTCAACAGAGCAGAGCCAACAGAGCTAAGCAGAGCAGAGCAGAGCCAGCAGAGCTGAGTAGAGCAGAGTAGAGCCAACAGAGCAGAGCAGAGCCAACAGAGCTGAGCAGAGACAACAGAGCTGAGCAGAGCTAGCAGAGTTGCGCAGAGTAGTGCAGGGCACTGATGGCAGAGACAATATAGTCGCACATATGGATCAATGGACGGAGTTCTCCTTAGTTGAGAGGGAGTGTTAAAATTGGCAACTAGGGCCAAACTCTATGTGGGTCATCTTATTTATGGCAGTTGATATTTTTATTGGATCCCTCTCATCGAGAGGTGTAGGATTGATCTAAATATCATCCGATTCCGATAAGTATTCATGGAGTTATGAATTTATTTTGATTATGGAATTATTATCAAGCCGACTAGCAACTTGAGTAGGTTCAAAAGCCCAATAGAAATGCCTATTCATCATCTACGTTTTAGTATAAATATAGAGGACTTCTAGTCATTTCAACACACACTTGGGATCTCTTCCTCTCTCTACTTGTCTTTGGGTTTTAGTAGAAGGAGAGATCCTAAGGGATAACGCTATCTTGATCAAGAAAGCCGGAAAATCCGGAATCGTCGAAAAAGCCGGAATTGTTGGAAAAGCTGGAAAAAGCCAGAAAGGCCGAAATTACTAGAAAAGTTGGAAAAACCAGAACTGCTGGACCTATCGGAACTGCAGGAACTACCGAGAACAGTAGGAACTGCAGGGAATAGCTGAAACTACGGGGAAGGCAACATGGTGCAACAATGGCACATAATGTAGTACAGTGATGATGGGTGTAGCATGGTGTAGCGTGGTGAGGTGCAACATGATGACGAAATGCAGCACAACGATAGGTGAAGGAGTCACCTTGGAGAATCAGTTGAAACAACATGTCTTCAACTGATCTCATGTATCATCTTCTTAGAGATGATCTATGCTCTTATCTAGATAAGTCAAAGTGTTGACTTCTATTGTAAATGTACTATCTCTCTATCTCTTTCTCTGTTGAACTTTGAAGAACATAAAAGAAGAATTGATCAAGGGTTTCCCCACATTGTGGGGTTTGTCCCTGGTTAGCGCCACATCTTGTGTCTTCTTGTCTTGGCTTGTCTTCTGCAATTTATATTTATGTTTTATTTGCAGTTTACTTTAATGCTGATGTGATTGCTAATCTGGAAAAGATAATGAGCTAATTGTGAAAATTGAAATAAATTGCTCTAGCATAGAACATACCTAATATTAACACTGATACTGGAAGCTGCCAAGTCAAAGTTGCTAGGGTCAAAGTGTTGCTGCTACTAGGTCGAAGGTTGGATTAAAGAAGAAGAGTCTAGCTTGGTGTGGAGGAGGTCTTTGTCTAGGTTGAAAAATCTCAAGAAAAACTATTGAAGGAAGAGTTTTTGATTGGGTTTTCTCCTAGATAGGGGTTTTCCCCTGACAGAGTGCCTACATCTTGTGTCTTGTGTTTTTGTGACCTTCAGGCACGCATAATTTGGTAATTTCTTATATAACAAATAAGTAAAAGAAGCCAACATTAGTTCACAAGTAATTATCAAGAAAGAGAAATATAACCCTAATCCTACTAGCATTGATTTTTCAATAGTTTCCACTGCTGAAAGCAAAAGGAAGAAATCCACAAAATAAGTTTTTAATTTGAAATAACAAAGGGAAAACTACGTTGAAGAAACAAAGAGATCTTTTATACCATATTTAATAAAAAAGCTCATATTCACTAATCATGGTAGAAGAGCTTTTATGTTTTTTCAAATATGGGTGCATGGAGTAATTTTTGGAAGGGGGTGGCATTGGAGTAGTTTTTGTTAGTTGGCAATGCATTTTTGTTGCTAGAAACTTATAAAATTGGGAAACTCATTTAAGCATTTGGGGTATATTTCTACAATTAGGGAACAACTTGTTAGAAAAATGGGAGGAGATAATTTACTTCTACAAAACTTTGTTTAATTGTGTTCATCAATGAAATACTACACAGAAACATGAAAGGCTTCTTTTAAGATAGATACACTACCTTTTCACACTAATAAGTATTGAGAGAATATCTCAACCACATACTCAACTTAGGAGCTACACTAGTTGGAAATAATCTCTCATATCCAATTGGATTGAATACTCTGTCCATATAAATAGAAAATGATACACATGTGGAAAAATAAACATAACAAGAAACACACTATTAACTAATCAACACTAACCATTTCTCTCACATTTACCTAGGCTAGTATGTCAAGCTCTCACATGAACCAATTTTATAGGTAATCACACTAACACTCATTCACACATAAACATGAAGTGGTGGTGAAGTGAAAGACGAGGAATTACATGATAGTCCAACATTCCTCCTTAGAGAGCACTTGTCTTGATCTATGCCTAGTTGGGGCTGCATCCTGAAGTGGTTCAATGCATTAAATGCTCCCCTAGAATTTGAAGACATATCTACTCAACGAATCTTCATTTGGTCCAACTTGGGTATCATTAATTCATCTTTGTTTGGGTTTTTGCAAGGACAAATGCACCCTAGAAAGATAAGGCACTTCTCATACCTCATTCGTGGAGACACCACCAATCTGATGGTTCATTATACTCCTTGAAGAACTCCTTTGAATATGCAACATATAGGTGCCCAACTTGCTTTCATGTAATATAATAATTCAACCTTCAAGTTTGCATGGTTAACACACCTCTTAGAGTTCACTACCATCATGGTCCACTTCTAAAGCTTTGGATGAACATATGGCTGCTCCTACTATTTTAACAATTACTTGAGAGTTGATTAACGTCCCCAATTTCGCCTACACAATCATCAACTAATATGAATAACTAATCAAGGGGTATGCATGCCTTTATAAGGTCTTACAACCACATGCCCTTTTACACTAGTGTACATAGTCACATGTACATAAAATTTACAATACACTCCAACACATGGCAACTCTAGTTATAAGCTTTTGTTACACGGTGTAGGTATTATTACAATATCTCTCTAGGTATCCGATTCTATGTAAAACAAAAGATTATTATCTTCAAGAACCAATACACATGATATACAATGGTACATCATCCTAAGGTTTGCAACAAATTTCTAGGTGATCCAATTAAATTATCTTTCTCAGAGGTTCAAGTCATTTTGTGGTCATTGTTTTATTGTATACAGCAAATGCATAGTGACAAAGCCCTTGTTTCTTCATCATAAAGAAATCTCTATTGTTGCCACATGAATCAAACCATCAATTCAATATCCACAATGACTTGCTACATCACAATCACCATTATTGCAATGCTAATATTCGAATCCTGCAAAAAATGTGCACCTCATCAACCCATGTCATGACTATTGTTGAGATGTGACTTCTCTTGTAAGAACTATGCCCAACCATGTTCATATGTTTATCCTTTATTCTGCCACGAGCTGTCCTTAGAAACAATCGTCGACTAGCACACTAGCTACTCAATTTAATTGCTTAAGCCAACTAAACATGTCCTTGTACATTGGATGCTCGTCATGCCCAAACTAAATTGAATTGTCAATTCAACTCATGTTTCCAAGCATAAGGTTGCACTTCCCCATGTCCAGGTCAAATTGAATCTCCTTACTTTGACATGTTTGTCCTTTGGCTCCATTGTACATGTCTCCTCTCCATTCATGGTGTTGTCTTTGTCCACTATGCTTGGCTTCAATAGGAGTCTTTGAGGGCAATGTTGAATTAGTAGGTATCCACTATACAAGATACATCGAGTCATTATTCTCTCCTCGTATCATGCAATAACTAATAGTGGTCTTCACCATCACCTTCATACAAGTTTTAAGACCTCTACTTGTGAACAACTTAAGCTCTATGTTCCATGCATAGTAATCACAACAAACGATAATTTATCTTCCATGGGGCTCGCATGGTACGACACACACATAGTCGACATAACTATGATGCATGATTTCAACATAGTGTGTTACTTGTGAACTTGCTCACCATGGTCTTCCTCTTGTGAGATCACTCATCTCTACCATCTTAGTGTGGTTGTTACAATATTCATCCATCTAAGACAAAGTTTACAAATTGATTGCATATATCATTTTTTATAATTCTCCAATATAAAGATACATCTGTGCTCTTTCTCCAATGAGAAACAAGTGTTGGTTAATCCTAATCATATCCCACCAAATGTTCAACACCATAATTTCTTGAGGGAAATATATTGTCCCTAGTTGGATATCAAACATTACCATGCAACCAATGATCGGAAAAACTTCAAAATCATGCTTCCCATGTAGATGATGACACCAAATTTGCACTATGTATGAACAAGTTATGGCCCAAAATAGCCCCAACCATGGTAACAAAAGCATGATTTATGGAAATAATTATCTTCCTTTTTTTTGGATGTGCAAATAGCACATACAAAGAGATTTGAAACTTGACCTCTACCTTACAACGCAAAATTTTTACCACCTTCACTACAAAGAAGACTAAATAACATGTGACAACTTAAAGATTTTTTGATTCCCTAGCATATGGTGAAAACCATCGTTGCTCCAACAACATAGAAAATAACAATAAAATCCTCACTTACCATAAAAATGTCACTGGCCACATAACAAATCTTTCAACTAATTAGTAGCTTCAAAGAACACTTAATTGAAGGTACCACTGTCAATGCCAATGAATATTTGCATTACTTCCTCTTCTTCAAGTATCAACAAATGTGATGCTCTACGATTACAAGGGGCTTCTCCATGTTCACATATTAATGCCAACATATTTTATGAGATCCTCACTGGCTTGAGCTTATGTGGATTGGAAATTTGTGTGTCTCACTTGCTTGAGCTTATGTGGATTGGAAATTTATGTGTCTCACTTGCTTGAGCTTATGTTGATTGCAAATTTGGGCATTTGAACATCCAACAAGCTTGGAGGAAAGTCCACTATTAACTTTGCTCTTGCTAGATTGATACACGGAATCTACAATTAACACAAGGATGCCCACCTCACTCACAACTTTCAAAGCCCTTGTTTGAGCCTGCTATTAGTGCTTGTTTGATGTAACTCTCAAACATGTCCTTGCAACACCTTTCATGTAGGGTTACACCATGTCTTTATAGTGCATGTTTGAGGCCCAAATGACACACACATTGGACAACAAATTGATCCACTTGCACAACATGGTTTGACTGCTGATGTTGTAGTAGTGGCATTGCTTACATTCATACAAGCTTATGCACGCAGGGGGGATATCAAAAATTATCCTACACCTATGTAACTTTGCACAACAACCAAAAATGATCTCCCAACACTCACTGGGCCTTCTTTTGTTGTTGTGAAGAAGTTATTTTTACTCGTCCATTTTAGAGTTGAATCAATGTTCAACCTCACTTCTCAATTACCATGAGCAACAATATGAACGCCCAAATAAGAGCACGAACATGTATTTTATGCACCAATGATTATGTGAAAATTTAAAACATTGATCACATGCTTCTTATAGACTCTATAAACACACTAATTATGGACCCACCTAGTTCGATCTTAAATTTGGATCTACCAAGCGTCGAGAGGGATCAAGTCTGGAGTTAAGACAAATCTAAGCTGGTAATCTTGCATTACATTATGGATTTCATCAAACTTCTAAATAAGATTTATCATAACAAATACCATGGCCTATGCAATACCGTCAACCTGTAAACCACCATTAGTAAACACATGAAATGACTAACTCAAACATATCTTGATAATTATTATTTTTTAATTTTAATTTAATTTTAAATAATTTGATCAAGTCAACATAACATTACATTACATTACATAATTTTTTACGACATCACTACCATACTGGGCTATAGAGTGCCTCTTGACGCAATCGGATTTTGCGAATACTAACATATTTTAGCTTAGACTAGGCCATAATGTTTTATTTTTCGACCTTAAGGGTTTGTATAAAATTATAGGGCATTGATTTCTTCAACCATGTCAAAACAAGGAATTTTTCGACCTTAAGGGTTTGTATAAAATTATAGGGCATTGATTTGTTCGACCATGTCAAAACATGTATATTGCCATCTATGGTCTACCTTCACAACCAACAATCACTTTGTGCAATGTATCAAAACTTAAATTGACATTTTTTTTCCCAAAAGTGTTTGACCAAGTTGGTGCATGCATGTGATTCTCTATCATGATCAGAAGGAAGTTTACATAGTAGATTCACCACGATATACTAACACCACAATAATAGTTTAGTGCAGGTTGTTACACCTATTTAAATGTTAGTTTCCATACAACAATCACCAAAACATGAACCATGCTACAACATTTTCGCACCATTGCATGAGCATGCAAGATCATAGTCTAGTAATCATTGCTATCTCATTTTCCAAAAATTACCTTTGGCAACCTATGCGACTTGCATAAGAGATGCCAATGCTTGTTGAAGGTAATTGGCTACAATAACCTCCTTACCCCTAAACCATTAACCCAATAACCTTAACTGCTTTAATAAAAAACCCACCACTTTCGAATCCCCTAACCTCTTAAAATTTAATCTACTAATCACACCAAATCTAATCATCAAAATTACTTACCGGGACACCTAGTTCACTTGAACACCTAAGACACTTAAGCAATTAACTGAGTAAGCAATGTGCATAAACACTTAATCAAAATAAGCACTAAACAAACATATTAAAATAAAGTATCTTATTAACATCCATTTAGACCAATTTATTATATGGGATAGGTGTCAAGCCCCTTTGATGATAGAGGGAAAGCAACTTTGGGAAGTCAAACACCTTCCATCTCTCACTCACACAACTGCTCTACACCCATTGAGTTGGGTTTCTTGCATGGTGACACTTTGTGCCAATCATTAAGCCACAACTAGAGACACATATAGGTAACATACTTATGAAACTTAATAAGCGATGTTGACGTTGGGTGATGCTAACTCATTTTTTTCACTCATTTTCTAGAACTAAATAATTTGTAGGTGAAAAAGAATGCCAGGTAGATAGGTGCATTAGGATAATATACTCATAAAAGTCTTTTTTTGTGTGGTTTGGGTCAAGGTAAGGTGGCAGGATTGGCTATGTGACAATGTAAGGATTCCATTAAAGCTTTAAAAACTTTATTAAAGCCCAAAATAACCTTAATTGTGAGATATTACTTCTTCAAAAGACAAGTTATTTCTTAATGTTACTCATTTGGAAAGTGTTTGTTCTTTACTTGTATGTTTGTCGATAACATTGCTAATAGATTTAATGGAGAAAAAAAGTACATTCAAATAAAGGGAACAATGTGCCAACCAATTCAACTTAAGGGCATTAAAAGAGGAGTTAAGTGTTTGATTATCCCTCGTTTAAAAAAAAAATGAAGGTCTATAAACAAGAAGATGTCAAAGTTTAATGTTCTCACCACCCAAATTGTTCAATCAACCTTTTATACTTCAATTAACATGTGATGGTGAGCCTTTCATTAGATTGTGTTCTTTTAATTTTTTTAATTAAGGACACTAAAAGAGGAGTTAAGTGATTGATTATCCCTCATTTAAAAAAAATGAAATAAAATCTAAGCTGTAACCACTAGAAAAATTCATGATATTATCATCACTAAAAACGTCCATGAAAAAGTGGAGACATCTAATAAAATTAGAACAATTAAAAGAAAAAAAAAACATGGCTCCTATGTAAGGATGACACACATAAATTGAGAAATGAACTGAACTTAAGTGGGCCTAATGATTAAGAACACGTGTTTCCTCTTAAGAGATCACATGTTCAAATATAGAGGGAGGCATAGTATGCACACCTTCTTACATTAGCAATGAAATTGCTATGCAGAGGAGGGTCCCTTGTTCCACAAACAAATTGGTGGGATTCCTTGCCCTACAAACAAAGGGGTCTCATACACCAATTTGGTGTATGGCTTGACCATGATCTTAAAATTAGATTATTATTATCATCATCTTTAAAAGAAAAACAAAACAAAAGATACCTTTAGAGAAAAAAAAAATGTTATTTTCACATTGACATTGAAAACAGAATTAGCCATTAGAAAAATAGTTATGTTAGTGTTACAATGTTTCAAAAATGATAAAAACACTCTCTATAATATTGTCCATAAAACATTATTACAATGATATTTGAAAATTTTAAAAACTAATCCCTAAAAATATATGGTGATATTAATAAAATGGCTTAAGTTTTTTGCGGCAGGATGGTGAGAAGCTTCGGGGGTCCTGTGCTTCCGTCCCTTATTGGCTCTAGACATTGATGCCTTCAACAATCTCGTAGCCAATGGGCCAAAATACCAGAAGGTGAAGTTGACCTGCTTTGTCAAGAAGTTAGAGGAAATTCCCAATGTGGAGGTCTATGCCCCCAAGCGAGATCTCGAGCTTTGCAACATGCAAAGCGTGGTCTAGTTGGTCAATTCATGGGGATCTAGAATTCTCCGCATTCTGTGAGGATTTGGGCGGAGAGCAATTTGAAGCCAATGTTCAAGGGTTTTGTCTCATCTAACTTTTGCGGGAATGGTTTTTTTACCTTCTTCTCCGAAAATAAGGTAGATCGAGGTTTGATTTTGTCAAGTGGGCCATACTTTATGGGTGCTCAAGGGTTATATCTGGATCATTGGAGTCTAGAATTTAATCCTGAAAGTGATGTGTCATTAGCAATTCTTGTTTGGATGAAACTCCCCTTCCTTCCTTTTCATTGTTGAAATGGCACCACCTTCAGAAGTATTGATAATGCATTGGGAAAATATATTGGTTGAGCCGAACCACGAGGGTTTATTTTTCTATGCACGAATATGTGTGGAAGTGGATCTAGTAGCCATAAATATGAACTTGGATAGCTAGTCTCACATCCAAGAGGTGGACTACGACCAACTTCCATTTAAATGCAAGGTATGTCATGAATATAGCCACTTTGCAAGAAGTTGCAAAAAACAAGAGGAACAACACAAAGAAGTTGAGAAGGGGGACTAATGCAACAAACCAAAAGAAGAAGAGCCACAACAAGGCAAACCAAAAACCAACCAAGGCAATCTGATCAAAACGATAACAAAGGGAAAGGGCCATCTTCTCCAAAAAAAAGTTGGCCCAGTAAATGGAGAAGGGACTAGCAAAATAAGTGGGAAGAAATAAAGTAATAACAATTATGAGGCATTGAATGTGGTGAATGAAGGGGGGGGGGGAATCTTGCAGAATAATCCTCCATCCCCATAGGGAATTGACCCTAAATAAAAAATGGAGCCAATCATGAAGCAAATTGATGAGAACATGCCACTCCTTGACGATGACCCAGTTCTCGTGTAATGCGAGGAAGAATCTTCCTCAGAGGATGAAGAGTTCACTCTCCTAGAAATATTAAGTTGGGGGTTGCATTTGATAGCTCTATTGATGAGAAGTTAGAGGCAGAGAAGGAAAAAGAGCAAGATCAACTTGATAGGAAGGTTGGAAGGAAGACTAACTAAGAGATCCGAAAAGAGAGCAAAAAAATACAAATTGGGCACCCAATCGATTTTGGACCCAAAACTTAAAGGGTATAGGAACACCAGGAAAGGTGGAAACTCAACCCCTTTAGAAGGGGCTACTCACACCACTAGTAAATAATGAAGGTTACCTTATGGAATTGTAGGGGATCAGGGTCAGAAAAAGAATGGAAGATGAGAAATCCTTAATAAATAATGAGAAACTTTTAGTCCCCTTGCTTCATGTGACTAAAATGGGGGATCAAGAGATCCTTCAAAAACAACATAAAATATAGCATGGTAGCGGGATCCTCTCGGTGAACTCTCGTGGGGCCTCTGGCGGAGTTTGCACATTATGGGTTCAATCATCGCTCAAACCGCTGGACCAACAATCATCCACTCATTGGCTGGCAACAAGGTTTCTTCATATTCCTTCAAATTAGGTTTGCTTTATTGTTAATCTATAAACGTTTGTCCATTTCCAAGAAAAGTTAGATTGTTGGGCTTCTTTATTGGATCTGGGAGACTCCCCTTTTGGTTAAGCGTGTATTTTTGGCGGGGATTTTAATAGTACTTTTCTTCAGTGGGAGATGAAAGGTGGATCTCTAGTAAGAGATCAATTTCAAGAAACTATGGAATATTTCATGCAAAGCCTAAACTTGTTGGAGGCTAAACCAACCTCGAACAAGTTTACTTGGAATAACAAGAGATATGGCACAGGCCATATAGTCACCAAACTCTACCACTTTCTAATTGTTGATTTCTTTCTAACAAAAAATATTATGGTATCCTTATGCATTCTCCCTTGGAAGAGTTCCGACCACCGCCTTATTGATATAGAAATTTCAAAAGATGAGGATTATGGCCCTATTCTATTTTGCTATTATCCTCTTTAGCATAAAAAAGAAGGTTTTAGCGACCTGGTAAAACAAGTTTGGAGAGTACACGTACCATGTAGTCTGATTTCAATCTGGGAGAAGAAGATAAAGTCCCTCAAGGAAGCCTTGAAGCAGTGGACCTGTGAGTGAAGGATGGATAGACAATCTACTATACAAGCACATCAAGTGAGAATAGAGACCCTCTATTTCGAAATAGAGGAAGGTCTCATTTGATCCTGTATCACTTTCTGCCTTCAACTTGTTTTCTTCACTCTTGCATAGTGACCTCAAGTTATTGAATGGGATAGCTTTATCCTCTTCATAGGCCTTTGATATAAGGTTTTATTGTTCACCAATTAGAGCATTTAAAAGAATGTAATGATTTTTTTTATCGTATATCATCTCTCCTAGATATTAAAGTTGATTCCTTATTAGAGATGATTTTGTGAGACATGTAGATATCCCCTCATCCATTGATGCTTTCAATTTGCATAGATCAGATCTTAGTGATATGATTTTTCTTGTCGTGCTTTCAGAGAATAATTCTGTTAGCCTATCATAGATCCCTTTTGATGTCTCCAACTCTCCTACACATGGAATGAGGGAATCCTTGATGGTTTCTATAAGGGTACTTTGAGCCCTTAGATCCTTTTTCATATATTTAGATATTTCTTTCCCTTCAGATGGTTTGGAGACTTTTCCATTTAAAATGATCAATAACTTCATTTTCCTTGAGCGTTAAGTCTGTCCTCCTTTTCCATGCAAGGAAGTTCGATGACCCAACCAACTTGTTGATCTCCTTGCAAAATGAAGTCATTTTACTAAATTTAATATATAGGAAGAAGTCATGGGATCCTCAAAAGACTACAAAGACCCTACTCAAGATAGATGGGTTGAAGGAAGGTTTGGCAAAGTTGTTAGAAGAAAGGTGTCTAAGTGGTGACAAGGCAATCCATGAAAATCATGATGAAGACAAAAGGAATATCAATTACGATTTTAAAGACTCCAATGGGGGGTTTAAGAACCACCACATTCCAAATATAGATATGAGGAAGTTTGATGGCAAGGATCTGGTAACTTGGATACTACAGATGGAGCAATATTTTGATCTACATGATGTGTAACCCTCACAAAAGGTATGTATTGCATCTTTATATTTAGAACCCAATCAATTTGTATGGTATAGATGGCTTTGTTCTCATAAACCACTTGTCACCTGGTCAATTTGTACGGAGGAAATGATAGCATATTATGAAGATACAAAGAGCAACACTTTCTTTAGCCAATTGATAAATCTCAAACAAAAGGGTTCAATGGCGGAGCACATTGAAGACTTCCAAAAATTGAATATTAGGGTAACCGATATTCTAGAAGGGCATAGTATTGATGTCTTCATAGGGACTTCAAAAGATAACATCCAACATGAGTTCGCATTTGGGAACCTGATTCATTGGAAAGGGCATTCAGGGTGGCAAGAAAAGTTGAAAGAAAAATTATGGCAACAAGGAAGTCCACCACTCACAACTATAAAGATGGTAGTATTGCTGCTTCTAGTCTTCCACAACTTACAAGGTTGACACCACAACAATTGGAGGAAAAAAGAGAAAAAGGGATTTGTTACAGTTGTGATAGAAAATACACTAAACGTCATAAGTGTGCTGAGAAGAAATTATTCTACATAGATTGTGAAGAGGAGGAATAAAATGAACAAGAAACATCAAAAGAGGAGGATATACACCAGGAGCCAACTCGAGAGAAAGAAGAAATGAATCCGACCATATCTTGTAATGCATTGGCAGGAATTATCATTCCTCAAACTCTCAAGATAGAAAGATATATCAAGAAGAAAAAGGTAATAGTCACTGTTGATTGATTCAGGTAGTACCCATAATTTTATTCATTGTAAGATAACCAAGGAATTGAATTTCTTACTATATCCAACACTAGAGTGTCAAGCGATGGTTGCAAATGGAGGAACTATAAATTGCTTTGGAAAATGTTATAATATCAAGTTAACTATGGGGGAATATTTATTGAATAGTCCAATTTTTTCCATTCCAATGGGTGGTGCTGATGTTGTACTAGGAGTCCAATTGTTACAATCTTTGGGGACGATAACTTTCAATTTTCAAGAACTTTTCTTGAATTTTTTTGGGAAGGAAAGGAAGTTGAATTAAGGGGTATCATAGAGAAACCAGGAAAGATAATTAGTTCTAATAGCATGACAAAGCTTCTAAAGAAAGAAAAACGAGGCATAATTGCACAATTATGCTCACTAGGGGTTCAAACATGAAAATCACCTATTTCTCCAGATCCCCAAAAAGTCTTGGACAATCATTCCAAGGTGTTTGAGACTCCCAAAGGCCTCCCACCTATTCGTGATCATGATCATGCTACTCATTTGATTCCAGGAAGTATTCCTCCAAACATCAGGCCATACAGATATCATTATGCCCAAAAGAGGGAAATTGAACGTATGGTTGCAGAAATGCTAGAGCATGGTATAATTCAACTTAGTCAAAGTTCTTTCTCTGCTCTAGTAGTATTGGTGCACAAGAAGGATGGATCATGGCGCATGTGTCCCGATTATAGGGAGCTCAACAAGCTCACTATTAAAGATAAATTTCCCATTCTTGTCATTGATGAATTATTGGATGAATTACATGGAACAATTTACTTCACCAAGTTGGATCTTCGTTCAAGATATTATCAAATAAGAATGAAAATTGAAGGCGTTTCGAAAACAACATTTAGAACTCATGAAGGTTATTATGATTTTTTGGTCATGCCTTTTGGCCTTACCAATGCACCTTCTACATTTCAAAATTTGATGAATTCCATTTTCAAACCCTTCCTTAGAAAATTTGTGTTAGTATTTTTTGATGATATACTAATCTACAACAAGTCTTGGAAGGATCACGTTACGGAGCTCAAGCTATTGGAGGAGAAACAATTATATGCAAATACCTCCAAATGTTTATTTGGAGTACAGGAGGTGGAATATATAGGTCATATTGTATCTCATGAGGGTGTTAAGGTAGACCCTAACAAAATTAAAGCCATTAAGGAAATGAAAATTCCCACATTCATAAGCATATGTGATGATTTCTCTGGTTGACAAGGTATTATTGAAAGTTTGTTAAGAATTATGGGATAATAGCATCACCCCTAACAACATTACTGAAGAAAGATGCATTTTATTGGACTCTAGAAGAAACTAACCCCTTTGAGCATCTTAAAGAGGCAACGTGCCAAGCATCAGTCTTAGTTACGCTAGACTTCACAAAAACCTTTATTGTGGAATCTGATGCCTCAGGAAATGGAATTGGTGCTGTTTTAATGCAAGAAGGAAGACCCATTTCTTTTGAAAGTCGTCCAATCAAAGGATAGTATTTACACAAATATATTTATGAGAAGGAAATGTTGGCAATACTACATGCACTTAAGAAATGACGACCTTACCTAATGGGAAGACACTTCAAGGTAAAAAAAAATTATGATAGTCTTAAATACTTTTTAGAACAAAGATTATCTTCAGAAGAACAACAAAAATGGGTCACAAAGATGTTGGGTTATGACTTTGAAATCATCTACAAAAAAGGGAAGCAAAATGTTGTTGCAGATGCACTCTCAAGAAAGTTATTTCATTAATTATAAAAGAGGGAAATGATTAACCTCTAGAAAAACCCCACGTTAACCCAAAACACCTTATTAAGCCTTTACTATGCAACCAACAAATCAAACAATCACTGAGTATTTCATCAAATGGAAGAACATACCAATGGAAGAGGTGACATGGTGAGATGGGTTATTCATGTAGAAACACTCGTAGCTAGCCAAGTTTTAAGATAACACTCGTTTGAAAGGGAGGGACATGTTAAACCATAGACAAGCCCCATGTTAATTCTAAAACCCAATTATTATTATTATTATTATTTTTTTTCTAAATTAAGCTAAATTCTATTACTGTAAAATAATGGTACACTGGGGCTTTGGCCTTTGCTTGTCCGTGCCATAGTTTAAGGCATATAACAGCAAAACAAGATTGTGACTGCCCATAACGAGAAACCAGTCCAGTTCAAACATGAAGTTGCAAATATTATCTTGCTGCCCACGAAGGGGAAACCAACATTTAAGTACAGTGTCTAACCAGTGTTTCAAAAAATCATCAAAAAAACCAAATGGCAACAAGTTTTCCGAAAAAGCCCTAAAAAAAACCAGATAACATAATGCTTGGAACTTGAGACATGAAGACACGTGGCATGTTGTGTGGCCGGTCAAGTGTCCTGCTGCGATGACGGGTGTTCCTCAACGATGAAACACCTGTAATCTTCTGCCGGTTGCATGGCATCCATCTCGTCTTTTGCCTGCTGCTTTGCTCCTGTGTCTTCTTCCACCTAATGGTCACGGTCCTTCTCCTGCACAATTTTCTTGTCCGCAGGAGTGTCCTGCTTTGCCTCAGGGCGGTGTGTTCTTCCCTCGACCATGGTTGGCTCCTTGCTGGTAGGACGTCCACCTCCGGTAGCTAGATCCTCGTGGAAGGTTATGGAGATGGTGGCGGTTATGATAGGTTGGTTCACGGAGCAATGGTAGGTGAACTGAGCCGAGCATAGGGGCTGCTGTGGACTGGATGGGATTTCAATGGACGGAGAGTCAGAATGCGTCGGTTGGAGGTGGATAGCTCGTGAGTGGGTATTTGGATGTCGGCCTGTGGGCAATTGATCTGAGGGGGAGGAGGCATCCGAGGCAAGAGACGGGGGAGAGCGAGGTAGTCTGCCTCTGCTACTCCCTCTTTTGCTGCGCATTCTATGGCAAGTTCTGGGCATGTTGACGCTGGGGGGAGGATGACTGCTGGGAGACGGCTTAGAGTGATGAGAGGGCACAACAGGTTCAGAGGTCGGCTCAGAGGAAGGAATAGCAGCAGACGCGGGGTGGAGAATAAAATTGCAGATTAAGCTCTGTGTAAAATGATTGCCTGGGCCAATTTCAATGCAGCATAGAATGCTGCAGCGCCTGCCCGTAGCAGTGCGTGAGCTTGGTTCTGCTGCGGCCAGTGGGCAGTGGCATTGCAGAGGTGAGGGATTAGAGACAGGGGCGGTGGAGTTCAAATAACCAGAGGTCGCCATTAAACCGAGCCGAGGCGGGTAGACGCAGTCAGATTGATTACAGTGCCAGCTTAATTGCCATTTATGGTCGCTATTAAGTCGTTTTATGGTTTGATGTGCGGGATTACGGAGGGCCATGTGGCTAGGCCACTTGCCGTCCCAATCTGCCGCCAGCGTATTAATCGTGACGTACACCCGCATCCGGGAATCCTAAAACCTATTATTAAGTACTAGATATTGATTTATTACATTTATGTTTTTATATTATTTTGTAGGCTAAAACCTTTGATTGTATCATTTCATTATAAATGTATCTTTTGTCTCCTATATATATATACCAAGGAGACATAGTCTTAGGATCATCTCATCTTGTCTTGTACATTGTATTCATTATAAAAAGATGTTTTCTTCTTGAAGTGGATTGTAATTATTGGGTTCTTATCATTTTTTAGGTGCATGGTTCATAACAAAATTTAAACAACATAACTACTTACAAATTGTTCGATTAACCTTTGATACTTCAACATATACTCACAACTTCATACTTCTATTTATCAATCCTTTAGTTGACTCTTGTTTGTATGTTAGCATCTATTAGAATACATCCATGGACGAGAGAATTATTTTTGTTATTACAAGTTTCATGGGTCTCATTGGCCATTGCTATGAAAATGATTTAAGTAGTTTATATATAACTTGATTCTTTTAGTCATTGTATTGATTTTTTTCCTATAAGCAAAAAGTACATCTATACATTCACTCTACTATATTTTTCATAGTTGTGTAGAATTCCTTTGCATTTTTGTTAACTTCCATCACCACTCCAAATGAATTGACGATTAAGCTATCATAATTTACATCCTTCATATTTTTTTATCTTCTTAGAACAACATTTCGTCCCCTCGCTATCAAGCCATACACAACATTTAAAAAAAGAGGTGAAATAAAGCGTTTAAAACATGTTAGTGATTAATGTTAATAAATTCCTTTATATAAATACATCAAAGAAAAACTTCGTGTTTATTATATTTTAATCCACCTAATTTCTGTCTTTGTAATATTTCCATAAAACTTTAATGTTCTTTTGAACTTAGATTGTGGAGAACCTTATTGAATTTTTTTAAAATTTTTTCTCTACATGACATACATTAATCAACACGTATTATTAAATTAAAACTACAAATAATTCAAATATATTAAATTTTTAATAAAATTTAAAGAATTTGCTTGATTCTCTTGTTGAGATGAGATATGATCACACTATTTCCCATCTTCATATATATATATATACTCACCAAATATAGAAATTACATTCTTTTAACAAAATAAGAAAACCGCACGTTGCATAATTAAAAACTATGCGACGATTCTCTGAAAAAAAACTATGCGACGATGCATTATACATATGTATACACATTGATATATGATTACCATGTTGTTACAAATTTGAAAACATTGATTACAAATTATTGTATTTATATAGTGTTTTATATTGTAATAACTTGTGCCTTATTATTGTTTACTACTCGTGGTTGAACTCGTAAGCAAATAAAAAAAAAAGTTTCATATTAAAAGCAATGACTTTTTACTACGCAGTGTTATTGACATGAAAATACACATTAAAGTGCAAATTATTGTATATACACATTGTGGCACAATAATTGTTAGTGTCTAGTGTGCATCAGGCACAATTACTATAGAGTGTGCATAAAATCCTACAAATTTGTTTTTATTTTTATTTTTTATTTTTTTCTTTTAAAAAAACTGATCCAATGCAATGAGTGTTCCAATTGCAACAAATACCAAACACTTTGTGTACAAGTAAATAATCCTTATAAATATATATTGCTTATTTTTTTTCTTGCGAATATAGAGAACGAAAAGAAGATATAAACAAGAAAACTAGGGCTTCCATTATCGATTGTAGCTATGAAACCTTTTATTTTCTTGGGAATGCATAGAAAATTATTTGAATGAAATAGGGAAATATTAAGATGGTTAATAAGATGGAGTCACATACTTAAAATTTTTTCCTTTGCATATGTGTACGTGATCTATAGTGATTCCTAGAAATTTAACTTTTTAGAAAAAACTTCCCACTAAATTTTATGTGTGTGTTGTTTCAGATGTGGCGAGATGGGCCAATTTGCATCCCAGTGTCCTTTGAAGCAAAAGGATAAGGATGAGAAACATGATCCTAAGGCTGCTCTAGCAAAAATTGATGAAGATGAGTTTGCATGAGTGCCCACGCATCTCTAGGAGGGAAATGGGGTGATATAGAACTGTAGTCGGGGGCACTACATGTGGGCATGATCCCTGAGGAACCCACCTCTTGGATAAATTCCTTGCTACGGGAGCCAAAAGATTCAACAACAGCGAGATGGACTTAGTGTTAGATGATGCAGTGGGTTGGTTGGAAAGACAGATTTAGTAGCCTGAGACCAGAGACTAATCAACGCAAAGCACGGTTGGCAACGATGCAAATGGCATAGTGCAGAAGTCAGCGACAACACAAAAGATTCAGAGGGTCAGAGACTAGTAGCAGTCAAATTCCAACATTCACATGGTATTATGATGAACATAGTTAGTTTAGAAATTTGGGATGCTTTTCTGTTGCTGAGCAGCAACGATTGGAAAATGACACAGTGCAAAGCTAGCAGTGGCAGTGTTAGCAATAGATGCAGAGGGAGACGTAGTACAAATGTAGCAGTGGCAGTGGTAGTGTCATGGGCAACAGTACAATACCAACAACAACACATTGTTGGTGACAACAACAATGCAGAAATAAGATGCTTCAGAGACAGAGCAACATGTAGTTGGACATTGTTGCTAGAGCACATTCCTTGCTAAGAGAGTGTTAGTTTTTGGTATCATCGGATGTGCTCTAGCCATGAAAATTGGTGGAGAGGCTAAGGCACATGAGTTCTAAATAATCCAAGAACCGTTTGGTGAAATTCCACCTAGATTGTATTTGATTAAAATAATTAATATTTTTAATGGGGTTCCTAAGTCTAAACTTAGAAAAATTAAAATATGAATGGGTATTAATCAAAATATGGGTGAGAATGTTCTAGAAAGCGGATCAAGTCAAGTTTTAATATTAGCTGTTGATTGTAGATTTAATTTCGGCCATTGAAGTCTCAACAAGAAAATTATAAGGAGGCTTGAGGTTCATTTAGAAACACACACCGAGAGAACAAATTGATCTAGAGTTCGAAATTTCTGGGGCTAGGAAGCTGAGAAATTCAAACCAAGTGATCATTCTGCAATAGAGGGGCAGGGATAGTTCGGGAATACTTAGAGGCGGAGAGCCACTAGTGGAGGCAACGCAACACCTAGGCGATTGACGCTAGGCCAGTCTGGGCCTACGCAGGCCTGACGCTGAACCAAGGAGAGCCAACGTAGAGGAGAAGCTTCCCTCACACAGAAATTCGAAACTGCCGGAATAGCTGGGGAAGGTTGATGCAGAAGCTCCAGAAGGCAAAAGAGACAGCACAGAGCTGACGTAGGGCCTACGCAGGGTCAGCGCAAAGATAACCGGGGTTAGCCAGTTCTGTTGTCGGATCAACCGGAAACTATCGGGTGAAGTGAGGCAATCTCACTCAGTTTTCTGCCATTATATTTTTCTTTGTAACTGGATTGCCAGGAGGGCATCTAACATTGTATTCATAACTATTGCTTAATAATATAAAACCCTCAGAGCTGCTGCATTGGTTTTCCCACATTGGGTTTTTCCGGGGACTATTTTGTCCAAAAATAACGGTGTCATATGTATCTTGTTCTTTGCTCAGTTTCTTGTTTCATGTAATCAAATTAAATTGGCATAGGCTGCAGAAGTAATTTACTTCAATAATTTTCAGAAAATATCTCGATAATATATATTAAAATCAAGTAGGAGAAGTAAACCCAATTTTGCTGCAGTAGGGGTTGCTTGAGGATAGGAATTTTCACATGGTTTCAAAGCATTGATTTTGAAACAGGAAGAGCAGATCTAACGTTGAGCAGAGAGGCCAGTAGCTGCATTTGGCAGTAATTCGAATTCCCTTGAAAGGATTGTGCAGTCCTTGCTCGAAAAGCAAAGATTTTGAGGAAATCTCTCTCCGAGAGAGTCGACAGAGAGGTACGATTTTCAGTTTGTAAGCTTGCAGAGGCAGAGGGAGTGATGCAGAGCCTCAACACAATGCTTGAAGGGTGCAGTTTCTATCGAGGCAGAAATCCGTCAAAAAAGAGCGAAGACACATAAAAGGGGAATTTTCTCCTCAGAGGACTTCTCCTACCAAAAGTTTAGATTTTTCACTTGCTGGGCAGCAGACTAAGTGCTGCGCAGTGACTAGAGGAGTCAATTCAAAAGTTTGGGTGAGATAACATCACACGAGGTTAGAGATCAAGACAGATTGGAAGGAGCTTCCAACTATGTCATATGGAAGACCATAATCTTAGCTGTTATGGAGGAATACAATCTCGAATCATACGTCAAGTGTGTTGTGGCTGTTCTCGCGGACAATGATTAGAAGAAGAATTACAAGGCCGAGTAGGGAAAGGCGAAGAGGTTCATACTCGATGGAGTTTGAGATCATGCGATCTCACATTTGTCGGGTAAATATACAACACGAGAAATGTGGAAAGCTTTGTCTTCACTATATGAAGGTTCTTCTGAACAATGGAAGATGTACTTAGAACAAAGTTGTAGTGGACATTGATGCAGAAGGGAGAAGGGATTAACTCCTATCTTCAACGTCTTCAGGACACCAGAGACCAGCTTGCTGCAGTGGGGTCTACTCCTCAGTCTACCGCATGGTAAGGACAACCTTGAATGGAGTCTTAGATGAATGACAAGTCCTTGTCCAAAGTATATTGGGCATGGAAAGGCTACCTCCATGGGAGGAGATGTGGGCAACCCTTCAATAGGAAGAATTAATGAGGGATCTGGTTAAGTTCAACCTCAATGGTAGCAGTGGGAGTGGAACAAAGACCAAGGAGGAGGAGGAGAATGTAGCTTTAGCATCAAAGGGACAATAGAAGGGGAAGAAGGACATTTCGAAGGTGAAATGTTTCAGATGTGGCGAGATGGGCCACTTTGCATCCCAACGTCCTTTGAAGCAAAAGGATAAGGATGAGAAACATGATCCTAACGCTGCTCCAATAAAAAATTGACGAAGATGACTTTGCCATGAGTGCCCACTCATCTCGAGGAGGGAAATGGGGCGATATATAACTATAGTTGGGAGGACTACATGTGGGCAGGATCCTTGAGGAACCCACCTCTTGGATCAATTCCTTGATACGGGAGCCTAAATATTTAACAGTAGCGAGATGGAATTAGTGTAAGATGATGCAGTGGGTTGGTTGGAAAGACAGATGCAATAGCCTGAGACCAGAGACTGATCAACACATAGCAAGGTTGGCAATAGTGCAGATGGCACAGTGTAGAAGTCAGCAACAACACAGAAGATTTAGAGGGTCAGAGACTAGTAGCAGTCAGATTCCAACATTCACTTGGTGTTATAGTGAACACAGTTAGCTCAGAAATTTGGGATGCTTTTCTATTATTGAGCAACAAAATTTGGAAAATGACACAGTGCAGAGCTAGCAGTGGCAATGTTAACAATAGATGCAGCGGGAGTTGTAGTACAAATGCAACAGTGGCAGTGTCATGGGCGACAGTACAATACCAGTAACAAAACAATGTTGGTGGCATCAATAATGCAGAAATAAGATGCTTTAGAGACAGAGCAACATGCAATTGGGCATTGTTGCTAGAGCACATTCCTCGCTAAGAGGGAGTGTTAGTTTTTGGTAGCATTGGATGTGCTCTAGCCATGAAAATTGGTGGAGAGGCTAAGGCACATGAGTTCTAAAGAATGCAAAAACCGTTTGGTGAAATTCCACCCAGATTGTATTTTATTAAAATAATTAATATTTTTAATGGGGTTCCTAAGTCTAAACTTAGGAAAATTAAGATATTAATGGGTATTAATCAAAATATGGGTGAGAATGTTCTAGAAAGTGGATCAAGTCAATTTTTAATCTTAGCCTTTGATTAGAGAGTTAATCTCGACTGTTGCAGTTTCAACAAGAAAAGTATAAGGATGCTTGGGGTTCATTTAGAAACACACACCGAGAGAATGAATTGATCTAGAGTTCGAAATTTCTAAGGCTAGGAAGCTAAGAAATTCGAACTAAGTGATCATTCTGCAGTAGAGGGACAGGGATAGTCCGGGAATACTGAGCAGAGAGGCAGAGAGCCACTACTGGAGGCAGAGCAACACCTAGAGGGACTGGCACTGGGCTAGTCTGGGCCCACGCAGGCCTGACGCTGAACCAGGGAGAGCCAATGTAGAGGAGAAGTTGCCCTCACCCAAAAATTCGGAACTACCGGGAGCTGTTGGAACAGCCGTGGAAGGTTGACGCAGAAGCTCTAGGAGACAGAAGAGACAACGCAAAGCTGGCGCAGAGCCTGTAAGGTTGACATAGGGCCATCGTAGAGATAGCGAGGTTAGCTAGTTCTGTTGCCGGATCTGCCGGAAACTACCAGGTGAAGTGAGGTGATCTCACTCAGTTTTCCACCATTATATTTTTTTATGTAACTAGATTGTTGGGAGGGCATCCAACATTGTATTCAAAACTACTGCTTAATAATATAAAACCCTCAGAGTTACTGCATCGGTTTTCCCGCATTGGGTTTTTCTGGGGACTATTTTGTCCAAAATAACGGTGTCCTATGTATCTTGTTCTTTTCTCAGTTTCTTGTTTCATGTAATCAAATTAAATTGGTGTAGGCTGCAGAAGTAATTTACTTCAGTATTTTTCAAAAAATAACTTGATAGCGTATGTTAAAATCAAGTAGGAGAAGTAAATTCAGTTTTGCTGCAGTAGGGGTTCCTTGAGGATAGGAATTTTCACATGTGAATATCTCTTACCAGAATATCTCTTCTAAATATTTTCACAATAATGAAATAAACATGATGGTTTTCTTTTATAAACTTACAATGAAATTCATTTCTATCTTTTTGATAATACACTGAAAATTGTTTGAACTAAATAGAGGAAAGAATAAGATGATCAATAGAATGAAGTCACATACCTAAAATTTCTCCCATGAAAATTTGTATGTGATCTACAATTATCCTTTACAAATTTGGATCTTCAAATAATCTACCCACTCCAATGTTTTTATTGGTAAATCTCTCTTGCACAAATCTTTCCTCTAAATTTCAACAAAACATTGAAATGAGAATTATGGTTTTAATCTATAAAGATGCATTTACAAAAAGAAACACCCACTCATATTTTTGTTGTATAGTTCAACATGTTGATAACACATGCATGTTTTTTTTTTTAAACTTACCTTGCTAGTGGTGCTATATGGTGTAAAGTGCATTGGTGTGTTTCTTATGTAGAAAAACATTACTAAACAATTTAATTGATGAAATAGAAATGTAAATTGATGGGCCTTTTAGTTTCCTTTCTAATTACTTATAAAGACAACAAAAATATTGTGCATTTATGTGTCGACTTGGGGCTTGTATGAAACTTGCAAGTTACCGTGCACTATATATGCAAATTATACTTTTTACTTTCATGGGTTATTTTGTAGTTGTAGTATCAATGATTACTTTTGTAGATGGAGTAGAGACAATTCACAAGTTTGGCAAGATTCTACAAATTCAAAAATAAAGTGACTAAACTACTTGTAGAAAAGTGAACGAAATTGAAGGAAATTAAATACACTTGCAAGAATGTAAACATGGAAAAAACGCATGCTAGAAATAAAAGAAACACATTTGCAGAATTAAAATAGCACACTTCTACCTACTGAGCTTAAGAAGCTTATTGCTGTAACCCACAACACAGGGAGAACAAACCACAAAAGTAGGAGATAATCACATAGGTAGAAACGAATGAAATGACTAATCCTTGCTAAGATGATCTCTATATTCACTAAGGATAACAAATGTAATCATTGCGTTAATCATATTTATTCAACAACATAAATTAATGCAAACCAATCTGAAACACAAGCGTGTCAAATTAGAAATAAAAATGAATAAACAATTGCATGAATAAATTGATCGATGAATAAATACAACTATGCTTGAATAATTAATTGCATAAATAAATAAAATCACACAACTAAAAATTAATTACAGAAGCAAATAAAATATATTTTATGCGAATAAATAACTAAGGAGTTAAATTACATATCCATAAAAGAGAACTACTTAAATTATACAACACTCCATTTTGTTGGAGTGGGCCTTGCTTTCATAGAATCAAGTGTTGATATTTATCAACACTTATTACATTGAAGACATAAATTAATTAACTAAGTGAATTAAAAGAAATTAATATTTCAAAATACGCAAAAAATAAATAAATAAATTAATCAAATCCTAAATTATGGAAATTAGAAGCTATAATTAAAATAAAATCTTAATAATTAAATGATTAAAGATGAACTTCTTTTATACATAACTTTTGTTTGAAAATAAAATAACAACTAATAAATGAAATACACGAGTTGTTGGACATAGTGTTGTTATTGATGACAACCAATGTCATTGATGTCAAAGGGTATGTCAAAGGAAGGAGATTGTTGAGTATAATGTTCTCATGATAATTCTATTGAGAAATCTAGGGCATCATATAGATTCAGTTCTTTAGGTAGATTTCTCTTAGACTTTGACATTTTCTTGTGATTGTTGTTTTCTTCTTATTAGTTATTATTTTAATTTATTATGTTCCTTTCATCCAGACAAATACGAAACAATGAAGATAACAACAAGGGACACAATATGTAGGCACTCAGTCAGGGCAAAACCCCTATCTAGGGGAAAACTCAGTTCAACTCTTCCACTAGTAAATCAGGATGAGATAATCCAAGACCCTTTAGACCTAGATAAAGACCTTCTCCAATCACCAAGTCAACCCTTCCTTCCAATAAATGATCCCTGCCAAATTCTCCAATTGTCATCTTCAATCAAGAATTTCGCCCTCCCAGCTACAGATTTTTGGTTCCCAACTTCAGAATTTTGGACCTGTAGTAGATTAAGAATTTAGGCCCCAACAACAATTCAGGATCTATGCACGTGTGAGATAGAGATGCCCAAAAACTCGATCCTTAAATTCTACAACTTATTCCTTCTCTCTCCTCAACTTCATTGTAGATCGAATTTGTTTAGTGTATGTTTCAAATGAGTCAAACTGCCTTTGTATATAGCCTTTTTGCTGGGCTGAATAGCTCTAATCCAAGTTGACTTCATGAGGACAGGGCCAATTTTGTGTGGAGGTGACAAATGACTCCTTTGACTCAAAAATAATTCTTTTTACATGATACAAAAGCCCAAGGAGGGTCTAATAAAAATGAAAATGACTCTATTGACTCAAGACAAAATCTAGAAACCTTCAATGGAGGATTTGACCTAAAAATAATTGACCCAAGCATGAAACCCATGCTCTAATAAGTAAATTTCTTTAACAAAACAATTTTCTTTTGACAAATATAATTATGAAGATCGAAACTAGTTACATTCTTCAAAACTCCCTCTTAACTAGGGAGGTATTCATAATTACATACATATATAGGTACACGAAAGATCTCCAAACAATATGAACTATGAAGAGTTTTAGCACACACAGTTCTACAAATTAGATACCTGCCCAGGGTACTCTAATCGAGTGGGACTAAGGTGTACTCAAGCTTTAGCCACTCTAGATACCATCAGGATTTTAAGCTCTAACACCAACCTAGGGATCTAGGTGTGTATCCAATGTGATGTGAGGGAAACCAACACACACACACACACACACATATTTGTGTGCCATGCGGTGCCAATTGCGAGAAAGCAATGAATCGTTCTGTTTTGAGATACATAGCTTTGGGGACAAGCATAGAGGCGTTTCTGGTTATGGAATGTATAACGTAGTGCATGGTTAATCCCAAAGGCATTTTGGTTATTTGCGCAATGTATGGTTAACCTTGAAGGCATTTTTGTTATTCATGTATTGTATGGTTAAACTCAAAGGCATTTTTGTTGGCGTAGGGCATGGTTAATCCCAAAGGAATTGCGTTTATTAGTGCAATGCATGGATTTTGGTTATTAGTGCAGTGTATGATTAATCTTGAAGGCATATGTCTAAGACATATATTTGATGGCTCTTGATTTTAGCCCAAAGGTTTATTTATTCGGTTTTTCCAAACATATATAATTATTGGTTCATATTTGAGCCTAAAGGCATATTGGTTGGTCTATCAAAGACATATATATTGTAGTTAAGCTCGATGGTGTATTGATTTGGTTCATGGTTCAACTAGAAGGTGTATTGGTTGGTCTTTTAAAGACATATATTCTGTATGTAAGCTCGATGAATTGTAGATTTGCTTCATGGTTTAGCTCGAAGGTGTATTGGTTGGTCTGTTAAAGACATATATTCTCTATATAAGCTCGATGACATGTTGATTTGGTTCATGGTTTAGTTTGAAGGTGTATTGGCTGGTTTGTCGAGACATATATAGTTCCCAATTCATGGTTTAGCACGAAGAAATTTCATATATGGTCTACAACATATGCATATGTTTTGGCTTGGTGGTTAAACCTGAAGGCATGTTGTATTTGTCATGAGCTCAATTCTGACTTGCAACATGTAGACATACAACATATGAACATGTTTTCGCTCAATGGTTAAGCCCGAATTCATGTTGGTTTTGTCATGAGCTCAAGTCTAGTTTACAACATATACACATGTTTTGGCTCGGTGGTTAAGCCCACAAGCGTGTTGATTTTATCATGAGCTTGAGTCTGGTTTGCAACAACTTATGCACATAACGTGGCTTGGTGGTTAAGATCAAAGGTGTTTTGGTTATGTCATGAGTTCAATTCTGGTTTGAGACATATAGTGCATGGCTCTGGTTCTATGGTTGAGCCTAAAGACACACCTTTTGATTCAATCATAGATTTAGTTACAACATGGCATGGCTCTGTGAAGTCCTCCATGATAAATACATGTTTGTTGATTCCCATAAACAAGTCACACTATAGTTGAGTTGGTATTGAGCCCTATTGTGCTATGGAAGGTCACGAGTTTGATTTTGGTTGAGTCTATAGAAAGTTTTGTTTTGCTCTCAAGAGTGCATTCTGTCGAAATTTTTGACAGAATGAAGTGCATTTTATCGATCACATGCCAGAAAGGTGCATTTTGTAGACAGTAGACATAAAAGGTGCAGTCTGTAGAATTATTAACTTTTATAATTTTTTTATGGGTTATTTTGAGGGGAAATTTGATTTTTGAAAAAGGGGAAATGGATTGAATTTTCTTGTTATCTATGGGGGACATGAAAAGTCATGAAGATAGGTTTTTGAAAACAAGAAGTTGTATTTCTTTCATTGTTGTCAAAATCTCTTGGGCCTTCTGAGTAAGTTTAGTGTTGATACAAGAAATGAATAATGTTGTCTGAAGAATTGGTTGAAGGTGTGCTGTTGTGATCATATTTAGAAGAGGTGTTTATTGTGTTAAGCTCATGGATCTAATTTGAAATATTGTGAAAAGTGATCCACTAAGTTTCTATGAAGGAGTTGGGTGACTCAATAAGGTTTTACCCTACAACAAGTTAGTGTTTGCAAATCTATTTTGCAGGTTGGTCTCTACAAACTAATCTAATCAAAGGTTGAAGATAAAAATATTTTTGTTTTTCTCCCTCAAGGGTTTCCATGTACATCTGGTGTTTTCATGTGTTGATGTGATGATGATGTTTATGGATGCTATGTCATGTTTTCAATTATGATCAAATTATATATATACATATATTTAATTGACTGTTATAATGATTTGCCCCCTAAGTGTGACCATTATTCTAACACCAGTTTCGCATATGTTTTGCTAACAATTAGCAATCAGGAAATGTATCTCCACAAGTTTCTCATGTGGTTTTCTAATAATTAGTAAACAATAAAAAACTCGTACATACGCTCAAAATAATTATTAACAACTCAATTAATCATGTCAAATATTGACCCAAATTGATATAATGGAACAACAATTGTGTAACATCATCAACTCAAGTTTCTAATCAGTGCAAGCTTCCATTGACTCATGGTTCCAGTTTCAACTTGTGGTTTCAAGAGTTGCAGCACTAGAGTTGCGACAACGAGTTGCATCACTAAAGTTGCAATAGGGAGTTACGACATCATAGTTGTAGCACCATAGTTGTAACAATGAGTTGCGACATTCGAGTTGCAACAGTGAGTTGTGGCATGAGAGTTGCAATAGTGAGTTGCAGTAACTAAGTAATCATACTTGTGACCATGATACACTCTACGGTGACATTATAATCTGCACAACATCCTTTCTATCACTTTGTCCTTGCACATTAACTCAAAGATAAATACAAATATGATTTTTTCCCAATGTTTAATCATGAATTCATGTAAAATACTAAGGAAATGCCAATGGAAAACATTTTGTGTCTAAATCCCACATATAATCATTAGAATAAACTAATGCGGGGTCATAGGCAAGTGGAAAGGAATTAAGAATAGGGAAAAGAGGATGTAAAATGATGTCTATTTTGAGGCCTGTCATCTCCATCTAGCAAAAAATGTTGCATGTCCTCATGCAATTTGGTACCTCTGTACTAGCCATACTGTAGGGACATTTCTTTTTGCCTAAATTTTTTTCTGGTGAATTATCATTAAACATATTTCAAACTTCAAAATTAGCATCCCGAAACAATTTTAATGAGCTTGCAATGAATTTGATAGAGTTGCAACAACCCTATACAAGGATTTGCAGCAAGAGTGCTGTAGGAGTAGTACCAAGCTTCTTTTAGCCATTATCTATAAGATAATTTTCTATGAAGTTATGCAAGCATACTTGTCCTATTTCATTCATTTTCCTAAAAAAAACAATGACCATTTGATTCACATATTTTGATATATAGACAAATCATTCTCTGCACATAAAACTGGAGTAGCAATAATAATTTTATAACAATAGTAGCAACAATATCATAATATTTTAAGTATTATAGCATGGTAATGTTTAATTCCTACTATTGGTTCTTGAGTAGCAACAATAGGGCTTCTTTATGTTGTTATTGCTCTCAGAATTCCTCGTTGTTGTTTGCATACTAGAAAAACTGATAACTGCTATTGTACATATTGAAACTCAAGAATGAAAACATTTTTTTTAGGAAAGGCTTCTATAGTAGATTTTTCTTTATAGGTTATTGTGGGGCAACTTGTTCCTCTCTAAATAACAATTTTATCCTCCCCCCCAAGCTAAAAAAAACTATGATCTATTGGGCATGTGGATCTGAATATTTTCATGGATCAAGCAAGAGAGATATGGCATTAGCAAATGTGGGTTGCCCCTTTTAGATGCTTATTTTTCCATCGTTGGTTCTTGTGAAGCAACAACATCTTATTTTTCTGGCTATTGGTTCTTGTGTGGTAGCAATAAGTCCTTCTACTCTACTTACTACTAGTTCTTGTGTGGCAATAATAAGGATTTTTACTATTTTTACTGCTAGTTCTTGTGTGGTAGCAATGAGGTATTTTTATTGCTAGCAACCTTGAATCCTCCTCATGCATGGATATTGGAGTCAAGATGTATAAGAATGGTGATGGAATGTTATGGAATGAAAAGGTGATGGTACCTCGCTCCCCCTACCCCAAATTGAAGAGATTGTCCACCCTCGAGAAATGGAAAAGGATGTGTTGAAATTTAGTAGCATCAGTAGGTACTTCTCACATGGTTTTGTGTAGGGCATGTGAAAATAATTAAAAAGCACAAGGAAAATTTAAATTTAATTATAAGTCGACATAAGGGACAAGTCGACTCAGGTCGACCAACAAGACCAAGAGACATGACCCTTGGGGTTTCACACCCTTTGGAAAGGTATAAATACAAGGGACAAAGAGTATAAAGGGCCATATTCTTGTGTGGTGACAAAGGTAGAAAAAGGAGCTGTGGGAGTGAGAGGACAACAAAGGATAGCTAAAGTTTTATGTGGTTTTGGTATGAAAAAGAAGGCCACAAATCTGCAAAAGGAGGGCTGTAGGAGGTAGACCTTGGAAGGTTCGTAGTAGGTTTTAGGGAGCCATAGGAGGGCCGCAAGAGGCCGTAGGACTATTGTAGTAGCTCGTTGGGATTAAGGAGGCATCCACTAGCCTATGTAAGGTAAAATTAGCTGGCGGAGGATAGAGTTGGGTAACCAAATCCCTAGCAGAAGGAATAAGGTTCAAACAACAAACCGAAGGATTATTAAAGAAGGATAAATAGTTGGTTGCAAGGGACAAAAATCCAATTGTAGAGGGCCATGGGATGAAGGAAGATGCCTAGGTGTCAAGTAAACTGCTATTTTGGAAATTTGAGGTGGGTTTCTTAAGCCCTAGTAGTGTTACAACTGTGTGATTTAAGTGTTGTAGGTGTCTAAGTATTGGGCATAGAAGGATTAGAGGACAAAGCCTCAGCCGTAGGATGTGTTAAAATATAAATAAATTTGTATTTGGCATTTCACTGGGATATAAAGGGTCATTATCCTTGGTACAAGAGCCTTGTGATATTTTTGTTAATGGAATGATAAGGAACAAGTTTGGGCATTAAATCTTGTGTACTATGTATTGATCTAATTGCTGGTATATTTTCCGTCCAAGTTATTTTAAATTTAAGCACTGATAGGGTGTTTATGTTTCCTAGATAAGGAATAGACTACACCTAGGGTGTGTGGATTTATAACATGGTATCATAGCCACTTTTAAGAGAAGTTGGATCAAAAGTGCGCATAGATATCGACTCTAAGGGGGAATCGAGTTGTCTTGCTATTGAAGGAAGGACAATTGGTCAAGATGGTTTTTGGCTTGAGGTTTGAGGAAAGATTGGAAGGGATTTCAAACTACAATCCTTGGAAGGAAAGAATTGGACCAGTGCTATTGGTTAATGATCTGTGGGATTATGCCAACATCGAGATCAAAACACCGATTGATGAAACATCTTTGGACTTGCATAAAAAATTTGATGCGAAGGCTAATTTGATCATTCTTGATGGAGTCAAGGATCACTTGATACCTCACCTTATAGGGAGAGACACTTCATGGCACATGTGGGAAGCCCTGTATGCACTGTTTTAGAACATGAACGAGAACCAGAAGATCTTATTGAGAGAGAAGTTCAGGGACACTAAGATGGGAAGTTCAAAGAACGTGACTTCATATCTCACAAGGATTTAGCAAGTTCGTGATGAGATTGTATCTATAGGGGACAATGTTGAGGAATCAGAGTTGGTGAGGATTGTGACAAAGGGCTTGTTAGGCCCCTATAATACTAGTGATTCCCCCATTACTATTGTCATTGTATCCCTTATTGTTATCATTGCGCCCCTATTGTACCCATATTGTTATTAGTATGCCCCATAGAAACCCACTATTGTTATTTTTGTGCCCTTATGTTATTACTGTTATGCCGGCTTGATTATATTGTGACCCCTTAGACTCATATATATAGAAGGGAGGTTTAGTCATTTGTATCATCCAAGAATTGTTCATTTGTGTAATGTAAAGGAGGTTGCCCCCTCGAAGAGGCTAAATTCTAAGGCATTGATCTATATTTTGTATCTTTTTGTGAGCTGGTTTCCTAACATTTGGTATTAGAGCTTTGGATTCTAGGGTTTTGCTGCTCCAAACAGGTCATCGTGGAATTTTCGCTATAACTTTTCTTCTGCGACGTTTCAGAAGCTAAAAAAAAGCCCATTTGAGATGAAATCGTTATGAACGTTGGGTCTAAATTTCAGAGCTTGTATCACTATATTTTCAGAGATATGATATGAGGAAGTTAGGGTTTTTGCAGAATCCCGAATTACATTCCAAACAGGTGACTTGGGGAAAATCGTCATAACTTCTGTTTTGAGCATCAGATTGAAATTTCGTAAGAAGTTTCAAAAAGAGGCCGGCCTGCAGTTTTTTGTGTATCAGTTTCAGGTACTACGGTCGAAACAGTGACACGTGGCACATCGTACAAGTTTGATCTACTGAACTAGTCTATAATCAGGTCACTGTGGGAGATTTGGCATAACTCTTCCTTAGAGAATCCAATATTGATCAGAATTGTATGGTTAGAAAGATGGATCAAAGGGCTACTGCAGGACGAGATTTTAGATATTCGAGATCCGCAGTTATAGAGCTACAACAGATTCAATATTGAGCTCTTACAAAGTGAAAGAAAGGTGTGTAGTTTTTTTTGAATTTTGCATAAGATTTGTTTGAAAAATTAGTTTGAACGAATTCAAAGGGAATAGTGAAGAATTATTAGCATTGATTAATGTCTTGAAGAAAGAAAATGGAAACACCTAGTAAGCAACTTGAAAGCTCTACCATGACTCGTGAAGAAGAGGAAGAAATGCAACATGATATATCAAAATTACAAGATCAAGTACAATAAATTTCACTCTCACTAAAGGTAAATGAAGCCAAGATGAATGGCGTGGAAGCTAAGATGAATGGCATGGATGCTAAGATGAATGGAATGGGCAATAAGATGGAAGAATTGAAGATAAATTTGAATAAGTTGCTACAAGAAATGGCCACTAATGGTGAAAGGGTAGTAAAGGAAACTCATGATGAGAACAAAAGAAATGTTAATCATGATTTCATAGACTTTAATGTTGGATTGAAGACCCACCATCTTCCAAAAATCGATGAGGAAGTTTGATGGCAAGGATCCCAGAACATAGATACTACAGATGGAGCAAATTTTCGATCTCCATAATGTGAAAAGCACACAAAAGGTATGTATTGCAACTTTATATTTGGAACCAAATCAGTTTGTATGGTATCGATGACTTTGCTCTCGTAAACAAATTGTCACTTGGGAAATTTTTATGGAAGAATGATAGCACATTATGAGGATACAAAAAGAAACACCTTTTTTAGCCAATTGATAAATCTCAAACAAAAGGGTTCAATGATGGAGCACATTGAGGACTTCCAAAAATTGAACATAAGGGTAAAATATATTCCAGAGGATCATAGGATTGATGTGTTCATAGGGAATTTAAAGGATAATATCCAAAATGAGGTTCACCTTTGAGAACTTGATTTATTGGAGAAGGCATTCAGGTTAGCAAGAAAAATGGAAAGCAAAATTATGGCAACCAGGAAGCCTACCACTCACGACTATAAAGATGGAAGTGTTGTTGCCCCTAGCCTTCCACAACCTACAAGGTTGACACCACAACAATTAGAAGAAAAAAGAGAAAAAGGGCTTTGTTATAGTTGTGATAGCAAATACATTAAAGGTCATAAGTGTGCTGAGAAGAAATTATTCTACATATATTGCGAAGAGGAGGAAGAAAAGGAACAAGAAATGTCAAAAGAAGAGGATATACTCCAGGAACGAACCCTAGAAAAAGAAGAAATGAAGCCGACCATATCTTGTAATGCATTGGCTGGAATTACCACTCCTCAAACTATCAAGATAGAATGACATATCAAGAAGAAAAAGGTAATAGTGTTGATTGATTTGGGAAGTACCCATAATTTTATTCATTGTAAGATAGCAAAGGAATTGAATTGCTTCCTATATCCAGCACCAGAGTGTCAAGTGATGGTTGCAAGTGGAGGAACCATAAATTGCTCTGGAAAGTGCCATAATATCAAGCTATCCATGGGAGAATATGTATTGAATAGCCCAATGCTTTCCATTCCAATGGGTGATGCTCATGTTGTACTAGGAGTCCAATGGCTACAATCCTTGGGTACAATAGCTTTAAATTTTCAAGAACTTTTCATGAAATTTTGTGCGGAAGGAAATGAAGTTGAATTAAGGGGTATTTCAGGGAAATCAGGAAAGATAATCAACTCTAACAGTATGAAAAATCTTCTAAAGAAGGAACAACAAGGTGTAATTGCACAATTATGTTCGCTAGAGGTTCCCACATTGAAATCATCTATTCCTCTAGATCTCCAAAAAGCCTTGGACAATCATTCCAAGGTATTTGAGACTCCCAAAGGTCTCCCACCTATTCGTGATCATGATCATGCTATTCATTTGATTCCAGGAAGTGTTCCTCCAAACATCAGGCTGTACAGATATCCCTATGCCCAAAAGAGTGAAATTGAATGTATGGTTGTAGAAATGCTAGAGGCTGGTATAATTCAACCTAGTCAAAGTTCTTTCTCTGCTCCAGTAATATTGGTGCACAAGAAGGATGGATCATGGCGCATGTGTCTGGATTATAGGCAGCTCAACAAGCTCACTATTAAAGATAACTTTCCCATTCCTATCATTGATGAATTATTGGATGAATTACATGGATGAATTTACTTCACCAAGTTGGATCTTTGTTCAGGATATCATCAAATCAGAATGAAGACCAAAGACATTCCGAAAACAACATTTAGAACTCATGAGGGTCATTATAAATTTTTGGTCATGCCTTTTGGCCTTACCAATGCACCTTATACATTTCAAGGTTCAATGAATTCCATTTTCAAACCCACCCTTAGAAAATTTTTGTTAGTATTTTTTGATGATATACTAATCTACAACAAGTTTTGGAAGGATCATGTTGAACATGTTGACAGGGTGCTCAAACTATTGGAGGAGAAACAATTATATGCAAAAAGCTCCAAATGTTTCTTTGGAGTACAAGAGGTGGAATATCTGGGTCATATTGTATCTCAAGAAGGTGTTAAGGTAGACCCTAGAAAAATTAAAGCCATTAAGGAATGGAAAATCCCCACATCCATAAAGCATTTGCTAGGATTTCTCGGGTTGACAGGGTATTATCGCAAGTTTGTTAAGAATTATGGGCGAATAGCAGCACCTCCTCTAACAACATTATTGAAGAAAGATGCATTTTCATGGACTCCAAAAGAAACAAAGGCCTTCGAACATCTTAAATAGGCAATGTGCCAAGCACCAGTCTTAGCTACGCCGGACTTCACAAAAACCTTTATTGTGGAATGTGATGTTTCAGGAAATGGAATTGGTGTTGTTTTAATGTAAGATGAAAGACCCATTGCTTTCGAAAGTTGTCCAATCAAGGGAAAGTATCTACACAAAGCTATTTATGAGAAGGAAATGTTGGCAATACTACATGCACTTAAGAAATGGCGACCCTATTTAATGAGAAGACAATTCAAGGTAAAAACGGATCATGATAGTATTAAATACTTTTTAGAACAAATATTATCTTATGAAGAGCAACAAAAATGGGTCACAAAGATGTTGGGTTATGAATTTGAAATCATTTACAAAAATGGAAGCAAAATGTTGTGGCAGATGCACTCTCAAGAAAGGATGAGGATGTGGAAGCATTGTTGTGCGCCATTTCTATTATCCAACCAGAATGGATAAACAAAGCAAGGGAGGAATGGAAGAATGACGAAGAAGTGTGGGCACTCATTCGAAAGTTACAACAAGGTACTAGTACATCTGATACATTTAGCTAGAAAAATGATTCGTTATGGTACAAAGATCGCTTATACATATGTAAGAATTCCCAACTCAAACAAAATATTCTTATGGAATTGCACACTTCTCCCTTAGGAGGGCACTCAGGATTTTTAAAAACTTACCACAGGGTTAAGAAGGAATTTTTTTGGGATGGCCTTAAATCGGATATTCAAAAATTTGTGGCAGAATGTTTGATTTTCCAACAAAATAAAGTTGAAACAATTAAAACCCCAGGTCTATTACAACCTTTATCCATTCCAAGCCAATGTTGGGAGGAGGTTTCAATGGATTTTATCACAGGTTTACCCAAGTCCGAAGGAAAGAGTGTCATCATGGTAGTAGTTGACAGACTTACCAAGTATGCACACTTTTGTGCATTATCACATCCATTTAAAGCCAGTACAGTTTCTACTGCATTTATGGAAATAATTCAAAAGCTACATGGAAACCCAAAGATTATTGTAAGCGACAAAGATCCCATTTTCATTGGAAATTTTTGCACATAATTATTTTCTTGTCTTGGTACTCAGTTATCTCATAGCTCATCTTATCATCCTCAATCTGATGGGAAAACTAAGATAATAAACAAATGTTTGGAAGGACATCTTCGTTGCTTTGTATCTGATAAACAGATGCAATGGGTCAAATGGTTGCCTTTGGCTGAATGGTGGTATAACACTTCCTTCCATACTGCAGCAAAAATGACCCCATTTATGGCACTTTATGGATATCATCCACCATCCATCACATCATATTTAAAAGAAAATTCTAAGGTTCAAGCAATGGAACATCACATCGAGCATCAACAACAAGTTCTCCAACTCTTAAAGGATAACCTCACGTTGGACCAGAATAGAATGAAACAACAGGCAGATCAACATCGCAGCGAAAGAAGTTTTGATGTAGGTGACTGGGTATTCCTACGGTTACAACCATATAAAAAAACTTCCCTCAAGCAAGCTAAGAAGGATAATAAATTATCACCAAAGTATTATGGTCCGTATAAGGTGTTGCAAAAGATTGGTACTATGGCATACAAATTGGAGCTTCCTCTGGCTTCCCAAGTGTACCCAGTTTTCCATGTTTCATGTTTAAAGAAGGTTATAGGTGACAAGCTCCCAGTTCAAACAATATTGCCAGAACTTGATCAGGAAGGAAAAATCATATTGGAACCGGAAACAATCACAAAAACAAGAACTCGACAGCTATGAAATCGATCAATTTCGGAGTATCTCATCAAGTGGAAGAACTTATCCGCTGAAGATTCCACATGGGAGGATGAGAATTTTATATGGAAGCATCTAGAACTACTCAAGCGTTGAGGACAATGCTTTTCGGAAGGAGAGGGGCATGTTAGGCCCCTATAATGTTAGTGATTCCCCCATTAATATTGTCTTTGTATCCCTTATTGTTATTATTATGCCCCTATTGTCCCCATATTGTTATTAGTATGCCCCATAGAAACCCACTATTGTTATTTTTGTGCCCTTATGTTATTACTGTTATGTCGGCTTGATTATATTGTGACCCCTTAGACTCCTATATATAGAAGGGAGGTTTAGTCATTTGTATCATCCAAGACTTGTTCATTTGTGTAATGTAAAGGAGGTTGCCCCCTCGAAGAGGCTGAATTCTAAGACGTTGATCTATCTTTTCTATCTTTTTGTGAGCTGGTTTCCTAACAGGGCTTCTTAGATTGGTGGAATCCATTCATCAAAGGAGTAGTCTCATGAGAGAATATTCCAAATTGGAACATGTTGTGGGATGATTTCATCTAGGAGGAACTTCTTCACCAGAAGATTGATGTAGAGAACATTGCCCTCGCTAGTAAGATGAAGAAGGAAAAAAGATAATTTCATCATCAAGAAGAAGGACCTAAGCAAATTGAAATGATTTGCATGTGAAGAGTACGGTCATTATGCGAACGTGTGTCTCCACAAGAAGAAGAAAGGAAGGAAAGAGAAGAAGCCAAAGATGGCAAAGGCTACTCCAACTATAGTCAACGAGAATGAGTACACTAGGAGATTCAATGAAGAATTTTCTCTCATGTGCCATTTCTTCGGGAGCACCATTTGTGAAGGTGCTTCGTTTGTAGATAGTGGAGCATCGAAGCATATGATAGGAACTCGAGAAGTGTTTGTGAGCTTCATTGAGTGAGACTCTGAGATATATGCGAAATCAGTGATAAGAGTTAGCATGCAATTAGAGGAACATGGACTGTACCATTCCGAAAGGAGTCATATGGATTGCTACGAGTACAAGATGTACTTTGGGTACTAGAGCTTAGGTGCAATATACTCTCAGTCTCAATAATTGAGGCAAAGGGTTTTGATGTTTTATTCCAGAATGGAAAAAGTGATGCTCAAGCCTAGTGGATCTAACTTTAGCCTAGGAGTGGTTCTTGGATTCAAAAAGAATGGTTTGTATAGGATAAAGGGAAAGTCTATTGACCAAGGAAAGAATAAGGGTACAAAGATTCAAAGAGATTCATTTTCTAGAGGGATTTCGCTGATTAAGAGGGAGAGTCAACAACCCCAGAAGAGTGCATCATTAGAGAGAATAAAGGAGGCTTCCATATCTGACAAAAAGGATCCATGTACTGACTTAAAGGCCTATAAGGAAAAGAAGAGGTAGGATGATTATAGTAGCAAGAAGGGTTCTTTTCTTACAACATGTTTTGCTTATGTGATGAAAGTTGAAGCTTATAATGATTGTTAGAGAGCAACAATGGAAGATGATTGTGTTCTAGTATGGGAAGCATATATACATCCAAGGGATGGAAGTACCTTCCTCACTAAGAGGGAGTGTTGAAATTTGGCAGCATTGGAAGGTACTTCTCACATGGATTTTGTGTCGGGGATGTGAGAATAATTAAAAGTTACAATGCAAATTTTAATTTAATTATAAGTTATCTTAAGAGTCAAGTCATCTTAGGTCAGTCAACAAGGCCAAGGGACACGACTGTTGGAGTTTCACATCCCTTGGAAAGGTATAAATACAAGGGAAAATGAGCATAAAGGATCATCTTCTTGTGTGGTGACAAAGGTAGAGAAAGGAGAAATAGGAGCGAGAGGACAACAAAGGATATCTAAAGTTTTTTGTGGTTTTGGTCTGCAAAAGGAGGATTGCAGGAGGAAGATCATGGGAGGGCCAAAATAGGTTGTAGGGAACTGTAGGAGGGATGCTGTGGAAACTCACTGGGCTTAGGGAGGCATCCGCTGGCCTATGTAAGGTAAAATCAGTTGGTCAAGGATAGAACTGGGTAACTAGAGGCCTAGGAGAATACATAATGTTGGAACATCAGATCGAAGGACTAGTAAATAAGGTTAAAGAGCTAGTTTCAAGGGGAAAAAGTGTAGCTGTGGAGGGCCATGGCCTGAAGGAAGATGCCTAGGTGAGTAAACTATTGTTTTGTTAATTTAAGGTAGGCTGGTTAAGCCATAGTAGTGCTACAACATGTGATTTAAGTGCTGTAGGTGTCTAAGTATTAGGCAAAGAGGGCTTAGGGAAGAAATATTCAACCATAGGATTTAGTGAAAAGGAATTAACTTTGCATTTGACATTGTACTAGGATATAATGAGCCATTATCCTAGTATGAGAGCCTTGTGATTTTATTGTTAATGGAATAATAAGAAACAAGTTTGGGCTTTAAATCTTGTGTACTATGTATTGATTTGTTTGATGGTATATTTTTGTTGTGAAAGTTGTTTTAAAGTTAGGCACTGCTAGTGTGTTTATGTTTCCTATATAAGGCATAAAACATACCTAGGGTGCATGAATTTATCACAATATGAAGAACTAAGATAGAATATTAAGTATATTTTCAAATACAAATCCATAGCATTCACTAAAGTTCAATTGAAAAAAAAAATCATACTTGCACCTACCTATGAAGTGTTGCAACAAATTATTGATAGGTATTATAAATGCTCATTGGTAGGTGTTAAGCAATTGAATGATGGTTGTTGCATCATCTGATTGATAGGAGTTGCAACAATTGGTTGATAGATGTTGCGGAAGTTGGATGATAGGTGTGGTAAGAACTTTATGGGTGTTGTAGCAACAAACATATGGGTGTTGCAACCATTGGCTGATAAGAATTGAAACAACTAACTAATAGATGTTGTAACAATTGGCTAATAGGTGTGGCAGTGATTGGTTGATGAATGTTGCAACACCTCGCTGATGGGTGTTATAGAAATTGAAGCAACACCTATGATGGCAACTGTAACAACACTTGTAGCGACACCAACTCTTGTAACATCTTGCCTGGAACTTTGCAAAAAGTGTATAATATCCTGAGATGATCCATAATGATGTAAAATTATGCAAAAAAGAACAATGCTAAGCTTTAGATCTTGGATCACCAGGTGATATGTAGACTAAGATGTGGAACAAACTGATGTGTGAAACTTGTGAATGATTATTTAAAGAGCAATTGAAACTTGAAGATGAAATTTTCTTTTATTTGCAGGATCTTGTTTGTGAGAAAGATGGTTTTCAAACAAGATTTGCATAACTCCACTTGAAGGGTTTTTACAGTTGGAATTATTATTATATTTTTTTACTTTTTATTTTTTCGTGGAATGCCCGCCAACAAGCTAGTTTTCAAACATTCCAAGGTCTAATGATGCCAGAGACATGTTTTCACCATCAAGTTTATTAAGGAAAGAGATAGAAAAATGAGGCAACTCATCATTGTAAGTGATTGAAGTCACTTTATTACATGGGTTAGAGATGGTCAAAGTAAGAAGTGGGAAATAGAGAGGCTAAACTGTGATTGAGTGGTAGTAAAAATATTAAGCTTCAAGGGCAACCATGTAAACAAAAGAACTCCATAAACTTAAGCATACAAATATTTTGAATTGGGAAGAAGGAAATGCACGAGTATACCATGGTTTTGATGAATGAGTAGGATTAATAGTAGGTCTCATTGAAGAGATTCATAAGTAGCAAGGGAATTGGAAATGTAGTGATTGGATATAATTTATGAAACATTGGCCTTTACTGCATCCTTACTAATTGTCCGAATGGTGCAACACTTTTTCCAAAAGATCAACTGTTTGAGAGTTGCATCAACGATTTTTTAAGTGAGTTGTGGAAAAAATGCTAAGGTGAGTTGCAATACTTCTAAGTTGCATCACTGTATTATCACTCAACAATTTTTCTTGGTTGTGGGAGAAAAATCTTAAGGTAACCTCAAACCACATTAGGATTGAAAGTTGACCCTTCAATCTAGAAATGGATCTCTCTAGGACTCTGCTACTCAAGATCACTACAATAGCATGTCACTAATATGCTTAGTGGCTAGATTTAAAGTGAAAGAATGACATACTTGGTTGGAAGGAAGGAAAATAGACCGTTGGACATGGAATCCAAAGTGGTTGAAATCAATTAGAAGATTACCAAGATGTTGGTGCATGGACAAAGAAATTACATAATCAAAGTATGTAGTATTTTCTTAGACATATTTATCATTAACTATGGTGAGAGAATAAAGAAAACAAGCCATCAAAACATAGTACCACAAGTGAAATCTGCAGTGACTTTAGTAGGGAAAATGATATCTAACTACATTGAAATTAGAGCATCGCAGGTGATTTCTAAATCATTCACCTTCAATTAAACACTAAAGATAACACATTCAACGAAGTACTGAAAGAAAATAATCACTGAAAATAATACACACTGGAAAATACCAACACAAGAATTTCTGGTTCTAATTGCCAAAGTCCTTATGATCATGGTCACTTTGATTAAATGCAAACAATATACATACACAATAGTCTTTTTTTTTTTTCTCAAAATCCAGATCCCTGTCAATTACAAAATGCTTGCTTAAATAATAAAAATATTAACTATCTCTTCCTAACTTTCAGAAATAAAATCCAATAAAAATCATGAAATTAAATCTAAAATGGCTGCAAAATATCTCAAATTGTTAAAGCATCTGGAAAGTTTCCTTTTGACTGGAAACACATCATCAACAATGAAAATCAGGATAAAGTTTTCATTGATTATTTGCCATCAAATCCTGTAACTGGTTACTAAAAATACTTTGCCAATGGTCCTTGAAAACGCTGGATCTAATCCTTAAAATCTGGAGATGATTCATCCGTTGTTGATCCTATTCATGAAATATGGAATTCTATTTTCCGGTATCATCTGGTTTTAAAAGCATCACTTTCCTCCATCACATGCTCATACAATCTCATCCTTCCTGATATACATTGATTCTATTTTGTTGCTGGTTTGTGTTTTATGTGAGTGTGAATACAAATCTTCCCCATGCATTGGTAATGGTGATGTTTAAATAAGTTTTGATTTGTTTCATAAACGAAGTATTATAAACATAATCATATTGACTAAGTGAAATTTAAGTGAATTGGTAGGTGAGATGGGTGAATAAGAGTATTAGTGGAGATGAATATGATGAATAGAATTCAACGTGGAATAAATGGAAGGTAAAAGAGATGTGAACGAAATGGTAAATGAAGTGGGTGATTGGGAGTATAAGTATGGAATTCCACACCGAGTGGAAGTGTAAGATGGTGATGTAGGTGTATCTAACCTAGGGTTGAATGTTTACTAAAGGAGTTAGTTTCCTAACTTAGGATTTAGTTATTTATTGTATTTTGCTATAGTTTTAGGAGAGAATGAGAGTTATTATAAATAGGAGAAGGTTCGAGAGTATTTGGAAGAATTGAGAGATTTGTGGGTTAGTTAGATTTATCTAGAGATAAGGGATTAGATGAGATATTTTTATGGTTCATGAGAGATATTTTGGGAGTTAGTTTAGGATCTAGAACCTACTTTGGGTTCAGATCCACTTGTATAAATCTGGGATAGCTCATGATGCAAGTAAGTGAGTGAGAGTGAAGAATGAGAAGCCAGTGAGTAGGCCAAGAGTTCTCCTGTAAATATTTTATTTATTAATTAATTATTTGTAAACTTTTATATGCATTTGATATTGTGTGAATTTTTGTTTTATGTTGTGCATTAATATTAAATTGCAGGCTGTCACATCCTCATTCACATATACATAACAAATTTTTTTTAAGAGGCATACTTTAAAGTTTTTCCCTTCTACGCAGTTTGTATGCCGCGTTACCCAGCACCAGATACTTTATAATCAACACCATACACTTTTTAATCAACACTATATACTTTATAATCAACGCCACATACTTTATAATCTGTGATTTGCATGCTGCGTTGTCCAACGCCTTACCGCGTGTTGGTTTGTGTGCTGCACTAATGTTTATGTATATCATGCTAAGATTTGGTTAAGGTGGGTTCTATGACATTCATTTAACTTGACTCACTGTCCCCACCCAGTTCTGGGCTTGTATTAATTTTGGCGCGGAGGTTCGTGGTCCGGCCGCAGCCCTTGCAGGTGCCAAGTCATTGCTCGTTTTAATGGATGTGGTCCACGCCACGGCAGGTGGCATGGCTTGCTCGCTCGGCCATGTGACACCTCGGGTTTTGGTTCCTCGGCTTCTCCGCTCTGTTTTCCCGCTCTACTTCAACGATCAGGATTCACCCTTCGGATCGAAGGGCTGGGAAAAGGCCGAGGGTTTTGGATCCATACTTAACCCTGTTGGAGTGAACGGAAGCTCATTTGTTCTGCACAGTCTATCCGACAGCGTTCATTGCAAAGCTTGCACAGGTATTACTTATCCGTCTCCATTTCGTGGCTCGCATTCGGAGTTAAATTATTACCAGTTAAAGTTAACACTGATTCTTTTCCTCTTACTGGTAGTGTATGCAGGTGGGTTCATTCCAGTTCCTCAGACGCCATCGAGGTGCTAACCCCTGCGCCTCAGTTCTCTCAGCAAATACAGGTAATAGGCGCTCTTCATGTTTTGTATTCTCCTAATGCGAGAGCTCTCAGCCCCTTCATCCCTAATACCTTCGTATTTGGTTATTGCAGTCCAGGGTCTGGATGCTGGTTTCCTCTCTGGTTCTCTCTCTTGATTTGCGAAGGTATTTCTTCCCAAGAGGATCTTCACTACTGTTATGGGTTTTCTTTTGTTTTAATTCCATGTTCGACCCATGAAGTACTGTAAAGCTTGGCGGACTCCATGTATTCAATTTCAGTTGTCTGTGGACTTATCATTTTGATATATCTTCCCCTTTCGGTATCTTTAGACAATGGTGCCTCTGTTATTAAATTTTAAGGCAATGGCGCGCGTAGCGCCAACCTCTAGTTAGCAGAACCAGTCTATACTTTGAGGGTTTTCAGTTTTCATATATATATAAATGTTTACGCTTCAACTATACTATCTGGGTTCTCTTCTAATTTCTTTTACCTTCGAAGATTTTGCTCCGTCTGAGCCCTCTCTGGGGTTGCTTGTGTTTTTTGGCAAATAATAATATGTGTTTCGCGTTGCGTTCTGAACAATGTTAGAATGATGTATCGTTTTCCCTTGTTTACCAATGGTCCGATTCCAGCTATGGATAAGCTATCTGCCTCTACGACGGCGAAGTTCCTCATATTTACTTATAATTATTACAGTGCTTATGATGATTACAGGGTCGGAGTAAATGGTTTTGGTATCTCCGGGTGATTTCTATTATTGAATAGTTCTGCTAATAATGTGTTCGATTCGGTTATTCAGTGGTACAAAACTTCTTTCCTTTCCTTGGAAATGTTAAATCATATCCCCTGTTTGGGGGTTTTCTTGATACATGCACCGGTTCCTGATACGGTTACCCCGGAGGTAGAACTCCTCTCGGCCGCGCTCACAGCAGCGGTTGCACCTCCTCTAAATCTTTAATCTTAATGTGTACACTGTTTAACGCATCGTTTATACTTTGTTATTCTATATGAGTCTGATTTCTTTATTGCTGTAGCTTCAAATATTATTACTGGATAACGTTGTTCGTTTCGGGTCAATGTATGGCTTCCCATTTTATATGGTTACAGCATTTGCTTTCTTTGTTGAAACAATTATGTTAGCTCTTTCATATTTCGACAGCTTCCTTATAGTTAGAAGTGGGGTTCATCTTCTTTGCTGTCAGTGCCTTAAGACAAGAGTTACAGCCGGTATGCGCGTTTCAGGCTCAAGATATCTCTGATACTGTTCGGCATATAATATTATCTGTTAGTTATATTCTAGAACGTACAGGACTGCTTGTCTTATGAACTGCTTCTCTTCGCTTGAAACCATCTCTATTTCTCTGGTTATTTCTTAATATGACTATAGATTAATAGTCTGTCTTTTAGTTAAACTACTTCTGTGTAGCTATAGTTAATAACACGACAGTAACTACGGGAATGAACACAGTCATCATTTGATTACTCTAAGTTCACAGAATATTTATCATCAGAATTCATTAAAAGCTCTGCAGAATGGAACCATACCTGGTTCGCCAGAGTTATGGACAGGTACTTTAGTAATCACCTGCTTTTCGATTCTGCTCTTCCTCCCAACCACGAGATCCGTCTACATGACTGGATTCTCCCCCCGAGCCATCTTGCAGGCCTTCAGCCCTCAACAAGATTTGTGCACCTTGTGCCTGGTTATCTGGTCCTCACCAGACTTAACCAATTTTTCCCTCTTTCCTGTTCCTGGAAAAAGATTCTTCTGTCTGTCCCCACAGCACAGAACTTCCTCCCTACAGCCAGGACTTTTCCTGTTTGGGAGGGCAGTTTCAATCAGTTATTACAACTGATCTCTTTCTTTGAAATCCACCTCCCAGAGGCTGCCAGCATTTCAAGAAAATATTTTAAATTACTCAATAAAGTAGTTTAGCAAAGTCTTGTTTTTTTTTTAACATTAAACAATAACTACCATACTGTCTTTTACCATAGTAAAGTTTCACATTTACATTTCCTGGGGTCATTACATCTCCCCCTCCTGTGATTGGACATCGTCCCGATGTCTGTTTCCCTTAAACAAATTCGGGTAAGCTTCCTTAAGGAGTTCCTCGTCCTCCCAAGTGGCCTCTTCAGGCCCATAGTGCTGCCACTGCACTTTAGCTTGGAAAATAACCCGCTTCCGCAGTCGCACCTCTCTCCGGTCGAGAATGTTCAGTGGTTCGACCAGAACCTCGCCTTCCGGCTCGACCTGCAAACAGCAACAGATCAAGTTATTTCCTTGTTTGAGGACAAAGCTTAACTAGAACGACCAGATTAATTCTTACCCGAACATCCTGCCATTGGATCACATGTTTAGGATCGTAGACGTATTTTTTTAGTACAGATACGTGAAAAACATTGTGGATCTTAATATGACTTGGCAGGGCGAGTTGATAAGCTACTGGCCCCACTCTCGCCAGGATTTGGAAGGGTCCAAAATAGCGAGGAGCCAGTTTGGCACACCCACTCCACTGCAAGGTACTCCTTCTGGTTTGAATTCTTACAAAAACATGGTCTCCGACCTGGAATTCTTTGAACCTTCTCTTCCGGTCTGCAAAACTTTTTTGTCTATCCTGGGCGGCCTTTAAGTTGGTACACACCTTTTTCACCATGTCTTCCATTTCCTTGAGCATTTCCGGGCCAAGTCTTAATCTATCCTCAGGTCCACCCCAACTTGAAGGTGTGCGACACTTTCGCCCATACAGGACCTCAAAGGGACTTAGCTGTGTTGACGAATGATACCCATTATTATACGCGAATTCAACCAAGTGGAGGTACTCCTCCCATTGGGTTGGTTTCATCATAACACATGCTCTCAGCATGTCCTCCACTACCTGGTTCACCCGTTCCGTTTGACCATCGGTTTGGGGATGATAGGCTGTACTAAAGTTTAGCTGTGTTCCCAGTTCAGCAAACAATGTCTTCCAGAAAGTTGATGTGAACTTAACATCACGATCAGAAATTATTACCTTCGGAAGTCCATGCAATTTGAACACATTTTGCATGAAGATATGAGCAAGTTTCACAGCCTTATACGTGGATTGTACAGGTATGAAGTGTGCTGCCTTACTTAACTTATCCACTACCACCATAATGGAATCATTATTTTTCTTCGTTCGAGGCAGCCCGGTTATAAAGTCCATGGAAATAGTTTCCCATTTCCATTCTGGAATGGGTAAGGGTTGTAACAGCCCTGCTGGATGCAAATGCTCCGCCTTAATCTGCTGACATTCCAGGCATCGCGCCAGATATTCAACTACATCCTTCTTCATTTTTGGCCAATAGTATTCCTTCCGAAGTGCGGTGACCATTTTTTGGTAACCTGGATGCCCAGTGTAGTGGCTGACGTGAAACTCGTCTAGAATCAGTTTTCTAAGACTATCCTCATCGGGTACGTACAGCCTTTTATTAAAGTACAACATTCCGGCATCATCTAACTCATATCCTTGTGGTGTTTCCCTATCAGGAAGTCGCTGTACCTGCTGTTTAATTTGCTGATAAACAACATCCTGATCAGCTGCCAAATTAATCTTTTCGAGTAGAGTACTCTGCCATCTACTGACCGAAATTTTGCACAAGCACTGCACCTTCCGACTCAACGCGTCAAGTACCCGGTTCTCCCTTCCTTTTAGATGTTTAATTTCAAAATTAAAACCACTTAGGAAGTCTGCCCAACGATCTTGCCTCGTATTTAAGGTGGGTTGGCTGAAATAATTTGTTAGACTATGATGGTCTGTCAACAACAGGAACTTTCTTCCCAAGAGGTAATGTCGCCACATCTTTAGTGCATGAATAACGGCTGCCAACTCCAAATCGTAGGCAGAATATTTCTGCTCATGCTCTTTTAGTTTCCTTGACTCGTATGCAATTACTCTTCCTTCCTGCATCAGCACTCCTCCCACACCCTCTTTACTTGCGTCAATACAAACCACGTAATCCTTATTAGGATCAGCTATACACAGAATGGGAGCGGTGGTGAGTAAGTGCTTAAGCTGCTCAAAGCTCCGCTGACACTCTGGGGTCCATTTGAATGTCTTCCCTTTCTTTTGTAAGGAGGTGATAGGGTATGCTACCCTTGAGAATCCTTCCACAAACCTTCTATAGTAGCCAGCTAGCCCCATAAAGGACCTGATATCTGCCACGTCCTTTGGTATGGGCCATTCCATTATAGTCCTTATTTTTTCAGGGTCCACTGCAATCCCCTCCTTG